>CANTUQ010000192.1:0-600000 GCA_947683425.1 Excoecaria cochinchinensis
TGAGCGTCGGTAGCGCACCCGCGTCCTTCCAACGGGACGTAGGGGGTGCCACAAATCGGGTCTCCATTTGATATACCATTGATGGTACGAGGCTTGAGCTGGTGATTATCCTTAACACTTCCCTACAATGAGTGAAAGTAGGGTCGTGCTTTAGGAATGCACCGAGGTAGATAGGGGACCAACTATCATAATTCTAAGGCTCTAAAATGCAATGTAAATTTTATAAAAGGGATAGAATTTTAAGTTTTAAAAACTCAATTATACAATTTAACCAAAACACTCTCAGAGCAAAGTCATAAGCAGTCCCCATTGGAGTCACCACTGTGACGCGCGCTGACCAAGCAAAGTCCCTCATTGAACCCGCTTTTAGGATTCGAGGGATTGGTTCGCGTCTTTTTGATCATGGGCGCCATGAGACATCTTGGATGCTTCCTTCCAATAGAACATTGGAAAGGAACATATAGCCCCATGGCACCTTGGGCACCATTGAGGTATTTTGGAGTTGCCACCCAATTTACAAGAAATTGGGAAAGGTCTCTAACCTCTTATTGGTCTAGACCAGAGATTGGTGTTCGGAATTTCACTCTTATTTATTCTTTGGTTAATTATAATTGAGTTTTTAACTTCCTAAAATTATATCTCTTATCTCACACGATTTATGAATTTGAACAAAGGCACATCGCAAGCATTCAAAAAGCAGTAAAGGAAAGCTATAATGAAAAGTTGTAAATAAAGCGAGAAAGGAAAGCAAATAAACACGCAAGCACACAATTACATGGAAGATAGGGGGGGATACAACCTCTAAATAGAAGAAGATAAAAAAGGGAAAATGGGACGGAATACAATCCCGAAACAAATAATATTGCCCAAAATTAATTACAAGGGCCCAAAAGGAAATACGTGAATTTAAACAATCAAACAAAATCAACCATAAGAAGAACATATATAAATCGGGACATTTTTTTGGTTTTAGGAACATTGGTTCCTTCGCACTTGTTTAAAAGGTTTAGCAACACTGGTCCCTTTGCATTTATTTAAAGAGGGTTCGAAGAGTTGTTTTGATCTATTGGGTGAAAACCGAGATGAGTGATCCCATTTTTGGAGAAAATTAACCCTTCGTTTTATTATGATATTTTACATTGCTTGAATAAAATGAGCAACATTGGTCCCAATTTTATTATTAAAAATTTCAATTTAATTATAAAAGTATTTTTGCGATTTTTTATCCCACGCGTGCATAAATAAAATATTTACTTGCAAACAAATACAGTACAATGAGAGGGAGAAGGAAAGGTCTCACCAAACAACGCGATTTCCTACGCGTGTGACCCCTCTGGGTGGTCACGAGAACACCCACATCATGTAAGTCATATTTTAATCTCAGACAGATAAATAATATTAAAAAATATTATTAATGATTCGAAAAATTAATCAAGTAAAGACAAGATAATGACAACAATAAAATTATAGTGACAATAATAATAAATAATCATGGCATAATGGTGACAATTAAATAATAATAATAATAATAATAATAATAATAATAATAATAATAATAATGACAAATGATGATGATATACAATATACAGAGAATAATAATACTAGTAATATTAACACCATAAAATAATAATAATAATAATAATAATAATAATAATAATAATAATAATAATAATAATAATAATGACGACGACATGGTAATAATAGTGACATGATGATGATATAAATAATTATGAAATGATGGTACTAATAATGATAAAAAAAATTATAAGATAATAATAATAATAATAATAATAATAATGACAACAGGATAATCATAAAGCAATAATACTAATAATATTAACAATAACAATACCACAAAATAACAATAATAATAGCATAATGAAGTAATAATAATAATGATGGCAACCACATTAACAGCAAACATAAAACATATTAGTAATGGTAACAATAGTAAGAAGAGTACAAGCATAGTAATAATAATAATAACAACATAATAATGATAAGAATAATGGCAACGGAAATCACAAAGAAAACTAAATTAAAACAATGTCTCAACAGTACTAATAATCACATTAAAACTACTAGAAATAAATGATGGACATGGCAATAATAGCAAAAATAACACTATTAACAACAATAAATGATAAACAGAAAAAAATAAATGAGAACGGGTCCAAGAATGTTTACCCTCAGATTTTATAGATCGAAAAATAGGGTGTCTTGATCCACTTTCACTACAAGAAAACTGATTTTTAACGACTAAAATTTAGCGAAAGGATAAAAATCCGGTCGTTAAAATATACAAGTAGCGAAGAAAAAACTAATCCGGTCGTTCATTCCTAAATTTTATTGCTATATAACGAGAGGAATAAATTCGGTCGTTGAAACACTAATATTCCGGTCGTTATTGCCCTTAAAACATTGGCAGGACTTCTTGATGGTTTACCTCCAAAATAATGCTTCATTATTTGATAAAAATAAAACACAGAATTGCAATGCCCACACAAAATGGCGCCACTTCAAACCATTTACCTCAAAAAGTAACCTAAAATCACAAATTACATTTTCCTATCTGCGAACTTCTTCGGCTCTCCCTCCCCTCGCAAAGAACCAGGCGCCAAATCCGGTGTCGCCCCCTACTCTTGTCGCCGCTCGCCGCCACCCCACCATCGGAGATCCGGCTCGCAACTGTCGTTGCCTCACATGCTGTCTTACTCGCTGTAAGTTTGCTGCCGTCGCCTGTCACAGCTCGCCTCTCGCCGCCGTCGCTGATCACCCCTTGTCTTTTGCTCGCCGACGACTCCTCCCTCTCTCACACTGGTTAGTGTTCTCCATCTTTCTATCTCAAGTTTTAATTTATTTATTTATTTTTGTTTTATTTTATCATCATTTAAAACATGGCCTTCCTCTTCTTTCTCAACAATCTTTCGGAGAATCATGTTTTGTGCATGAGAGTCACTTTGACTATTCAAGTTTCAATGAAAAGGATTAGTGTGTTAAAATCAGGGAGTTTAGATTCTTTACTGTTTCTAAAAGCTCCTTTTATGCAAAATTGCCATCTATACTAGCTTTAAGAATGTAATGGCATAAAATGTTATTATTGTCATAAATTTGCAGATCTTAAGGGCAGGACAGATTTTAAGATTCAAGCTCTGGAAGAGGTGGAGAACCTCAGAAGTGAAAGAGCAGAGAAGTAGGTACTATTGCGCTGCTGAATTTGCAAAATTGCTATAAGAATCACCTATATTGTTGTATTTCGCCCTCTTTCATTTGATAAAAGGGTTTGGACATTAAATAACTTTCACGGCAGATAAGTTCTATTGGATATGCAAATTTTCCAGGATTTAATTATTTTCTATATCATATCTTAAAAAATTGGCGGGGTACTTCATGCGTTACTGTTCAATTCTATGTCTTTGTTTAAATGCACTTCTTACAGTTCTCAATGCTTTTTGCATTCTTCAGGTGAACAAGGAATGATAGATGATGCTCAACAAGTACTGGAAGACTTATATTGAGTGATGGTATATATTTTTGCGTAGGGAAGAGACCAAGCAGACCAGTAGTGACTGCATAGCAAACCATCTGGTAACAGCAAATATCTGTCATTTTTTTTCTCTCAACTGGAAGTGAGCATGCTTGGTTTTCTACTTTCTCCTACTGATTATAATAGAAATATAAGAAATGAGAATGAGATATAGTGTGTAGGTGTTTTGTTTTACATTTGTTTGTGTCAATTCTGGTTTGTTCCCGCTTTTGTTAAACTAGCAGAACAGAGTTCCATCTGATAGTGTTTGAGATAGTTTGATTGCTAACATGTTAAAGTTGTAAGCAAAAAAAAAAATGAAAGTTGCATTGTGATGTTTCCACCAAGCAGCTTCTTAATTGTTTACTTCCGAATATGCAATATATTAGGGCAAAAAACAGCAAATATGGAAAGTCTGTGTGCTCTACATTTTGACATCTACAACTGAGGATTTGCCTTGCTTTTGTGAATTACTGTTACCAATATGATTTGAATTATTGGCAAAAAAAAAATACAAATTTGTGAATGGGATTTAGCATAGCAAGTGATTGGATTTTAGTGTTAGAGAAGTCAAAAGTGGGTGTTTTTTTTTTTTTGATTGAAGACTATTTATGTCGGATTCATCTTTGAAGTAAAATTGCCTTCAACACATTAAGGTATATTGGCATAATGTATTTACCTTATTGTGTTAGAAATAAATGTATCTAATTTTCTTTGCTTTTGTTTTTCTTCCTTGTTTAGTTTTTGTTTATTGAAACACAAAGCAAAAACAAAATTGCAACTTTTGTCTTTTTGAATTTTTTTTTTTGTCATTAGATCAATTTAATGAATAAAATAATTAATCAGTTCCATGAATCTCACTTTGCTATAGCATAAGTGGATTATCAACTTATCCATATATATTATATTATATATTCTCCTATTAATAGTAAAAAATAATAATTAATTTTATTTATAAAAGTAGTAAAAGTTACCGTACAATACTGAAACAGGTATTTAAACAAAGACTTATTGAGTGATGGTATATAGTTTTGCGTAGGTAAATAATTTTATAAACTGGATGTTCTCTCTATAAGCATATCATATCCTACAAATTAAAAGAAGTCCTGTCAAGGCACTGTTTCTAGTGGTTCCAACCATTTAGTTCTCTTACAGACCTACAAATTGGGTCTTTTAGCTGTTATAGAAGGGATCTACCACAGATGAGAGGAATAATTTGGTTTTCTGCTGGGAATTAATTATTGCTTATCTTCAAATCTTTTTATTTCTTTCAGAGTTAATCTATATGACTATATATATTTGCTTTTGCCTTTAGTTATATTTTTTTTTTCTTCAAACTATTCTGCTTTTTTACTTATTATTATGCAACATCTTTTCCCAATGTGACTAATAGTAGTCCACCAGAATGTGGTATTATTGCATTTTTTTGCCTACACATGCATGCTACTGTCAGTTTATGTTTTTATGGCTCTATATGCAAACTTCCAGCAAACCTGCAGTTTTCTTGTTGCATTTCTTGTGTTTATGGCACTATTCTACCCTTCTGATATATAGCTCTATGAGAGTTCTCTTGCAGAACTAATATATAGCTCTATTTACAGGCGGCTTATTTTGTTAATCAAGGTTTTAGGAGACGAGATAAGAGATCCAATATGCTTATTTTGTTCATCAAGGTATGCTAAGTAATTTTGTTGGGCTATGGATGTTATTATGAAAGATCATTACTACTTGGTTGTGGCTTGTAATTTATCTTGGCAAGTATGTTTCTGCAATGCAGTAAACTATGTCGAAGGTGTTTACATGCCAGTGCACTTGGGATTCTACTTTGAATCTTAAGCATCTTCTGTTTACAAATGGCAGGACTATCTTGCTTCCCCTGTAACAATTGATCTAGCTTATAGTGTAATTTTAGAACATACAATTGCTGAAAGGGAGCAAAGGTAAATGTAATATTGTTTTTTAATTCTATTATGGACTGTTGATATCATGTATGACATAACCTAAAGTCTGCTGGTTGTTTGTGTGCTGGGTTTATCTGTTGTTATTTCCAATAATTTATAATTATTTTATATTAGTCTGATCTTCATTTACTTTTTAATTGATTGGTTCATTGAATGGACTTACAGATTTAATTGGGGGTGAATTCCCTAGGGGACAAGCGCAAATCTGTTTCTTATGGCAGCAAGTACTGAAACTATTACAATATTCAATTTGTTTTAATGTCTTATATTGCTGTATAGTACGCACATATTGTTTTGAAAATCTATGTTCTCATATTGTTGTATAGTATGCACATATGCTTTTCTGTCCTTCAATGTTGATTGACTCTGAAAATTTTACTTATAGAGCAAAGCAGAAGGGATGATATGGAATCTCTTGGTTATGTGCTTATGTATTTTCTGAGGGGAAAATTTTACTTATAGAGCAAATCTTTTAGAACATTTAATTATAAATTATTGATGGTATGAATGTCTAGTTTGTTTCTGTTAATTGCATGAGGATAACATGGTTAGCCTTTTATGCTTTGTGCTTTAAGCAATTGGAAGACACATGCCCTTGAATAGGACTTTGCTTTTGACTACCATGCTAATAGGTGTATGACAATTGTATTTTTTTCCTTTACTTTTTTACAGGTTTTTGAGCTCAGGAAGCGTCATCGGACATTGCAATCGAATTTCTCCCTAAGAATGTGCCCAGTGACATTTTTCTATTTTCAATTGAATTTTGTGTTGCTTTTGGAGTAAATTATGATTGCTTTAATGGGTTTTGTTCCATAGAAAAAAAGTTTAAATTTGGATTTGAATTCTATTTATGCACTGTAATAGACTAATTGCATACCACCAAGAACATGATCAATGGCATGAGCTTTTGTACTTTATTTTTGTAAATATGCAGTACTTGTAGAACCTTGCTGCTCCTTGTTTGATTATGCTCTCACAATTCATTACACATATATGGCATTTCATGGGCTCAACTTCTTGTTTTTGACTTTTATTGGATAGGATCATTTTTTCTCTGTAGAGATCTTACAGTTTTGCTAATCTGTAGAATTATCATTTTGTAATAACATTGTTTGAGAACATAGATTATAATCATACTTTAACGTAGTTGATAAATGGATTATTTAGCACTGATCATCTAAGTATTTATATCTTTTTGAGTCACAAGTTTTTAGGTTTCTGTCTTTTTTAATAGAAATTTGTTAGAAGAGTGAGAGTAGCAGAGCCTTGGAATTCCATTTTGTTACTCTGCTGATGGATTTGATCGGAGGGTGAGTGTACTTTTCTTGCTGGTACACTTATCTCTGATCATATTTTCTGTTGTGATCTCTGACATTTACTGTTTAATTCTCCACAGCGCTGATTTTCATGATTATCACCACCGGTTGCTATATACCAAATCTGGAAACTACTCGTCTACTTTTGTCTACATGGACTGGTAAGTTTTTCAGATTATGTTGTGCAGTGCACTGTCATTTTTTGTGGATGATTTGTTTTCCTATGTGGAAACTACTCATCTTCTTTTGTCTACACAGGCTGGTGAGTTTTTCAGATTATATTCTGCAGCACATTGTCTTTTCTATGGTGCGGTTAGAATGTACATTTGCTAGGTTCTATAGTTAGCATTCTTACCATCTTGTTGGATTTCTTTCTTGCATGTCTTTTATGTTGTTACCTAAACCAACAAATAACTGTAAATTGTCAGACAACAGATTGGTCATTAACAACTGGGCTGAGTTTACTTGGATACTTATTATGTACTTATTATATAAACAACTTGGCTGAGTCCTTTAAATTCCAGAATCTGGAACAGTATAAGTCGGAATTGGAACTTCCATGGTATTTCAAATATGGTATTTGGTAACTAGGGTGTTCAAAACTGGAGTAATCCATTCAACCCATCCAATCCAACCTTAATAAACCAATATAATTTAAATTTAATTGGGTTATGATAACCCATAAATTGGAGTGTTATTTGGATGGGTTATGGGTTATAACTCATAAACACAATTAACATAATAACTATATTTTTTTAATAAGAAATTAACATAAGAACTTAATTTTTGGTTTTTAAATAACATCATAACTTCTAAATTTTGATACTGCCATATCACTCGCAAAAAAGACTTTATAAACTTTATGGCATGTGAAAGAAATAAAAATAACCTGAAACCCATTTAAGGATATTGTTGAATTTTTGTAATTTATGGATATTGATTTTGTATTTCTTTCCACACACTTACTTGAGTATGTGTGTAAAAGTAACGTAACACCTTCATGCTTAATTTGTTTGCTTTTGTTTCCTGTTCATTAGCTGGGTTATGGGGGTTTCAATTCATGTTACCATCTGTTCTCAATTTATTAGGCAATCTAAGATGAATCAGAAGCTGAATAGTGAATGGTTTCTGATGTAGGCAGATGCTATCTCGGTCTCTCTTTAATATGTCCTTAGAATGTATTCTGTAATAGTGCATAAAACATCTTGCTTTCACAATGGCATGGTTAGTGATTATATATCCCTAAACCATTCAAAATAGGTGCACCATATCTATATTTCTTTTTCTTCTTCTTCCTTTTATTTTTATTTTTCATTTTATTTTGTTTTTGGATTCAATTATTTATTTTGGTGGATGCTAGCATTGGAGAATTCTTGATTCGTTTTAAGCATTTAGATTGTATAATATCTAATCTTTTAATATAATCACTTGTCAACTTTATGGCCACTATGGCACTTCGAAGGTCATTATTTGCTCATACTTTTTATTATTTATATTTTTATGTGATATTTTTATTTTTACTGGTAAATATTAATTTTAGCTTTTGTTATATATTTTGCAGGTCTTCACAATTTTGGACAGCGAAATTAGGATGTTTATTTTTCGCATTTTTCTCAAAAATCTTTTGAATAGAAATTAGTATAGAGAAGAGTTGTTTTCTTGAACTTACATGTCATTGATAGTTTTTATTTTATTTGGAGTAATGACAAATATAATGCTATTTAATTTGTAAATTTGACTATACTTTGTAACTTTTCTTTTTTAATATATGAAAAGAATTTATTATATTTTAGTATAAAATATATGTGAATGATATGTACCTACATGTAATATTATAAAATAGTTTATATTTTAAAATATCTTTTGGTATTTATGTCTAGTGTTTTATGATAAATCAGAGAGTATAGTATATTGGTTATTGTTGTTTGTTAAATGTGAACACAATTAGCGAAAGAAAAATTCGGTTACTAAAAGAAATTTTTAACGATCGGAATTTTTTTCATTGAAAGTACGCATAATCAGTGAAGGAAAATTTTGGTCGCTAAAAGGAATTTTTAACGACTGGAATTTCCTTCGTTAAAAGTGGGCACAATCAGCGAAGGGAAAATCTGGTCGTTAAAAGGTATTTTTAATGACCGAAATTTCCTTCGTTAAAAGTAAACATAATCAACGAAGGAAAAATCCGGTCGTTAAAAATCAGTATTTAACGACCGGAAACGTTCCGGTCGTTAAAGGCATTAACGACCGGATTCAAAATCCGGTCGTCTATACCTTTAACGAAGGGGCTTTTACCGACCGAATTTTTCGGTCGTTATTGGTTTTTAACGACCGGATTTCGACTTTTAACGACCGAATTTCCCTTCGTTAAAGGCCATTTTTCTTGTAGTGTTTCCTTGTCGATTTTTCGATAATAAACACGAAAATGTTTGGGAAAAAATTCTAGTTTTGACAAACAAAAATTCAAGAAAATATTTTTGGTGGGATGATTAAGCAAAAAAAATTAATATTTCTTACTCAAATCAAACTAAGGATGAGATATTTTTTGAGAAGAAATAAAATTGAAGGGTGAAAAATGTTTTATGATCTTTTTTGAGGAAGTTCTTGGCTGCTCTAAAAACTTGAGAGAAAAAAATCATCTGAGAAAATAATGCAGCCCCCCTTTTGAAATGAAGGGAAGTTTCCATTTATTTCCCTATCTTTATCCCAAAATAGGAAAAGACAAAAGTGCTTTCATTTTTTCATTAACCAAAAAAATGACATTAAAAGATGAAATAAAATCAACAGACTGAAATTTAACTGAAAAAAGTTACTGGAAATGCAGGACGAAAATGACCGCGCAAGGGACAAAAATGCCCGCGTGTGGAGGCAGGCGAGGCACGCCACAAGGTGCGAGACGTGCCCTAGGGGGGGAGCGCTTCTTCTGCAGCGCGTGCGCCCTCAGACGCGCGCTGCTCCCGCGCGTGGCACACGAAAAAAAAATTAAAAAAATAAAAAATAAAAATAAACATAGAAATAAAAGTAAAAATAGAAATAAAAATAAAAATAAAGTGAATAAAATAAAATAAATCGATAAATAAAAAAGAATAAAAATGCAAATTTTTGAATTAAAATTTTCAGAGTAACGAAGGAGATTTTCGACAAGGAAAACATCACTTTTGACACCTTTGCTTATGGTAAGTATCATTTTCATCATCGGGTAATCCTAATCTTGGACCGCCTCGGGACCCGGTGTTTACAGGATGGACTAAAGATGAAAGGTCTAAAGGATTGGGAATCATTAAAGGATGTGGCCATTAAGGCAGAGGGAGAGTACGTCGCGAGAAGGGCAAACAATGAGGGCTATGCCAAGAGGGGCAGTTGTAACACCCCAAAAGTGGCCTAGTTTGAATTTATAATTTTAATTGGATATTAAGGGTATTTTGGTAATTTGTGCAAATGGATTAAGGACTTAATTGAAGAGTTATTTAAAGTATTTAGAAAAATAATTTTTATTAGTGACCAAGTGGAAATTTGTAAGGGCTTAAAAGAGATTTAATAAGGACCAAATGCAAAAGTCAAGAAAGATGAGACAAAGGACCAATAGTAGAGTGACATGTGTAATAGTGGGTGGGAGCATTGAATGGGGATTTGAAAGGGAATGGAGAGAGGGAAGGCAGAATTTTAGCTTCCTAGAGAAGCTATCAGCTTTTGCCCACTTCCTTGCCCTCTCACGTTTCTTTCTCTTCTCCATTTCTACTCTTCCTTGCTTTGCATGTGTTAATCTTTGATGCTTTGAGCTAGGGTTTGAGTTTTGAAGGATTCTAAGAGGTAAGTGGCTGTGTTTGCTTTGGGTTTTCTTCTTCTTCTCCTTCTATAGGATTCATTGGGTTTTTAAAGGCTATGTTCATGGGTTAATATAGTTGTTTATTTTGATTGGTTGCAAGAATCTGAAGAGAAGAGGAAAGATAAAGGGAAAGGGGAGTTGGTTGAGTGAAGATAGTGAAAGTTTTGGCTCCATTTCAGGTTTGGGAGTTTACTTGGTTATATGTTTGGGAGTTTATTTGAGGTGTTTTGTCCATCTCTTTTGGATCCTGTTTTTGAATTAAGTGTAAATGTTATTTGTGTGTTTATGGCATATGAAAATGCATGAGTAAAATAGCTTTATGCATGTGATTTATAATGATAGAGTTGTGATGATTTGCATGTGAAGTTTTGAGATTACGTACATAAGCATGAGCTGGAAGTTCTAGGTTTGAATCTCTGTAAATGACATTTAATGTATGTTAATATTGGATGATTTGTGTTATTATGGTTGTAACTAAGTTTAGGAGGCCAAAAAGGTAAGCTTTTACATGTTTTAGCATGAAAAATGGATTTGGGTAAAGTTGGGTTTTGATTTTTCCTTCAATTCCCGCTTTCTGTATTTCTGAGGTTGAGGAAGACCGTCTCTGTCATGAGCGCAACGTTGTCGCGAGCGCGATAGAGACTAGCTTTTCCTCCCTCTCGCGTGGGTTTCGGTTTACGCCTTGAGGAACACGACTCGGCATGTGGAGCACGAGTCGTGCTCCTCTCCTCTGGGTGAACGCGAGTCGGAGGGAGGCATCCGAATCTTATCCTTGGATCTGGCCGAGCACGAGTCGGCATTTGGCGCACGACTCGTGCTGGGCCTCTTCCTCCCGCTATTTCTTCAGCCACTGTCGCGATCACAACTCTTTGTCGCGAGCGCGACCGTAGTCCACCTTTATGCCTCCCCTGTTTTCCAAAAGTGGATTTTAACTTCTTTTACATGGGGTTTTTCACTACATGACACATGATTGGGTTTAATATGTATTTAATTTGATAATTATATGGTCTTAATTAGATTTGTACATGATTTATATGTCTTCATCTTGATTAAATACAAACGTATACATGAAATTGTATAATTATACATGATTTATTTCTTTATTATATGAACATTATTTTATAACATGATTGAGTTGTCGTTTGAGCCTGATAGTCATAGTTAGTGGATAGCTAAGCGCTTATCCAGGGTCAGGGTGTGAGTGCAGCTGCTATATGTTATTTGTTACATGCGAGCCCCGTTTGGGTCACATAAGATGTTTGAGGCCTCGGTCTCCGGTATACTTTCAAGTATACATGATTATAAAAATGTTTTGAGACCCATGTCTCCATATGATTGGGATACTGTGTCCTATCAGTATCATTAGTACCCGTATCCACTAGTTAGCGAGTAATCAGGCTATTACTTGAGTTTAGTACATGAGATTGATATGCGAAGCTATTAGTTATATGGAATGAATATATGTTACATGTATATATATGTGAGATATGACCTGATGAGATAACCCACTTGTATTCAATTATGAATATTTGTTATAGGTATGAGTTACATGTGTTTATATGCTTTTGTTATTTTGAGCTTATATTTGTTATTGCGATTATATGTACATGCATGTGTTGTTCCTCCCCACTAAGCGTTATCGCTTAGCACGGGCTCTGTTCCCGTGAAGGTGGTAGGTTCTTTTTAGAGTCGGACATCTGCAGGTCGGCCACTAGAAGTCCTTATTCGGAGTTATTTTTTCTTCCGCTGTACTTTTGTTTATGGAGTATGATTTTGGAATGTAAAGGATGATTTTGTATATGTATATGTTTAATGTTGACATATCGCGTTTTGTAAAACTATATGATTATTTATATAAGGATTTGATATCTTTATCATTATATGTAATTATTTCTAGCATGCTTGAGTATGTTAATGTATTTGTGCGCATGGCGCTCCGGTATCCTTCCAACGGGAGTAGCGGGGTGTTACAGCAGTAGTAGCCAGGAGAAAGGTAGGCCAACAGGCTCTACTAGTGGCACAAAGAAGATGGCTGAGGTTTCAGCTACGAACACTGCTCCGAGGCAATTCTCTAATTTAGGGAGATCTCTCTCATGGTTACTCAGGAGGCTGATGAAGGAGGGAAAGTTGCAGCCCTTACCACCCTGACCGGCCAAGACCCAGGGTCTGCCAGGGCACAAAGATAGTGAGTATTGCACATACCATCAACATACCGGGCTTGCAACTGACGAGTGTAAGGCACTAAGGCATGCGATTCTGGATCTGTTAGATTCCAATCAGATCACAGATCCCGAGAAAAGAGGGAATTAAAAGAAGCCCGGGTCTAATAATGTGCCCCCGCCTATGTTCATGATCGGGTCTAGTTTGCCCGAGTGGTTTGTGTTGAAAGATTTATATGGCATCGATGCCAATGTTGCTATACACACCACTAGAATGTAAGTGAAGAAGGGCTTCCCGTGGCAGCGATCGATTGTTGGTCCACTGATGAAAGTGGAGATAAAAATGATAATTCTGAAGCTGAAGGATTTCCCGACCCATAGGGCTCGGAGGAGGAAGAGGAGATGAAAGGAAAGAAGAATGTCGGAGTGGTGACCAGGAGCAAAAGGGTAGCTCCGGAAGATGATAAGCCACAAGACCCCGCAGGAGGTCAAAAGGAAAAAGAGCCAAAGGAGGATCCGATAATGAGGCAACTAAAAAAGACGCTGGCTCAATTTTTAATCTGGGATTTATTATGGCAGTCTCCATCTCATAGGTAGAGGTTAGTCGAGGCTTTGTGTGAGACTACAGTGACCACGACCATCTCGCCTACGGAGCTGATAGATTTAGTCAAAGGGTGTGCTAGAGAGAATGTGGTATTTATAAATGCTGATTTGCCGGAGGAAGGCCGCAATCATAATCGCCCCTTGTACATAAGGGCTTAGATTAATCAGAAACACACGGTGTGTGTCATGGTGGACAATGGTTCATCAATTAATGTATGCCCACTAGTGGCGATGGCGGCTTTAGGGATAACGGAGGATATGCTGGCTAAGTCCGATTTGACGATCACGGCATATGACAACTCGCGGAGGCAGGCATTTGGGACATTTAAAATGGTGGTCAAGACAGGGCCAGTTGAGACTGAGGTGGAATTCGTGGTCCTACCTATTCCTGCCAATTTCTCAGCCCTTTTAGGTAAACCTTAGTTCCATAATCTGGGAGGGGTGCCCTCCACTCTACACCAAATGGTTAAGATTCCTCATGAGGGATAGGTTGTGACTATAAGTGTAATGGCTGGAAATGTACCCTAGTTGTAATTGGTATAATTGGATTAACTAAGGGTGTAATGTGGACTTGATTGTGATAAAAGTAAGGACCTAATTGAGAAACTAAAGGAAAGTTAAGTGGCCAAGTTGTAAGTTTGCATCATTAAGCTAATTGAGGATTAACTAATATTAAATGGAGATTAAATAAGTTAGTGGAGGGCAGATTTACTGAAGGTGGAATCCGTGTGGTACTTCATTGTGTTGCCACCACCACCATTCTCATGCCGTATATAGAATTGAGGAGAGAGAAAGGGCCACTACTTGCTTGAAGTTCAGCCATTCTCTCTTTCATCAATTTCTACTTCTTCTTCATTCTTCATCTGTGAGTTTTTTATGAGTTTCCAATTCAGTTCATGAATTCTGTTATAGTAATCAAGTTAATTGAATGGTAGACTAAGTTGTTGCATTTGCAAGGTAAGTGGTCAATTACTTATTCTATTTTCTACTATTTCTGGTTTTGGTATGTGTGGGATTGAGGAATTGATGATTTGTGCCCAATTCTAGAAATTGGATGGAATTTGTAGAGGAAGGAGTAGAGAAAGATAAGGGAAAAGCAATGGTTGGGCAATCGAGTGCCAAGTGAACGCTAGGAGCTTAGGCGACGAGGTTTGGGAAACTTGCCCTATTTTAATATGTGTTAATTAGTTAGTTGATTTGAATGTTGAATGCTGGTATTTGAGAATTACCGTGTGACTTGTATGTAAATATTGAATGGTATGTGATTGTGGAGGAACTTGAATGGCATGAGATTATGGGTTGTCTTTAACCAATGAACTTTAACTAGAATTGTGGATTATATATATATATATATATGTGTGAGTTTAATGATAAATTCATGGAATTGAGATGTTTGAATGGAGGTTTGTAAGGTGTTAACT
The DNA here is from genome assembly GCA_947683425.1 of Excoecaria cochinchinensis. NCBI lineage: Eukaryota > Viridiplantae > Streptophyta > Magnoliopsida > Malpighiales > Euphorbiaceae > Excoecaria > Excoecaria cochinchinensis. The sequence goes on from CANTUQ010000192.1 coordinate 14,810, forward strand.
AATGAGATGAAATACATAATGGTTTGTGTATGAAATGGTGAGTTGGTAACTCTTGAGTATAATAGGAAAATGAGGTGATTTGTAAAGAGGTGTTTTACAACTTGTGTATAGGTCATGGTGACAACCAAGAGATTGCCACCGTGAGATATGCAAAGTTTGCATTTTACCGAGAGTGATTGATATGTCACGGTGACAACCAAACTGGTTGTGATAGTGAGGTATCATGTGGTCTTTTCTGCCCGAAGTGAATTTGGTATGTCACGGTGACAACCAATTGGTTGTGACCATGAGATATCAAGGTTTATAATCTGCCTTTGCACACATGACGTATGTCACGATGACAACCATATTGGTTGTGACCGTCAGATACCCAAGAGTTGCATTCTGTCCGTGTATTGAATGTATGCCACGGTGACAACCAAATTAGTTGTGACCGTGAGATACCCTAGACTACGTTCTGTTTTGAAACCTTTGGTATGTCATGGTGACAACCAAACTGGTTGTGACCGTGATGTACCTTGTTTTTGTTATGAACTCTTATTCATTAAGGAGTGATGCTTGGATGTTAACTTAGTGATTAATCACATATAATGACACTTAAAGAGTGCTTAATGCTAATATTATATGTGAAGTTTATAAGTGAATGATTAATTTGAAGTGATTCATTATGCTATGTTTAAGCTAACTATGTCGAGACTGATAAGGTAAGTTAGCACAATTACACGATGAGTTTAAGCATGTGAATTCATTGCTAGTTTATCAATGACTTGTTAAAGCATGCGATCAAGAGAACTGTTAATTAAAATGAATAATCTTAGCCTGCGAGTCAAGTAGTGGATAGATAGGCATGGCTATAGGGTCAAGTGCTGCATCCCAATATGTCTGATTCCTTTCGAATCACAATACGAGTTAAATCCTTGTTGGATTCTTAAATGTGGAATATTGATTCTATTGTAATTATTGTACCTTAGGGTACCAATGCGAGTGTGTGTATCCCCGGATACACTGAAATTATAGTACCTCAGGGGTACCAATGCGATACCCGTTATCTGCATCTTTGAATTGTAGGCAAATCTAATTATATAAGAAAAGTATAATCATAAATCATACATTTGTGGTGCGTGAATACGTTGGTTATAATGAGTATGTGCCAGTCGTATGCATACTATATAAAAATGTGATTATATAATGATGTTATGAGTATAATGATTTACATGCTTTTGACTTGATAGCTTAAGTATGAATTATAACATGATACTTGTGTGATATTTGTTTTCATGTGTGTATATATATGCCTTGTATGTGTTTCCCCACTAAGCTTATCGCTTAGCACGGGTTTCTTCCTAATCCGTGCAGGTTCGGACGCAAGGTGATTTTGAGGGACATCTCTACATTGTCAACTGTCAACACTAGGAGTACATCTATAGTGTAGGTTTTAGGGTTTCTGACAATGTGTTTGTACAAGTTATGTATGTTATTTTGTGGTAATCCAAAAGTATGCAAATTGTAATATCCCAGCGTTATAAACTTAATGTTTGTATGTATAAGTATGCGTGTAAGTAAGTTGATGAACAAGAAGAAGTGAATGTCATATGATGCATGTGAATGTATGCTTAGTTGAGAAATTTTATTATTCAGATTGTCGGCATGAGATTGTGATTATGAAGTGTGCTTGTGTTGCTGTGTAGCGGCTGTTCTTGACTGCATTAGCTGAGCTAATCTAGTGGTCGGGAATGGGCATCACAAGTTGTGGTATCAGAGCCTAGGTTTAGTCTTTTCTGGGTAATTGGGTAGTTAGGATGTGTATAAACGTGTTGACCTAATTCGGATATCCTTGTGTTAACTATGTAGATCGATGGATCCTAGTCATAACTCGAGAGAGGAAACAGCCGAAACTGTTGATCCTCGGGAAGCAGAAGTGACAGGGTCTGGTTAGTCTAGGTTAATCAGTTTCGAAAATGAGGTTCCAATGGTTCCAATGGAGGCCATACTAAAGATGTTACAGGATATGGCAAGGGTCCTGGACCGAATGACGACAGCAAGGGCTCTAGTAGAATCTTTAAGAAAGCATGGGGCGGAAGAGTTTCATGGTACAAGGCTGGATGAGTCTGAAAAGGCGAAATACTGGATAGAGAAGGTGCAGAGGGTGTTGGGAGAAATAAGATGTCCCCCCTAACCAACGAGTTGAGTGTGTAGTATCGCTGCTTCAGGGTGCAGCATATGACTGGTGGAAATTAGTTCTGTAGCATCCAATGCTCCCGAATCCAATTACCTGGGAATTCTTTGAAAAGGAATTTCGGAATAAGTTTGTAACCAAGGCATACAAGGAGGTAAATTGGAAGCAATTTTTGAATCTGAGGTAGAGAATAATGACTGTGGCGGAGTATGAGAGGAGTTTTATTCATTGAGTAAATATGCACCAAAGGGTGTGTTGACCGAGGAGTTAAGGTGTCAGCAGTTTGAAGAAGGGTTGATTGAAGAGATTAAAGCACTACTGATCTCGTTGACTACTGAGCAGAATGTAAGCTATTATCGCATAGTTCAAGCTGCTATGCATGCTGAGAGGTTATTGGGAGTACAAAGAGAGAGGATGCAGAAAAGGAATTCCAATCGAGGTGGGTCTAATGCTGGCAAGAGATCAAGGGATTCTCCTATGGCACCACCGGCAGAATCTGTGTTCAGCTCAGTAGCAAGGGGTAAGAAGCATGGGACATCTTATGTGTCTGGATTTGATAGAGGAACATCAGGTGCCAAGAATGAAGTGCATGAGTGTCCCCATTGTGGTAAAAGACATAGAGGAGAATGTTGGAAGGTAACTGGTGCATGTTTTAGGTGTGGAAGTACTGAGCATTTCTTAGCCAACTATCTAAAGGCGTTTGAGGTAACTGGAAATTAGCAAGAGGAGAGTAGAGGTGGTTCTAACTTACCTCCAGTCAGCAGAGAAAGAGGAAGAGGACGTGGCAGAGGCGGCCAGTCCAGAGGTGCAGCTGATTCAGAAACAGTGGATTTATGGCACCGAATCGAGCTTATGCGATGAAGGCACAAGAGGATCAGGATGCACCTGAAGTCATAGCAGGTACTTTTGTACTCTATGGCATAGAGATGCTTGCATTAATTTATCCTGGATCAACGCATTCATATGTGTGTTCTAAAAAGGTATGTGATAAGATGCCTAATGCGAAATGTTTAAAATATGACATATGTTTATCAAGTCCTTTAGGAAATAATATGAATGTGAACAAAGTGTATAGGGGTTGTTCATTGGTAGTTCAGGATAGTGTGTTTCTAGCTGATTTGATTGAGTTACCTTTCGATGAGTTTGATCTAATACTCGGTATGGATTGGCTAAGTAAATATAATGCGGTAGTTGACTGTAAGAGGAAGAGAGTGGTACTCTGTGATTGTAAGGGAAGTAAAGTGACAGTGAGGGGAGTTTGTGCAAACCCTCTTGTTAATGTGGTATCGACAATGCAAGCATATCGATGTTTAAGGAAGGGATGCGAGGCTTACTTGGCTCTAGTGTTGGATTCTAAAAGAGAGCAAGCAAAGATTCAGGATATACCCATCGTACGAGAGTTCCCTGATGTGTGTTCGGAAGAGCTGTGTGGTGTACCACCAGTAAGGGAGGTTGAACTGTCTATTGATGTTGTGCCTGGAACAGTGCTAGTGTCCAAAGCGCCTTACAGAATGGCTCCTACTGAATTGAAGGAGGTTAAGGCTCAGTTGCAGGAATTATTGGACAGGGGTTTCATAAGACCTAGTGTTTCTCCTTGGGGAGTACCAATCCTATTTATCAAGAAGAAAGATGGGACCATGAGAATGTGCATTGATTATCAGCAGCTGAACAATGTGATAGTAAAGAATCAATATCCTCTGCCTAGAATCGAAGATTTGTTTGATCAGTTGAGAGGAGCAAGTGTGTTTTCTAAGATAGACTTACGGTCTGGGTATTATCAGTTACAAGTGAAGAGAGAGGACAGACCCAAGACTGCATTCAGAACTCGATATGGACATTATAAATTCTTAGTAATGCCATTCGCATTAACTAATGCGCCTGCTGCATTCATGGACTTAATGAATAGAGTGTTCAGGCCATACTTGGATCCGTTTGTGGTTGTGTTTCTAGATGACATATTGGTGCACTCAAAGAATGAGGAAGAGCATGAGCAGTATTTAAGGATTGTGCTACAGACATTGCGGAAGCATCAGTTGTATGCTAAATTGAGTAAGTGTGAGTTCTGGCTGCGAGAAGTATCTTTTCTGGGGCATGTAATATCTTCTGAAGGTATTAAAGTGGATCCGGCTAAGATTGAAGAAGTTGTGAATTGGAAGCCACCTAGAAATGTGCTAGAAATTTGCAGTTTTCTAGGGTTGTCTGGGTATTATAGAAGGTTTGTGAAAGGGTTCTCAGTGATAGCTTCACCATTGATAAGGTTGCTTCGAAAGGGAGTTAAATTTGAATGGTCAGAAAGGTGTCAGGCGAGTTTTGATCAACTAAAGAAGATGTTAGTAGAAGCACCAATCCTTACATAGCCTATCTCTGGCAGAGAATATGTCCTGTACAGTGATGTCTCTAGTATAGGTTTAGGTTGTGTGTTAATGCAAGATGGAAAGGTAGTAGCATATGCCTCTAGGCAACTTAAACCGCATGAGTACAATTACCCGACGCATAATTTGGAATTGGCAGTAGTAGTGTTCGCTTTAAAGATTTGGCGATATTACTTGTATGGTGAGAAGTGTAAAATTTACACTAATCACAAGAGTTTGAAATATTTGTTAACTCAGAAAGAATTGAACTTGAGACAGCATAGATGGCTGGAGCTGTTTAAAGACTATGATTGTATTGTGGACTACCACCCAGGTAAAGCTAACGTTGTGGCAGATGAACTGAGCAGGAAGTCTATCTCGGCTCTACAGTTAAAGCAAGTAAAGTGGAGGTTTACTACGGATGTAGCATTATTAGCTCAGTTGAAGGCAAGACCGGTATTTAAGGATGAATTGATACAAACTCTACAGTCAATTAAAAGTGGTGACAAGACTGGCTATTCCGTGGGTGAAGACGGAGTATTGCTTTATAAGAATCGAGTATGTGTTGCGGGTGAGAAAGAGTTGAAGAAGAGATTGATGTATGAGGCCCATAATACTATTTTTACTATGCATCCAGGCAGGAACAAAATGTATCAGGATTTGAAGCAACTGTATTGGTGGCCAGGTATGAAGAAGGACATTGTAGACTATGTGTCTAAATGTTTGACATGTCAGCAAGTGAAGGCGGAACATCAAGTTCAATATGGGTTATTGAATCCTCTTTTCATTCCACAATGGAAATCGGACAATATTACCATGGATTTTGTTTCTGGATTGCAACTAACATTAAGGCAACAAGATGAGGTATGGGTAATAGTGGATAGATTTTCTAAGTCAGCTCACTTTATACCGATTCGAATGGATTATTCAATGGATTGGTTAGCTGAGTTGTATGTGAAGGAGATTGTTCGACTGCATGGTGTAACCCTATCGATAGTCTTGGATAGAGATCCAAGATTCACTTCCAAGTTTTAGAAGAGTTTACAGGCTGCATTGGGTACGAAGTTGAATTTCAGTACTGCATTTCATCCGCAGACTGATGCACAATCGAAAAGGGTTATTCAAGTATTAGAAGATTTAATGCGAGCATGTGTTCTGGACTTTTCCAAGAGTTGGGATAAGTATCTTCCACTCATGGAATTTTCTTAGAACAACAGTTATTAGACAAGTGTTGGCATGGCGCCATATGAAGTCTTATATGGAAGGAAGTGTCATATGCCAATTTGCTGGACAGAATTAGGTGAACACAGAATTGTGGACCAAAATTGATACGAGATACTAAAGAGAAAGTGAAGCTTATACAGTAGTGACTAAAAGTAGCCAGTGATAGACAGAAGTGTTACGCAAATTTGAAAAGAAAGGACATTGAATTTAAAATAGGTGAGAAAGTGTTTTTAAAAGTGTCTCCTTGGAGGAAGTTATTGAGGTTTGGTAAGAAAGGGAAATTGAGTCAAAGGTTCTTTGGACCATATGAAGTGTTAGATAGAGTGGGCTCAGTGGCTTATCAGTTGGCATTGCCTCCGGCTTTAGCTAAGCTTCATGATGTCTTCTATGTGTCTATGTTGATAAGGTACCGATCGGATGAATCTCATGTGTTACATGTGCAAGAAGTGGAAGTTCAGCCAAATTTTTCTTATGATGAGAAATCGAAGGCAATTCTGGCAAGGGAAGTAAGGCAGCTTCGAAATAAACAAATTCCACTTGTTAAGGTGCTATGGCAACACCATGGTGTAGAAGAGGCAACATGGGAGCCTGAAGCTGCTATGTGGGAACAACATGCTCACCTCATTGACTCAGGTATGAATTTCGCGGACGAAATTTTTTTTAGGAGGGGAGAATTATAACTGCCGGAAAAGTACCTATGACACGCGTCGAACCTAGCAAAGGCCCTCATTGAACCCGCTTTTAGGATTCGAGGGATTGGCGAATCAAACCTCAAAAATATTATGCAACAGACATGGTATTAAGGGCTGAATAATATACAGGAAGAAAAAAATAAATTTATGAGGATTGTTCCAAGTATTTACCCTCAGAGTTATGTATTTGGAAAATGAGGTGTCTCGATCGTTCACCTTGTCGGAATTCCGATAGAAAACACAGAAAATATTTAAAAAGAAAATACAAGTTTAACAAGGTAAACTTGGGATAATATAGGCGGGGATGATGAACAACAAAGGAAATTGATTTTCCTTATATAGAATAAATCCCCGACTAGAAATTCTTTGAAGAAAACCCCAGAAGAAGGATAAAAATTAGACCTTTTAAATCTAAAAAATCTTTTTTTGCTTTTTGTTTTGAAAAAACCCTATTGTTCTCCTTGAGAGAAAAGCAGATCTCTCTTTTTCTTTGAGTCACAAAATGTTGATCCCTCTAATAAAAGACCAGCTCCCCTTTTGATTTACTGTCTCGCCAAAAAATGGAAAGAGACAAATAATGCTTTAATTTTTAGTTAACCGAAAATTACATCAAATTGTGAAAGAAATAGAAAAAAATTAGACTGTAAAACAGGCTGAAGACTGATCAGAAAATGCACGGAGAAAGGCAAAAAAAATAGCCTCGTGCGGAGGGGCAAGACGCGCCCCAAGGGGCACGCTGTCTCACATGAGACTCGCCCCAAGGGGGCACACGCGCTCGTGCGAAACGAGCCCCCAAGGGGTACGCACGCTCGCAAGCGTGGCACGCGAAAGGAAAAAAAATAAAATAAAATAAAATAAAATAAAATAAAATAATAAAAAGGAATAATAAAAAAAATGAGAGCAAAAATGCCAATTTTCGTACAGCAAATTTTGGAGGAGCAAATGGATTTTTCGACAAGGAGAACATCATTTTCGACACCTTTACTTGTGGCAAGTATCACTTTCATCACCGGATAATTCTAATCTTAGACCGCCTCAGGACCCGGTGTCTACAGTTGCCCCCAATTTTGGGGAACCTAGAACTCAGGTGCTTGGGTGATCCAAAATTCAGAAAACAGAGAGAGGGACACGTACCTGGGGAGGTCGCCTTCCCAAACTTGGTCTTGCCTGCTTGTCGGCGTATGGAACTATTGTTGGTCACATGATTGATGAACGTCAGCTTGTCGACGTGTGAAATCATCAAACTTTGAAGGACGTGATTGATGAAACACCAGCTCGTTAATGTGTGAAACCACGGCTTAACGACTGATAAACACCAGCTTGTTGGTGTGTGAAGGCGCCAGTCTTTGAAGGACGTGATTGATGAAACACCAGCTTATCGGTGTGTGAAACCACGGCTAAACGACTGATAAACACCAGCTTATCGGTGTGTGAAGACGCCAGACTTTGAAGGGAGTGATTGATGAAACACCGGCTTATCGGTGTGTGAAACCATGGCTGAATGACTGATAAACACCAGCTTGTCGGTGTGTGAAGGCGCCAAACTTTAAAGGACATGATTGATGAAACACCAGCTTGTCGGTGTGTGAAGGCGCCAAACTTTAAAGGACATGATTGATGAAACACCAGCTTGTCGGTGTGTGAAACCATGGCTGAACGACTGATAAACACTAGCTTGTCAGTGTGTGAAGGCGCTAGACTTTGAAGGACGTGATTGATGAAACACTAGCTTATCGGTGTGTGAAACCATGGCTGAACGACTAATAAACACTAGCTTATCGGTGTGTGAAGGCGCAAGACTTTGAAGGACGTGATTGATGAAACACCAGCTTGTCGGTGTATAAAACCATTGCTGAACGACTGATAAACACCAACTGGTCGGTGTGTGAAGACGCCAGACTTTGAAGGACGTGATTGATCAAACACCAGCTTATCGGTGTGTGAAACCACGGCTGAACGACTCGTAAACACCAGCTTGTCAGTGTGTGAAGGCGCCAGACTTTGAAGGAAGTAATTGATTAAACACCAGCTTGTCGGTGTGTGAAACCATGGCTGAACGACTGGTAAATACCAGCTTGTCGATGTGTGAAGGCGCCAGACTTTAAAGGAAGTAATTGATTAAGCACCAGCTTGTCGGTGTGTGAAACCACGGCTGAACGACTGATAAACACCAGGTTGTCGGTGTGTGAAGATGCTAGACTTTGAAGGACGTGATTGATGAAACACCAGCTTGTCGGTGTGTGAAACCACAACTAAACGACTGATAAACACCAGGTTGTCGGTGTGTGAAGGCGCCAGACTTTGAAGGACGTGATTGATGAAACACCAGCTTGTCGGTGTGTGAAACCACGGCTGAACGATTGATAAACACCAACTTGTCGGTGTGTAAAGACGCCAGACATTCCTACGAAATCAAAAGAAACTTGTATGCAAGGGTAAGTTATGCGTGTGTGCATATGTCATGCGAAATGCAGGTGACACCCTTCATTTGAGTGGCCCAGTGGTCGAGGTGCGATAACTTCTGCTGAAGCGACTCATGGCTTCGTTTGATCGATTATGCCCCAAGGGTCTGAAGGCGCCATCTTGTTTTAGGGACTCTGACTCATAATTTTTTAGGGAAAACTGCCTGATGTGCATCTCTGCTTGATTGCTCAAGGTAATGCTGCCTTATCGGTCAAAGCGTCGAACGTCATTGTTTTAAAGGTAGTGCGTCCCTTGTGGATTTTCACACTAGATTTTCTTAGCAGGAAATGCGTTCTTTTCGGATTTTCACATAACCATGTGCCTTATTTTTTACTTGGAATGGACCCAACCCAATCTAGCGGCTTTTATTCATTTCATTATTTTTTATAGGGCAGATTGCCTGTTTTATAGGCTTTCACCCTGCCCCTTGACCTAATTTTTGCTTAGAGCGCCAATTACGGTTTTCATTTCTAACGGCCTCATTTTTTTTTCTTGGGAATAAAGTCTTTTATTGGCCGCAGCAACAGCGGATGAATTGTGCACATTCAAATGGGGGGCAATATATTACTTGTTCAAAAGGGACTATGGACATCTATTGAATAAAGGAACTACTCTGAGTGCATAACTGCATACATGTACATGCTTTTATGTGATTTCATTACATATGATCTTCATTTAACATTAGGCCCAAGATACCATACCACATTTAATCTCGAGATGGATCTCAAAAGCATCACAACTCTTGTTATCAATTAGCCCTATTGGGTTTTCTTGATTGAATATTTTCTCTCTCTCTTTTACTTTATTTTGTTTCTTTTTTATACACATAATTTTTTTAGACCTTAGCCATGGAACCTCTTCAACCTGTCGACGTTGATCGGCTCCCTGAATTGATTTCCATCGCTATCTGTCAAAATTGCGGCCACTTTAGACAAAAGCTTCTTCAGAATGAAGGGTCCTTCCCAAATTGGCCTAAACTTGCCTCGAACATTCAGAACCCCTGGCCTCATCTGCTTGAACACTAAGTCCCCTTCCTTCAGCGGGTGCTTCCTTACTTTCTTCCCGAATGAGCGAGCCAGTCTCTTCTGGTAGATCTGATTGTGGTAGTATGCCCGCATCCTATCTTCATCCAACAGGTTCAACTGTAGCAGCCGCTGCTGGGCCCATTCGGCTTCTGGTAGCTGAGCTTCTGTTACCACCCTCAATGACTGGAATTATATTTCTATCGATAGGACTGCTTCCATCCCATAAAACAAGGAGAAATGGGTAGCCCCTGTAGGAGTTCTGGCAGTGGTCATGTAGCCCCATAGTGCAAACGGCAATTTCTCGCCCAAGTCCTTATAGGTTTGCACCATCTTAGCCAGTATCCTATTGATGTTCTTATTAGCTGCCTCGACCGCCCCGTTAGCTTGTGGTCGGAAAGGAGAGGATTTATGATGTTGGATGGCATATTTCTTGAGCATTTGCTTGGTCTCAGCTTGGAATTGTACCCCATTATCCGACACAATGTGATATGGGAGCCTGTACCTACATATCAGATGTCGTTCAATAAATCTGGCCATTTCTCGAGCACCCAGCTTTTTGAAAGATTCAGCTTCTACCCACTTAGTGAAGTAGTCAATGGCGACAACGATAAATCTGTGCCCATTAGAGGCTATCGGATGTATTTCCCCTATGATGTCAATCCCCCAAGCTGCGAATGGCCATGGAGATGTGAGGTTGCACAATTCTGAAACTGGCAGGTGTCTTAGATTGGCATACTGTTGGCACAGTTGGCATTGCTTCACATACTCGGAACAATCTGTGTCCATTGTCAGCTAGAAGAACCCCTGCCGCATGATTTTCTTTGCCAGAGCTAGACCATTCATATGGACTCCACAGACCCCCGCATGGGTTTCCTCCATAACCCTCTTAGCTTCCTTTTCATCCAAGCACCTTAGCTGTATGCCATCAGCTTGTCTCTTATACATCACACCATCTACACTGATGAACTGGATGGACAGTTTGCGAATCATCCTTTGGTCCTTTTCAGTGGCCTCTTCTGGGAATGCTGACTTTTTCAAATATTTCTGGACATCATAGTACCACGGCTTTTTGTCAGTAGCCTCAACATCCCTGACCTGGTCAGTCTCAAAGTATGGCCTGTCTGAACTGGAAATGAGTACAGGCTTCATGGCTACCCCTTCTGGGTTGTCCCACATAGACACCAGAGTGGCTAGGGCATCTGCTAATTGGTTCTCATCTCGGGGCACATAGTTAAAAGTGCAAATTTCAAACTAACCACTTAATTCCTTCAAGCACCTTACGTATGGTAACAGTCGTTCTTCTTTGATGGACCATTCACCCCTGACCTAATGGATTACCAAGGATGAGTCTCCAAAGACCACTACTTTCGCCCCCACCGCTGAGAGTGCTTCCAACCCGAAGATGCAGGCTTCGTACTCAGCTTTGTTATTGGTGGCTCTATATCTCAATTTCTTAGCTAAGGGGAGCTTCTCACCCTCTGGGGTTACTAAAATTATTCCCATTCTGGCTCCTTTGTTATTTAATGCCCCATCGAAGTACATTTGCCACTTCTGCACTGTGATGGCTGCCACGTCCTCATCTGGGAATTCATACTCAAACTGGTCACCTTCCACTAGATGGTCGGCTAGGAATTATGTGACTGCCTGACCCTTAATGGTCTTTCTGGTGATGTACTCCACATCAATTTCTTCTAGTAATATCAGCCACTTACCCATTTTTCCTAGCAGAGAGGGTGCCTCTTGAAGGTATCGAAGAGGGTTTTGTTTAGCGACTGCCTGCACTTTGTAAGAATTGAAGTAATGTCTTAGTTTCTTTGAAGCCCAGATTACTGCCAGATAGATCTTTTCCACTTTGACGTATTTGGCCTCATAAGGAAGAAATTTCTTACTGAGATAACAAACTGCAAACTCAACCCCAAATTCATCTTCTTGGGCCATCATAGCCCCTACAGAATTTTCCTCTATTGCTAGGTAAAGAATTAATGGTTTGGCAGGCCGTGGCGGTCGTAGAACTAGGGGGTTAAGGAGGTAAACCTTGTTAATATCAAAAGCTTTATGGCAGTCATCGTTCCACCGGACTGGCAGATTCTTCCTGAGGAGCTTAAAGATCGGTTCGCATACCGAAGCAATTGGAAATGAACCTGCTGATGTACTGCAGTTTGCCCAAAAAACTCCTAACTTCTTTTTCCTTCTGAGGTGTTGGCATTTCTCATATTGCCCTGACCTTATCAGGGTCCACTTCAATCCCCCTCTGACTCACCACGTGGCCTAACAGCTTACCTGAGGTGACTCCAAAGATGCATTTCTTGGGGTTCAGGCGAAGGTTATACTTGTCAATCCTCCGAAAGAATTTCTCCAAGGCCTCAAAATGCTCCTCTCGGGTAGCCGACTTGATCATCATATCATCGATGTACACATCCACCTCTTTATGGATCAAATTATCAAGGATTTTAGTAGCCATCCTTTGGTACGTTGCTCCGGCATTCTTTAACCCAAAAGGCATGACCCTATAAGCAAACGTACCCCACTCAGTGATGAAGGTTGTCCTAATTCGGTCCACGATCTTATTGAGAATTTGGTTGTACCCCGCATACCCATCCACAAAACTGTACATCATATAAGCGGCCACGCTATCCACCAGTACATCAATATGGGGTAAAGGGAAGTCATCTTTCGGGCAGGCTTTATTCAGGTCTCGGTAGTCGAGACACACTCGGACTTTCCCATCCTTCTTGGCTATGGGGACAATGTTAGCTAACCATGTTGGGTACTGAACCTCTACCAAGAACTTGGCTTCCATCTGTTTGTGCACTTCCTCCTTTACCTTTTCTTCCCATTCTGGTCTTAGTCTTCTGAGCTTCTGCTTGACCAGCTGGCACTCTGGATAGGCTGGAATGGCGTGTTCAGCAACTGCCTGATCAATTCCTGGCATGTCTTCATAGGTCCAGGCAAAGACTTTCTCATATTTTTTCAAAATTCTCTCAAATTTTAGCCTCTCTTCAGGAGTTAAATCGGATGCTATCAAGATTTCTTTTGGGTTTTCCAAAGTCCCGAGATTAAATGAGGTGGTATTAGTTGAGTTAATATCAAATATAAATGATTCATGTTCGTGATCATGCATAATGAAATCATGAGAAACATCGCACAAGTAAGCGAAGCCATTCATCTTATTAAAACACTCAGAATTACAGACATAATTGTCAAATAGTTCGGGAATAAAATGTACATTAGAAAAATTATCATTAATGTCCTCCGTTGGTGTCGATGCTGAGGCTGACGACCCGTTATCTTGATTGTCGGCTCTCTTTAATTTTGGCAACGCTGCCTCATCTTCCATCTTTTCTTTGCCCTTTACCTGGGTAGCCAGCAGACTTTCGGTGATGACCTCCTCAGGGACTTCTCGATCCCATGCCAGACTCTGACTGAGGATCTCCTCATCCCAAAAACCTTATACTACCCTAACCATCCCATCGGACCAGTCAAACACGTTGTTGGAGATCTCAAAACTCGGAGTGATCTTGCCATTATTCCATTATGGCTCGGCCTCTCCACAATAGGCACATGCTGACGCAGCCGGTATGAAACTCTCTAAAATATACAAGACTTCCGTGGGCTTCTTCACAAGCTTGTTCTTCTTAGCATCAGTGGTATAGCCTAAACCTCTTCTATCCTTCTGCCCCCTTGTGGTGACGGGCGCCTGAACCCCTTGTGATTCTTTGCCCAAACCGGCCCCAGGGAGGACATTCATCTTCTTCATCATGTTGACCACCTGAGGACTCCCTACTAAACCATCCTCTTCATTCACCACAGTCATATGGAATCCACTAAAGGGTTGATTGGAAATCCCGAGTACCTACACTTGATTGTCACTAGCCGCTTTAATGGTCACAATCCAGCCTTCATGGGGAATCTTAATCATCTAGTGGAGTGTAGACGGAACCCCTCCCAATTTATGGAACCATGGCCTTCCTAGCAGCACTGCAAAGTTAGCCAGGATGGGTAGGACGACGAACTCAGCTTCAATCTCAACTGGCCCGGTTTTAACCTGTGCCTTAAAAGTCCCAACAGCTTGCCTTCTTGAATTGTCATAAGCAGTGATTGTCAGGTCAGACTCACTCAACATGCCCTCATTCATCCTAAATGCAGATAGTGCTACAAGTGGGCACAAATTAATAGAGGACCCATCATCCACCGTGACACAGGCCATGTGTTTACCGTTGATTTGGGCCCAGATGTATAGAGGGCGGTTGTAATTGTGACCCTCAACCGATAAATCGGCCTCAGTGTAAACTATATTCTCTCCATATCACCCTTTCACTATGTCCAACAACTCGGTAGGTGAGATAGTGGTAGCGACTGTCGATTTGCATAGGGCTTCAACTAGCTTCTGCCTATGGCTCGGGCATTGTCTCAGTAGGTCCCACACCGATATCTGAGCCGACGTCTTCTTTAGCTGCTTTAGGATCTAGTTCTCTTCCATTTCTCGCTCCATAGTCGGGGGCACTGGGTCCTGTTGCCTCTCAATCTTCGGCACCACTCTTCCACTGTGGGTAATAGCTTGCACTTCTTGTACCTCCACTTTACCCCCAGAGTTCCACACATCCTCCGGCTCATTGGCTTCTTCAGTTTCGCTTTCACTGGTTGAGTCCCAACATTTTATCATGCCAACCTGGGGCCTCTCCCCACTAACCTCTTGCTAGAGGCGAACAACAGCCACATAATCATTACCGTAAAGGTCCCTTAACACATACAATTATGGCAGACTTGAACCTATTATGAAAACAGGGGGAGGGACGGCATTGTACCTTGCCTTCTTCTTCTTTTCCCTCTTCTTGGGATCAGAGATCTATTTACTATCGATGAGATCTATGACCCGATCCCTTAAAGTTCTGCAATAATCAGTGAGATGGTCGGTGTGTTGATGGTAAGCACAATATTGATCTCCCCTGTGACCCGGTTGGCCGTAAATTTTAGCCTGCCTGGCTAGTAATGGCTGGAGTTTTCCCTCTTTCACCAATCTTTCTAGAACCCAAGATAATGGCCTTCCCAGATTCGAGTAGTATCTCTGGCTTGCCTCGGTGGCTGAAACTTCCTCCGTTTTGCCTACCCGATTACTGTTACTCCCGGCACCACATAACCTATTTCCTCCTTGGGTCCCATAGTTCTTTCGAGCAAAACTATCATTACTGGCTTTCTTTGCTAGGTACTCCGATTCAGCTTCAATGGCTATGTCCTTTAAGGATTCCCAATCCTTTAGTCCCTTCATCTTGAGCCCCTCTCTCAAATATGGGCTCGTATTTCTGATAAATAATCTTAACTGGTCTTGAGTATCTGGCTTTCGCTTCATTTCCATAACTCTGTACCTCCATCATGTGAGGTATTCATGAAAGGATTCCCTAGCCTTTTACTCTAACAACTCTAGGTTCTTCAGAGTTACCTCCATTCTCATACTACAGTCGTACTGTCTTATGAATTCTCCCGTTAATAGGTCCCTGTCTTCTTTCGACCTTCTATCCAGTTTGTGGTACCAATCGATCGCCAGCCCGATCAGACTAAGGCAGAAGTACTCCACCTTTTATTTTTTTGTAAGTCCTGTGCCCTTCATGATCAGGGCGTACTGCTTGATATGCATCGACGGGTCCGAAGTACCATCGAATTTTGGTAGCTCAGGCATTTTAAACCTTTGGGGCAGCAGCTCTTCATCTCCCAAGTCTATATCTTCGGTAATGACCCCTTTTCCGGTAGACAATAGGTGCATGATGGCTTCCATTTTTTCTTCCATCTTTCTTACCACATCATCCTCTAACTTGGGGACCCTACACCTCACAACTTGAGGAACTACCGGCTCATCTTCCTCCTCTTTTAAGAAATCATCCCTCGGATCCAAAATCCTCACTCTTCTTTGTTCAATTGGAGCTGCCACTCTGGGCTCAACTGCTGATTATTGCACATTCATAGCTGGTATAAGAGTCTCCCCCATAGCAGGTGTTTCAATTAGCTCAACAGCCGGAGCTCTAGACGGTTGTCCAGTATTTGGTGCTATCTGGGTGACGAGGTTTCCCATCATAGCAAGCATCTTTCGCTCGAAGTCCTCGAACCTTCTGTCTAAGTCTTGTGTTATTAAAGCACTTGAATCTTGCGGTAAGTCTGCCACCACCGATCTAGGGGATCGTTTTAAATAAGAGTCTGAGCTTCTATCCGAATCTTAACCCGACGTTGATGCCAACCCTGACGGCTCAACTACTTGATTTCTGACAAACCTCCCACTAGGATCTCTGGACCACTCGAATGGATCTATGATGGCTGAAAAGCTCAAAATGGTTAGCATGATGCATGGATGACATTAGAGATGCATGATCGTGTTGATGCATCAGAGACAACCACAAGCAACCAGATAGATCCTTCTAACCTTATTTCTCCCACACACGTGGTAATATAGTCTCTTTCCTAGGCAGGCTTCATCCATGGGTCAACAGGGATCCCAATGGGCGCGCATGGTGCACGGTGAAAAATCGGCAGCATAACATTTCTAGCCTAATGTACATACGTATATGTATTTAAACAATTCAACCAAACCGAAATGGACCCAACGGGGCATGAAAGCCTTTGATAGAGACTATTTAATTTGTTTGATTTTGCTCAATATATGACAGCCCAAATAGCAAGCACGATATTATGGTACATTTCACCTAGTGGAAGTTTCTATTTGCCATTACATGAGTTTTTGTTGAGGTAGTGATACTTTAGGTCTACCTAAGCATGGTTCCTGCTAACAGGTCTAGCTCATCACAAGCATAGCAACCAATCAGGTCTCCATTTGATATACCTTTAATGGTACGAGACTTGGGCTGGTGATTATCCTTAACACTTCCCTACAATGAGTGAAAGTAGGGTCATGCTTTAGGAACGCACCGAGGCAAATAGGGGACCGACTAAGATAATTCTAAGACTCTAAAATGATATGGTGCAATTTTCGAAAAGAGATAGAATTTTAAGTTTTAAAAACTGAATTATACATTTTAACCAAAACACTTTCAGAGCGAAGTCTCAAACAAGCCCCCAGCGGAGTCGCCACTGTGACTCGCGCCGAACCTAGCAAAGGCCCTCATTGAACCCGCTTTAGGATTCGAAGGAATTGTTCGGGTCTTTTTGATGTTGGGTGCCATGAGACATTTTTTATTCCTCCCTCCCAATAGAACATTGGAAAGGATCATCTAGCCTCACAGTACCTTTAGGCACCTTTGAGGTATTTTAGAGTCGCCACCCAATTTACGAGAAATTGGGAAAGGTCTCTAACCTCTTATCGGTTTAGACTAGAGATTGGTGTTCGGAACTTCACTCTTATTTATGTTTTGGTCATTATAAATGATTTTTTAACTTCCTAAAATTCTATCTCTTATCTCACACGGTTTATGCATTTAAATTAAAGCGCATTGCAAGCATTCAAAAGTAATAAATGTAAGCGATAAAGTAAAGCGGTAAACACGTCAAGCACACAATTACAAGTGGAATTGGGGCGGAATAAAACACCAAATAAAAGAAAATTAGAGTGTAAATTGGGACAAAATACAATCCCCAAGTGAAAATAATATTGCCCCAAAATTAATTACAAGGGCCCAAAATGTATGAATATAAATTTAAACAAACCAACAAAATCAAACACAAGAGAAACATACATAAATTGGGATATTTGTTTAGTTTAGGAACACTGGTTCCTTCGCACTTATTTAAAGAGGGCACGAAGAGTTGTTTGATTGTTAATTTTGGAAAACCAGGATGAGTGATCCCATTTTTGGAGAAAATTAACTCTTCTTTTTATTGTGACATTTTATATTCCTTAGCTAAAATGAGGGACATTGGTCCCAATTTTATTAGTAAAAAAAAATCCAACTTAATTATCGACAGTCCGGTTCCATTCTTTCTCCCATGTTCTTTCTTGGTCAACAAACAAGCAAGAGAAGCAATTCCTTTACTCTACCCTGGGAAAGGTATCGAGAGGAAGGCAATTCCATTGTGGGCTTGTCCTCAGTGGGTTCTTCGGCCTTGAAAGAGACCACTACCTACATTCCACAAAATTGTGCACCACAAATAAGAACTAATAAATAGACCAGCGATCCCATAGAAAGACATCACGATCCCTTGTGGAAAAAAAATTATTTGCTGAGACGGAAATAAAGATATCAAATTTTTGCCAAGATAACTGGAAATTCCAACCAATAAAAAACCCAATGAACCTAAAAAAAGTATAAAGGCCCAGCAGAAATTACTTGTTTTTCGAGACCCCGCTATAAGTTCTATCCATATACGTTCTGATCGCCAACTCATACTAGATCCAGTTGCTTTTTATTTGAAGTGGGAGACTAGCCCAAATGAATTTGACTTTCTGTTTTTTTTTTCTGTTTTTGTTTCCGAAGTAACTTTCATCAACTCGCACTATTCTGATGTGAATCTTTAGGACGAATTCATCGAATTCGTTAGATTAAAAAAAGCAGCCCCGTCATATGATCCTCTATCTACACATATATAAAATATATAAAAACATTGACTTTGCATTTAATCCGTCACAGCCTCGATTTATTTTCAAATAGCTCATTTACTCATATATAATATTTACGTCTGCACAAGAACCCTTTCATTTTTCATTTATGTTTGAGGGAAGCTGTGGACAAGTAATCTGATCTATGTGGCATGTCAAGAGCAACTTCTATGCTGATCAGATCACAGCAGAAGTACAGTCAAGCAAGGGAAGCAAGCAAAGCATATACATTACAAGAGACAACTTCAAGTGAAGCTTGGAACTCGAAGAGGAACAAGGCCCAAGGACAGCTTGGTTTCTACTTAGGATTTTTAGTCATCTGTCCTAGGAGCTTGCTTGTAACAGCAGGTGAAGTATGCTTCTTAGTATGTCTATATGCTGAGGTAAAAAACTAAGGTTTTCAAATGAGTAACAAACTTAACTAGTAATTCACCAAAGTTTAGTATACTCTTTCTGTTTGAGATAGTCTACTGGTTACTGGGCTGATTTCAGACAAAATTGACTCGGATTTCGAACTCAATCTCTTTCCTCTGCTCTAGCTCTCGTGTTAAAAGTATTTTTGTGATTTTTTATCTCACACGTGCATAGGTAAAATAATTATTTACATATAGGCACAACAAAAGGAGGGAAATAAGAAAGGTCTCACCCAAATGATCGGTTCCTCTACGCGTCGTGACCCGTCCGGGAGGTCACGGAGAAGGCCACATAATGCGACTCAAATTAAATCTCAGACAAAAAATAACATCAAAAGTATTAGTAGCAATTCCAACAATTAACCAAGTGAAAATGAAATAAATATATGGCACGATAATAAATAATAATGATAATGGCAGTAATAATGGCATCATGGTGTCAAATAATGATGACACAAAATACACATGGAGAAATAATACTAATAATATTAACACCCTAAAATAATAATAGCAACAATAATAGATAATAATGAGCATAAAATAAGTAAACATAGAATGATAATAAATAAAATGATGATGATGATAATAATAATAATAATAATAATAATAATAATAATAATAATAATAATAATAATAATAATAATAATAATAATAATAATAATAATAATAATAATAATAATAATAATGCTGATAACAATAATAATAGCAGCATAATAATAGTAATAATAATAATAATAATAATAATAATAATAATAATAATAATAATAATAATAATAATAATAAAAATAACAATAATAATAATAATAATAATAACACCCAAGTTGCCAGCAAACATAATAATAATAATAATAATAATAATAATAGCAACAAGGAAGAAAAAGAACTGGTGGCAAACACTCAAATGAAAACCACACGAATTAAACTAAAAGAAGCACGAGAAAAAAAAAACTATATGGACATGTTGACAGTGGTGAATCAAACCTCAAAAATATTATGCAACAGACATGGTATTAAGCGCTGAATACAAAAATATTAATAACAATAAATAATATACAGGAAGAAAAAAATAAATTAATGAGGCTGGTTCCAAGTGTTTACCCTCAGAGTTATGTTTTTGGAAAATGAGGTGTCTCGATCATTCACCTTATCTGAATTCCGATAGAAAACACAGAAAATATTTAAAAAGAAAATACAAGTTTAACAAGGTAAACTTGGGATAATATAGGTGGGGATGATGAACAACAAAGGAAATTGATTTTACCTTGTATAGAATAAATCCCCGACTGGAAATTCTTTGAAGAAAACCCCAGAAGAAGGATAAAAATCAGACCTTTTAAATCTAAAAAATATTTTTTTGCTTTTTGTTTTAAAAAACCCTACTGTTCTCCTTGAGAGAAAAGCAGTTCTCTCTTTTTCTTTGAGTCACAAAATGCCGATCACTCAAATGAAAGACCAGCTCCCCTTTTGATTTCTTGTCTCGCCCAAAAATGGAAAGAGATAAATAATGCTTTCATTTTTAGTTAACCGAAAATTGCATCAAATTGTGAAAGAAACAGAAAACAATTAGATTGTAAAACAAGCTAAAGACTGACCAGAAAATGCACGGACAAAAGGCCAAAAAAATGGCCGCATGCGGAGGGGCGAGACGCTCCCCTAGGGGCTGCACGATCTCACATGAGACGCACCCCCAAGGGGCTCGAACAGCCTCCACATGCGGGCGAGGCTTGTAACACCCCGAACACACCCTAGTCGGATTAGGGTAGGTTTAGGGTGTAACGGAAACCGAAGGTGGTTGAGATATGAATGGAAGTGTCAAAAAGGATACAACCGTCATTAATTCGAAAGTTTCGGCGAGTTTCTGTAAATGGGACAATTATATCATCGTGCCTCTAACGACATGAAGAGAATTATTCTTGGAGATTAAAATGTGTAATATGATGATGAAATGATTAAGTTTAGTAAAGGACGTTATCGGTATTAGGTGAAAAGTTAAGGGTATTTTGGTAATCTGCCAAATTGTGACTTAAATAAAACAATTAAGAAGATTTGTATGCCAATGTTTTAATAGAAGATAGTTATTTGCCAAATATATGAAGAAACAAAAGAATAAAGGACTAAATTGATATTAAACATAAAAATCTAAGTGTAGCCAATAGGAGCATGGCATGTGGCTCAATATAGACCAAGTATGTAAAAGGGGAAAGAATGAGATAGGGGGACACGGGTTCTTTGGCTGGAAAAACTCAGAATTTTGCTTCTCCTTTTCTCTTTATTCTTCATCTTTTAATTTGGTAGAAGAAAGAGAGATGGAAGTTGGGAAAAATTAAGCAAGAGTTATTGATTTAGAGGTAAGTTTAGGTTTTTTGTTATCTTTCTTCCTTTTCTATGTATAAGATTTTAAGTTATGTGTTTTGAGGGGAAACTCATGTGAGTTGTGATGTGTTTTAATTGAGCGAATCAATTGATGCAAGTTGGAATTGGATGCAAAATGAAAGAGAAAGAAGGGATAGAAAGTAAGTGAAGATAGAAGGAGTCACCACATGAGGTTTGGAAACTCTTTGTTCATATATGATTTTGATTATACTCATGTGTTATTTAAGTAATTTGGATGTGTTGATGATGATCTTTGATGATGATAGTGAGTGTTGGTTTAAATTATTTATTTATGCATGTGAATAGGTTTTTGGGTAAAAACTGGGTTAGAATGCACTTGACCTTTCTTCGGTTATTAGGTCGTATTGCGAGTTTTAGAACTCCAGTGGATATGACACCAATTCCGTTTGAAAGCTAAGACATATTCCTATAAATGTCTTAGAAATATGCTTGAGCTAATTTTACTAGTAAGGGTCTCAGAAATGGTCATGAAGTGGAGTTATCTTCTCTGGCCGGGTTCAGGGGAGCATTATAGGTGGTTTAGATCCTATCTGAATCTGTAGATGTCCAATTGATCTGAAATTTGTTGCATTTGAAAGCTAACGTCTTAGAGAACAAGTGTTAAGAAGGAAGGTTTGTCTAAAAATGTCGTTTCGATGTCCGTTTAGTCTGAACAAAATTGATGTTGTTGAGTTTTTGTCTGGAATCCCGTGGCTCTGTCACGAGTCGTGAGACCTGTCTCGAGTCGTGACAGAAAGCCCTTGTCACTAGTAGTGATGACTGTCACTAGTAGTGATGACTGTCACTAGTAGTGATGACTGTCATGAGTCGTGACAGTAAGCCCCTGTCACTAGTAGTAACGATTGTCACTAGTAGTGACAGTAAGTCAAGCTCTTGTCACTAGTAGTGACGACTGTCACGAGTCGTGACAGTAAGCCCCTGTCACTAGTAGTGACGATTGTCACTAGTAGTGACAATAAGTCAAGCTCTTGTCACTAGTAGTGACGATTGTCACTTGTAGTGATAGTAAGTCAAGCTCTTGTCACTACTAGTGACGCCTCCTCTCCCACAACATAATTCTAAATGTCTTTTGTCTTGAATTTTGATGTTTTAATTCTTGTCCTTTGTTCATTTTAACTTATGTTCTGGTTTTAATAGTTATTTAACACCACCTCAGTTTTTAAGTTATATATATATGTAATGATTTTCGTTGTATTAATGAATGATGAGTTATGAACTCTATGTGTGATCGGAAATTTCGCTATGGCGAATTAGCGGAATATTATGGTTAATGTCTGATTGCAGTAATATGCCTAGCCTATGAGCTCAATGTGCCTCGTTTTGATGTCCTTTTAGTCTGAACAAAATTGATGTTGTTGAGTTTTTGTCTGGAATCCCGTGGCTCTGTCACGAGTCATGACAGTAAGCCCTTGTCACTAGTAGTGACGACTGTCACGAGTCGTGACAGTAAGCCCGTGTCACTAGTAGTGACGATTGTCACTAGTAGTGACAGTAAGTCAAGCTCTTGTAACTAGTAGTGACGACTGTCACGAGTCATGACATCCCCTGTCACTAGTAGTGACGATTGTCACTAGTAGTGACAGTAAGTCAAGCTCTTGTCACTAGTAGTGACAGTAAGTCAAGCTCTTGTCACTAGTAGTGACGCCTCCTCTCCCACAGCATGATTCTAAATGTCTTCTGTCTTGAATTTTGATGTTTTAATTCTTGTCCTTTGTTCATTTTAACTTATGTTCTGGTTTTAATAGTTATTTAACGTCAACTCAGTTTTTAAGTTATATATATATGTAATGATTTCCGTTGTATTAATGCATGATCAGTTATGAACTCTATGTGTGATCGGAAATTTCGCTATGGCGAATTAGCGGAATATTATGGTTAATGTCTGATTGCAGTAATATGCCTAGCCTATGAGCTCAATGTGCCTTGTTTATATAACTGGGTTATGCATATGAAATATTATGGCTATTTATATTGAGCATGTGGTATTAGAAGGTGAATGTTTTGTGATTCTGCATATCGAAGTATGAATTAAAATTTACGATCATTGGTGGTATAATATGGTTCCTTACATGAGATATTGATATGCCTTGAATAATGAACAATGTTAAAGTATGTGATTGGGTTGCTATATAAATTGTTCAATGCATAACCGACATTATGAATTTATTTATGAGTCTATCATACTATGGGTTGTGTATGATGATATGTATATATATATATATATACATTTGATGTTATTCGAAACATGATCTGTTTTATGCATGACCTGCGAGAGTCAGTCTAGTGGATAGTTAGGCATGCCTAATAGAGTCTATATAAGTGTAGCTGCAGCGCCCTTTGAACGATTTGGACCCCGATCAGGTCCCCGAATGGTTCCTCGCGAACCCTATTATGTGTATGTGTATGGATCTTGTTTAAGATCCTGTTCAGGGAAATGCTTTTGAAATGTGAAAAGTGACAGTACTTTGCGATTTGTACCCGTAAGGTACAGTTTGTTACTCGTTATCCACTATTGTGAGTCAGCAGGTATGTTGTTTGTTATTCTGTTTTTACAAGCATGTGAATTTGAACGGTTACGAACATAAGAATGTGATATCCGTATGAGTATGATTTTTGGGATATGTAAATGTGATTACAAGTCTCTGAACTGGCAAAATGTAACTCTGACCTGTATATTGTACCTTTGTGGTTATCTGTAAATGGTCTTGTTTATAGTATGTGTATGTGAAGTCGGTGTGTCACATAATATGGTCACTACATTTTTGTATAATCTAAATGCCTTGTTGATTGGATAAATTACATGATAAAGCATTTGCTAAGTAAGATGTGTGAAAAGAATTTTGGAACCCGAAAGGAATGTAAATAAATAAGCAAAGTGACATGTATATGATGTAAGGAAAATATAATAAAATATAAGTGATTTGTTAACGTTGAAATGCAAAGTAAGTGGATAATTGATGACCTCCTTGAAAGTATCTATTTTGTTATAATTGATTATATAATTTCTATGTTATGCTTTCCTTTGAACTCATTTGACGTCCATTCTTAATGGTCGTCTATATTTATATGTGTTTCCCACTAAGCTTTATGCTTAGCACGGATTTTCTTTTAATCAGTGTAGGTACTATTGATCGGGTCTTTTGAGAGTCTTTCCACAGCAGCCCGGGCCAATGCAAGCTTATGAAGAGTTATTAGAGTAGGATTTGTATCGTCTTCGGAATGTGTGCAAGATTTGTAATTTTGAATTATAAGTTTTGTAAAAGTGATATTGGTTATGTAAAAGATCTATCTATAGTAAACCCTGAAGAAGTTTACTTTATAATGTGAATTTATAATGAATTTATATTTAACTATAATGTGTTTTTGAAATGAAAGAAATTTTATAACTCATATTTTAGCTTGAAGGTTTATAAGTTTTACATGTTTGTTCAGTAATGCCCTTGACCGTCGTCGTGAATGACCGGTTCACGGTATGGTTTACTACGTACGGGTAAGGGGTGTTACATTTAGTGGTATCAGAGCATAGGTTTAGTTGGTTCTGGATGATTAGAGTTTATAGTTCAGTCTGTATAGTTTTTGCATTGGCCAATGCGGAGGTTTTAATTTTGTATAAGTGTTGCGATAGGAGTGGATAGACGTTGATGACATCAGCAACGAGACAGCTAAGTGTGAGATGTAATAAGTTGTGATCAGTTTATTGTGAATCCGATTCCTGTTATTAAGGTATTGGAGATAGCTGTAGAGATTCTAGTTAGAGATTGTATGTAGTACAATATATGTTGTGTATAAGTTTTTCTTGAGGGGAAATATGGAATAAAAGATTAAATAGTGCTGGATTATCTATAATTGGAAGTATTTCGAGGATTGTTACACTCTGTACGCCTGTCAGCTACTTTACTGATGAGAGTAAGTATTTGAATGTGATACATCATGGGGGTTGGGGCAACTTGCATTGCCATTATTTGAACTGCATTAATGCATTGCATCATATTGCATACATAAATCATTCAGCATCCATTACATTTACCTCTATTGCTCCTTCTTAATGAACATCAGATATGTGCATTTGCCTCAAGTAATAGGAAGCTGACAGAATGTACGTTGAGTGTAACAAAATTGAGTAAGTGAGGAATTAGTTCTTAAAAAAAAGAGAAGATAGAGAGAGTGAAGGATCACTGAATGTGTATAAGTATGAATAAGAGATTTGTGTCTATAGAATTGGTAGGTTTGACCCTTCTTTGTTAATGAATTAAGGTATAAAATAAGATAAGGTTTCTATCGATTTTGGAAAAGGAATGGAATTGTCTTTGATTAGATTAATTTATTGGCTATAGATTTGAGTTGGCTTATAAGAGTGAATAAAATTGTGAACTTTTGTACAGGATGGCTAAATAATAGATACTGTAAGATATATGTGATATTTCAGAAGTGATAGACAAATTGTGACTAGTGATACTGGTAATTTAGGAGCAAATTGTTATAGATTGTTTTGATTAAGAGAGGAATTTAGTGAATGCGTGAGCAATTCTGTTTTTAAAGGATGAGATGTTTTATGAGGAAGGAGTTAAGTGAAAAGATTGACATGATAAGCATAGGTTAAAGGTATATATACATAAAGATATATGATGAATTGAATATTGGGAGTTGGTGTATGTCATGATTATATTGGAATTTGAATAAGGAATAATTCAATGAAAGAGGTTATATGTACATATGATGTGATAAGGTGGATTGAGAATGACATTTGGGACCTGATAGTAATGAAATGTAAACGATCTGTAACTCAAATTTTTGAGATGCTTATTTGAAAAGATGGATTTTCGGATATATGTAATGATACTAGTAAGAGTGATACTGTACGATGATTATGCAAGGTGGCATATAGTGACAATGACAGTTGACACTGATATTAGTGAAACAATTTGCTATTTGGAGAGCAATGTTGAGGATTTCTCAAGCAGGTTATTATTGTTTCGAGATAATAACCATTGGTAACAAGGAACAATTAGAAGTTTAAGTAAACATTGAAGAGTTTTGTAAATTATACTATATGATAGGAAGTAATAAGATGGATTATGTGCGAGGTAAAGCGTAAATATTGCATGATAAGTATACTATTAGTGTGGGTGAATGTATTGATAAAGAATTTTGATATTCAGAAAATCGGATATAAGTGAATTTCGATGACGAAATTCTTTTTAGGAGGGTAGATTTGTAACACCCCGAACACACCCTAGTCGGATTAGGGTAGGTTTAGGGTGTAACGGAAACCGAAGGTGGTTGAGATATGAATGGAAGTGTCAAAAAGGATACAACCGTCATTAATTTAAAAGTTTCGGCAAGTTTCTGTAAATGGGACAATTATATCATCGTGCCTCTAACGACATGAAGAGAATTATTCTTGGTGATTAAAATGTGTAATAGGATGATGGAAATGATTAAGTGTAGTAAAGGACGTTATCGGTATTAGGTGAAAAGTTAAGGGTAGTTTGGTAATCTGCCAAATTGTGACTTAAATAAAACAATTAAGAAGATTTGTATGCCAATGTTTTAATAGAAGATAGTTATTTGCCAAATGTATGAAGAAACAAAAGAATAAAGGACTAAATTGATATTAAACATAAAAATCTAAGTGTAGCCAATAGGAGCATGGCATGTGGCTCAATATAGACCAAGTATGTAAAAGGGGAAAGAATGAGATAGGGGGGCACGGGTTCTTTGGCTGGAAAAACTCAGAACTTGGCTTCTCCTTTTCTCTTTGTTCTTCATCTTTTAATTTGGTAAAAGAAAGAGAGATGGAAGTTGGGAAAAATTAAGCAAGAGTTATTGATTTAGAGGTAAGTTTAGGTCTTTTGTTATCTTTCTTCCTTTTCTTTGTATAAGATTTGGTGATTGGACATCCGGGGCACGCCTTCAAAAAGTTCGTCCTTTTCTCGCCAAAGGTAGTTGAATGTGTTAAGCGAAGAGAATATAGCACGTAGAAGCTTATAGAGTCGGTAATTCGACGGCTTAATGCTTGCCAAAGAGAGTTCTATAGCCCTTAGAGTAAAGATATGACCATAGGATTTCATAGAGAGAGCCTTTGGGCTCCTCTTAAATACCCACCGTTTGTATTCATGTTAGGATTTCGCGCAGAGGAGGACTTTCTCTCCTTTACCGATGCTCTTATTGTCACGTCGGCGCACATTAAGTTATGTGTTTTGAGGGGAAACTCATGTGAGTTGTGATGTGTTTTAATTGAGGGAATCAATTGATGCAAGTTGGAATTGGATGCAAAATGAAAGAGAAAGAAGGGATAGAAAGTAAGTGAAGATAGAAGGAGTCACCACATGAGGTTTGGAAACTCTTTGTTTATATATGATTTTGATTATACTAATGTGTTATTTAAGTAATTTGGATGTGTTGATGATGATCTTTGATGATGATAGTGAGTGTTGGTTTAAATTATTTATTTGTGCATGTGAATAGGTTTTTGGGTAAAAACTGGGTTAGAATGCACTTGACCTTTCTTCGGTTATTAGGTCGTATTGTGAGTTTTAGAACTCCAGTGGATAAGAAACTAGTGCCGTTTGAAAGCTAAGACATATTCCTATAAATGTCTTAGAAATATGTTTGAGCTAAATTTACCTGTAAGGGTCTCAGAAATGGTCATGAAGTGGAGCTATCTTCTCTGGCCGGGTTCAGGGGAGCATTATAGGTTGTTTAGATCCTATCTTAATCTGTAGATGTCCAATTGATCTAAAATTTGTTGCATTTGAAATTTAACATCTTAGAGAACAAGTGTTAAGAAGGATGGTTTGTCTAAAAATGTCGTTTCAATGTCCGTTTAGTCTGAACAAAATTGATGTTGTTGAGTTTTTATCTGGAATCCTGTGGCTCTGTCACGAGTTGTGACAGTAAGCCCTTGTTACTAGTAGTGACGACTGTCACTAGTAGTGACGACTGTCACGAGTCGTGACAGTAAGCCCCTGTCACTAGTAGTGACGATTGTCACAAGTAGTGACAGTAAGTCAAGCTCTTGTCACTAGTAGTGATGACTGTCACTAGTAGTGACGACTGTCACGAGTCGTGACAGTAAGCCCCTGTCACTAGTAGTGATGATTGTCACTAGTAGTGATAGTAAGTCAAGCTCTTGTCACTAGTAGTGACGATTGTCACTAGTAGTGACAGTAAGTCAAGCTCTTGTCACTAGTAGTGACGCCTCCTCTCCCACAGCATGATTCTAAATGTCTTCTGTCTTGAATTTTGATGTTTTAATTCTTGTCCTTTGTTCATTTTAACTTATGTTCTGGTTTTAATAGTTATTTAACGTCACCTCAGTTTTTAGGTTATATATATATGTAATGATTTCCGTGGTATTAATGCATGATCAGTTATGAACTCTATGTGTGATCAGAAATTTTGGTCTGGCGAATTAGCGGAATATTATGGTTAATGTCTGATTGCAGTAATATGCCTAGCCTATGAGCTCAATGTGCCTTGTTTATATAATTGGGTTATGCATATTAAATATTATGGCTGTTTATATTGAGCATGTGGTATTAGAAGGTGAATGTTTTGTGATTCTGCATATCGAAGTATGAATTAATATTTACGATCATTGGTGGTATAATATGGTTCCTTACATGAGATATTGATATGCCTTGAATAATGAACAATGTTAAAGTATGTGATTGGGTTGCTATATAAATTGTTCAATGCATAATCGACATTATGAATTTATTTATGAGTCTATCATACTATGGGATATATATATATATATATATATATATATATATATATATACATGTGATGTTATTCGAAACATGATCTGTTTTATGCATGACCTGTGAGAGTCAGTCTAGTGGATAGTTTGGCATGCCTAATAGAGTCTATATAAGTGTAGCGGCAGCACCCTTTGAACGATTTGGACCCCGATCAGGTCCCCGAATGGTTCCTCGCGAACCCTATTATGTGTATGTGTATGGATCTTGTTTAAGATCCTAATCAGGGAAATGCTTTTGAAATGTGAAAAGTGACAATACTTTGCGATTTGTACCCGTAAGGTACAGTTTGTTACTCGTTATCCACTATTGTGAGTCAGCAGGTGTGTTGTTTGTTATTCTGTGTTTACAAGCATGTGAATCTGAACGGTTACGAACATAAGAATGTGATATCCGTATGAGTATGATTTTTGGGATATGTAAATGTGATTACAAGTCTCTGAACTGGCTAAATGTAACTCTGACCTGTATATTGTACCTTTGTGGTTATCTGTAAATGGTCTTGTTTATAGTATGTGTATGTGAAGTCGGTGTGTCACATAATATGGTCGCTACATTTTTGTATAATCTAAATGCCTTCTTGATTGGATAAATTACATGATAAAGCATTTGCTAAGCAAGATGTGTGAAAAGAATTTTGGAACCCGAAAGGAATGTAAATAAATAAGCAAAGTGACATGTATATGATGTAAGGAATAATAAAATATAAGTGATTTGTTAACGTTGAAATGCAAAGTAAGTGGATAATTGATGACCTCCTTGAAAGTATCTATTTTGTTATAATTGATTATATATTTTCTATGTTATGCTTTCCTTTGAACTCATTTGACGTCCATTCTTAATGGTCGTCTATATTTATATGTGTTTCCCACTAAGCTTTATGCTTAGCACGGATTTTCTTCTAATCCGTGTAGGTACTATTGATCGGGTCTTTCGAGAGTCTTTCTACAGCAGCCCGGGCCAATGCAAGCTTATGAAGAGTTATTAGAGTAGGATTTGTATCGTCTTCGGAATGTGTGCAAGATTTGTAATTTTGAATTATAAGTTTTGTAAAAGTGATATTGGTTATGTAAAAGATCTGTCTATAGTAAACGCTGAAGAAGTTTACTTTATAATGTGAATTTATATTTAACTATAATGTGTTTTTGAAATGAAAGAAATTTTATAACTCATATTTTAGCTTGAAGGTTTATAAGTTTTACATGTTTGTTCGGTAATGCCCTTGACCGTCGTCGTGAACCACCGGTTCACGGTATGGTTTACTACATACGGGTAAGGGGTGTTACACAGCTTGCACGCGTGGCACGCAAAAGGAAAAAAAAGGAAATAAAATGAAATAAAATGAAAAGAAAAGAAACAAAAATAATAAAAAGGAATAATAAAAAAAATGAGAGCAAAAATACCAATTTTCGCACTGCAAATTTTGGAGGAGCAAATGGATTTTTTGACAAGGAGAACATCATTTTCGACACCATTACTTGTGGCAAGTATCACTTTCATCATCGGGTAATTCTAATCTTGGTCCGCCTCAGGACCCGGTGTCTACAGTACCCTAGTTGTAATTGGTATAATTAGATTAACTAAGGGTGTAATGTGGACTTGATTATGATAAAAGTAAGGACCTAATTGAGAAACTAAAGGCCAAGTCGTAAGTTTGCATCATTAAGCTAATTGAGGATTAACTAATATTAAATAAGTTAGTGGAGGGCAGATTTGCTGAAAGTGGAATCCGTGTGGCACTTTATTGTGCTGCCACCACCACCATTCACATGCAATATATAGAATTTAGGAGAGAGAACGGGCCACTACTTGCTTGAAGTTCAGCCATTCTCTCTTTCATCAATTTCTGCTTCTTCTTCATTCTTCATCTGTGAGTTTCTGTTATGGTAATCAAGTTAGGTGAAGGGTAGACTAAGTTGTTGCATTTGTAAGGTAATTGGTCAATTACTTATTCTATCTTCTACTCTTTCTGGTTTTGGTATGTGTGGGATTGAGGAATTGATGATTTGTGTCCAATTCTGGAAATTAGATGGAATTTGTAGAGGAAGGAGTAAAGAAAGATAAGGGAAAAGCAAAAGTCGGGGAATCGAGTGCCAAGTGAATGCTAAGAGCTTAGGCGACGAGGTTTGGGATACTTGCCCTATTTTAATATGTGTTAATTAGTTAGTTGATTTGAATGTTGAATGCTAGTATTTGAGAATTGTCGTGTGACTTGTATGTAAATATTGAATGGTATGTGATTGTGGAGAAACTTGAATGGCATGAGATTATGGGTTGTCTTTAACCAATGAACTTTACCTAGAATTGTGGATTATACATATATGTGAGTTTAATGCTAAATTCATCGAATTGAGATGTTTGAATGGAGGTTCGTAAGGTGTTAACTAATGAGATGAAATACATAATGGTTTGTGTATGAAATGGTGAGTTGGTAAGTCTTGAGTATAACAGGAAAATGAAGTGATTTGCAAAGAGGTGTCTTGCAACTTGTGTATAGGTTACAATGACAACCAAGAGATTGCCACCGTGAGATATGCAAAGTTTGCATTCTGTCGAGAGTAATTGATATGTCACGGTGACAACCAAACTGGTTGTGATCGTGAGGTATCATGTGGTCTATTCTGCTCGAAGTGAATTTGGTAGGTCACGGTGATAAACCAATTGGTTGTGACCATGAGGTATCAAGGTTTATAATCTGCCTTTGCACACATGAGGTATGTCACGGTGACAACCATATTGGTTGTGATCGTGAGATACCCAAAAGTTGCATTCTGTCCGGGTATTGAATGTATGTCAAGGTTACAACCAAATTAGTTGTGACCGTGAGATACCCTAGACTACATTCTGTTTTGAAACCTTTGGTATGTCATGGTGACAACCAAACTGGCTGTGACCGTTAGGTACTCTGTTTTTGTGATGAACTCTTATTCATTAAGGTGTGATGCTTGGATGTTAACTTAGTCATTAATCACATACAATGACACTTAAAGAGTGCTTAATGCTATTATTATATGAGAAGTTTATAAGTGAATGATTAATTTGAAGTGATCCATTATGCTATATTTAAGCCAACTATGTCGAGTTGTGTCAGAAATTCCCCGAATTGGTTTACCATTTCCATAAAGAATATAATTGACAACTTAGCACAATTACATGATGAGTTTAAGCATGCAAATTCATTGCTAGTTTATCAATGCCTTGTTGAAGCATGTGATCAAGCGAACTGTTAATTAAAATGAATAATCTTAGCCTGCGAGTCAAGTAGTGGATAGATAGGCATGCCTATAGGGTCAAGTGCTGCAGTCTAATGCGTTCGATTCCTCTAAAATCACAATGCGAGTTAAATCCTTGTTGGATTCTTAAATGTGGAATATTGATTCTATTGTAATTATTGTACCTTAGGGTACCAATGCGAGTGTCTGTATCCACGAATACACTGAAATTATAGTACCTCAGGGGTACCAATGCGATACCCGTTATCCGCGTCTTTGAATTGCAGGCAAATCTAATTATATAGGAAAAGTATAATCTTAAATTATACATTTGTGGTGTGTGAATACGTTTGTTATAATGAGTATGTGCCAGTCATATGCATACTATATAAAAATGTGATTAAGTATTGATGTTATGAGTACAATGATTTACATGTTTTTGACTTGATAGCTTAAGTATGAATTATAACATGATATTTGTGTGATATTTGTTTTCATGTGTGTATATATATGCCTTGTATGTGTTTCCCTACTAAGCATTATCGCTTAGCACGGGTTTTTTCCTAATCCGTGTAGGTTCGGATGTGAGGTGATTTTGAGGGACATCTCCGCATTGTCAACGGTCAACATTAGGAGTACATCTATAGTGTAGGTTTTGGAGTTTATGACAATGTGTTTGTGCAAGTTACGTATGTTATTTTGGGGTAATCCAAAAGTATGCAAGTTGTAATATCCAAGTGTTGTAAACTTAATGTTTGTATGTATAAGTATGTATGTAAGTAAGTTGATGAACAAGAAGAAGTGAATGTCATATGATGTATGTAAATGTATGCTTAGTTGAGAAATTTTATTGTTCAGATTGTCGGCATGAGATTGTGATTATGAAGTGTGCTTGTGTTGCTGTGTTGCGGCTGTTCTTGACTGCATTAGCTGAGCTCATCTAGTGGTCGGGAATGGACGTTACAATAAGAGCCACAAGGGAGAATCAAGTCTTAGTGCTGGAGATTGCAAGACAGCCTTTCAGTGGATTTCATGTCGCCGTGATAGACGGAGAAGAACATATAGAAGGAAGTCGTCAAGTGCTCAATATGATGAAGAGGATATCATTCCTCCCTGGTGCTGGTTTAGGCAAGAGTTCGCAGGGATCACCAACAGCCATTGGCACTAGAGGCCAGAAGGATAAGAGGGGCCTTGGGTATAAAGGTGTCACGGAAAAGGGAAAGAAGTCAGTGGACGAGATCCCCCATATCAGCGAAAGCTCTGTGCCAGCAACTGCAGAATGTGCCTACACAAGGGAAGCAGAACTGCAGTGGGTTGATGGAAAAATGGTGTCGGGTTTCGAGGTCTTCAATGATGTTTTTAATTTGGGAATTGGATTGATCAAGCCAGCAGAGGGTGCAACACCCCCAACTCCCATACGTAGCATAACGAAGGACAGAGAGCTACGGTAAGCAAAGGGTGCTACCGGACGAGACACTTACTTAGCAGAACAGAAGATGGAATAATAAAATTTCTAACATCAAGAACCTCAACCACAAACACATCCTAAACTTAACTCACACACACCATTATTCGCACTAAAGATTATTACAACTTATTACAAATGCTAATGAATAAAACTTAATTACATCCCAAAATCAAATAACACTTCCTATAAACTTCTACCGATTTGTTGGCCAAAATCTCAGCGGACCATTGCGCTACTCCGATCTCCTAACCTGTACGGAGAAACACTCGTGCTAAGCGATAACGCTTAGGAGGGATCCAGAAAATAGTAACCAACCACTCCCAGTGATTGGCGATACAAGCACAAGCATATACCCATATACAAAAGCATAAAAAACACCGGTTAAAGTTATAACAAAATCATATTCTTATCCTCATACAAAAACTTAAACAATTTCATATACACATTCATTATGCATACCAAAGCCAGAATTTACTTTATTCCCTTTTTAATTTACAAAGAAATTATACATACTCATTCTTTGTCTAATTCATTTAATTAATCATATAGATAGTTATACCTCAAAGGTTACCAAAAAATACATTTGCTCGTCAGAAGAAGAAGGAAGCGGCTCACGCGACGTGAGCTATGCTCACGTGACGTGAGCCATGCTCACGCTAGGTGAGCAATGCTCACGCGACGTGAGCAATTGCTCACGAGGCGTGAGCTATGCTCACGCGACGTGAGCAATGCTCACCAGGCGTGAGCTATGCTCACGCGACGTGAGCAACCTTCACGTGACGTGAAGGTTGCTCAGGTCTCCCGATCCTTCTGTTTTGCTTCTGTTTTTCTTTCCCCAAGCGACCAGTTTTTATAAAATGATTTCCAAACGCTTTATAATGGTATTTTCCTGACTGTGTGCTATATTACCCTGCTAATATGATTGATTATTCCAATTTATTTTGTATTAGTAATATGTTATCTATAGTAAGTTATATGTGGTATTTTGGAATAAGTTTTGGATTATAGTGATCCTGTTAAATGATTGTGGGATTTCAACGGTATGGTTTGGACTGTGATATGCTTATTGTTGTTATATGTATTGCACGTCATATTTTGAATGCGAAGGAATTATGAAGGCTGACTTTCTGATTGTTTAATTCCAAACACGTTCTGTCTTAATGTGAATTATGTTATGCATATCTTTAGTCTGATTCTTCTTTAAGAATAATTGGCCATGCTTAAGATTATGCTGTAACTTACCCCAATTATGATGATGCGTCCTTGGTCATTAGCATAATATGATACCACATGTGTTCCTGACATGCTTTAGAATGATGAGTAGTGCTAAGATGTTATCAATTGAGTTATTACATGCTCCAGTATATGACTTGTATGAAGTATGATTGGCATCCTGCTATGCCAAACTTATTTGAATAATATGGTTGATGTCGGAATACATTGTTATGCTTTAGCCTTTGAACTCAATGTGTTATATTTAAATGTAATTTGGATTATGCATGATTATACTTAGTTATCCTCATCTAAACGCATGTTTAGGATTATGTTTTGATAATCATTGGTATGGTAGTGTTTTTATACCTGATTCTTGACATGCTTTAGAACATTGTTAAATGTTAAAGTATATTGACTGTATTATGTTTTGCAATGGGAATTGTATGAGATATGACCAACTTTATAAGCATATTTATATGTCTATCATTCTCTAGTTTCTGCATGATGTATATATATATTTTTGCGTTATGTGATTCGAAGCGTGAATTGTTTTATGCATGACCTGCGAGAGTCAGTCTAGTGGATAGTTAGGCATGCCTAATAGAGTCTGTTAGTTGCAGCCCATAGTTCTGTTTGGACCCCGATCAGGTCCCCGTTTGGTTCCTCGCGAACCCTTTTCTGTATTGGATCTTGTTTAAGGTCCCTTTTGAAAATATCTGTGAAAGTTAAAGTATAATGGTTTAATCGATTCGTACCCGTAATGTATTGTCTGTAATCGGCTCGTACCCGGAAAGTACTGTCTGTACACTCGTTAGCCACTACCTAGAGTCAGCAGGTGTTCTTTGAATGTTTATTTGAACTGCTCTGATCTGATTTGGCTATAAATGGATTATCTGAATGAGCATATCGATGTAATGTATATCGAATTATTTCTGAATGAATATAATTATGAAATACTGATTGTATGGCTTTCTTATATGAGCATGTTTATATGGATTATGTTTTAGCCTTTGCATATTGTACTTGTTACTTTGAAATAACTATCAGAATGTGATATCCGTTTGAGTATGATAAGGATTTAATGAATCAGTTTATATGTATATGGATGTGTCTATGGGCTTTAGAATGTATGTCTGTTTTATGTAAGCATGTTTTTATATCTAACATGATTATCCGTACTTGTCATGTGATTTGTTATAAGTTTCTGAATGCTTTGAATATGATTCGACTAGAGTATTTATGTATGTGACTTAAGCATGTTTTGTTATTTATAAGCATGTGAACCGAAGCAGTTGTGACGGTAAGTATGTGATGTTTAACTGTACTTTCTGCATGATGATGATATGATTGTAATACTAAGTGGTTATGCCTTCAGTGTCCGCTATCAGAGTGCTTTTGCATGATGCTTAATATATTTTAGAGTTGCGCAGCGGATTGTGATGCTCTAAATGTTATCCTTTGGATAGTTGACTAGTGTATGTGTTTGGCATGTCGTAGTATGTTAAATAGCTAGCACTCTCAACATGATGATTGGGTTGTCAGTTCCTGCATAGGTACTTAGTTATGTCAATTGCTTGTGTAAAGCTCATGTGACTCCGCACGGTAAGATGTTGATATTTGCTACCCATGTAGGTTTATGCATGTGATATAGTATGTAGTTCAGCATGATGATGCTTATAACGTGTATTGTATTATGTCTGTATTGGTCTATCCTGGACATGAGTTTATCGTTTGATTGTGAGTTATCGAATGAATGCCTTTATTATGCAGCCTGATTATTGATATGTTATGAATATCCGCATTTGCCATTTGAATGTGTTTTGCCTTGGCGACCATTGTGAATGGCCGTCCATACTCTTGTGTGTTCTCCCCACTAAGCGTTTATCGCTTAGCACGGATTTCCTTTCCGTGCAGGTGGCAGGTTTGGTTCTGTTCGAGTCGCGCTTCTGCAAGGTCGGCCACGTAGGAGTTAGAAGTTCTGTATTATGTTCAGCTTTTGTATTTCAGCTATTGGTAATTCAGTAGTATTGTATATGTAATTATTTATGTTTTAATCTTGAGTTTTCTTTTGGGAATGTAATAGTTAGTATGTTATTATGTTTAGTTATTCCTTTGATGTTTTATTTCACTTATGCTTCCATTGATTGGTCATATGTATGCTTTTGTGTATGCTTTTGTTTAATGCCTGCATGTGCGTGAGTTATTGTATGTTCAGTCTGTGCCTCAGGCAAGGTAAGTTTTTAATTAACCCGTATTTCCGTATGTATGTTATGTATGAATGTATGCTTTCGCATTGTGCTTGTGTATATCTGTATGTGTGAGCGTCGGGTAGTGCGCCCGTCGGCGTCCTTCCAACGGGGACGGCGATGGGGGTGTTACAGTTAGTGGTATCAGAGCCCAGGTTTGATGGTTCTGGGTGTGTTGTTTGTTAAGTGTTGAGTCTTTACATGAGAGTCGGTTTTGTGTCGTGGCCTAATGCAGATGCGTCTTGTTTTGTGTCATGTCTAGATGGAGTCTGATCCTAGTGAGAATGTGGGCGAGACAACAGAAAGTGTGAATCGAGTTAGTGCTGATCAGAATATTTCCGAGTGTCTTCCAGTTGAAGATTCTGGTCGTGTTTCTGATGATAGGACATTAGTACAAGGGTTGATTCGGATTTTGGATAGATTGACTGCTCCTCGTGCTTCTCAAGAATTTGTTCAGTATGCACCTCATAAGAGAAAAGGATCGGTCAGTGAAGTGCCAGCAGGGAAAAGAGTTCGAGAACCTTCGATGTGTCAACAATGGCAGAAGCAACATGGGAACAAGTGTAAGAAGTGGGTACCGTCAGTATGTCAGTACTGCCAGAAGCGACATCGGGGTCCATGTCGGAAGCTCTCAGGTGTTTGTTTCAGGTGTGGCAGTATAGAACACCAGATTGCCGGTTGCCCTAAAAAGATGAGTGAGAGTCTAGCTGGGCAACCTAGAAAGGATGTGGAGGATTTGCTCAGATCTTCTCGAGTGTCTTCAGAGTTTGTAGCATCTAACAAGGATTTGAAAGAGACCGTAGGTTCTTCTGGTAAGTTGCGTTGCAAGCTTTTGTTTCAGTAAGTTTTGTTTGTTTGGGTTGTGTGGATGTAAGTGTTTCGCCGTGAATTTCGAGGACGAAATTCTTTTAGGAGGGAAGAGTTGTCACACCCCAAAATGGCCCTAGTCGGGATTTGCATGCGAAGTCAAGATCGGAAGGGTATTTCAGTAATTTGTGCTTGAGAAATTTGGAGTGTTAAGGACCTAATTGAAAAGATAATTAAGTTTGTAAAGAAGAAATGTGTAAGTGAGTGAAGTGTTATTTGTCTAAGGACTAAAGAGCATTAATTGATTTGGAAATGTTTGAGTGGAGTTTGGGGTCCAATTGGATGTTGCCAAGTGGCCTGTTAGGTGAGCATTGAAAGAAGAAAAAGAAGAAAGGAAAGAGGAAGAGAGAGGGAACACAGATTGCATTCCCGCTCTCCCTCTCACGCCTTCCCTTCTTCTTCTTCTCCTCTTCCTTCTCTGCTTTTCCTTTCTTTCTCTTTGGCTTTGGCTTGGAGTTGTGTTTGGGTTGGAAGTGTGTTTTGCTTTAAGAGGTGAGTTGGAATTTCTGTTTCCTACGTGTTGTGTTGTTCTTCTTCATCTTCCTGGTTTTGTCTTCAATTAGGGTTTGAACTAAGGATTTGTGGATTTCTTGTTTGTGCAAGTTTTGGATGATAAGAAGAAGCTTAAGGACAAGGAAAGGATTGAGGTTTGATCTTGAAGCGTGATTTTGGATCGTCATTTCCAGGTTTGGGAGTGTTTTGGTTGCATGCAATGTTTGGGAGCTCTCTGTTCTTCAATCCCAGTTTGTGTATTTGATGAATGTCTCTGCCCTATTCTCACGTAGGATGTAAATATATGTTTTGTTTAGTTTATGGAATTTGGTGTGTTTTAGCATGAGAATACGTATGATCTATGTTATTAGATGTGTTAATAATGCATGTATAGGATTGAATGGAAGTTATTGAGTTGTGTTTTGAACTTACTGTAAGTTTTAGGGTTTATGTTCTTGAATGGATTAAATGTGGTTATGCTTGATTTTGAATGTTTGATTAAGTTCTGGAATGCTGAGTTTAGTTTGATCTCGAGTATGTTGGGTTATGCATCTGAGTGATAAGGTAAGAGTTTATGCATGATTGAATGAATGCTGAGTGGTTTTAGAAAGAATTTCTGGGAAAAACGATGGGAAATCTGTAGGTTTGCGATAGTGGGGAAGAAGAAGGAAGCGGCGCACGCGACGTGAGCTATGCTCACGTGACGTGAGCCATGCTCACGCTAGGTGAGCAATGCTCACGCGACGTGAGCTATGCTCACGCGACGTGAGCAATTGCTCACGAGGCGTGAGCTATGCTCACGCGACGTGAGCAATTGCTCACGAGGCGTGAGCTATGCTCACGCGACGTGAGCAATGCTCACCAGGCGTGAGCTACGCTCACGCGACGTGAGCAACCTTCACGTGACATGAAGGTTGCTCAGGTCTCCCGATCCTTCTGTTTTGCTTCTGTTTTTCTTTCCCCAAGCGACCAGTTTTTATAAAATGATTTCCAAATGCTTTTTAATGGTATTTTCCTGACTGTGTGCTATATTACCCTGCTAATATGATTGATTATTCCAATTTATTTGGTATTAGTAATATGTTATCTATAGTAAGTTATATGTGGTATTTTGGAATAAGTTTTGGATTATAGTGATCCTGTTAAATGATTGTGGGATTTCAACGGTATGGTTTGGACTATGATATGCTTATTGTTGTGATATGTATTGCACGTCATATTTTGAATGCGAAGGAATTATGAAGGCTGACTTTCTGATTGTTTAGTTCCAAACACGTTCTGTCTTAATGTGAATTATGTTATGCATATCTTTAGTCTGATTCTTCTTTAAGAATAATTTGCCATGCTTAAGATTATGCTGTAACTTACCCCAATTATGATGATGCGTCCTTAGTCATTAGCATAATATGATACCACATGTGTTCCTGACATGCTTTAGAATGATGAGTAGTGCTAAGATGTTATCAATTGAGTTATTACATGCTCCAGTATATGACTTGTATGAAGTATGATTGGCATCCTGCTATGCCAAACTTATTTGAATAATATGGTTGATGTCGGAATACATTGTTATGTTTTAACCTTTGAACTCAATGTGTTATATTTAAATGTAATTTGGATTATGCATGATTATACTTAGTTATCCTCATCTAAACGCATGTTTAGGATTATGTTTTGATAATCATTGGTATGGTAGTGTTTTTATACCTGATTCTTGACATGCTTTAGAACATTGTTAAATGTTAAAGTATATTGACTGTATTATGTTTTGCAATGGGAATTGTATGAGATATGACCAACTTTATAAGCATATTTATATGTCTATCATTCTCTAGTTTATGCATGATGTATATATATATTTTTGCGTTATGCGATTCGAAGCGTGAATTGTTTTATGCATGACCTGCGAGAGTCAGTCTAGTGGATAGTTAGGCATGCCTAATAGAGTCTGTTAGCTGCAGCCCATAGTTCTGTTTGGACCCCGATCAGGTCCCCATTTGGTTCCTCACGAACCCTTTTCTGTATTGGATCTTGTTTAAGGTCCCTTTTGAAAATATCTGTGAAAGTTAAAGTATAATGGTTTAATCGATTCGTACCCGTAATGTACTGTCTGTAATCGGCTCGTACCCGAAAAGTACTGTCTGTACACTCGTTATCCACTACCTAGAGTCAGCAGGTGTTCTTTGAATGTTTATTTAAACTGCTCTGATCTGATTTGGCTATAAATGGATTATCTGAATGAGCATATTGATGTAATGTATATCGAATTATTTCTGAATGAATATAATTATGAAATACTGATTGTATGGCTTTCTTATATGAGCATGTTTATATGGATTATGTTTTAGCCATTGCATATTGTACTTGTTACTTTGATAACTATCAGAATGTGATATCCGTTTGAGTATGATAAGGATTTCAGGAATCAGTTTATATGTATATGGATGTGTCTATGGGCTTTAGAATGTATGTCTGTTTTATGTAAGCATGTTTTTATATCTAACATGATTATCCGTACTTGTCATGTGATTTGTTATAAGTTTCTAAATGCTTTGAATATGATTCGACTAGAGTATTTATGTATGTGACTTAAGCATGTTTTGTTATTTATAAGCATGTGAACCGAAGCAGTTGTGACGGTAAGTATGTGATGTTTAACTGTACTTTCTGCATGATGATGATATGATTGTAATACTAAGTGGTTATGCCTTCAGTCTCCGCTATCAGAGTGCTTTTGCATGATGCTTAATATATTTTAGAGTTGCGCAGCGGATTGTGATGCTCTAAATGTTATCCTTTGGATATTTGACTAGTGTATGTGTTTGGCATGTCGTAGTATGTTAAATAGCTAGCACTCTCAACATGATGATTGGGTTGTCAGTTCCTGCATAGGTACTTAGTTATGTCAATTGCTTGTGTAAAGCTCATGTGACTCCGCACGGTAAGATGTTGATATTTGCTACCCATGTAGGTTTATGCATGTGATATAGTATGTAGTTCAGCATGATGATGCTTGTAACGTGTATTGTATTATGTCTGGATTGGTCTATCCTGGACATGAGTTTATCGTTTGATTGTGAGTTATCGAATGAATGCCTTTATTATGCAGCCTGATTATTGATATGTTATGAATATCCGCATTTGCCATTTGAATGTGTTTTGCCTTGGCGACCATTGTGAATGGCCGTCCATACTCTTGTGTGTTCTCCCCACTAAGCGTTTATCGCTTAGCACGGATTTCCTTTCCGTGCAGGTGGCAGGTTTGGTTCTGTTCGAGTCGCGCTTCTGCAAGGTCGGCCACGTAGGAGTTAGAAGTTCTGTATTATGTTCAGCTTCTGTATTTCAGCTATTGGTAATTCAGTAGTATTGTATATGTAATTATTTATGTTTTAATCTTGAGTTTTCTTTTGGGAATGTAATAGTTAGTATGTTATTATGTTTAGTTATTCCTTTGATGTTTTATTTCACTTATGCTTCCATTGATTGGTCATATGTATGCTTCTGTGTATGCTTTTGTTTAATGCCTGCATGTGCGTGAGTTATTGTATGTTCAGTCTGTGCCTCAGGCAAGGTAAGTTTTTAATTAACCCGTATTTCCGTATGTATGTTATGTATGAATGTATGCTTCCGCATTGTGCTTGTGTATATCTGTATGTGTGAGCGTCGGGTAGTGCGCCCGTCGGCGTCCTTCCAACGGGGATGGCGATGGGGGTGTTACACAAATATTATAACATACCTGTATTCTAAATTAAACATATAAACGGATATATTCATAGAATTCATTTACTGAGTACTTAATGATAACAAATATGCATATCAATCATTTTCAGAAATTCTTTACACAGACTTTACATAGACAATCATACTCAAAACTTATGAACAGATTAATAACAGGCATTCTTTCACATACGAATTCTCATTCAATCAGCATTCATTCATACACACTTATCAGAACAACATTATTTGTTATATCTCTTTTCATTTTCGGACGTTAGATTATTATACAAAACCATTTAGGTATCCGAAGATACCAAACAATTCCACATTCGAGTCCATAACATAAAGGATCCAGAACACTTTAGTGCGTGAAGCACAAGCTCATCATTTCAACAAACACTTCCAAATACTTTATTCACATAACTCTTTGCACATTATCACAGAACTTATCAATTCATTTAATTGCCTGCTAAGTCAAGAGGGTCGATAAGCGAGTATACATAACACATACCCGAGGGTACAATCGAAAAGCAACATCTTTCATTTTCTCATTCAAAACATTTTCACATTGGGAATCTTAGACAAGATTCATACACATTGGGGATCACGAGGAACCAAACGGGGACCTGATCAGGGTCAAGAACAGAACAAATGGGCTGCAGCATCAAAACTCTATAGGCATGCCTATCTATCCATGATCGACTAACGCAGGCTATACGTATTTTGTTCTAATTCAAGTTGTATATATATATATATTCACATTCAGTGCATATAAGACTTACATATTGTGCATAATACTATTATATTAATAATACAGTCATACAACACATGCCTATATATATATATATATATATATATATATATATATATATATATATATATATATATATATATATATATCAACTATAATTTTATATACCCACCGAATCTATAAATACACGTTCAAACTCTAGAATATTATAGAATTTCACATTTACTCATTTGCAGTAATCATTAAGCTCACTTTGAATTATTTTTCATATATCAATTCCCAAAATCTATGCTAGTCATCCTTTCATATGACAAAGCATTAAACAATTAGAATTAATTGTAATATCATTCATTAATAACAATAACATAAATCATTCATACATTTCCTATGAAACTTTACCATTTAGTATCAATCAATACACTCTAATTTGATTGTTGTATAAAACATTGCAATGCTTAGTTCAAAAGAGGCAAATAAGACACAATTAAAATCTTAAAAATAGGGGTCACACAACGATATCAAAATACCCTACCGTCGAGTAGAAAGGCAGAGATTAACAATCCACATCAGTAAGCATTTACACGGCGGTATGGATAACCCTGACTGCCATGTAAGACATTCTATAAGGTGGTCAGGTAGAACCTTACCGCCGTGTAGAATGGCAAGAGAAAAGCTTCACAAAATAGATTGCATATACACGGCGGTATGGCAATTCCCTACTGCCGTGTATATGTTACATGGCAGTATGGAGTTTCTTTAATGCCATGAGGCTCGACGGACAGGCAAAAACACATAACCAGAATGTAACCACACGGCGATATGAACTATCCTTACCGTCATGTGGATCAACAAAAACCCAGATTTTTGTAGAAAATAAAGGTTTCTCCCCACCATAAACACCAAATTTCCAAACACACAATTGATACACACTTCAAATGCTCAAAACTCATCTAATCAAGTCAACTTTACACAATCATTATCTCAAACATCAATTCATTTAAAAAAAATCACGATTTAAACAAAACACAAATTAAACACAAATTGCCAAACCTCAAACTCCTTTGCTCCTATTATCTTAAATGGTTGCACTTCTTTGCTTCCAAACTCATTCAAGATCATACTCATCCCAAAGACCTCATCAAACACACACAAAATCACAAAACATAAGTCTAGGGTTTTTGCTAAACAAAGGGATCAAGGAAATTAAAACTTAAAACTTACCTTTCCTTAACATACTCTTCACTTTAATCTCTTGAACTAACAAACTCCATCATCAAAATCTTGCGGCTTTGATCTAAGGGAAAGCAAATGGCATTGAAGCAAGAAGAAGAAGGAGAAGAAGAAGAAGAAGAAGAAGAAGAAGAAGAAGAAGAAGAAGAAGAAGAAGAGGGAGGAGAATAGGAGAAAGAGAGAGGGGAGAGCAGATTTTTCTGCCCTCTCTCTTTCTCGCTTCTTATCCCCTTACCACATGTCACATTTCCATTGGTCCATAAATAGATATTTATGTCAAATTTCTCTTTCAATCCTTCAACTTTCATAACCTCAT
Source organism: Excoecaria cochinchinensis (assembly GCA_947683425.1). Classification (NCBI taxonomy): domain Eukaryota; kingdom Viridiplantae; phylum Streptophyta; class Magnoliopsida; order Malpighiales; family Euphorbiaceae; genus Excoecaria; species Excoecaria cochinchinensis. The sequence goes on from CANTUQ010000192.1 coordinate 59,361, forward strand.
ACGTTTATACTTGTAACCCACTAATCCTTCACATTAGCCCACTCCATTAATTTTATTCTTTCAATCAAATTCTAATTTCATGCTCCACAATTTTTACCATTAATCGTACTTGCTGAAACTTTCACTTAAATTCTTAAATAGTCCATTTAATATACTTAACACTTTAGTTTACATAACTTTGGTCACCGCTCATCCTCAATATGCTCAAATCCTTCTAGGGTACTTTTTGGGTTGTTACAGAGGGTTTTTGGGATGAGGAAATCATGACCAAAGAAACAGTCTGGGATCGCAAAACACCCAAAGAGGTTATTATTGAGAGACTGTTGTCTGCCTGAGTGAAGGGGAAAGCGAAGATGGAAGACAAAGCTGCAGAGAGATAGAGTGAAGTCATGCAAGGGGTTATTGTAGTACCTCCAAAATGTCAATTTGATTTAGAACCGTCAGCAGCAACATCTGCGCTAGCAAAAGAAGAAGAAGAAAATAGTTTAGATTCTCTTTTTACACCTGAACTTTTTAATGGTGTTAATAACATTTACAGTTCTATTAATGAAATAAACAATTTTGCTTACTTGCACGATGTTTCTAATTATTTCATTATGCATAATCATGATCATAATTCATTTATATTTGATATTGATTCAACTGATGCTACTCCGTTTAATCTTGGAACTTCAGAAAACCCGAAAGAAATCTATATAACTCCTGAAAAAAAGAGAAAAATTTGAGAGAATCTTAAGAAAACATGAAAAAGTTTTTGCCCGAACCTATGAAGATATGCTAGGAGTAGATAATGAAATTATAGAACACGCCATCCCAACGTACCCAGATCAGAAGCCAGTCAAGCAGAAGCTTAGGAGGCTTAGACCAGAATGGGCAGATAAAGTGAAAGAGGAAATTCATAAATAGATTGAGGCCAAGTTTTTTATTGAAGCACAGTATCCAACCTGGTTTGCCAATGTCGTCCCAGTGGCCAAGAAGAAAGGCAAGGTATGTGTGTTTATTGACTATCGAGATATGAATAAAGCTTATCCGAAGGACGATTTGTCACACCCCATTTGCCCCCTAGTAGTATGAGCCTATTTGTGTGTGTGTGCATGCATTGTGTGTTTTAGGCATGTCATAAGGGTATTTTGGTAAAAATGCATGTTTTAATGGTTTTATTAGCATGTGGATGCATGTATGTTACTAGGGTGTGAATTAGTTTGGTTAAGTTTGGGTGTGCATGAGTGTATGCTTGTGGAGTGTGAGTGGTCAAGTTCCACCAATTTTAGGAAGACATATGGCTAGGGTTTTTGGAAATGGGTGTAAAAAGAAAGAGAAAGAAGGGCAGACACTCCTGCTGCCTCTCACCCCGTTTTCTCTTCTTCATTACTCCTTCTTCCTCTTTTCCCTTCGCGTTTGTGTCCTGGTATTTGGTTCAAGTGATTTGTGGTGGAATTTGATCGCTCCTCAACCTCCGCTAGGTAAAGTTTTCTACATTTTCATCATCTTCTTCACACTGTTCATTTTCTTCTTTGCATTTGTAGATTGGGTTTTGATTTAGGGTTTTTGTTTGTGTGTTCTTAGTGTGTCAGCTATTAGTTGATCCTCCCCATGACCCGAAAGGCAAAGAGAAGGCTGGGAGTAGTGGAAGCAAGTGATTGAAGCTAGGATTACAGGTTTGGGAATTTCTGCGTTTTTGTGCTTATGTTGTGGTTGAGTGATTTGTGGTAATTTGATGATCGTTGTGATGCATGCTGGAAGTAATGTAATGTATTTTAGTTGATTTAAGTTTCAAACCAAAAGAACGGATTAGTGTGTTTTTAGTTTACTGTGACTTTCTGGGTTGCTGCGATCGAAATTTGCTTTTGTTCAAATGTGATCAAATTGTGTGAAGGGTGTTAAAAGTTGTGTCTATGCATTGCTGGTGGCGAGGCAAGTAGCAATCTGAGGTAAGTGATTTTTGAAGAAATGTTTTTCAACGTTCTGAGCAAGTTTAGGAACTAAGGATTTCTGCAGAGTTTCTGTAGTTGCGAATGCAGAAAATCAGTCAATCCAAGTCTCGATCGGCCTACCATCTTCTGATCAGATATGCCTTGAGTGCATCACGCTCGGCTATCGATCAAAAGATGGGAAGTTTCGACTTTTTGGTATCAGAGCCTAGGTTTAGGTGTTTCTGGGTGTTATTGATGTGTTGAGGTGCATAGATGTGTATATGTCTAGACCTGTGTTGGCTGATGCAGTTGTCCTCTTGTTTATTTTAGATGGCTTCTAACTCTGTTCGTGGATCACTTGAGGAGTCCACTGAGAGTGTGAACCCTCAAGCTGTGGATCCTTCAGTTTCTGTGTCGGTTCAACATGCTAGGGTCCAGCCCGAGGCCGCTGCCATGCCTTTTGAAGCTATGTTCAGGCTATCATAGGACATGGCTAGGGTCTTGGAGAGAGTGACTGCTCCTAGAGCCCCTATAGAGAACTTGAGAAGGGCTGGTGTTGAAGACTTCTATGGAACAGGTTTAGATGAGTCAGAGTTGGCTGAGAAATGGGTAGAGAAAGTGAAGCGTGCTTTAAGAGAAGTCCGGTGTCCTCCTTACCAGCAGGCAGAGTGTGCAGTGGCTTTACTGCAAGGGTCTGCTTATGAATGGTGGGAATTGGTTTGTAGGCATCCTCAGCTACTTGATCTGATTACTTGGGATTTCTTTGAGGGAGAGTTCACGAAGAAGTACATAACTCAGACCTATAAGGATGCTAGATGGGCACAGTTTTTGAGCTTCAAACAGAGGGCTTTGTCGGTTTCAGAGTTTGAGAAAGAGTTCAACCGGTTATCTAGCTATGCTCTAGTAGGTATTATGACTGATGAGTTCAGATGTCATCATTTTGAGGCATGGTTGAATGAGTCCTTAAGGGTTATGTTGATTTCTTTTATGAGCACTCCTGGGGTGAATTATTATCAGATTGTGGATGCTGCTTTGAGGGCTGAGAGATCTGAGTCAGTGTTGAGAGAGAGGGCTCAAAGGAGGAACCCTTCTTGCAGCGGTTCATCTACATCATCCTCAGGTAAGAGATCCAGGAACCCGCAGGATGAGTTATCATCTGGTCCAGCCACTAGAGGTAGAAGACAAGGTTCGACAGCTGTGTCTGGTTCTAGCAGGGGTGGTAGATCTAAGGCTATTCCTGTTTGTTCGCACTGCAGTAAGGCTCATCGGGGTGAGCGTAGGTGGCTCACTGGTGGGTGCTTCAAGTGTGGGAGCACTGAGCATCTTTTGGCTTGTTGTCCACAGTTGAGTAAGGATTCAGGTCCACAGAGAGGGGCTAGCAGAGTTGGATCAAATACTACACAGGCTACTCATGGTAGAGGCAGGGCTAGAGGTCGAGGTGGTCGACCTAGAGCGGGTACTGCATCAAAGACAGTGGAGCGACAGTTGCCTGTTGCAGCCAGAGCATATGTGGTGAGAGCCAGAGAGGAGCAAGATGCGCCTGATGTTATTGCTGGTAAGTTCCTACTCCATGACACTGAATTGTATGCTCTAATTGATCCTGGTTCCACACACTCATATTTGTGCACCGATAAGATTGTTGATAAGTTGCATATGGTAGATCAGCTAGATTATGAGATATGTGTGACCAGTCCATTAGGGCATAGTGTCAGTGTGAGTAGAGTTTATAAGAATTGTCCTTTGTTAGTTGAGGGAGTTGTGTTTCCAGCGGATTTGATTGAGTTGCCTTTCAGAGAGTTTGATCTGATTCTGGGTATGGACTGGTTGGGTAAGCATCAGGCTGTAGTTGATTGCCATAGGAAGACAGTTGTGCTTCGGGATAGAGGTCAGTCTCCTGTGTTTGTGAAAGGTTTGGGTGCTAGTTCTTTGAATAATGTGATTTCTGCAATGCAAGCCAAGAGGTTTATCAGAAAGGGTTGTGAAGCTTTCCTGGCGATTGTGTTGGATTCCAAGAGGGATCAAGTTCGGATTGAGGATATCCCTGTTGTGCGGGAGTTTAGTGATGTGTTCCCGAGCGAGCTACCTGGTTTGCCTCCTGAGAGAGAGGTGGAGTTATCCATAGAGATTATGCCGGGTACCACACCCATATCGAAAGCACCTTATCGGATGGCTCCAGTAGAGTTGAGAGAACTCAAAACTCAGCTACAAGAGCTATTAGATAAGGGGTTTATTCGACCCAGTATATCTCCATGGGGAGTTCCAGTTTTGTTTGTTAAGAAGAAAAACGGATCTTTGCGGATGTGCATCGACTATAGGCAAATCAATAAGGTCACAGTGAAGAACAAGTATCCTTTACCTAGGATTGAGGATTTGTTTGATCAGCTTAGAGGTGCAGGTGTTTTCTCAAAGATTGATCTTCGGTCAGGGTATTATCAGCTTCGGGTTAAGGACGAGGATGTGGTTAAGACTGCATTTTGGATTCGGTATGGGCAATATGAGTTCCTTGTGATGCCGTTTGGTTTAACCAATGCTCCAGCGGCATTCATGGATTTGATGAATAGAGTATTTAGGCCATACTTAGATCGGTTTGTAGTGGTGTTTATAGATGACATCTTGGTGTATTCCAAGGATGAGAGTGAGCATGAAGAGCATCTCCGGTTGGCTTTGTAGGTATTGAGAGAGCATCGGTTGTTTGCGAAGCTTAGCAAGTGTGATTTTTGGCTTCGGGAAGTGTCATTCTTGGGTCACATTGTTTTGGCTAGAGGTATTCAGGTGGATCCGGCCAAGATTGAGGCAATAGTTGATTGGAAAGCGCCTAGTAATGTTTAGGAAGTGAGGAGCTTTCTTGGTTTGGCGGGTTACTACCGTCAGTTTGTTAAGGGTTTTTCAGTGATTGCCGCTCCGATGACTAAATTGTTGAGGAAAGGGGTCAGATAGATGCCAGGCTTGTTTTGAGTAGTTTAAGAAGTTATTGGTTGAGGCTCCTATACTTACTCAACCCATCTCGGGTAAAGAGTTTGTCATGTATATTGATGCATCGGGTGTCGGTCTTGGGTGTGTGCTGATGCAGGAAGGTAAGGTTATGGCTTATGCTTCTCGCCAGTTGAAGCCACATGAGAGGAATTATCTGACACATGATTTAGAGTTAGCGGGTGTGGTTTTTGCTTTCAAGATTTGGCGCCATTACTTGTATGGGGAGAAATGTAGGATCTTTACGGACCATAAGAGCTTAAAGTACGTACTTCCTCACACAGAAGGAGTTGAACATGAGACAACGCCATTGGCTTGAGTTGTTTAAGGACTACGACTGCATTGTGGATTACCATAATGGTAAGGCCAATGTAGTCGCTGATGCTCTGAGTCAGAAGTCAGTTTTAGCCTTGTTCTTGAGACGGTTTAGATGGAGGTTTGATTCAGATGGAGCTTTGATTGCTCAGTTGCGTGTGAAGCCTACCTTGAGACAGAGGATTGTGGATGCTCAAAGGGATGATGAGAGGCTACAGCGGATTGTGCAAGAGGTCAGTTCGGGTAAGCAGTCAGATTTCTCAGTTCTGGATGGAGTGTTGATGTATGGAAACCGCTTGTGTGTACTTGAGAATGAGGAGTTGAGGAGACAGCTGTTGAGTGAGGGGCATAGTACGGTTTTTAATATGCATCCTGGCAGTGAGAAGATGTACCGGGACATGAAGCAGTTTTATTGGTGGTCCGATATGAAGAGGGATATTGTGGATTTTGTATCCAAGTGCTTGACATGTCAGCAAGTAAAGGCTGAGCATCAAGTTCCTTCGGGATTGCTTACGCCTTTATCCGTTCTCGAGTGAAAATGGGATGACATTACTATGGACTTTCTATCTGGTTTGCCTTCAACTCAGAGGAAGCACGACTCAGTTTGGGTGATAGTGGATCGGCTTACGAAGTTAGCTCATTTTCTGCAAGTTAGAGTGGACTATTCGTTGGACAAGTTAGCCAGTATCTATGTGGATGACGGTTGCATGGTGTGCCATTATCCATAGTATCCGATCGGGACCCGAGGTTTACTTCCAAATTTTGGAAAGAGTTACAAAGAGCTCTGGGTACTAAGTTGAACTTCAGTACAGCGTTTCATCCTCAGACAGATTGGCAGTCAGAGTGGGTCATTCAGATTCTGGAGGATATGTTGAGGGCTTGTGCTTTGGATTTTTTGGGTAGTTGGGACAGATATGTGTCGCTTATGGAGTTTGCCTACAATAATAGCTATCAGTCGAGCATCGGTATGGCACCGTATGAGGCTTTGTATGGTCGGCAATGTAGGACTCCGATTTGTTGGACCGAGCTATCCGAGCATTCAGTTATTGGGCCAGAGTTAGTTAGGGATACCAAGGAGAAGATTAGAGTTGTGCAACAGAATTTTAAAGCGGCTAAGGATCGACAAAAGTCTTATGCCAACTTGAAGAGGAAAGATGTGCAGTTTGAGGTCGGGGACAAGGTTTTCCTTAAGGTTTCGCCTTGGAGGAGAGTGCTTCAGTTTGGTAAGAAAGGCAAACTTAGTCCTCGCTTTATTGGTCCTTATGAAATTTTGGCTAAGGTGGGTCTGGTAGCCTATAGATTGGCTTTACCGATAGAGTTGGCGAAGTTGCACGATGTCTTCCACGTTTTGATGCTTCGTCGGTACAGGTCAGATCCGTCACATGTCCTGTCGGTTCAAGATGTGCAAGTGCAACCAGATTTTTCTTATGATGAGGAACCGAGAGCTATTCTAGCTAGAGAAGTGAGACATCTGAGGAGTAAGCAGATTCCGTTGGTTAAAGTGTTGTGGAACTATCATGGAGTTGAGGAAGTGACTTGGGAACCAAAAGAGTTGATGAGAGCTTAGTATCCGCATTTGTTCAGTTCAAGTGAGAATTTCGAGGACGAAATTCTTTTTAGTAGGGGAGAGTTGTCACACCCCATTTGCCCCCTAGTAGTATGAGCCTATTTGTGTGTGTGTGCATGCATTGTGTGTTTTGGGCATGTCATAAGGGTATTTTGGTAAAAATGCATGTTTTAATGGTTTTATTAGCATGTGGATGCATGTATGTTATTAGGGTGTGAATTAGTTGGGTTAAGTTTGGGTGTGCATAAGTGTATGCTTGTTGAGTGTGAGTGGTCAAGTTCCACAAATTTTAGGATGACATGTGGCTAGGGTTTTTGGAAATGGGTGTAAAAAGAAAGAGAAAGAAGGGCAGCCACTCCTATTGCCTCTCACCCCATTTTCTCTTCTTCATTACTCCGTCTTCCTCTTTTCCCTTCACATTTGTGTCCTGGTATTTGGTTCAAGTGATTTGTGGCGGAATTTAATCGCTCCTCAACCTCTGCTAGGTAAAGTTTTCTACATTTTCATCATCTTCTTCACACTGTTCATTTTCTTCTTTGCATTTGTAGATTGGGTTTTGATTTAGGGTTTTGTTTGTGTGTTCTTGGTATATCGGCTGTTAGTTGAGCCTCCCCGTGACCTAAAAGGCAAAGAGAAGGCTGGGAGTAGTGGAACCAAGTGATTGAAGCAAGGATTACAGGTTTGGGAATTTCTGCGTTTTTGTGTTTATGTTATGGTTGAGTGATTTGTGGTAATTTGATGATCGTTGTGATGCATGCTGGAAGTAATGTAATGTATTTTAGTTGATTTAAGTTTCAAACTAAAAGAACGGATTAGTGTGTTTTGGGTTTACTGTGACTTTCTGGGTTGCTGCGATCAGAATTTGCTTTTGTTAAAATGTGATCTAATTGTGTGAAGGGTGTTAAAAGTTGTGTCTGTGCATTGCTGGTGGCGAGGAAAGTAGCGATCTGAGGTAAGTGATTTTTGAAGAAATGTTTTTCAACGTTCTGGGCAAGTTTATGAACTAAGGATTTCTGCAGAGCTTCTGTAGTTGTCAATGCCAAAAATCAGTCAGTCCAAGTCTCGATCGGCCTACCATCTTTCGATCAAAAATGCCTTGATTGCATCACGCTAGGCTATCGATCAAAAGATGGGAAGTTCCGATCGGGAGAGTGGATCTCGGCACTCGTGACCCTAGTTTTTCCTCCCCGATCGGCTGTGGATGCTCAGTTGCTCATGCGATAGAGCAGTCGATTGCCGAGCAGAAAGGAGGGAGATCTGATCGGTTGTGTAGGGAGAGACCAGTCACCAGTCGTGACGCCAGTCACGACTCATGACCAGTCAAGAGGCCAGTCACGAGTTGTGATTGCCAGTCACGACTCGTGATCGACCAAGAGACCATTCACGACTCGTGATTGCCAGTCACAACTCGTGACCGGCCAACCTTGTGCGATTGGTCACTGTCGCGAATGCGACTCGTGTTGCGATCGCAACAGTGAGCCTCTGTTCGGTCTATTTTCTGAAATTGCCTAGTTTTAACTAAAAATGAATTTCGTATCTCTTCTAAATGGACTTATACTACTGTATGATGCATTTAATGCTTTTATATGCTTTTATTTGAGTAATACCATGATTTTTCAGATGAATTGTATGCTGTACTTTGAAATATGATTTGTATTGTACATGACCTGCGAGAATCAATCTAGTGGATAGTTAGGCATGCCTAATAGAGTCTTTAGCTGCAGCCTCAGTTCCATTTGGACCCCGATCAAGTCCCCGTTTGGTTCCTCGCGAACCCCCTCAGTATTTGGTTCTTGTTTAAGGTCCCCTCAGTAAAATATTTTGTAATTGATAAAATGAAATGGTTTCGATTTGTACCTGTAAGGTACTATCAGTATTCGATTCGTACCCGTATGGTACTGTCCGTATGCTTGTTATCCACTATTGTGAGTCAGCAGGTGCTCTTTTTGTTTTGTTCCGCTTTGATATGATTTCAAGAATATGGTATTCTGATGAATATAATGGTGAGCATGAGAAATCAACTAAAGTGTAAATGAATGTGGATGTGAACTTCTGAATGCATGTCTTTATTATGCAAGTATGATTGTACAGCTGATATCATTATCCGCATTTGTCATATTATATGTGTATGGCATTGACGACCATTGTGAATGGCCGTTCACTCTTTTGTTGTGTGTTCCCCACTAAGTGTTTATCGCTTAGCATGGTGTTTTATCCGTGCAGGTGCGGAGGTTGGTGTTCTTTTGGGAGAGTCATCGCCAGTCAAGCCAACACAGGAGCGTTAGTTTTAGGGCTTTAGTCTTTTGTAGTAGGATGATTCTTTTTGTAATAGAACTCTCTTATATCTTTTTATAGCTTCCGCATATGTATTAATCTTTTGGGATATGTAATCTTTTGTGTATTCAGCAAGTTGATCAGAACAGTAATGTAATGGATATTGTTATATTAATGCATGATCAGCTGTTCCCTTTATTGTTTGCAAAGTTTTTAATTACCCTGTGTTTATGTATGTATACTTTAGATGAATGTATGATTTGTACTGTACTTGTGTGGTGGCACCTTGACTCATACGGCATCTCACTCCTCGTCGGATGGGATCGCCTATGTATGGGTAGAGGGTGTTACACGATTTCCCTTTACCTCACATTGATGTGTTAGTAGACAGTGCTGCTGCTTGCATGATGTACAGCTTTGTAGATGGTTATACAGGCTACAATCAAAATCTTAACAAGATAACTGGCCAAATCAAGACAGGCTTTATTACTGAGTGGGGGACCTTTACTTATAGGGTGATGCCATTTGGTTTGAAGAATGCAGGCGCGACTTATTAGAGAATGACAACAAGGATCCTAGATGACTTGATCCACAAAGAAGTGGAAGTATACATGGGTGATGTGATGATCAAGTCAGCCACTAGAGAATGTCATTTTGAGGCTCTAGAAAAGTTCTTTCAGAGGATTTGTGTGTACAACCTGCGATTGAACCCCAAGAAATGCATCTTTGGTGTCACTTCAGGGAAACTGTTAGGACATGTGGTTAGCCAGAGGGGATTGAGATCGACCTGGACAAGGTCAAGCCCATCTGAGAAATGCCGGTGTGTCAGAAGGAAAAGGATGTCAGAAGTTTTTTGGGTAAGTTTCAGTATGTCAGTAGGTTTATCGCAAAACTCACTTCAACCTACGAGCCAATCTTCAAGTTGCTCAGAAAAACTAGCCTGTAGCATGGAATGAAGACTGTCAGAAAGCCTTTAATACTATCAGAGAATACTTGTTGAATCCACTGGTTCTGAGACCGCCACAACCAGTCAAGCCGCTTATTCTGTAGTTGGCTATAAAAGATAGTTCTGTAGGTGCCATGATGGCCCAGGAGGATGAGTTCGGAGTGGAGTTTGCAGTTTATTACCTTAGCAAGAAGTTCCTTCCCTATGAGGTCAAGTATGTAGAAGTAGAAAAGATTTGCCTCGCAGTAATCTAGACCTCCAAGAAGTTGAGACACTACTTTTACTCTTACAAGGTACAGGCAGTGGCGAAATAAAATCCTGTTATATAACTGCAGGAGGCTCCATCTTTGCTAGAAAAAATGGGGAGATGGTTGTTGTTATTACAGGAATTCGACATTGAGTACATCACCCGAAAGAGCATCAAGGGGCGCACAGTAGCAGAGTTTCTAGCTGAACACCCGATCTAAGGAGATTTGTATGAGTTTAATTCCCAGGACAAGAATGTGGCAGCTATTATAGTACAAGGTTGGCAGTTACACTTTGACGGGGTTGTAAATAGCAAGGAGGTAGAAGTACGAATTATTCTAACGACCCCGGATGACGAAAAACTTTTGTTGGCTAAGAAACTAAGGTATAAAGCCACCAACAATGAGGCCGAATACGAAGCCTACACTTTCGGACTAGAAGCCTTAATAGCCCTGGGGGCAAAGAGCGTAGAGGTGTTTAGAGATTCATTGCTAATAATCAATCAAATTTGGGGCAAGTGGGCTGTTAAGGAAGAACGACTGATACCATATGTAAAGAACTTGAGGGATCTAAGCCATTAGTTTGAAGAATGCACATTCCGCTTTATTTCGAGGGATGAGAATCAGTTAGCCGATGCGCTTGCAACTTTAGTGTCGATATGGGATAACCCGGAGGGAGTAATTATGAAGCCTATGTTGATTTTTAGTTCCAAGAGGCCTAGCTTTGAGTTCGACCCTATAATGGAAATGGAAATTATCGATGGAAGCCTGTGGTACCATGATATCAAAAATTACCTAGTGAACACAACGTCCCTAGAGGAGGCTATCGAAAAAGAACAGATAGTTGATTCAAAGGTTATCTACTCAATTCATCTGCATAGATGGGATAGTGTATAAATGACAAGTTGATGGTATCCAATTAAGATGTTGAGATGAGAGATAGGTCGAAAGAATAATAGAGGAAACTCATGCCGGTGTTTGTGGGGCCCACATGAATGGTTTAATGCTGGCCAAGAAGATCATGAGATAAGGGTTCTACTGGCTCACCATGGATATGGACTTCTTGAAGTACGTAAAGCAATGTCAGTTGAGTCAATAATATGCAGATTTGAGGCACTTGTCGATTTCGGAACTTCACAGTTTGGCGTCACATTGGCCGTTCGCGGCATGAGGGATAGATATTATCAGAGAGATACACCCCACGGCCTCCAATGGATATAGATTCATCATAGTCGCTATTGACTATTTTACTAAATGGGTAGAGACTTAATCTTTTAAGAAGGTCAATGCTCGGGATATGGCCAGATTCATTGAAAAGAACCTGAAATGCAAATACGGTCTCCCACATCACGTTGTATCCGACAATGGTGTCCAATTCATGGTGGAAACAAAAAAGTTACTTCAGAAATACGGCATTGAACATCACAAGTCCTCTCTGTATCATCCACAAGCCAATGGGGTAGTATAAGCCACCAACAAGAATGTCAAGAAAATCCTGGCCAAGATGGTTCAAAACCCTAAAGACTGGGCGAAAAAGTTGCCTTTTGCACTTTGGGGTTATAGAACTACCATTAGAACTTCTATAGGAGCCATGCCGTATTCTTTAGTGTATGGGATGGAAGCGGTATTGCCAGTTCAGATAGAACTCAAATCATTGAGGGTAGTTATGGAGGCCCAAATTCAGGAGGTTGAATGGGCACAACAACAGTTGCAACATCTTAATATGCTGGATGAGAGCAGGCTGAGTGTAACAACCCAAAACGGGCTTAGTCGAAATTTGCATATTTAATTGGAGTAATTGGGGACTTAATTGCAAGATTAATTAAAGTTTAATGTGAAGAATTTATTTAAGTGAGTGATGTGTAATTTGCCAATGACCAAGTAGAAAAAGCCAAGGACTTAAGTGTAAAGTCAAGATAATTGTTTAGGGGGTCCAATAGTAGCATGACATGTGGATGGGTAGTTGAGAGCATTAATGAGGATTTGAAATAGAGTAGTAAGAGGGAGAGCAGATTTGCTTGCTTCCCGTGGAAGCCATCCTTCATTCCTGCTCTTTCCCGTTTCCTCTCTCGCTCTCTCCTCTCCCAAATTTCTGATCTCAACCTTCCCTTTTGTGATTCTTCAAGTTGGTTGAATTTTAAGAGGTCAAGAGCTGGATTCAAGAAGGTAAGTGCTTGGGTTTATGATTTGGGATTTCTTCTTTCTTCTCTATTCTCTGTTTTCAGGTTGAGAGTTTCAGTTGCATAGAATGATTTAGTGTTTGTGTTTTGGCTGGGTTTTTGTACAATATTCGGAGGAAAGAAGGAAGTGTAAGGGCAAGGAGAAGGTTGGTTATTGAAGGGAATGGATTGAAGCTTCATTTTTTACCAGGTTTGGGAGTTTGTTTTGAATGTGGTTGGTCTGCGAGTTGTCTTTTGTCTGCCCTATTTCTCGTTCGGACTTGTGTGTGTGCTATGTTGTTGTCTCTGGAAATTTGAGTGCTTGTATGAGATGCATGTGTTAGTTGAGTGGGTTTGATGGTCTTCCATGTTAGTGCTGTGAAGTTTTGCATGATTGAGTGGTTTTAGCATGGTTTTGAAATCTTTAATCTTCAGCTGATTTTTGGAGTTTTGGAGGAACGCGACTCTGTTGCAAACGCGACGCTCGTTGCGATCGCGATAGAGTCAGTTATTTCCAGCTCATCTCGGCAGTTGGCGCGAGTCATACAGCTGTTCATGAGTCGTGCAGTGTAGCTTTGCCCTGCTTCGAGACGTGAAGCTAGTCTGCTCGGCATGAAGAGCCCCGCTCGGCATGAAGAGCCCCGCTTGGCATGTAGAGCCCGCTCGGCATGTAGAGCCCTGCTCAGTATGAAGAGCTGCTCAGTATGAAGAGCCCCGATCGTCCTAAAAATGTTTTTGTCATATTTCTTCTCTACATGGTTCTTACCATTGCATGGCTCATTTTTCTGCTATTGTCTTGTTAATTAAAGTATAGTAATTGTGAGTGAGTGAGTTGAGCCTAAAGTGTCATAGTAGTGGATAGATAAGCATGCTTATAACGGGATAGTGAGTGCAACTGCCTATGTTGGCCCCGTTTAGGTCTTACGGTTGACCTCCGTTATGGTCTTAGTGATAAAATGTTTTAAGACTCCGGTCTCCCTTGCTACCTTTAGGTATAAATATTTTCTTGAGGCTTTGGTCTCGCCTGTAGTGTTTTCCCGTATCCACCACCACTGAACTTCAGGCTACTATTTGAGGTGCTTGGTATTGTGCTTAGTGAAGTTTTATGATTGTTGAGTGATTTCGATTAGAGTATCTGTTTTATGCATACTGTTATTAAGCTTTGCTTTATTATTCATGTACCCGCATGATATTATTGATATTTCTGTATAGTGCTCTTTTGTTTTTGTGCCTCCCCACTAAGTGTTATTTCTTAGCACGGGTTGTTTTCCCGTGCATGTGGCAAGTTTTGTTCGGAACGAGTCGTGCATCTGCAGGTCGGCCACTAGGAGTAGAGTTATGTTTTTGTGTCCCTGCTCCTATATTTTTTTGTATATCATTTGGTTATGTAATTCTTTTTGGGTATAGTGATATATGTATTTAACGATCCTTTATGTAAATTTTGGATATTGTATAATTTATTATTTATATGTAAAGTTATATCCTTTTGCCTATCGTATGCTTCCGCTCATGCGCATGTTTGTATGTATCTGTAATTGTGTCGCGAATGTGTTTGTTCTGCCGTGGCACTCTGGTCACGGTGTTACACTGAGGGCCTATTACTATAATTAGGTTTATCAGAAAAGGCTGGCCAGGTCATTCGAAAAGAAAGTTAAGAAACACATGTTGAAGGAGGGAGATTTGGTATTCAAACAAATGAAACCGGGTGCACCAAATATAAGGGAAAAGTTCAGACCGAAATGGGAAGGTCCTTTCATCCTCAAAAAGCTGTTATCAAAAGGAGCAGCAATTCTAGCAAATATGTCAACGAGTTCAAAGAGCTGATCAATACTGACAGACTCAAAAGGTTCCATGGATAAAGGCTAAAAATTAAAAGAAGAGAAAAAAAAAGCCCCGCGGGTCGAAACCCAAAAAAAGGGTGGCCATGCTAAAATTTGGCGCCTCGTCAGGGCAAAAATCGAAAAAAGGCACCCTGGGTAAAAATTAGAAGCTTGAGAGAAAATGTCCAATCAAGAAAACCCGAGAGGGCTGATTGTTAATAGGAGTTTGGTGCTATCAAGATTTGTTCCAGGAATGAATGTATCTTTGCATTTTGAATTAGTGTTAAATGATGATCATGTATACTGAAATCATACTAAAATGTACACAATTTTGTGAAATGAAATAAAACTGAATTTATTCATTTACATTATTTTCTAGTTCTATTTTAAAAAGAAACACATTGCTCAAAATGAATGTAAAACTGAACTATACTCTATCACTACTTTCGCTGCCAGATGTCTAAGTTATCGAGTCTTATTATCAACAGCGGGATTGAACACCTGTGACGCGCGCCGAACCCCCTTGCCTTCCCGAGGGCCCTGCTTTAGGGCGATCGGGATGAGGTTCATTGGAAACTTGTAAGGAATTTACAAGTGTATCTATTTTGGGCAACAAAGAGGTTTCATGGAGTCGCCACCCAATAGAACATTGGGAAAGTTTATTTCGCCTCAGTGAGCCTAAGACGGCGCATATCATCCACTTTGGGCAAACCAAAGGGGTCTTGGAGGCATTCATCCCAATAGAACATTAGAATGACCCTCTAACCCTAAGGAGCCTAAGATTATAAATTAAGTCTTTTGATGAGACACAAGAGGTTTCTTAGAGGCCCCATTCCAATGGAACATCGAAATGGGCCTCTCGCCTCGTTGAGCCCAAAGACCAGAGTAGATTCGAGACTTCTCATTTATTCGTACCTTGATTAATGTTAGAATTAGGTTTTGAATTTATTGTTTCACCCTCTTTCCACACGATGCAATTAATTTAAAAGGTGCAAACATTCAGGTAAAGGCGAAAAATAAAATAACATTAAAGTAAAGCCTATGAAAATAAATTACAATAAAACTAGGGGCGGAATACAACCCCCATTGTAAGTAAGGTACAGAACATACATAAAATGGGGGATTTACTAAAATTGAGGACATTGGTCCTAGATGTATTTATTGCCAAAAAAAACAATTTTTATCTGATGGTTTTATTGGATAAAATAGGACTTTGGTCCTTGATTTTGAAGAAAGTTCCCGAATTGATTACTATAAGACTTTTAGTCATTTTTATTAGCACGACAAAGAATTATTTTACAAAAGGGAAATAAATTAATTAATATAACAATAACGACAACAATGCAATTAATATAATAACAAATACAAAAACTAATAATAATACTAGCATTAAAAATAATAAGCAGAAAAATAAATAATAATAAACCTACAATAAATATCAAATATATAATAATAAAGAGGAGGGTTAAAGGGAATAAACCGGGTGGAAGCCCTTAGGTTTGGGTGGCCATCATCATCCTCAAATTATTAACCTAACCAAAATAATACCTCACAAAAATAAACAACACATTAGTACTAAAATCCGAAATTATAATAAAAGAATAAAAGAAAAGAGAAACTAATAAAGGAGTTTGGAAGAAAAAGAGTAAATAAGAATAAAGAAAACAAATGAAAACATATTGAAAAACTGAGGAAGAGCCTAGGGACAGCCATCCAGACATGACCGACGGGCGTCGGAAATATGATCGGCGGGCAGTGAAGTGCGCTAGATACGTCCCGTCTCTCAAGCGAGGGACGGGCGTCTGTAGCTACACTGCCCATCGGTCACCTCTGACCTTCAAAAAAAATGACAAAACAATAGCTTTTTTCAACAAAAAAAACTTATTTTAGATAAAATACTCAAAATAAACACAAATAATTAAACTCAATCAAACAAATATTAGATCTATAATATTTACCCTCGGATTATAGCTTTTTGGATGAATGTAGGATGATATTCGGTCCCGCGTGCTTCACGAAAGTCGAATAAAAATCAAGAAAAGAAAATTTACATTTTTTCCTTGAAAATTAGCAGCGATTCAAATGTTGGAATCGATAAATTGACGGAAACAAATCAATCTTGTTACCTCAATTCGATTGGATTCACCCAAAATAAGATTTTTGAAAGGAAAATTAAAAAGATGAAAATATTTTCTTTTCTTTTGTCAAAATATGATTTTTGAGAGAAAAATGTTAGAGAATATTTTCTATTTTTAGAGAAGAAAATAAAACCCCCTAATCCAATTTTGTCCAACCCCCTAATTGATTAAAAATCCCCCTTTTATAGGAAAAAAAGAATCTTATTTGGAATAGGAAAGAGAAATCCTATTTCGAATAGGATTTGGCAAATGACCGACGGGCGTCTGAAGCCCACAGACAGGCGTCTATTAAAAAGGGCACGCGCGGTCATTTGGCCAACGGATGGAACGAGGCACGGGGGTAACAGATGGGCGTTGATTTACGGACACGTGTCTGTCGTTCGCTTCACCGACGGCCCGTCTCACATGATGAGGGATGGATCATCTCGGCTACCAACAGGCGTCTGACTACAGACGAGCCGGCCGTCCGTGGGGGAAAAAACACTTTTATGCTAAATTTTCCCAATTTTTCTAATTCTTTCCGCTGCAAATGAAAATCTCCAATCCTTACGAATCCGAAGGACCAAAATTCTCGAATTTCATCCATTGAACTGGAAACGGACATTGATTTCTTCATCGAGTAATCTCTGATCTGAACTGCCTCAGAGCACGGTGCTTATAGTTGCCCCTAATTTTGGGAAAACTAGTGCCTAGATGAACCAAAATTCAGAGAAGAAGAAGGAAAGAAACACGTACCTGAGGCAGTTCTGACCTTCTAAAAGGAAGCGGTTGGTTGTTCACCTAGCGGGCCTCATCTCGGTCTGCTCGGTGGTGAATGTCGCGGATGATAGCATTGACTAGCCATGATTTGTTCTGATGTATGGGTCCCTACTAGTCTCGTCTCGACCTGTAAGGTGAGATGTAGCATTCTCTAGCTACGATCCCGATGCGAAGCGCAGTGTTTTCTAACTACTATCTCATTTGCCCTACTGACCTCGTCTCGGTCTGCATGGCCTTCCGCTAGCCTCGTCTCGGCCTGCGCGGGGAATGTGAGATGCAGCACTCTCTGACTGCAATCCCAGTTACAAGATGCGGTGTTATCTAACCGCAGTCTCGCCGTGATGTATTCTATCGCTGGTACCCTACTGACCTCGTCTCGGTCTGCATGGTCTTCCGCTAGCCTCGTCTCGGCCTGCACAGGGAAAGTGAGATGCAGCACTCTCTGACTGCAATCCCAGTTGCAAGATGTGGTGTTATCTAACCGCAGTCCCATCGCGATGTATTCTATCGCTGGTACCCTACTGACCTCATCTCGGTCTGCATGGTCTTCTGCTAGCCTCGTCTCGGCCTGCACGGGGAAAGTGAGATGCAGCACTCTCTGACTGCAATCCCGGTTGCAAGATGCGCTGTTATCTAACTGCAGTCTCGTCGTGATGTATTCTATTGCTAGTACCTTACTGACCTTGTCTCGATCTACATGGTCTTTCGCTAGCCTCATCTCGGCCTGCACGGGGAAAGTGAGATGCAGCACTCTCTGACTGCAATCCCGGTTGGTTGGAATTTGCTTGCTAACCCCCATCCGATTAGCAAGGTGCGTAGTACTCTCTGACTACACCATGAGTTGTGAGACGCAGTGCTTTTTGACTACAGTCTCGCTTGCTAAAACTTCCTTGCTAACCCCCATTCGATCTGCAAGATAGTTTTGGTTGAATATGACCTGGAAGGACATAGCATTTGCTCTGTTCATCCTCCTTTTTGATTATTTGTCACTGGACTGATGTGAAGCCAAGTTCCTGTATGTTAAATGATTTTTGTTAATTCTTGTGTAGAATAATCTGATCGCTAGGTTTATGAATATTTTATCATTTTTTTGTTATGATCATATAATCATTTGTCTTTAGTGTAAATGAATTAAAGATAAAGATAAGGGAAAATAACATGTAAGTTTAGCAGCAAATGTTTTTCCACTAAAAGATTCAGTTTTGTACAATGTAATATAAACATAATGATGATAATGAAAGAAAATACAAAAAAAATGATATCAGGACTCCCTGAATGGCTATAGGGGTGGATAGTCCGAGGGCTCCTCTTCCGGATCATCATCATCTGATATATGAATTATCTGAGACCGAGATGAAGAGGTAGAGGGTCCAGCTCCTGAGGTAGATGGCTGGCTGGGAGGATCTGGTGGTCTTGGCTGCTGAGATGCCCAGGCTCTGACCCGCGACTGAAACCTGGGAGGAACGGCCACTGGTACAGACCAAGGCTGTGCTCTCTCTGAATCATACTGCTGGAACTGCACCTGAGCATACCCGTCTAGGAAGGGCTGTGCACAAACTGTCATGAATTATAGTGTGTCCAAAACAACCCCTCCTAACTCCCTGAATGCATTGCCCTGTCTAAGGGTCCGATCTGTAGCTGCGGTCTCCATACCCCTCAATCTATCCTCAGTATGCTCTCTAAACTCTCTGATAAATCGGGTGATGGGAGGTATCTCAGCTTCCAGTCCCTGAACTCTGAGTCTGAGAGTGTCCACCATCTCATCTACCATCTGTTGAGACGCGTCTACTCTTTGAGCCATCTCATCCCTGGATGTCCTCACCTCCTGCCTCAGCTACTCAATGAGCCTGGCTTGCTCCTGGATAACACCCTGCTGCTGTTCCAGTCTCTCCATCATAACCCTATCCCGCTCTCCGAACTGCTCCAAGAGGATCCTGTCTCTCTCCTCCTGTTTACGCTCAAAGGACGCGAACATGGAGGAGATAACTGTCATGAAATCTGGCTGTGCTGCTGGAGGTGAAGCTAACTCCGATGTATGCTCTGGCGGTGGAGCTGTAGAGGTAGATGCCCCCAGGTCCCCCCTGGCATAAGGATGAAACCTCTCGGATGGTCGTGGAGCTGTCCGCTGCACCCTCGATGATTGGGGAGGGGTAGGACTCCGTACCCTCGGCGCTAGTGGAGTAGCAAATAGCTCATCCATAGTGAACTCTACCCCTATATCAGAAGGTGTACGAGGCTGTTCCTCCTCAGGCTGCTGTTGTGGAGGCTGCTCCTCCTGATAGACTGGGTGTTGGGGCTACTGGTCCTCCTGGTACTATGGCTGTGGAGGCGGTACCTCAGGCTGCTCCTCTGGCTGCTCTAACGAGGGAAAGCCGAATGCCCGTCTAGTCTCATGAATGGTGAGGAGCCTGTATGCCTCCGCTTGCCCCTATATCTGTACCACCATGCCCATCGTGACAGCTGATGGGGCATCTACATATATGCTCTCCTCTATGGCCTGCCCAAAGATCCCTAGACGAATGCCTAATCCCAATAACAATCTAGTGACTACTCCGCCAACAAAGACTACCGGGGCTGCCCCCCTAGATACCCTCACTAGGTTAACAAGAATCTCATGGCTAATACTGAGCTGCTGACCGGCCATCATGGCCCACAAGCTCCATATCTCCACGGCGTTAAGGGATCCAGGGTAACCAGCCCGTCCCAGGTAAGAGCTGGATAGAACTCGGTGGAGATACCGGAGAGCCTGTAATATAAGCATCATACTCTTCGTTGTATCGTGGTTGTACGGCACTCCTGGTAAAGCAATGGTCGCCTAATGATGGCGTCGGACTACTCTCTAGGGCACCGTGATGTCCTGCTCATGAGGAAGCCCTATGGCCTGTGCAAAATGCAGGCGTGTGATGGTATAGTGGTGGCGATCAATCCAGAACTGAATGACGCCCTCCTCTGTATCTGACCTCTGAAACCCAGCGTACTGTAGGGTAGCAAGAAACTGTCTCACCATCTCTGGGTAGGTCAGAAAGGCTGGAGTCAGGAACTCGGTCCAACCAGCACCGGCTAACAGGGCATCAACCTCGTTTGCCATCCCTAGGGCCTCGAGGAATGGCCTGGAGATAAAATGGCTGGCTCGGAACTCTACTCGGGCCAACAATCTGTATCTTTCTCTAGCCTCGGGAGTCATCCAATCGGGAGCCTGTGGCTACGGATAGTTACACTGAGCATGTCGCCGTGGTGGCATCCTGGAAGGAAGTTAAACAATTAGTTCAAAATCATGGTCATAAACGGGATTAATCCTGTAAATAGTAAATTGGGTAGCATCCCAGTAAGGATGTGCCCCGGATGCTGCCTTGCCAGAAAAATTAAAAATTTGGGCAGCATCCCGGCAAGGATGTGTCCAACCCCCTGCATAAGAAGACAAAAATAAAAAACAGGCCTCAGGCCCCAACAACAACACAATACATTTTAAAAATTTGGGCAGCATCCCGGTAAGGATGTGCCCAACTTCCTGCACAAAATTCAAAATGACAGGCCTCAGGCCCCAAGCAACAGTTCATGTATAGTTTCTCAACTTTATTGATTCCACAACTGAAGAAATGATAAGAAAAATGCAAGAGAATGTGTTATCAGTTTGTACCAAACATTCATTGTCATCAAAATAGAAAATATGTTTAACCAACTTATTCGTACTACAACTAATTTATATACTTTAGGATCAGACAGCAATTAAATCATCAAATTATCTACAGGACAGAGTTTAAAACCTCATCCAAACTAGCATACCAAAGCAATATAAGTTAATTAATCAATACTTGTGTCATACTAATGTTAAAACAAACATTCGAAGAACTAGCTAAAATCTTGCAAAGAGAAAACAAACTAACTTACTTAGGCAAAAAAAACAGAGTATAAGAGGCTTAATTTTATTTACACAAAATAAAAGAGGAAAAGTTAGTTACTGACCTGAAACTAGCATAAAAGTAAATCTTAGTGGAAATATATAAAATGTACTTCCAGACGTTCCCGATCATGCAAGGAATGCAACGGTGCAATTAGTGTCGAAAATGGACTAAAATTAAAGAAAATAGGGGCAAAAAACCGAATAGAGGCATCGATTAATAAAAGAAAACGAAAAGGAGAAGGGAAGAGAAACTGCCAGCCCATCGGTGTAGTAACCTTTTATAGATTTTACTCACCGACGGGCTAACCGTCGCCAGGAGCGAGCGACGGGAAGCCCGTCTATCGCTCCAGATTCCCCTCATTAAATGCAATAAATGCGCGTGATGTGCAACGACGAATCTGCCAGGAGGACAATGACAGACGGGCAAGCCGTCTGAAATGAGGGACAGGCAGGCCGTCTGTGGAGTTACTTTATAAATTTTACTTTTTTCCTTGGAATTCGTGCCTTTTCCTCTACTTTGACCTTGCAGCAGCTTCTTTTCTCCAATTTTCCTTATTTTCTTCTTTATTTCCTCTACTGACTTCAATTTCAACACTCAAAGAATGACTTCTCCTCTTCTTTAGAAATTGTGTCGTATTTTGGACGACACTCATACTTGGGAAAACAGTACTCTTACTCCACTTTCTGGGCTAAAATTTTTACGAAGGGCCAAAATAGACTACAACCACCTTCTAGCTGCAGCCCAATTCTGGGATCCACGCTTCCATGTTTTTAAATTCTCTTATCAAGAATTGTGCCCCCTGCCTGAGGAACTTGCCGCTATTGTCGGAACATGGTATCCTTCTAACGCTTTGCCTTCCGTTCCCCATTGTGGGCTGGTTCAAAATCGGGACATTGCTCTATCCTTGGGTATACCACCTTCTGAAGCTGCTCGCTTAGTTCCTCTAGGCTCCACATTCCCCTTGGATCCGCTGATTGAGGCACTGGACAGATTTTCTGATGTTCCCTCCTACCGCGCAAGTGTCGTATTTCTATTCTACATGATGAAGTACTTGGTTGTAACCTCGGAGTAGTTGATTGGCGATCCTCGCCTGTTTGGGATTCTGGATGATTTTCACCGCGGGCTGACCCCTTATTACTCCAAGTACGTCATTATTTTAAAAGGTAGTGCATCCCTCGTGGATTTTCACACTAGCTTCTCTTGGCGGGAAGTGCGTCCTTTTGGATTTTCACACAAACCCATGCCTTATTTTTGCTTGAAGTAAACCCAACTTACCCCAGCGGCTTTTTTTTTCAGATACAGTTGCAAGAGAAACTGAAGTTACTATCAGAACCACCTCCCCGAGTCATTGCTCAATATTCTCCAAGGCATTTTCTTCCACGTCAACGGCTGTACTCATTTGTGACCCCTGACAAGGGCATTGCCAGATTTGGCAAAGTATCAGATAAGGATATTGACTTTTTGTGCGCTTGGCTTCCCTTGTCGAATGCGATCATTGATGGGTCTTCAGGGTGTGTTCCCCTATGCGGGCTTCGTCAGGCCACCTTTTACATTATTGCCCGATGTGCTCGTCAGCTTGGGATGACTCAGGATGTGGTGAAGGTCCCCTTTTCTTTTCGAGGCGGAGTTCTTTCTGCAGCTTTTGCTTCTTGTTATCATGAGCTCTGGAACCGACTTCCAGTGAAAACTGCCATACCTTGCTTCGTCACTCACTCTGTCACTTCTACCAGCGAGTATAAGAGATGGGTACTTATTTCAGCATCTAATAATAGGACACGACGACTTAGGCATTTTGCTAGCGAAGGTAGCAGTAGAGCATAATTTAGCCTAGTTTTGTACATTTTTTGAGCATCATGTTTCTTTTCAAAATAGAACTAGAAAATGATGTAAATGAACAAATCAAGTTTTATTTCATTTCGCGCAGTTGTGTACATTTCCATAAGATTTCAACATAAATGATCACTATTTGTCACTAATTCAATTATGCAAACCACATTCGCTCATGGAACCAAATTTAGTCAAATTTTGATAGTATCAAACTCCTGTTACCAATCAGCGCTCTCGGGTTTTCTTGATTGGATATTTTCTCTCAAGCCTCTAATTTTTGCCCAGGATGCCTTTTTCGGTTTTCACCCTGGCGAGGCGCCCAATTTTAGTAAGGCCGCCTTTTTTCGGTTTTCGATCCGCAGAGCATTTATTCCCTACTTTTTATTTTATAGCCTTTAGCCATGGAACCTTTTGAGTCTATCGATGTTGATCGGTTCCTTGAATTCATTGCCATCGCTATCCGACAGAATTGCAGCTCCTTTTTATAACAGCTTCTTGAGGAGAAATGGCCCTTTCCAAGTTGGTCTGAATTTTCCTCTGATATCCGGCACGCCTGGTCTCATCTGCTTGAATACTAAGTCCCCTTCCTTTAACGGGTGCTTCTTGACCTTCTTCCCAAAAGACTGGGCGAGTCTCTTCTGATAGATCTGGTTGTGGTAGTAAGCTTTCAACCTATTTTCATCCAGCATGTTCAGGTGTTGCAACCTCTGTTGTGCCCATTCAGCTTCTGGAATCTGAGCTTCCGCAACCACTCTTAATAATTTGAGTTCAACTTCGATCGGGAGCACCGCTTCTGTCCCATATACAAAAGAGTATGGCATAGCCCCCGTAGACGTTCTGATGGTTGTTCTATACCCCCATAGTGCGAAAGGCAACTTCTCCGCCCAATCTTTATAGTTCTGCACTATCTTAGCCAGAATCTTCTTGATATTCTTATTAGCAACTTCTACTGCCCCATTGGCTTGAGGACGATATGGAGACGACTTGTGGTGCTCAATACCGTACTTCTGGAATAGTCTCTTTGTTTCAGCTATGAACTGGACTCCGTTGTCTGATACCACGTGGTGTGGAAGGCCATACCTACAAATCAGGTTCTTCTCGATAAATTTAGCCATATCCCGAGCATCAATCTTTTTAAAAGACTCAGCTTCCACCCATTTGGTAAAGTAGTCAATGGCGACAATGATGTATCTGTGTCCATTGGAGGTCATGGGCCAAATTTCGCCAATAATATCAATTCCCCAAGCTGCGAACGGCCAAGGTGATATAAGACTGTGCAACTCTGAAATGGGCAAATTCCTTAGATCTGTGTGCTGCTGGCATAACTGACACTGCTTTACATACTTCGAGCAATCATTATCCATGGTAAGTCAGAAAAACCCTTGCCTCATGATCTTTTTGGCCAACGTCAAACCGTTCGTATGGGCTCTGCATACACCGGCATGAGTTTCTTCCATTACCCTCTTAGCCTCTTTCTCGTCCAGACACCTCAACTGGATACCATCAGCCTGTCGCTTGTACAATGTGCCATCTATACAAATGAACTGAGTAGACAGCTTGTGAATCACTTTCTGATCTTTTTCTGTAGCTTCCTCTAGAAAGGTCGCATTCTCTAGATAGCTCATAATATCATAATACCACGGCTTCCCATCTGCTATATCTATCTCTATTACTGACTACAATTCGAAACTAGGTCTATCAGAGCTAGAAATCAAAACTGGCCTCATGATTATCCCTTCTGGATTGTCCCACATTGACACCAAAGTGGCGAGCGCGTCGGCCAATTGGTTCTCGTCGCTTGGGATGAAATGGAACGTGCACACCTCAAACTGACCGCTCAGATCTTTCAAGTACTTAACATATGGCATCAGCCTTTCTTCCTTGACTGCCCATTCACCTCGAATTTGATTGATAACCAGGGATGAGTCTCCGAATACCTCAACGTTCTTTGCCCCCAAGGCTAATAATGCCTCCAACCCGAAAGTGCATGCTTCATACTCAGCTTCATTATTGGTAGCTTTGAACCTTAGCTTCTTAGCTAAAGGGAGTTTCTCATTTTCCGGGGTTGTTAGAATAACCCCTACTCCTGCCCCCTTATTGTTCACAGCCCCGTCAAAGTGCACCTGCCAACCTATAACTGCAATAGCTGCCACATCCTCATCTGGGAAGTTGAACTCGTATGAATCCCCTTGGATTGGGTGTTCCGCCAGGAATTCAGCCACTGCACGTCCCTTGATGGTTTTCCGAGTGACGTACTCCACATCAAATTCTTGTAGCAGCAATAACCATCTACCCATTTTCCCTAATAGAGATGACGCTTCTTGTAAGTACCTTAAGGGATTCTGCTTTGCCACTGCCTGCACCTTGTAAGAGTGGAAGTACTGTCTCAACTTCTTAGAGACCCAAATAAAGACAGATCTTTTCCACTTCAGCATATTTAATCTCATACTCTAGGAACTTCTTACTAAGGTACTAGATAGCAAATTCCACTCCAAACTCGTCCTCCTGGACCATCATGGCACCTACAGAACTATCCTCTATGGCTAAGTACAGAATCAAGGGTTTACTTGGCCGTAGCGGTCTCAACACAGGCGGACTCAGCAAGTACTCCCTGATAGCATCAAAGGCCTTTTAGCAATCCTCGTTCCATACTACAGGCTGATTCTTCCTGAGGAGTTTAAAGATCGGCTCACAAATCGAAGTCAATTTGGCGAAGAATCTGCTGACATATTGCAATTTGCCCAAGAAACTCCTTACATCCTTTTCCTTCTGAGGCACCGGCATCTCCCTGATGGCCTTAACCTTGTTCGGGTCAATCTCAATTCCTTTATGGCTAACCACATGTCCTAGCAACTTTCCCGACGTAACCCCAAAGATGCACTTCTTAGGGTTTAACCGCAGGTTGTACTTATTTATTCTCTGGAAGAACTTTTCCAAGGCTTCAAAATGGCTTTCTCTAGTGGCGAATTTGATCATCATATCATGGACGTACACCTCCACTTCTTTATAGATCAAATCACTTAAGTTTTTTATCGCCATCCTCTAATAAGTAGCTCCTGCATTTTTTAAGCCAAAGGGCATCACCCTGTATGCATATGTCCCCCATTCTGTGATAAAAGCCGTCTTGATCCGGTCAATTATTTTATTGAGGATCTGATTGTTACCCGCATAACCATCTCCAAAGCTGTACATCTCACAAGCGGCTGCGTTGTCTATCAATACATCTATATGAGGTAATGGGAAATCATCTTTCAAACAGGCCTTATTCAGATCTCGGTAATCCACACATACCCTTACTTTACCGTTCCTTTTGGCTACAGGGACGACATTGGCCAACCAAGTTGGATACTGCACCTCCACTAGAAACTTGGCCTCGATCTGTTGGCGAATTTCCTCCTTTACCTTATCTGCCCATTCCGGCCTGAGTTTTCTTAACTTCTGCTTCAGGGGTTTATGATCTAGATACATTGGAATAGCGTGTTCTGCGATTTCCCGATCAATTCCTGGCATATTTTCGTAGGTCCAGGCAAAGACTTTTTCATATTTTTTTAATATTCTCTCAAATTTTTCTCGCTCTTCAGGAGTTATATTTGATGCTATTAGAATTTCTTTTGGATTTTCAGTGGTTCCAAGATTAAATGAGGTAGCATCAGTTTAATAAAGGTCAAATATGAATGGATTATGATCATGATCATGCATAGTGAAATCATCAGAAACATCGCACAAATAAGCAAAATTATTCACTTTATTAATAAAATTGAAATTGTCATTAACATCATTGAAAAGTTCAGGAATGAAAAGACAATCTAAACTAGCTTTTTCTTCTTCCCTCGCTGGTGCATCAGCCGTGGTTGACGGTCCTGAATCGCTTTGGTTCTTTGGAAGCTCCTCGGTCGTCTCTTCCACGGCTTCCTCGATCTTCGCTTTCCCCTTTAGCTAGGCGGTTACCATCGCCTCAGTGATCACCTCCTCGGGCCTTTCATGGTCCCAGATTGTCTTACTGGTCATGATTTCTTCATCCCGAAAGCCCTCTACTAGCTTGATCAATCCAATGTCCCAGTCATAGACATCATTAAAGACCTCGAACCCTGGCATTATTCTTTTGTCCACCCATTACGATTCAGCCTCCCCTATATAAGCACTTAGTGCGGTTTTCGGCACAAAACTTTTCTGAATATGGGGAATTTCTGTCTCTGACTTTTCCCTCTTTTTCACAGTACCAGTGTAACCCAAACCCCTTCTGTCCTTCTGACATCTGGTAGTAATGGCTGTTGGTATCCCCTGAGAATCCTTCCCTAATCCCGTGCCAGGAAGAAACGACATCTTCTTCATCATGTTTAGCACTTGAGGTCTTTCTTCCATCTATTCTTCCTCCCCTATCATAGCGACATGAAACCCACTGAATGACTATTTTCCGATCTCTAGAATTGAAACTTGATTCTCCCGTGCAACCCTTATGGTTACGACCTGACCTTCGTGGGGTATCTTTACCATTTGATGCAGTGTAGAAGGGACTCCACCCAACTTGTGAAACCATGGCCTACCCAAAAGAGCTGAAAAGTTGGCAGGTATAGGTAGCACCACAAATTCCACTTCAGATTCCACTGGCCCTGTCTTTATTATTGCTGTAAATGTCCCTGAAGTATGTCTGCGCGAGTTGTCATACGCAGTGATAGTGAGATCAGATTTGGCCAACATGTCTTCCGTAACTCCAAAAGCTGCCATTGTCACTTGGGGTCATACATTTATCGATGAGCCATCATCCACCATTACACAGGCAGTGTGTTTATGGTTAATCTGTGCCCTTATGTACAAAGGACGATTATGGTTGCGGCCTTCAATCGGCAAGTCAGCATTGGTAAAAATGACATTCTCCCCTGTTCCCCCTTTGACAACGTCCAGAAGCTCGATAGGCGAGATAGTTGTTGCCACAGTTGCTTCGCATAAAGCCTCCACTACTTTCTACCTATGTGATGGAGATTGCCTCAAGAGATCCCATATAGAGATTTGAGCCGGCGTCTTTTTCAGCTGTTTCACAATCAAACCTTCTTTCGACACTTTCTCCTTTTGGCCTGCTTCTGGTTCTTTAGGCTTCTCAACTTCTGGAGCTACCCTTCCTCTCCGGGTCACAACTCCCACTTGACTCTTCTTCTTTCCTTCGCATTCGTCCTCTTCCGAACCCCATGGGTCAGCAAACCACTCAGCGTTCTCATCCTCTTCTCCACTTTCATTGATGGATCAGCAACAGATTACAGACACTAGCAATCCCTCTTTACTTGTCTTGACAACATAGCATCATTGCCATACAACTCCCTCAATACAAATTCTTCAGACAGACCCGGCTCGATCGCATTCACCGGTGGAGGCATATTGTTATATCATGTCTTCTTTTGACCTCCTCTCTTTTCTGGGTTTGTGATTTGTTTCGAATCAATGAGATCCTGAATTACATGTCGTAAGGCTTTGCAACCATCAGTGGTGTGCCCAGTATGCTGATGATATGCACAGTACTCATCGTCCTTATGCCCTAGTTGGCCCACTATTCTAGCCGGTCGGGGAGGTAAAGGCTACAGTTTCTCCTCCTTCATTAGTCTTCTCAATACCCAAGACAAAGGCCTTTTAAGGTTTGAAAAATGCCTCGGAGTAAAGTTGGCAGTTGATGCTTCCACGGTCTTTCCAGGGCTTGCCGATCTGCCAGCTCCACTAGCACCCTTCCTAGGATAATTCTCTGCGCTTGCTTTCTTAGTCAGGTACTCTGTCTCAGCTTTTATGGCGATGTCCTTCAGAGATTCCCAATCTCTCAATCCCTTCATCGTCAAACCCTCTCTCAAATATGGGCTGCCATTTCTGATGAACAGCCATATTTGATCTTGAGTATCCAGTTTTCTTTTCATTTCCATCACCCGATTCCTCCATTGGGTTAGGTACTCATGGAAGGACTCGCCTACCTTCTGCTGTAGTAGCTCCAGATCTTTCAAGGTCACCTCCATTCTCGTACTATAGTCATATTGTCTAAGAAATTCCTCAGTCAACAAATCCCAGTCTTCTTTAGTTCGGCGATCCAATCCATGGTACCAATCCATTGTTGGGCCGGTCAAGCTTAAGCAAAAATACTCAATCTTCTGCTTCCTTGTCAGAGTAGTACCCTTCATCACCAACGAGTATTGCTTGATATGTGCGGTAGGGTCAGAAGTACCGTCGAACTTTGGAACATCAGGCATCTTAAAGTTTATCGGGATAGAGTCCTCTCCATCTAACTCCCTATCTTCTGGATTCATCCCTTGACCCTTTATCAAAGTCCTAGCCATTGCTTCAAACCTCTCTTCCATCTTCTTCCAAATAACCTCCTCAGTTTGAAGTGCCTTCCATTTCCAAGACATGCGCTCCTCATGATCTCATCTGAATCATCGTCCAACCCCAGGACTTGCTTACCCCTCTGAACCCCTGAAGTAGTTGCTCTAAAATGCACCGGTGGTGGATAATTATCGTCCAATGGGTTTGCTCGGACCTCCTCCGTTTCATTGCTTCTCACAGAAGGAGGTGGTGGGTTCTCTTGAGCAGCCGGCCGGCCCATCGTGGCCAACATGTTCATCAAACGATTCTCAAAGTCCTCAAGTCTACGGCTCACTTCATCTGCAACTATAGCCCTAGTGGTATCAGTCCCCCTCGGTGAGTTTGCTATTTCTAAAGTAGCGTAGCTAGCTTCTGAAGTACTATCCGAATATTCTGCTCTTCCTGGTGGCTCGAAAATCGAATTCCGAATCAATCGCCCTTGAGGTCCTCTTGTCCACCTAGGCAGATCTATAATGGCTGCAAACACAAAGAGTTAGAATGATGCATGAATGCAACAAAATGCATGATCGTGCTATGCAACACCCATAAATCACATGTGAGCACATAGGTCCTTCCACCCTTGTCACTCCCACAAACGAGACCATAGTCTCTTTCCTAGGTGGGATTAGTCCATGGGTCAACAGGGACCCGATGGACGCATATGGTGCACGGAAAAAAAAATCGGCAGCATAACTCTCCTAACTAATGTAACAGGCACATGAGTCATGATCATTATGTATTTAGGTGATCCAACTGAATTGACACGGTCCTACCGGGGCATAAAACCCTTTGGCTAGGTAACCGATCAAGACATCTGGGTTCACCCAATACGTAAGAATCCATACAATAAGCACAGTATTAAGGTTTATACCACCTAGGCAAAGTATCTATATCCATTACATGAGCTTTAGTCATGGGTCGTGTTACTTTAGGGCTACCCAAGTATGGTCCCTGCAACCGGGTCTAGCTCATCACAAGCATAGCGACCGATTGGGTCTCCATTTTATATACCGAACGGTATAAGGCTTGGGCTGGTGATTATCCTTAACACTTCCCTACATTGAGTGAACATAGGGTCGTGGTTCGGGAATGCACCGGGGTTGATAGAGGGACAAAACTAACATAATCTAAGGCTCTAATGAGATGAAATGCGATTTTGAAAGAAAGCGAAATTCTAAACGAAAACTTAATTGTAAATTTTAATCAAGGTACTTTCGAATGGAAGCCTCAAATATTTCCCCAGTGGAGTCTCAACTGTGACGCGCGTCGAACCCCGTGGCCTTCCCGAGGGCCCTGCTTTAGGGAGATCGGGACGACGTTCATTGGAAACTTGTAAGGTATTTACAAGTGCGTCTATTTTGGGCAACAAAGAAGTTTCATGGAGTCGCCACCCAATAGAACATTGGAAAAGTTTGTCTCGCCTCAGTGAGCCTAAGACGGCACATATCATCCATTTTGGGTAAACCAAAGGGGTCTTGGAGCCATTCATCCCAATAGAACATCCGTCCTCGGAGACCGGATGGAGGTTCATTAAAACTCGTGAAAGCTGATTGCTTCACAATGGACAGGGATTCACCCCCATTCCATTTTTAGTAATCAACTTACGAGGGCATCTGTTGGGTATCATAAGGTAGGTATCACGGAGTCGCCACCCAATAAAACATTGGGAAATAAATTCTAACCTTATGAGGCCAAAACCAGAGAGAGTTCGGGACCTCACTCTTATTTATACCTTTGGTTAACGTTATATGAATGAGTTTTTAAAGTCAATTATTTTATCTCTCATCTCACACGATTCATGTAAATAAATTAAAGCGCATTACAAGCACATAAAAAGCAATAAATAAAGCGATAAATAAAATATAATTACAAATGTCTAATAAATAAAAGCAAAATCTATAACAGTGATAAAATGAAATACATACATAAATCGGGAGGTTCATTTATGTGATTACATTGGTTCCCAACTACTTATTTTATAAAAAAGTACAGAGTCCTCAAACCGACTTTATGAAAAAGGACGAAGTGATCCCATGATGATGAAAACCAGAACCTTTCTTTTAATGTGTCATTTTTGGGATGAAAATCAGGACATTGGTCCAGTTTTATTAACAAATTTTAAATTTTAGTAGAAAACATTGTGTGGTGGTTCTTTTTAAGTGTGGTCGAAAAGCCTTTATTATTACAGACCTCAAGGAAATGAAAGAAAATAAAATAATAATTAGTACATGAAAACTATTCGTCCCGATCGTGCTTTGCCTAACTCCATGGACGAGCCACATGCCCCTCGCGGTTGCGGTCATGATAGAAAATGATATTGATCAATAACGGATTAAATTAAACTAAGTCATAAATAAACAAATAAATAATTGAATGAAATAAATTGAGAAAAATAATTAATCTAATATAGTGGAAGTAAAGTAAACTGATAGAATTAATAAATATAAAACACAAATGACACAATTATAATGATCACTGACAATAAAAATAATAATTATAGTAGTAATAATGATAACAAATAATAACAATAAAAATAATGCTCACGTCACAATAATAACACTGAAAACAATAATAAAAATAATATTCGCACCACAATAATAATAATAACAATAAAATAATATTAATCCAAATAATAATAATGATAATGATAATAATAATAATAATAATAATAATAATAATAATAATACAACAATAATAACCACAATAATAATAACAACAATAACAATAACAGAACAAAAATAATAATAATAATAATAATAATAATAATATAAAATAAACATAAAATAATAATAGTAAATATTATAATAACACAAAATAATAATAATAATAATAATAATAATAATAATAATAATAATAATAACAATAACAACAAAAACAACAACAACAACAACAACAATAATAATAATAATAATAATAATAATAATAATAATAATAATAATAATAATCACAATAATAGTAACAACAATAACACAACAAAAATCATAATAGTAATAATAATATAAAATAAACATATAATAATAATAATAATAATAATAATAATAATATAAAATAATAATATAAAATAAATAAAAAAGGGGACTCACTGGAGCCTCGCCGGACGCCACCGTTGACGAAACCGCTGCCACCGGAAGGTAGATCGGGACGCTTGGGATCCTCCGCCGCCGGTCACACGCTAGAAGGAGCCGCCACCTCGCCAAAAACACCGTCAGTAGTCCCGCCTTCATCTCCTTCGATCTCCCTGATGCCGGCGAGTGGAGAGATCAGCTGCCACCGGGATGTTCGTCTGGGCCTCGCCGATCGTCTGGCATGGCTCGTGCAGCGGTTCCACGCCGTGGGTGGCCTGCGGCGCCCCCGCCTTCTTCATCTCTTTTTTTCTTTTTCCTGCGTCGTCTCCTGCGTTTTGGTCTTCTCCCTTCTATTTTCCTTATTCTTTCTTTCTATGGTTTCTTGCTCTCTGTCCCTTGCTTATTCTTTTCTTTCTATTTCTTTGCTTTCTCTTTTCTTTTTTTATTACTTTTTTTTTTCTCTCATCTCCGACCCCCCCATTTTTTCCCTTCATCTTTTCCTTTTTATACCCCAAATTTAGGTAGGTTAGGCCCCTTAATTTCCTCCTTGATTTTCTCCATAATTTTTGACTTTTTTAATTTATTTTAACTTACTTAAATTATCACATATTTTACTTAATAAAACACTCCATATTTATTTTATTTTTCAACTTTAATTATCCTATAATATTAACTAATTAATTTTAACCTAATCTTAATTTTTATTTTTACATATATATTTTTTATTTTTTATTTTTTATATATTTTTTCGGAGAAATTATCAAGTTTGCCTGAAAGACCCGGCTAAAAATCCCCCAGTCCATAGAGTGCAAAAATACTTTCATTCTTTACCCATTTTTTGAATAAATATTACCCTTGTAACGACCCAAAAAGGGCCTAGTCGGATTTCGCGAGCTAAGTCGGAAAAAATTAAGGGCATTTCAATAATTTGTGCATCAGGAAATTTGGATAATAAAGACTTCATTGAAAAATTAATTAAATATGTTAAGTGAAGGAATTATCTAGTGTGTGTGTGGTGTTTGGTAATAAGGATGTAAAGTATTTATTAAGAGATTATCTAGTATGTGTTGTGTATGGTGCCTTGGACCATGAAAGTCAAACGGAGGAGAGAAGGAAGAACAAGGGAAAGGAAAAAGTGGGATTTCTGAAGGAGTTGGATTGAAGCTTCTTTGTAAGGTTTGGCAACTCTGTTTTTGATGTGTTTTATTTGGAAATAGATTGCCCTGGTTCTCTTGAATTATGTGTGAGTATGTTTTCATGCATGTATATATTTGGGTAATGAAATTGGATTTGTATGCTAGTGCTATGATGAGGATGATTTGCATGTTATGTGGAATTAAATAAGCATAGCTTTTGCATGAGTTTCTAGGTTTGTTTAGTTACTTCGATCTTCAAGAGTGTATGTGTATGATTATTGTGTAAATTGTGTTATACATGATTATGGGTATGTTTTGGAAGTATTCCAGTGACTGGGTAAGTGTTTATGTTTGTCTAAGTGATTGGTTATGTTGGTTTGTGTTTTGAATGCTTTGGAACAGATGTGTTTTGTGTCAAGGAACTGGGAAATGCGACTCTGTCGCGATCGCGACGCTTATCACGAGCGCGACAGAGCCGCTTGTTTCCAGTTTCTCGCTGCCCGCTCGAATGAAATCTTCACGAGTCGTGAATATTGCCCGATCGATTTTGATGGCTCAGCAAGCGATCCTTCACGGCATGTGAAATATCTTCACGAGTCATGAAGAATGGCCCAGGTTCTTCATGACACGTGAAGCATCTTCACGAGTCGTGAAGAATAGCTCGACTTCCTCACGACACGTATTTTCAGATCGGAATATGGCCGATCCTAACAGATGGGATTGACATAAGGTTTGTGTTTTCCACATCTTCGGATCGGGAAGACGTCGATCCTAGCTGTCGAACTGTCGAGAGTTTCATTTTATTCCGTATCTTTGGATCGGGATTCGCATCAATCCTAACGGATTTTGCACCTGTGCAAAAATGAGTTCTGACTTTCGCATTTTTGGCTCGGGATGGACATCGAGCCTAGCGTATAAATTATATCATGCATAAACTAAGCATGATGAGAGAAAAAACCTCTTTCTTAATCGAACAGCTGGCGAATATGAATACATTGCTATAAATGGTACTTTTTAAGTACTTCGACATTCCAGCTTCTCGGGACGTCTTGCCCTTTTATGGTTCGGAGCCTATATGTGCTTGGGCTTAAGACCTTGGAGACCTCGTAGGGCCCTTCCCAATTTGGCATCAGCTTTCCCACTTCGGCATTTCCTGAGCCTAAGTCCGCTTTTCTGAGCACCAGATTGCAGACATTGAAGGTCCTGGACCTCACCTTAGCATTGTGGTACCTGGCAACCCTTTGTTTATAAGCAACAATCTGGGTGTAAGCGTCCTCCCTCTTCTCTTCTATCAGATCTAGATCTTGGCCTCTTTCTTGAGCGTTTATCTGCTCAGAATAAATCGCCGATCGGTAAGATGGGAGGCCGACCTCTATCGGTATCATTGCTTCGGAGCCATAGACCAGGGAGAATGGCATTTGATGAGTGCCTGTCCTCGGCGAAGTTCTATACGAGCACAAGACACTCTGCAGTTCCTCAGTCCAGTGGCCCTTTGCCTCACCCAATCGCTTTTTCAATTCCAAGATGGTCCGATTGGAGACCTCAGTCATTCCATTGCTCTAGGGATGAGCGACTGACATGAACCTCAGGTTGATTTTTAGGCCTTGGCAAAAATTTTTAAAAGTGGAACTGTCGAACTGCTTGCCATTATCTGCAATGAAAACATTGGGTAAGCCATACCTGCAGATGATGTTCTTCCACGTGAAGTTCTTCACCTTCTCAGCTGTGATTGTTGCTACAGGTTCAGCCTCGATCCATTTGGAAAAGTGGTCGACCGCTACTATGAGGAACTTCATTTGCCTTTTGCCTTGGGGAAAAGGTCCCAAAATATCGAGGCCCCACTGATCAAATGGCCAGGCTATCTCGATCGGCTGTTGGTATGCTCCGTGCTGCCTTATAATCCTCCTATGTACCTGACATTGCAGGCATCTTCTCACTTTTTCTTGGGCATTTTTGAGCATGCTGGGCCAGTAGTACCCCGTCTGGAGGGCTTTTCTTGCCAGAGCTCTGCTCGCCTCGTGTGCGCCGCATATGCTTTCATGGAGCTCTCTGAGGATGTAGTCTCCCTCTTCCTCCATTACACATTTGAGCCATGGGTGGCTGAAAGCTTTCTTATAAAAATCACCGTTAATGATAGAATAATTAAGGGATTTTCGTGATACCTTTCGATCTTCGTCTTTGTCTTCCGGCAGCTGACCCGTTTGAAGGTACTATTTGATTGGGCTCATCCAGGTCTCATCCCCTTGATCAATCTCCATCATCTCCGGTTCATCTAGGGAGGAGAAAATTAGGTTGACGATGGCAATATTTTCCTCTATGACACTTTGCTCGGAGGCTGACATCTTTACTAGCCGATCGGCCTCTGATGTTTGATCTCTTGACACCTTCTGGAGAACCCATTCTGACCCAGCTTCCTCAAGTGTTCTGAAGGTAGCCTTGGCCTTTGCTAAGTACTGGATCATGCTGGCTTCTCTGGCCTCCAAGGTGCCAAGAACCTAGCTTGTTACTAGTTGGGAGTCGCTCCTAACAACTACTGACTCCGGTCGGATTGCGTGGAGCAGTCTCAGCCCTTGAAGGAGCGCCTCATATTCTGCTACATTATTAGAAGCTTTAAAATTAAGCTTTATTTCGTACCTTATTGTAATGCCCAGGGGGCCTCTTATTACTATGCCTGCCCCTCCTCGAGTGTCATTCGCTGTGCCATCCACCGTCATTTCCCAATTTTGTCGTTTGGGCTGACTTTATGATTCCTCACCGGCAAATTCAGCGATAAAATCTGCCAAGGCTTGGGCTTTTATTGCCTTTTTGGGTTCGTATCTCACATCCCAGGCCTACAGCTTAATTGCCCATCCCACCATTTTGCCTTCCAGATAGGGGGTCTGAAGAATCCTTCTAAGCAGGTGACCCGATCGGAAGACAATTGTGTGCGCCTCAAAGTATGGTCTTAGCTTTCTTGCACACATCATGAGGGCGATGATGAGCTGCTCAATCGGTCCCTTCTTTAAATTCGTACCTCTGAATACTTCACTGACGTAGTACACAGGCAGCTGTTGTGTTCCTTCCTCTCGAACCAGGGCACCTGTAACAGCTTCCCTAGAGGTGGCCAAATAAAGATATAGATTTTCACCTGGTATTGGCCGGCTAAGCAGCGGTGGGTTAGTGAGGAATGCTTTCAGCTCTTCAAAAGTTTGTTGGCAGTCTTCCCCCCAAACGAAAGTATCACTCTTCCTCAGTTTTTTGAATAAAGGAGTGCATCGCTTAGCTGAGGAGGAGATGAATCGTCCCAAGGCTGTTATCCTTCCGTTTGGCTTCTGGACGTCCTTTACGCTCCTGGGGGGTTGCATCTCGAGGATAGCCTTTATTTTTTCTGGATTAGCCTCAATCCCTCTTTGGGAGACCAGGAATCCTAAAAATTTTCCTAATGGTACTCTGAAGACGCACTTCTCAGGGTTGAGCTTCATCTGGAACTTATTCAAAGTGTCAAAAACTTTTGCCAGATCAACAGCGTGTTCTTTGGGGTTTCGGCTCTTGAAAATCATGTGTCTACGTACACTTTGACATTCTGTCCGATCTGGTCTTTGAAGATTTTATTCATAAGACGCTGATACGTGGCCCCAGCATTTTTCAGACCGAACGGCATCACCCTGTAGCAGAAGGTTCCGTCGTCTATAATAAAACTTGTCTTTTCCTGATTCGCGAGCCACATCAGGATTTGGTGGTAGCCGGCGTATGCGTCAAGAAGAGAGTAAATGGCATGGCTTACGGTGGCGTCCACCAACTGATCTATGCTCGGTAGGGGGTAGCTGTCTTTGGGACATGCTTTATTAAGGTCGATAAAATCTACACACATCTGCAGCTTCCCCGACTTCTTCTTCACCAGAACCACGTTGGCCAGCCATTCGGGATAGTCTACCTCTCGGATCGTTCCGGTCTTAAGTAGCCTATCCACCTCTTCAGAAATGAACTTCCTCCAGTCGGGTGCATGTCTTCTAAGCTTTTGTCGGACCGAGGGATGATTTGGGTCCACATTTAATTTGTGGGTGATCACCTTAGGGTCTATGCCAGGGATGCCTTCTGGCCTCCAGGCAAAGGTCGCTCCATTTATTGTTAAGTCTTGCATGATGGCTACTTCTATCTCCTTGTTCATGCTGGTCCCAACTTGAACATTTTTTCCTTTGGCGAGCGCCCTTGTCTTTGTTTCTTTGGCAGGGTCCATCTTGGGCCTTTCTACTTATTCTGGCTGCTCCAGGCCGGGCTCTACAACCATTGCCTCCCGTTGCTGCTTTACCATGGTGATGTAAGCCTCTCGGGACACCTTTTGGTCACCTCTCAAGATGGAGACATCACCATGTACCGGATGGAGGTAACGGCTCCGGTTTAGAAAAGCAATGGCCTGCCAAATATGGCATTATAGGCAAACATCATGTCAGTAACCATAAAAGTTACCTTGCATGCATGAGCGATCGCCTCTTGGCCTAGTTCGACAAAGAACTCTACCGATCCTACCACCAGGATAGTGGCAT
Organism: Excoecaria cochinchinensis; assembly: GCA_947683425.1. Taxonomy (NCBI): domain Eukaryota; kingdom Viridiplantae; phylum Streptophyta; class Magnoliopsida; order Malpighiales; family Euphorbiaceae; genus Excoecaria; species Excoecaria cochinchinensis. Next base: position 97,253 of record CANTUQ010000192.1, read on the forward strand.
TGCCCAGCTCGATCAGTGGTGTGGCGTTCGGCTTCAGCTCCTCGATCGGGAGTCCCATCGCTCGGTAGGCCTGGAGAGTGAGGATGTTGACAGCACTGCCATTGTCCACCAGAATTCTTTTGACATTAAAATTATTGATCCGAGCTCTTATAACGAGAGCGTCCTCGTGAGGAAACATGATGTCTCGTGCGTCTTCACTGGAAATGGTGACTGAGGCAGGCTGCTCGGCCTGGTGGGAAAGGTAGACACCTTTCCCCTTTCTTTTTCTGGAGATATCCTCTCCGTAAGACTACTGTAACACCCCCATACCCCCGGTAAGGAATATCGGGGCGCTACGCGGACACTTACGTATACATGTACATGCATTAGCGGAAGCGATAGCATAAACACATCCATTTAAAAGTAATTAAATACTACACTAGGGCCCACTTGCATTTCATATTAACTACATATACATTTACATGTTCATATTACATTAGTTTCCATTTAGCTTTACATATACATTTACATGTAACCACTACACTCTTTTATTACATAATGATGTTACTCAAAATGTAAAACTCTATCTCTAACTTATAAAAAGTTGTAACAAAACTCCTAGTGGCCTTGACCCGCAGATGTCTGCTCACTGATCCGAACCTGTAACCTACACGAAAATAAACATCCGTGCTAAGCGATAACGCTTAGTGGGGATGAAAATAATGCAAGGGACTTCTTTACGAAGTCACAAATAACTCATACGATCATATATCTCATGCATATAACTCTTATACATGTATAGGTAGCATGCTTGATTATCAAGTACTCTGAACTCACATATAAGTAACATTTACTCTTTCACTGTCTTATGCACACTATAACTTGTACATCTCATTTATTCAAATATACGCTATCATGTGTTCACATGCGTGTAAACATATACTTGTATATAAGCTGTCATGTAATTAAACATTACTCTCATGTACTATAGCTTTACTCAAAGCAACACTATAATCATCTCAAGTTCACTGCACCACATTAATAAGACAAGCCTGAATTCCTTTCATGGTGGATACGGGTAACTCTGGATACTGTTTACAGTATCTTACATATGGAGAATTAACTCAAACTCTATGGAATACACGAGGTATTCCGAACTCTGGGCACAATTAAGGCCAACTCTAGCAGCTGCACTCTAGCCCTTTATAAGCATGCTTATCTATCCACTATAACGGTAATCAGGCTCAATACCAACTCACACACACTGCACACAGATATCAACTCATCAACTAATAATTCAACTGCATTTATCAAATTCAGAGGCATGTAATTCATATACAATCTTGTTCAACAACTAAAAACATATAACATTTAAATTCCATGTATGCACTCTTATATAACATTTTCATATACATGTATTCAATTCATTACATAAACATCATGCAAAGCAAGACAGAAGAAAACACTCTCTTCAAAAAAAAAAAAAAAAACAGGATGCGAAGAGGTTCACTGTCGCGATCGCGACAGAAGTCGCGCTCGCGACAGAAGCCAAGTTCATTGTCGCGACAAGAGGTCGCGCTCGCGCCAGAAGTCAAGTTCATTGTCGCGACAAGAGGTCGCGCTCGCGCCATAAGTCAAGTTCATTGTCGCGACAAGAGGTCGCGCTCGCGCCAGAAGTCAAGTTCATTGTCGCGATCGCGACAAGAGGTCGCGCTCGCGACAGAAGATAGATTACAAAAAAGGCTCTATACTCTATACCAAATGCATTATATAACAATTTCTAAGTTCATACACATTTATCATGTCAATTATTGTACTTCCTACAACTATACATTGATATTTTATTAGTTAAATTACTAACTTTAATCATACTCAAATGCATTTTTCCATTAACAACTAATTTGAAATCATTTAGGAGCCCTAATCATGTATAAAACGTTAAGGGGAAAGGCAAGGGGTTTACCCAAGCCAACCGTGGGCTCAAAATGAAGAAAAAAGTGCCTAATTTGTGATGTTCTGTCGCGAGATCGCGACCACTGTCGCGCTCGCGACAGAGGCTCGCCTCAGGAGCCTCATGAGACTGCTTTTTACCCTGATCTTGTATCGTCTAAATCGATCTCTAAACGTCATTTTTAGGCAAAGTGTTCTTCTTAACAATTGTTCTCTAGGCTGTTATCTTTCAAATGGGTCAATTTTCAGGTCATGTTGACATCTAGAACTCTAAATATGATTCAAACAATCTATGCTGTTCCAGTGAACCCGCCAGAACAGGGTCACCTACGTTCTAATTACTTTTCAGGATACCTAGAGCCAGAATTAGATCCAGCACTCTCTTAGACATTTTTAGATAAAACTATTATCTTTCAGATGCAATTAGAATCAACGCAATTGGAGTTCTATAACTCTACTTATGACAAATACAATACACAGGGGTCCGATGACAAATAAGCAGAATTTCGCAACATCAAACTCTATTATCAACACAAACACTCAAATGATCAAGTTACATGCTTATAAACATATATACACATGTCATAAGCACTGCAAGCAATCAAAATGAACAATAAACCAATATACACTAAAAGAACGATGGAGCTAATTAAAGCTCACCATATACATTTACATCATATCATAGTAACACATATCATTCAATCACATGCCAGGAAAATAAAATCGCACTCGATCCCTACCTCTAGGAACTCGATCACAGTTCTCTACTCGTTCTGATCTTCTCTTTTCCTTTATCGACTCTCTTGCCTCCAACTTGCACCAAAACCACACACAAAGCACTTGGGGTTACTTTTCTTTTAACTTTAAATCAAAACAAAGAGAAAAAGGAGGTCAGATCGGAAAACAAATTAAACTAACCTTCTGAAGAGATCTAATCAAGTCTTATGATGCTCTCTATAAGCCACCTCAAATGGTTCTCTCAAAGAACTAAGCATGTGAAGAAGAAGAGGGACAAGAGAGAGGGCAAAGCAAGGTGGACGGCTAACTAAAGAAAAGAGAAAGAAAGAATAAAAGAGTAGTGGCCAAAGCATGGAAATCCAACAGGAATAAGAACCAAAACAACTAGTCAACTCTCATCCAAATTAATTGCCTACTAACCACATTAAAAGCCAACCTCTCTCATTAATACATCTCCATCAAAATATCCCATGCCACATGTAACTTTCTCTTGTAGCCATGTGTCACTTCCCTACAATGACACTTGGCACACTCCTACAATGCCACTTGTCACTCTCATATGCCGCCACTTGTCACTCTCATATACCGCCACTTGTCACTCTTCTATGATGACACTTGTCATGCTCCTACGCCGCCACGTGTCACTCTCCTACGGTGCCATGTGTCCAAGACACATCTCACGGTCTCTTAAATCCCACTTGTATAACCATCTCGCGAGAGGGTTCTGTCGCGCTCGCGACACTTGTCGCGGTCGCGACAGAACTCTCGCACACAACACTTACTTTTTCCGAATAAAACTCCGTAATTCTTCTAGGGCCACTTTGGGGTGTGACAAATCTCTCCCCCTTAAGAAATTTCGTCCTCGAAATTTCCCTGCTAAACACACTTTACACTTTCCTTAAGGCACTGCACTCTAATCCATATGCTTCTTCTATGCATCTAGCACTGAATGTATATCCCGTCAGCTTTTCTCAATGAAATGCATACAATGATGCTTTTTCACATACATATGAGAGATGCGAATGGAATGGTTATGCAATGATTTATGTATGCAAGATGATGCAAAAATGCAATGTAGCTACTGTAATGCATTTTTCCCATCCCCGTGTTTCACTATGCTCATGTCAAATGATTTCAAAAAGATAGCTGACAGGAATACGGAGTGTCACCTCGAACTCTTAACAATTCACATCTGGCACTGTCTCTTCTACGCTCTCACGCGAGTCGGACTCCATCCATACTTTACACAAATGACATCTGCATTAGGCCACAACTCTAGACAAACTCTGACATTTAATCTATACTCGACATCTTATAGACCAGAACCTCAAGCCTGGGCTCTGATACCACTAAATGTAACACCCCCATACCCCCGGTAAGGAATATCGGGGCGCTACGCGGACACTTACGTATACATGTACATGCATTAGCGGAAGCGATAGCATAAACACATCCATTTAAAAGTAATTAAATACTACACTAGGGCCCACTTGCATTTCATATTAACTACATATACATTTACATGTTCATATTACATTAGTTTCCATTTAGCTTTACATATACATTTACATGTAACCACTACACTCTTTTATTACATAATGATGTTACTCAAAATGTAAAACTCTATCTCTAACTTATAAAAAGTTGTAACAAAACTCCTAGTGGCCTTGACCCGCAGATGTCCGCTCACTGATCCGAACCTGTAACCTACACGGAAATAAACATCCGTGCTAAGCGATAACGCTTAGTGGGGATGAAAATAATGCAAGGGACTTCTTTACGAAGTCACAAATAACTCATACGATCATATATCTCATGCATATAACTCTTATACATGTATAGGTAGCATGCTTGATTATCAAGTACTCTGAACTCACATATAAGTAACATTTACTCTTTCACTGTCTTATGCACACTATAACTTGTACATCTCATTTATTCAAATATACGCTATCATGTGTTCACATGCGTGTAAACATATACTTGTATATAAGCTGTCATGTAATTAAACATTACTCTCATGTACTATAGCTTTACTCAAAGCAACACTATAATCATCTCAAGTTCACTGCACCACATTAATAAGACAAGCCTGAATTCCTTTCATGGTGGATACGGGTAACTCTGGATACTGTTTACAGTATCTTACATATGGAGAATTAACTCAAACTCTATGGAATACACGAGGTATTCCGAACTCTGGGCACAATTAAGGCCAACTCTAGCAGCTGCACTCTAGCCCTTTATAAGCATGCTTATCTATCCACTATAACGGTAATCAGGCTCAATACCAACTCACACACACTGCACACAGATATCAACTCATCAACTAATAATTCAACTGCATTTATCAAATTCAGAGGCATGTAATTCATATACAATCTTGTTCAACAACTAAAAACATATAACATTTAAATTCCATGTATGCACTCTTATATAACATTTTCATATACATGTATTCAATTCATTACATAAACATCATGCAAAGCAAGACAGAAGAAAACACTCTCTTCAAAAAAAAAAAAAAAAACAGGATGCGAAGAGGTTCACTGTCGCGATCGCGACAGAAGTCGCGCTCGCGACAGAAGCCAAGTTCATTGTCGCGACAAGAGGTCGCGCTCGCGCCAGAAGTCAAGTTCATTGTCGCGACAAGAGGTCGCGCTCGCGCCAGAAGTCAAGTTCATTGTCGCGACAAGAGGTCGCGCTCGCGCCAGAAGTCAAGTTCATTGTCGCGATCGCGACAAGAGGTCGCGCTCGCGACAGAAGATAGATTACAAAAAAGGCTCTATACTCTATACCAAATGCATTATATAACAATTTCTAAGTTCATACACATTTATCATGTCAATTATTGTACTTCCTACAACTATACATTGATATTTTATTAGTTAAATTACTAACTTTAATCATACTCAAATGCATTTTTCCATTAACAACTAATTTGAAATCATTTAGGAGCCCTAATCATGTATAAAACGTTAAGGGGAAAGGCAAGGGGTTTACCCAAGCCAACCGTGGGCTCAAAATGAAGAAAAAAGTGCCTAATTTGTGATGTTCTGTCGCGAGATCGCGACCACTGTCGCGCTCGCGACAGAGGCTCGCCTCAGGAGCCTCATGAGACTGCTTTTTACCCTGATCTTGTATCGTCTAAATCGATCTCTAAACGTCATTTTTAGGCAAAGTGTTCTTCTTAACAATTGTTCTCTAGGCTGTTATCTTTCAAATGGGTCAATTTTCAGGTCATGTTGACATCTAGAACTCTAAATATGATTCAAACAATCTATGCTGTTCCAGTGAACCCGCCAGAACAGGGTCACCTACGTTCTAATTACTTTTCAGGATACCTAGAGCCAGAATTAGATCCAGCACTCTCTTAGACATTTTTAGATAAAACTATTATCTTTCAGATGCAATTAGAATCAACGCAATTGGAGTTCTATAACTCTACTTATGACAAATACAATACACAGGGGTCCGATGACAAATAAGCAGAATTTCGCAACATCAAACTCTATTATCAACACAAACACTCAAATGATCAAGTTACATGCTTATAAACATATATACACATGTCATAAGCACTGCAAGCAATCAAAATGAACAATAAACCAATATACACTAAAAGAACGATGGAGCTAATTAAAGCTCACCATATACATTTACATCATATCATAGTAACACATATCATTCAATCACATGCCAGGAAAATAAAATCGCACTCGATCCCTACCTCTAGGAACTCGATCACAGTTCTCTACTCGTTCTGATCTTCTCTTTTCCTTTATCGACTCTCTTGCCTCCAACTTGCACCAAAACCACACACAAAGCACTTGGGGTTACTTTTCTTTTAACTTTAAATCAAAACAAAGAGAAAAAGGAGGTCAGATCGGAAAACAAATTAAACTAACCTTCTGAAGAGATCTAATCAAGTCTTATGATGCTCTCTATAAGCCACCTCAAATGGTTCTCTCAAAGAACTAAGCATGTGAAGAAGAAGAGGGACAAGAGAGAGGGCAAAGCAAGGTGGACGGCTAACTAAAGAAAAGAGAAAGAAAGAATAAAAGAGTAGTGGCCAAAGCATGGAAATCCAACGGGAATAAGAACCAAAACAACTAGTCAACTCTCATCCAAATTAATTGCCTACTAACCACATTAAAAGCCAACCTCTCTCATTAATACATCTCCATCAAAATATCCCATGCCACATGTCACTTTCTCTTGTAGCCATGTGTCACTTCCCTACAATGACACTTGGCACACTCCTACAATGCCACTTGTCACTCTCATATGCCGCCACTTGTCACTCTCATATACCGCCACTTGTCACTCTTCTATGATGACACTTGTCATGCTCCTACGCCGCCACGTGTCACTCTCCTACGGTGCCATGTGTCCAAGACACATCTCACGGTCTCTTAAATCCCACTTGTACAACCATCTCGCGAGAGGGTTCTGTCGCGCTCGCGACACTTGTCGCGGTCGCGACAGAACTCTCGCACACAACACTTACTTTTTCCGAATAAAACTCCGTAATTCTTCTAGGGCCACTTTGGGGTGTGACAAATCTCTCCCCCTTAAGAAATTTCGTCCTCGAAATTTCCCTGCTAAACACACTTTACACTTTCCTTAAGGCACTGCACTCTAATCCATATGCTTCTTCTATGCATCTAGCACTGAATGTATATCCCGTCAGCTTTTCTCAATGAAATGCATACAATGATGCTTTTTCACATACATATGAGGGATGCGAATGGAATGGTTATGCAATGATTTATGTATGCAAGATGATGCAAAAATGCAATGTAGCTACTGTAATGCATTTTTCCCATCCCCGTGTTTCACTATGCTCATGTCAAATGATTTCAAAAAGATAGCTGACAGGAATACGGAGTGTCACCTCGAACTCTTAACAATTCACATCTGGCACTGTCTCTTCTACGCTCTCACGCGAGTCGGACTCCATCCATACTTTACACAAATGACATCTGCATTAGGCCACAACTCTAGACAAACTCTGACATTTAATCTATACTCGACATCTTATAGACCAGAACCTCAAGCCTGGGCTCTGATACCACTAAATGTAACACCCCCATACCCCCGGTAAGGAATATCGGGGCGCTACGCGGACACTTACGTATACATGTACATGCATTAGCGGAAGCGATAGCATAAACACATCCATTTAAAAGTAATTAAATACTACACTAGGGCCCACTTGCATTTCATATTAACTACATATACATTTACATGTTCATATTACATTAGTTTCCATTTAGCTTTACATATACATTTACATGTAACCACTACACTCTTTTATTACATAATGATGTTACTCAAAATGTAAAACTCTATCTCTAACTTATAAAAAGTTGTAACAAAACTCCTAGTGGCCTTGACCCGCAGATGTCCGCTCACTGATCCGAACCTGTAACCTACACGGAAATAAACATCCGTGCTAAGCGATAACGCTTAGTGGGGATGAAAATAATGCAAGGGACTTCTTTACGAAGTCACAAATAACTCATACGATCATATATCTCATGCATATAACTCTTATACATGTATAGGTAGCATGCTTGATTATCAAGTACTCTGAACTCACATATAAGTAACATTTACTCTTTCACTGTCTTATGCACACTATAACTTGTACATCTCATTTATTCAAATATACGCTATCATGTGTTCACATGCGTGTAAACATATACTTGTATATAAGCTGTCATGTAATTAAACATTACTCTCATGTACTATAGCTTTACTCAAAGCAACACTATAATCATCTCAAGTTCACTGCACCACATTAATAAGACAAGCCTGAATTCCTTTCATGGTGGATACGGGTAACTCTGGATACTGTTTACAGTATCTTACATATGGAGAATTAACTCAAACGCTATGGAATACACGAGGTATTCCGAACTCTGGGCACAATTAAGGCCAACTCTAGCAGCTGCACTCTAGCCCTTTATAAGCATGCTTATCTATCCACTATAACGGTAATCAGGCTCAATACCAACTCACACACACTGCACACAGATATCAACTCATCAACTAATAATTCAACTGCATTTATCAAATTCAGAGGCATGTAATTCATATACAATCTTGTTCAACAACTAAAAACATATAACATTTAAATTCCATGTATGCACTCTTATATAACATTTTCATATACATGTATTCAATTCATTACATAAACATCATGCAAAGCAAGACAGAAGAAAACACTCTCTTCAAAAAAAAAAAAAAAAACAGGATGCGAAGAGGTTCACTGTCGCGATCGCGACAGAAGTCGCGCTCGCGACAGAAGCCAAGTTCATTGTCGCGACAAGAGGTCGCGCTCGCGCCAGAAGTCAAGTTCATTGTCGCGACAAGAGGTCGCGCTCGCGCCAGAAGTCAAGTTCATTGTCGCGACAAGAGGTCGCGCTCGCGCCAGAAGTCAAGTTCATTGTCGCGACAAGAGGTCGCGCTCGCGCCAGAAGTCAAGTTCATTGTCGCGATCGCGACAAGAGGTCGCGCTCGCGACAGAAGATAGATTACAAAAAAGGCTCTATACTCTATACCAAATGCATTATATAACAATTTCTAAGTTCATACACATTTATCATGTCAATTATTGTACTTCCTACAACTATACATTGATATTTTATTAGTTAAATTACTAACTTTAATCATACTCAAATGCATTTTTCCATTAACAACTAATTTGAAATCATTTAGGAGCCCTAATCATGTATAAAACGTTAAGGGGAAAGGCAAGGGGTTTACCCAAGCCAACCGTGGGCTCAAAATGAAGAAAAAAGTGCCTAATTTGTGATGTTCTGTCGCGAGATCGCGACCACTGTCGCGCTCGCGACAGAGGCTCGCCTCAGGAGCCTCATGAGACTGCTTTTTACCCTGATCTTGTATCGTCTAAATAGATCTCTAAACGTCATTTTTAGGCAAAGTGTTCTTCTTAACAATTGTTCTCTAGGATGTTATCTTTCAAATGGGTCAATTTTCAGGTCATTTTGACATCTAGAACTCTAAATATGATTCAAACAATCTATGCTGTTCCAGTGAACCCGCCAGAACAGGGTCACCTACGTTCTAATTACTTTTCAGGATACCTAGAGCCAGAATTAGATCCAGCACTCTCTTAGACATTTTTAGATAAAACTATTATCTTTCAGATGCAATTAGAATCAACGCAATTGGAGTTCTATAACTCTACTTATGACAAATACAATACACAGGGGTCCGATGACAAATAAGCAGAATTTCGCAACATCAAACTCTATTATCAACACAAACACTCAAATGATCAAGTTACATGCTTATAAACATATATACACATGTCATAAGCACTGCAAGCAATCAAAATGAACAATAAACCAATATACACTAAAAGAACGATGGAGCTAATTAAAGCTCACCATATACATTTACATCATATCATAGTAACACATATCATTCAATCACATGCCAGGAAAATAAAATCGCACTTGATCCCTACCTCTAGGAACTCGATCACAGTTCTCTACTCGTTCTGATCTTCTCTTTTCCTTTATCGACTCTCTTGCCTCCAACTTGCACCAAAACCACACACAAAGCACTTGGGGTTACTTTTCTTTTAACTTTAAATCAAAACAAAGAGAAAAAGGAGGTCAGATCGGAAAACAAATTAAACTAACCTTCTGAAGAGATCTAATCAAGTCTTATGATGCTCTCTATAAGCCACCTCAAATGGTTCTCTCAAAGAACTAAGCATGTGAAGAAGAAGAGGGACAAGAGAGAGGGCAAAGCAAGGTGGACGGCTAACTAAAGAAAAGAGAAAGAAAGAATAAAAGAGTAGTGGCCAAAGCATGGAAATCCAACGGGAATAAGAACCAAAACAACTAGTCAACTCTCATCCAAATTAATTGCCTACTAACCACATTAAAAGCCAACCTCTCTCATTAATACATCTCCATCAAAATATCCCATGCCACATGTCACTTTCTCTTGTAGCCATGTGTCACTTCCCTACAATGACACTTGGCACACTCCTACAATGCCACTTGTCACTCTCATATGCCGCCACTTGTCACTCTCATATACCGCCACTTGTCACTCTTCTATGATGACACTTGTCATGCTCCTACGCCGCCACGTGTCACTCTCCTACGGTGCCATGTGTCCAAGACACATCTCACGGTCTCTTAAATCCCACTTGTACAACCATCTCGCGAGAGGGTTCTGTCGCGCTCGCGACACTTGTCGCGGTCGCGACAGAACTCTCGCACACAACACTTACTTTTTCCGAATAAAACTCCGTAATTCTTCTAGGGCCACTTTGGGGTGTGACAACTACCCTCCGGTCATCACGTTTATTACCCCGGTATAAGGCCTGCTCGGGTCGGTGTTTCTCGGGTTCCTACGCTCATCGTCATCTGAGTCAAGATCGTCCCTGCGAGGCTTCAGTTGTCTACAGGGATCATCCCCTATGGCCGGACCTATAAACTTTTTGAGGGACCCACGGCGTATTAGCCTTTCGATTTCCTTTTTCTAGGAGGTGCACTCGTCGGTCAAGTGACCAACATCTCTGTGGAACTCGCAGTACTTGCTGGGGTCCCTCCCAATCCTGCTCCTTTCCGACAGGTTCCTTGGCCAGTTGACTTGCCCATGTTTTTCTTTTATCCACATCAACACTGTGGATGGAGTGGCATTGAGGGTGGTGAAAGTTCTCTCGGGCTGATCGTCTGAGCACCTTTGTCGATTTCGCTCTGACTCCTTCCTCTTGCCTAAGTTTTTGGACCCGGCTCCTCCATCTGGGCTTCTTACTATCCGATAGAAAGCGGAAGCCCTGTTGAATGAGCGACCATCCGGGTGCTGCAGTCGATCCATCACGTTAGTCCTTCTTCCCCTATTGGACCTGAGGGCATCATCCAGTTGGATGTGCTGCCTAGCCCTCTCCATGAGCTCGGCGAAGCTGGACGGGTGTCTGGTTATTAGAGATTCAAACAACGGACGGTCGGTGATGCTGCCGGCTAAGGCATTGGTCGCCATTTCCACACTAACACTTCTCACTTCAGACATTGTGGCCTGAAACCTATCGATGTAGTCTCATAGACTTTAATCGATTCTTTGGTAAAGGTTACACAGGTCGTTCACCGTCTTAGGCACGCGCATTTGCACGATAAACCTCGTAGTGAACAACTCCTTTAGCTGTCCGAAGGAGGTGATTGATCCCTAGGGCAGGTCATGGAACCATGTTAAGGCATCGCCTCCCAAGGTGGTGGGGAAAACCCTGCAGGCTACCCTCTCATCATAGGTGTACACCTGCACCTTTATTAGATACTCCGCTAGGTGAGTAGCAGGATCGGTCTTTCTAGTGTACTTGTCCACGACCACATCTCTATACCTGAGAGGCAGCTCGTAGTCAGTGATCTCCCTACAGAACGGGGAGGCAGTGTTCCCACATGTGTTTCCTTCAAAACCGCATTTTTTGGAGGTGAGAAAGCCAAGTCATTTGAGCTTCTGCTTGAGCCATTGGTCTTCTTTGCTCACGGTTGTGGCGGTGGACTCGCTCTTGTATTTTCTCGAATGGCTGCGATTTGGGGTGCACATATAGGATAAATCATCCCCTATGGAGGGGGTGGCTAACCTGCTGTCGTAGGGGAAGTTTCTGCTTGTGGAGATCATTTGCTTCCCCTTATCGTATCTGCTCGGGGTTCTGACTACACTGTAAACACCGGGTCCTGAGGTAGTCCAGATCAGAGTTACCCAATGATGATAAGACACTTTTCTACAGGCAAAAAGGTTAAAAGTGATGATTTCCTTGTAAAATTTGCATTTTAGAGTGAAAAATTGAAAAATAATAAAAAAATATTTTAAAAATTAGTTTTGAAAAAATGGGGGCTTAAAATTATAGTATTTTTAGTCAATTTAAAATTTAAAAAAAAATTGGATCGCGAGTGTCGGGCGCGATGGCGCCCAGCTCGCGGGCGCCCAGCGCACTGCGAGCGCAAAGGCGACGCTATGCTGCGCGTCAATAAAAGCGCGCGCAGCATTGCGCGCACTGCGTGTGCAGAAGCGCGCAGCGCTGCCGCTCCAACGCCCGTCCCTATATAGCGACGGGCGTCCCTACTTCTGGTCGTCGCTAAAGGGTCCGATACCCTTTTTTTCCGATTTTGGACCTAAAAATCAGTTTTTTATCCCTTTTTTCAAAGTTTTAAGGGATTTTTTTCATTTTTAAAAATTAAAATAGATAATATCTGATTTAATTAAATTTTATCCTTTTAATTATTTTATTTTTCCTATTTTCTTCGTATAAAAAGAATGAAATGAAAACTTAAAAAGGGGGATTTTTGGGCTAGGGTTTTTTCTCTTCATTTTCTCTCTTCTTCTTCCTCTCAAACTCTAAAAAAGTTTCCAGATTTTTTTCCCTACCATAGAAGAACAAAAAAATGGAGTTCATCTTTCATTCTTCTTTTTTTTTTCCAACATAATTTCTTCTAAATATATATTTAGAAGGAATTTTGTTGTTTGATTAATTTTTGGAGACAAACACAACAATTGTTTGTTTTCAAAATTTTTTTTAACCTTTTATTTGTGTTCAATAAAATTTTTTCCAGTGATTTTCTTTTGAATCTCTTTTTGATGGAAAATTAATTTTGATACAAATAAAATAAGTGTTTGTTATCAAAATCTAATTTTTTCCATTTGATTTTTATTTTGATATAAACCAAATCATTTTCTCTTTAATTTTAATCAATAAAAATCCTTTTTTATCAAAATCATTTCTTTAGGCAAAGAAATTAGAGGTGGCAAAATGGGCGGGTTGGGCGGGTTTGGGTTGGGTCATAAATGGGTGGATCATAAATGGGTTGGGTCATAAATGGGTCAAAGATATATGGGTCATAAATGGGTCAAAGATATATGGGTCATAAATGGGTCAATGCTCAAATGGGTTGGGTGAGTTTGGGTCGACCCATTTATGACCATTTGTTCATTTTAAAAAATAAATCTAACAAAAGAATTGGATATAGAGATAATAAATAAATGTTCATTTCAAAAAATTAATCCTACAAAAATATTAAATATACAAATAATAAATAATATATTAATTTATCTTTCGACTTTAACTAATGATCACTCCACACTTTGATCTGATTTTGAAAATTTAATATCTTTTCCCATGTGATTTTCAGACCCCTCCTCAGCTGCAATAATAATAAATATCTAGATAAGAATATTATAAAAATATATAAAATAATCTATATACACATGTTCAAAAAAATAAATACATTTATTTTACCTTCAAATCCAAATAACCAACTGCGAGTGGTAATCAAAGCCTCTGCATTTTCAGGTAACATAGATGCCCTCCATTTATTGAGAATTCTTCCTCCCATACTAAATGCTGACTCTGAAGCAACGGTAGTAATGGGAATTGTCATAATATCTCGAGCCATTATAGAAAGAATGTGATATTTTGGCTCATTGTCCTTCCACCAAGATAACACATCAAATTGTGGAGTTCTACTCAGTCTTGGATCGTTCAAATATATATCTAATTCGGATTTATTTTCAAAACTACTGCCAAGACTTTCGAATTCCTACATAGAAATTATTATACAAGTTATACAAAATATTGTTGCAAGAATGTAAATATTTTATTCTAAAAAAATAAAAATTAAGAAAAAGGGACGCACTTGCATGAGATCATCATCCAAACTTGGTCTCCTTTCTGTTGATGCCTCTGAAATTGCATTATTAATTGCATATGATGCAAAAAGATCATACAATTTATCCTTAATTTCTCTGCATTCATATTGAACCACAATCTCATCTCCGAATAACTTTCTATAAGAAAATGTTATGAAATCCAACTTGTAACGAGGATCTAGAATAACAGCAAAGGAAAGAATAGTGCTGTAACTATCCCAGTACTTCTCAAACTTATCAAACATCAATGTAGTCATATCCTTAATACACTGATCTTCACTTCTTTTCCCTTCCAACAACAACAGATGAATTCTCAAAACATTATAAAAATACAAATTTGAGGTGGGATAACGCGTTCCTGAAAAAAGATCTGTAATATCTTGAAAAGGTTTCAATATATTACATATTTTCTCAACTAAACTCCACTGATCATCAGTTGGATTCCAAATATATGTTGAGTCAACAATGGCTAAATGTGAAAAAGCTTTCCGATAAAAGAGGGCTCTATCAAGCATCACATAGGTAGAATTCCACCTCGTGGGACAATCCAACCACAATCCTTTAGAAAACTCAAGACCTACTCGATCAACACATTCAATAAACTTAATTTTCCTAGCTTCTGATCCATTCACATATTTCACCCCCTCCCTGATAGATATAATCGATTTGTCAATCAATTTCAAACCCTCTTGAACAATAAGATTCAGAATATGAGCTCCACAACGCACATGAAAAAATTCACCATTACAATGCAAATAACCATGCAAACTAAGTTGATCTCTTAATAACTCTTGCATGTTGTCATTATTTCTTGCATTATCTAAAGTAGTAGTAAAAATTTTCTTCTCTATTCCCCAAAATTTTAACTTATCATAAACTTTTTCATATAATAGAGAAGCAGTGTGCGGAGGAGGAAAATGACAAAAGTTCAATATTTTACAGCATAACTTCCAATCTTTGTCCACATAATAAGCAGTTAGGTAGAGATAACCCTCAGAAATGCATGAGGTCCATACATCACAGGTCAAACAAATCCTACCAGGTACTTCACTTAAAGTATGCTTAAGAGCATCTAATTCCCTCTTATGTATCTTTAAGCAGTATGATTTTGCTGTATTCCTACATATCGGCTTCACCCCTTGGTTCAAGTATATATGAAAATTTCTATTTTCTTCATGTTCAACAAAAGTAAAAGTGTACCCATGCCTAATTATAGCTAAAGCTACACGCTCTTTGTATGAATCTTGATCTATTTTGTAGTTTACTTCATCAGACACAACATTAAATTTAGAACATACCTTCAAATGACGTATTAAATTAGAAGTCCCATGTGTGGAATCAGCAATATATTCTTTCGAACAATGCTTATACTTTCCTCTTGATTTTCCATCATTATATTGACTTGTAGGTATGAAATCGAATTCATTCCAAATAGAAGACACTCGTCGTCTTTTGGAAGTGGTTTCTGTAGAAGTGTCAATGCTCTCATTTATACTACCAACACTAGGATCCATTCTGTAAACAATAACAAAAAATTGAAACATAAGAATTATCCAATTTCCTTTTACATTAACCATATTGGGTAAGTTTCAAAATACTTCAATCAAATTCACAGAGATAGACTTCTAGATGTATATTCAGTATCTACACTGGAAATAACATTCAGTATTTGCAGAACAAACATGGTAGAGAAGATGCTGATTATTTTAGAAAAGTCTGAAAAGAAGCTGCTGTACATATGGCCGATATATATTTTCATTGACAAGATCTGATGAACTAGGGACAGATAATGAGTTCATTAAAAACATATGAGTATATTTATTCCATACTAATAATAGAAGCTTCTGTCTTGCCAATAAAAACAATGCCAATTCTTTTGCATGGTTTGGCCATTAGATGTGCCATTCAAGGATTAAAATATGATTTGAAAACCGATTAGATGTTTAGAACAATATTAAAGTACATCTAATGAAATAGAGTCTGCATATACGAGAATGATTGAGGCCTGGCACAATTAACAACCTTTTGAAACCAAAACGACATTCCATTAAACAATATGAATAAAAAGTGTACGTTAATCAAATTGTAGTAAGCCAGCAACTCATAAATTCATTCCCAGTTATCAACATTACAAGTCGAAAGCAAAGTTGCATCTCAAAGAAGAAACCAACAAATTAATTGGACAGGAAAATTTAATAAAAAAAAGGTTCAGATCAAACTTCATTACATTTCCAAATTCCTAATAAATGTTTCATTTTCAGACAATTATAGGTCTCTATATATAGAACAACCCAACAAAAATGCAGCAGAAAAACAATTAAAAACACTAACAAGTCAAAATTCTCGCCACCTAACAATATAAAATTAATTAGTTGTTTCAATCTATATAGTGTTGCTTGATTAAATTTAAATGATGAATTTCTGTTTTGAACTGGGTATCAGTCTTTTGATGCCAAGTTCAACTCAACTTCAAATTCTAAAGAATTAATTTCTTAGAATACCTAATAAAGGAAGTGGAAATACTAAGCATATCAGCAGACATAAAAATCAGAGCCTATTCACTACCATTTGATTACTTCCACCACCGTAAGAACAATATAAACAATAGCATTTATTCATCATATAAACCAAACAGCATTTTCCACAATCTAAACTTTCTATTCTAAAGAAAATTCCCAACGCCCAAATACATGTTTAGAGGTAAAAGAAGATCCAGAACGAGTAAGAAAGATTTACTTACCCAAACCGGCAAGAGGCGGAGGAGGAATGGTCGGCGAGATGGCTGGCGAGACGATGAACGGTTGCTGATTTCGATCGATGGATCGATCGAGAGAGAGAGCGATAGAGAGAAGGGGATAAACAGAGAACAGGGTGAGAGATGAGAAGGGAGCAACCCGTTGGGCAAATGTCTGGAGACCCGAACGGGTTGATTATTTGGTGAGTTGTTTTGGGCCGGGTTGAAATGGGTTATTTCTTAATTGGGTTGGGTTTGGGTTAATTTTTTTTGGGCGGGTTATTCGGTTTGGGTTAATTTTTACAGGCCTAAAAGAAATTAATTCTTTGTCCTTAAAGAACTTTTGATCATTTTTTAAGCCTATTTTGTCTTGGAATAAAATTCCAACATTTTTATTATTCAAGTCTAATCTTGCAAATCAAGAATAAGGAAATCAATCATCTTTTTACCTTCATCGAATCCGAAACTCTGAGGGTAAACATTTCGGGCTTGTTCTTCTTGTTCTTTTTGTTCATATTTAATTTATTCATTTTTATTATTTTCAGTTATTTATTTATTTATTTTGTTTATACTTAATTTATTAACATGTATATTTTTATTATTATTCTCATTCATTTATTTTATTCATGTGAATATTGATTTCTTTTAATTCCTAACATGTAACTAATTTATTTCACTTTAATTCATCATTATTTTTAACATATAATTAAATTAATTCATTTTGATTGATCTTTTTGCCATGTAAATGGTTTATATCATTTATGAACATGTTTAATTAATCATGTCATTTATTTAATCATTTTTTATTCTTTTCCATTGTCATTATCATATATTTAATATTTTGTTCACTTATTTATTTTCACTATTATCATGTTCATATTTTTACACATTAATTAATTAATATCTTGTATTTGATTCCAATTACATCTTTCAATCCATTTGTTGTTCATAACACATTTTTATCATTTATTTTAAATTGTAAACATGTTAATTCATTTGTTATTTTGATATCATTTCGTTTTATCTCATTTTATTTTATTTTATCATTTATTTTATATTTAATTGATTTTAATTGATTCAATTACTAACATTATTCTATTTGTTTTTTATTTTTATTTCGCATCTCATTTTCCTTCTTGGGCATTTTTGCGAGCACATGGGAAGATTCAGAAGGCTCGTTTGGGATCAAGTATTTATTTGCTTTATTTGTGATATTTTGTTCATTTTGCTTTTCCATTTATTTTGCTATGTAATTTTCCTATAAATTTGTTTATTTTAGGCGCTAGAGAAAAAATCACAAAGCATTTTTATTAATTAATTTGGAATTTTTCCTAAATAAATATGGGACCAATGTCTCAATTTTCTCTATCCAAAATAAAATCATCACATAAAAATTATTTTATTATAAAAATGCATGCGAGGACCAATGTTCTCATCATTAATGAATATCCCGTTTTATGCATGTTTTGTATTTTATTTAGAATTGGGGTTGTATTCCGCCCCTAGTTTTATTGTAATTTATTTTGAAGATGTTTATAATGCTTTATTTATTGATTTTGACGTGAATGATTGCGCCTTAATTAAATGCATCGTGTGGAAAGTTGATGAAACAATAAATTCAAAACTTAATCATAATATTGATCAAGGTACAAATAAATGAGAAGTCCCGAACTCACTCTGGTCTTTGGGGGTCAATGAGGCGAGAGGTCTAGGACTTCCATGACACCTCTTGAGTCTCACCAAAAGACTTAAATTTACAATCCTAGGCTCTAGGGGGTAGAGGCTGAGGCCTCCAAGATCTCTTTGGCTAGCCCAAGATGGATATGTATGCGCCGTCTTAGGCTCGCTGAGGCTAGATGACCTTTCCCAATGTTCTATTGGGTAGCGGCTCCAAGAAACCTCATTGTTGCCTAAAATAGACGCACTTGTAAATACCTTACAAGTTTTATGAATATCTCCTGATCGCCCTAAAGCGGGCCCTCGGGAGGCCACGGGGTTCGGCGCACGTCACAGTGGCGACTCCACTGGGGACATACTCGAGACTTCGATTCGAAAGTAACTTGATTAAAAATTATAATGGAGTTTTAGTTTAAAAATTTCACCTTCTTTCAAAGCTGCATTGCATCGCATTAGAGCCTTAGATCTATGCTAGTTTGGTCCCTTTTTCAGCCCCGGTGCATTCCCGAAGCACGACTCTATGTTCACTCAATGTAGGTAAGTGTTAAGGATAATCACCAGCCCAAGCCTCGTACCATCATGGTATATTAAATGGTGACCCAATCGGTCGTTACGCTCGTGATGAGCTAGACCCATTGGCAGAGACCATGCTTGGGTAGCCCTAAAGCAACACCACCTTTGACCAAAGCTCATGTAATGGCAATAGATACTTCCCCTAGGTGGTATGAACCGTAATACCTTGCTTGCTATATGGATCAATTTGTATTGGACAAACCCAAATAATTTGATTGGTCACCTAATCAAAGGCTTTCATGCCCCGATAGGCCTATGTCAACTTATTCGGGCTGCCTAAATACATGATGGTCAAAACCCATGTGTATGCACATTAGCTAAGAGAGGTTATGCTGCCGGTTTTTCACTGTGCACCATGCGCATCCATTGGGTTCCCTGTTAACCCATGGATCAAGCCCACCTAGGACAGAGACAGCACGACCTCATGTGTGGGGGCAATAAGGTTGGAAGGACCTACCTACTTGCATGTGTTTGTGAATGATGCATTGCATATTCATGTCAGTCATGCACAAATAAATTTTTGTATTTCTTCTACATGTATACATCCTTTTCTTTGCATAAAATTATTACATGTACATATTGTCTTGTGTATAATTTTTCACATGTCTCACATGTATTATTGTAATCTCTTTTGGTCATTGTATACCATCTGTTGCACAGCACGACCATACATTGCCTATTATTCATGCATCATTCTAACTCTTTAATCTTTTAGCCATCAAAGATCACTTTCCTAGCTAGTTAGGGGTTTTGACAGTCGCATTATCAGAGGGTTTTGATTGAGCAACCAGAATCAAGTCAAGTGCAATCGACAGGCATTCAGAGAATCTCAAAAAATGGCCAATTCATCGAGGGAGGAAGATGCTACCAGGGCCTTGATAGCTGAAGAAGTGGGTCGAAGGTTCAAAGAATTCGAGAACCGGATGATGGCCATGATGGTCGCAATGGCTCAACCAGCTGCACCACAGAACCCGATGCCTCCTCCCATGAGACAAAATGAACAGGAGGAGGCCAGAGAGGATCAGTTGGAGGATGTACGTCCACCACCAGTGGACCTAGGGGCTGCCACGTCAGGAGGGCAAAAGAGAGGAGTAGCCCATAGAATGGAAGAGGACCTAGAAGGGGATGAATATGGAGAACCCCTGTCAGTTAGAAGGAAAGCACCCCAGACAGTAGATACCATTTGGAGGAAGATGGAAGAGAAGTTCGAGGCAATGTCCCGAATGCTAATAATGAAAAGGGGGATGAACCCCGAAGACAAAGAGCTGGATGGGGAGGATTTAATCCCTCTGAACTTCAAGATGCTTGATGTCCCAAAATTTGATGGCACAACGGACCCCACTGCACACATCAAGTAGTACTCTTTGATAATGAAGGGTACTACGTTAACAAAGAGGCAGAAGGTGGAATACTTCTGTTCAAGTTTGATAGGTCCTGCAGTGGGCTGGTATCACGGACTTGATTGGAGAACAAAAGAAGACTGGGATCTGCTGACGGAGGAGTTCCTCCAGCAATATAACTGTAGTACAAGGATGGAGGTCACTCTGAAAGATCTAGAGTTACTACAACAGAAGCCGAATGAGTCATTCCGTGAGTACTTGACCCCATGGAGGAATCAGGTAATGGAGATGAAGAAGAGGCCGGACACTGCAGACCAGATCAGGCTATTTATTAGGAATGCCAGCCCATGCTTGAAAGATAGGTTAAAGATGAAGGGGCTAAAGGACTGGGAGTCCTTAAAAGATATAGCCATTGAAGCTGAGGCTGAGCATCTGGATAAAATGGCTAAATCTGCAAACCTGGCCTTGGGAAACAGCAGTGGCAATGGGGGCAATAACAAGGCAGCAGAGGTCTCAACCACCGAAATGACTCCTAAACACCTCACCATCTTGGGCAAGCCTCTATCTTGGCACTTCACTTGTCTCATCAAGGAAGGGAAGTTGCAACCCTTACCAGCTAGGCCTGCCCTAAGTTAGGGAAAATCGAGGCACAGAACAGACTGGTATTGTGTGTATCACCAGTACACAGGGCATCGAACAGACTATTGTCGCCCTCTGAGAGATCGCATTTAAGAATTAGTGCCTGGCCTAGATGAAGAAAGAAAGGTATAGAGTTGTTATAATGCTTTTCATTTTCTAAAGTGTATTTCTGAACTATGCACTTGTTTATCTTTTCTGCTTTAATAATATGGGTTTTGCTTATATATGCATTTTTATATTTTATTGCATCAAGCATAAATAATAATCATGATTAAGGCATTGGTTTAAAACACCATTTCATTTAATTTCAATAAATAGTAATCTTGGTTGCACCCAATTTGACTCCTGAGGTGAGACAAAATTTAAGAGAATGAAAAAAAAAAGAAAAAAAGAAAAAAAAGTCTGAAGAAGTCTTTGCCTGGACCCATTAAGGCATGCCAGGAGATACTCGTAAAGTCGTCAAACACACCATTCCAACATACGCCGATCATAGACCAATCAAGTAGAAGCTCAGAAGACCCAGGCCGGAGGGGGGCAGAAAAGGTCAAAAGGAAGAATCCACCAGCAGAGATGAAGCTAAAATTTTTGGTCGGATTTCAAAGCCAGACTTAGTTGGTCAATGCTGTCCCAAGTCAAGAAGAGAAGGGGTATGTGTATGTGTAAACTATCAGGATTAGGACAAAGCTTATCCTCGGAAAAGAACTGTCACACCCCATTTGCCCCCTAGTAGAATGAGCCTGCCGGTCTGTCTATCTGTCTGTCTGTATGTGTAAGCATTCGCATGTGTTCAGCATTTCATAAGGGTATTTCAGTAAAATGCATGATTTTGGGGTTTTATTATTGTGTGGGTACATACATGGCATTAGTGTGTGAATTAATTAGGAATTACTTGTGTACACTTGAGCATACCATATTAGGGTGTTTTTAGTTGGGAATCAATTGTGTGCACTTACATATACCATTGTAGGGTGCATTTAAATGAGGTTACTTAGGGTGTGTGTAATGCATTGTATTTTAGTATGAGTGATTAGTTTCACCAATAGGAAATGGATACATATTTAGAATAAAGAAAAGAAAAAGAAAAGGGAATGATAGAAAAGGAACTTACATATTCACGTTCTTGCTCATTCACTTTCTTCTTCTTCAATTTTCTTTATTCCAAATACTGTGTTGAGGGTTCAAGGTCTTATTGGTGAAGATAATCTCTCCTTGCATCCCCTAGCTTGGTAAGTGCATATCTTATTTGTGTTTTACTATAACTTTACATCTTCTTCTTCTTCCTTAAGTTTAGATTTAACTTAGGGTTTTCTTTGTGGATGTTCTTGCTGTGATTGTGTTTAGCTGAAGCTCCACGTGATCCAAAGGGGAAAGAGGTTGCTGGACCTAGTGGAGCTAAGTGATAGAAGTTTAGAATCCAGGTTTGGGAATATCTGATTGTGATTTGTGTGATTTTGATGTTTACTGCAAATTCTAGGGTTTATATGTTCTTGAAGAGCTTGAATCAATTAGTCTGGATTTGGTTGTTTAAATGCTAAATTGAGTTGCATGTATATTGATTATGTGATTTGAGATGATTTCTGGAAGGTAGAAACAGGTTGGAATGGTTTTAAATTAAATTGGGATTGAATTCTTGGTTCTGGAAATCGTGAAAATTCTGGAAAATTGAAATACTGTAGAAACTCTCTCTGTCGCGTGACCTGCCTGCTGAGAAGCCAGTCGCGTGACCAGCTGAAGAGGAAGCAAGTCACGCGACGTGATCTTCGGTCACGTCGTGCGACCTGCGAGGTAGAGGCAGATCACGCAACGTGATCTGCGAGGGAGAAGCAGCGTCACGTCGCGTGACCCTCGGTCACGCCGTGACCTGCATAAGCATTGCGTGACCCGCGAGGATCACGCAACGCGATAGGCAAGAAACAAGCAGGTCACGAGACGTGACCCTAGGTCACGCCGTGACCTGCCTGTTGAGAAGGCCAGTCACGCAGTGACCAGCCATTCCTCGCCCGATTCTCCGTTCAGCTCGTTTTTTCCGAAATTTCCTGGTTTTTTAACCCAGAACTGCGCCCATCTCGCATCTCTATAAGTCTGAGTAATGTACTTCTTTGTGAACTCACCCTCAAAGAACTCCCAGGTAATCGGATCCAGTAGCTGAGGATGCCTACAAACCAATTCCCACCATTCAAAAGCAGACCCCTGTAGAAGAGCTAATGCACACTCTGCCTGCTGGTCGGGAGGACACCGAATCTCTCTCAAAGCACGCTTGACTTTATCTAACCATCTCTCTGCCAACTCAGATTCATTCAACCCAGTACCATAGAAATCCTCAACTCCTGCCCTTCTCAAATTCTCCATAGGTGCTCTAGGAGCAGTCACTCTCTCCAAAACCCTAGCCATGTCCTGATGCAACTTGAACATAGCCTCTAAGGGCATGGCTGCGGCCTCGGGCTGGACCCTAGCATGCTGAGCCGACACAGTAACAGAAACAGACTGATCTACAGCGGGAGGATTCACACTCTCGGCGGATTCCTCACGCACACCATGAGCAGAATTAGAAGCCATCTGAACAAACAAGAAACAACCGTATCAGCCAACACAGATCTAGACACATACACATCTAAGAAACTCAGATCAATCACATCAACACCCAGAAATGCCTAAACCTATGCTCTGATACCACTAACTGTAACACCCCCTTCCCATACGTAGGCGATCCCATCCGATAAGGAGTGAGATGCCGTATGAGTCAAGGTGTCATCAAACAAAAGCAAAGCAAAATATGCATTCATTCGTAACATACATTCAGAAATACAGGATAATTAAAAACTTTACATGCAGAAAGCAAAAGCTGATCATGCGTTACTATAATTAAACTATTACAATAATGATATGATCGACAAGCTGGAACAAAATAATATTACAAATGCGGAAGCTGATACAAACTGATGCAGAGAGTTCTATACAAAAAGAATCATCACAAATACAAAACTGAGCCCTACACTAAAACCCTTCTGTGTTGGCTTGATGACGGCGACTCTCTCAAGGCAAAACGTCTTCCGCACCTGCACGGGTAAACACACCGTGCTAAGCGATAAAACGCTTAGTGGGAAAACACACATAAATTATGGACGGCCACTCACAGTGGTCGTCAAGGCACATCACATTCACAATGGCAGAATGCAAGGACTAATACATAATCCATATAAACATGCTTGTATTTAAAAGCCATACATTCAGTACCTTATAATCATATACATTACAGAATAAACCAGCATGTATTTCATCATTAACTCATTCAGATATTCCATTCAAAGCCAGATCCGATCAGAACAATTCTATTAACATTTAAAGAATACCTGCTGACTCTAGACAGTGGATAACGAGTATACTGAGGGTACCTTACGGGTACGAATCGAATACTGAGGGTACCTCACAGGTACAAGTCAAATATTATATCATTTATCAAAACATGTTATTTATATACTGAGGGAATCTTAAACAAGATTCTATACTGAAGGGTTCGCGAGGAACCAAACGGGGACCTGATCGGGGTCAAAACTGAACTGAGGGCTGTAGCTAAAAGACTCTATTAGGCATGCCTAACTATCCACTTACTTGACTCTAGCAGGTTATGCGTCAAACAGATCACATTTCAGGATACAGAATATAATTCATCAGAAAATCATGCTATCACGCATATCGAAGCATCAAACAGTAAGACATGCATCATACAACAGTAAAGTCCATTCAGAAGAAATACCAAATTCATTTCTGAGTTAAAAACTAGGAAATTTCGGAAAAAACGAGCTGAGAGGAGAAACGGGCGAGATCGGCTAGTCACTGGGCGTGACTGGCCTTCTCAACAAGCAGGTCACGGCGTGACCGAGGGTCACGCGACGTGACGTGCTTGTTTCTCGCCGGTCACGTTGCGTGATCTTCACAAATCACGCAACGCTCTTCGCAGGTCACGGCGTGACGTGCTACTCTCCCCTCGCAGATCACGTCGCGTGATCTCACAGATCACGCCTCTCCTTCGCAGGTCGCACGACGTGACCGAAGATCACGTCGCGTGACTTGCTTGTTCTTCAGCTGGTCACGCGACTGGCTTCTCAGCAGGCAGGTCACGGCGTGACCGAGGGTCACGTCTCGTGACTTGCCTTCTTCCGTAGCGAGTCACGTGACGAAGAACAGTAACCCGATTTTCCAGAAATTCCAGAACAAGAAATTCAATCCCAATCTGATTTTAAAACCATACAA
Source organism: Excoecaria cochinchinensis (assembly GCA_947683425.1). Taxonomy (NCBI): domain Eukaryota; kingdom Viridiplantae; phylum Streptophyta; class Magnoliopsida; order Malpighiales; family Euphorbiaceae; genus Excoecaria; species Excoecaria cochinchinensis. Next base: position 122,828 of record CANTUQ010000192.1, read on the forward strand.
ACCTGTTCTTACCTTCCAGAAATCATCTCAAACAACATAGGCAACAATTATACAACTCAATTCATCAACTAATTAACCAAATCAAATCAAGAACATATGCATTTAAACTCACAAGAACATAAACCCTAGAAATTTACAGTAGAATCAAAATCACACAATTTCACAATTAAACATTCCCAAACCTGGATTCTAAACTTCTATCACTTAGCTCCACTAGGTCCAGCAACCTCTTTCCCCTTTGGATCACGTGGGGTCTCAACTAGAACACAAACACAGTATGAACATCAACATGAAATCCCTAAATTAAAACTCAACCTAAAGAAGAAGATAAAGATGTAAAGTGACAGTAAAACAAGGACAAGATATGCACTTACCAAGCTAGGAGTAAGAGTGACCAATTTCCACAACCACACTTATTTAGCAGATAGCAAGTAGTAATTAGGAAAGGGAAAAGGAAGAAGAAAATGAAGGTTGAAGGAAAAACGTGAATCTGATTTCCTTTCACTCTTCCTTCATTTCTTTCTTTATTTTCCTTAACCTAATACACGTGTCATTTTCTTGGTGGTGGAACTTACTCACTCACACCCTAACTCTACACACACACTCACACATAATGCATTCCTAATTAAAACACCCTACAAAGGTATGCTCTAGTGTACACAATTAATTCCTAACTAATTCACACACTAATGTCATGTATGCACCCACATAATAATAAACCCCAAAATCATACATTTTACTAAAATACCCTTATGAAATGTCGAACACATGTGAATGCTTACACATACAGACAGACAGATAGACAGACAGGCTCATTCTACTAGGGGGCAAATGGGGTGTGACAACTCTCCCCTACTAATAAGAATTTTGTCCTCGAAATTCTCACCTGAACTGAATAACTGTGGATACTGAGCTCTCATGGACTCCTCTGGTTCCCAAGTCGCTTCCTCGACCATGATGGATCCATAACACTTTAACCAAAGGAATCTACTTATTTCTCAACTGCCTCACCTCTCGGGCTAGAATAGCTCGCGGTTCCTCATCATAAGAGAAGTCTGGCTGAACCTGAATATCCTGAACTGACAGAACATGAGAAGGATCTGATCTGTACCGACGAAGCATTGAAACGTGGAACACATCATGCAACTTTGCTAACTCCATCGGTAACGCCAATCTGTAGGCTACAGGTCCTACCTTAGCCAAAATCTCATAAGGTCCAATGAAACGAGGACTCAGCTTACCCTTCTTTCCAAATCGAAGCACTCTCCTCCAAGGAGAAACTTTAAGGAAAACTTTGTCCCCGATCTCAAATTGCACATCTTTCCTCTTCAGATTGGCGTAAGACTTCTGTCGATCCTTCGCTGCCTTCAAATTCCGCTGCACTACTCTGATTTTCTCTTCAGTATCTCTAACCAAGTCTGGTCCAATCATAGATCTCTCGGATAGCTCGGTCCAACAAATCGGAGTCCTACACTGACGACCATACAAAGCCTCATATGGTGCCATACCAATACTCGACTGGAAACTGTTGTTGTAGGCAAACTCCATCAATGATACATATCTGTCCCAACTGCCCGGAAAATCCAAAGCACAAGCTCTCATCATATCCTCCAGAATCTGAATAACTCGCTCTGACTGACCGTCGGTCTGAGGATGAAACGCTGTACTGAAGTTCAACCCAGTGCCCAAAGCTCTCTGTAACTCCTTCCAAAACTTGGAAGTAAATCTCGGATCCCGATCTGACACTATGGACAAAGGCACACCATGCAGTCGAACTATCTCATCTACATAGATACTGGCTAATCTGTCCATGGAGTAGTCCACTCTAACCGGCAAGAAGTGAGCGGATTTCGTAAGCCGATCCACAATAACCCAAACTGAATCATGCTTCCTCTGAGTCAAAGGCAAGCCAGAAACAAAGTCCATGGTGATATCATTCCATTTCCACTCAGGAATGGATAAAGGCATGAGTAAACCCGAAGGTACCTGATGCTCAGCCTTTACTTGCTGACAAGTCAAGCACTTGGAAACAAAATCCACCATGTCTCGCTTCATACCGGACCACCAATAGAATTTTTTCATGTCCTGGTACATCTTCGTACTGCCAGGATGCATAGTAAAGACTGAACTATGCGCCTCACTCATGAGCTGTCTCCTCAAATCCTCAGATTCTGGCACACACAAACGATCTCTAAACATAAGTACCTCATCCTGAACTGAGAACTCTGACTGCTTACCCGATCTAACCTCATGCACAATCTGCTGAAGCCTCTGGTCATCTCTCTGAGCATCCACTATCCTCTGTCTCAAAGTAGGCTTCACACACAACTGGGCAAGCAAAGCCCCATCTGAACCAAAACGCCATCTGAATCGCCTCAAGAACAAAGCTGAAACTGACTTACGACTCAAAGCATCTGCAACTACATTGGCCTTACCAGGATGGTAATCCACAATGCAGTCGTAGTCCTTAAACAACTCAAGCCATCTGCGTTGTCTCATATTCAACTCTTTCTGTGAAAGGAAGTACTTCAAACTCTTGTGGTCCGAGAAGATCCTACACTTTTCCCCATACAGATAGTGACGCCAAATCTTCAAAGCAAAGATTACAGCTGCCAACTCTAAATCATGCGTCGGATAGTTCTTCTCATGTGGCTTCAACTGACGAGAAGCATAAGCCACTACCTTTCCTTCTTGCATCAGCACACATCCAAGACCAACTCCAGAAGCATCACTGTAAATAACAAACTCCTTACCCGAGATGGGTTGAGTAAGGATAGGAGCCTCAACAAGCAACTGCTTTAACCGATCAAAACAAGACTGACACCTGTCTGACCATTCAAATCTAACTCCTTTCCTCAACAATCTAGTCATAGGAGTAGCAATCACAGAAAATCCTTTAATAAACCGACGATAGTAACCTGCTAAACCGAGGAAACTCCTCACTTCCTGAACATTTCTAGGCGCTTTCCAATCAACTATCGCCTCAATCTTGGCTGGATCAACCTGAATACCACTAGCTGAAATAATGTGACCCAAGAATGACACTTCTCGAAGCCAGAAATCACACTTGCTAAGTTTAGCAAACAAATGATGCTCTCTCAACATCTGCAAAACCAATCTGAGATGTTCCTCATGCTCACTCTCATTCTTGGAATACACCAAGATGTCATCAACGAACACTACTACGAATCGATCTAAGTATGGCCTAAATACACGATTCATCAGATCCATAAAAGCCGCTGGAGCATTTGTCAAACCAAACGACATCACAAGAAACTCATAGTGGCCATACCTAGTCCGAAATGCAGTCTTCACCACATCAGCATCCTGAACCCGTAACTGATAGTACCCTGATCGAAGATCTATCTTGGAAAAGACACCCGCACCCCGAAGCTGATCAAATAAATCTTCAATCCTAGGCAAAGGATACTTATTCTTCACTGTAACTTTATTAATCTGGCGGTAGTCAATACACATCCGCAGGGATCCATCTTTCTTCTTGACAAACAGAACTGGAGCTCCCCAAGGAGATATGCTAGGTCGAATAAACCCCTTATCCAATAACTCCTGTAGCTGAGATTTAAGTTCCCTCAACTCTACAGGAGCCATCCGATAAGGTGCTCTCGAAATAGGTGCAGTACCTGGCATAATCTCTATGGACAACTCAACCTCTCTCTCAGGAGGTAACCCAGGTAACTCGCTTGGAAACACATCACTAAACTCCCGCACTACAGGTATGTCCTCAATCTGAACCTGATCCCTCCTGGAATCTAACACAACTGCTAGAAATTCCTCACATCCCTTCCTGATAAATCTCTTAGCTTGCATTGCAGAAATAATATTATTCAACGAACTAGCACCCAAACCTTTCAGAAACACAAGAGACTGACTTCTATCCCGAAGTACAACTGTCTTCCTATGGCAATCAACTACAGCCCGATGCTTACCCAACCAGTCCATACCCAGAATCAAATCAAACTCTCTGAAAGGTAACTCAATCAGATCCGCTGGAAGCACAACTCCCTCAACAATCAGAGGACAACTCCTAAAAACTCTACTCACACTGACACTATACCCTAATGGACTGGTCACACAAATCTCATAATCTAACTGATCAACTGAATGCAATTTATCAACAATTTTATCTGTGCACAAGTATGAGTGTGTGGAACCAGGATCAATTAGAGCATACAACTCAGTGTCATGGAGTAGGAACTTACCAGCAATAACATCAGGCGCATCCTGCTCATCTCTAGCTCTCATAGCATATGCTCTAATGGCACCCTGAGGAGGATGCTCAACAGACTCAGAAGCAGCACCATCTCTATGCCGTCCACCTCTACCTCGACCTCGGCCTCTGCCACGGGTAGCCTGGAAAGCATTCGAACCGACCCTACTGCCCTCCCTCTGGGAACCCGAATCCTCCTGCACTCTCGGACAACCAGCCAACTGATGCTCAGAACTCCCACACCTGAAGCATGCACCGGAGTGCCACCTACACTCACCCCGATGTGACTTACTACAGTGAGGACAAACTGGTGTAGTCTCAGCTCTACCACCCCTACCAGAACCTGACACCGCTGTAGAACCCTGACGTCTACCTCTAGAAGCCGAACCAGATGCTGACTCATCCTGTGGGTTCCTAGATCTCTTACTCGAAGAAGATCCTCCACAAAAAGCACTCCTCCTCTGAGCTCTCTCTCTCATCACAGTCTCAGACAACTCAGCTCTCACTGCAGCCTCCACTATCTGATAGTAGCTAATCCCAGGAATACACATCAAGGAAATCAAAGCAATCTTCAGAGACTCATTTAACCCAGCCTCGAAATGCTTACATCTGAAGTCATCAGTCATAACTCCTCGAGGGGCATAGCGAGATAACCTGTTAAACTCCTTCTCATAATCTTCAGAATGGACTTTACTGTTGTATGATGCATGTCTTACTGTTTGATGCTTCGATATGCGTGATAGCATGATTTTCTGATGAATTATATTCTGTATCCTGAAATGTGATCTGTTTGACGCATAACCTGCTAGAGTCAAGTAAGTGGATAGTTAGGCATGCCTAATAGAGTCTTTTAGCTGCAGCCCTCAGTTCAGTTTGGACCCCGATCAGGTCCCCGTCTGGTTCCTCGCGAACCCTTCAGTATAGAATCTTGTTTAAGATTCCCTCAGTATATAAATAACATGTTCTGATAAATGATATAATATTTGACTTGTACCTGTGAGGTACCCTCAGTATTCGATTCGTACCCGTAAGGTACCCTCAGTACACTCGTTATCCACTATCTAGAGTCAGCAGGTATTCTTTAAATGTTAATGGAAATGTTCTGATCTGATCTGGCTTTGAATGGAATATCTGAATGAGTTTAATGATGAAATACATGTTGGTTTATTCTGTAATACATATGATTATGAGATACTGAATGTATGACTTTTAAATACGAGCATGTTTACATGAATTATGCAATAGTCCTTGCATTCTGCCATTGTGAATGTGTTATGCCTTGACGACCACTGTGAGTGGCCGTCCATAATTTATGTGTGGTTCCCCACTAAGCGTTTATCGCTTAGCACGGTGTTTTTACCCGTGCAGGTGCGGAAGGCGTTTTGCTTTGAGAGAGTCGCCGTCATCAAGCCAACACAGAAGGGTTTTAGTGTAGGGCTCAGTTTTGTATTTGTGAAGATTCTTTTTGTATAGAACTCTCTGTATCAGTTTGTATCAGCTTCCGCATTTGTAATATTATTTTGTTCCAGCTTGTCGATCAGATCATTATTGTAATAGTTTAATTATAGTAATGCATGATCAGCTTTTGCTTGCTGCATGTAAAGTTTTTAATTATCCTGTATTTCTGAATGTATGTTACGAATGAATGCATATTTTGCTTTGCTTTTGTTTGATGACACCTTGACTCATACGGCATCTCACTCCTTATCGGATGGGATCGCCTACGTATGGGAAGGGGTGTTACAGTTAGTGGTATCAGAGCATAGGTTTAGGCGTTTCTGGGTGTTGATGTGATTGATCTGAGTTTCTTAGATGTGTATGTGTCTAGATCTGTGTTGGCTGATACGGTTTTTTCTTGTTTGTTTAGATGGCTTCTAATTCTGCTCATGGTGCGCGTGAGGAATCCGCCGAGAGTGTGAATCCTCCAGTTGTAGATCAGTCTGTTTCTATTACTGGGTCGGCTCAGCATGCTAGGGTCCAGCCCGAGGCCGCAGCCATGCCCTTAGAGGCTATGTTTAGACTGCATCAGGACATGGCTAGGGTTTTGGAGAGAGTGACTGCTCCTAGAGCACCTATGGAAAATTTGAGGAGGGCAGGAGTTGAGGATTTCTATGGTACCGGTTTGAATGAGTCTGAGACTGCAGAGAGATGGTTAGATAAAGTCAAGCGTGCTTTGAGAGAGATTCGGTGTCCTCCCGACCAGCAGGCAGAGTGTGCATTAGCTCTTCTACAGGGGTCTGCTTTTGAATGGTGGGAATTGGTTTGTAGGCATCCTCAGCTACCGGATCCGATTACATGGGAGTTCTTTGAGGGTGAGTTCACAAAGAAGTACATCACTCAGACCTATAGAGATGCGAGATGGGCGCAGTTTTTGAGTTTGAGATAGAGGGCTATATCTGTAGCAGATTATGAGAAGGAGTTCAACAGGTTATCTCGCTATGCCCCTCGAGGAGTTATGACTGATGACTTTAGATGCAAGCATTTCGAGGCAGGGTTAAATGAGTCTCTGAAGATTGCTTTGATTTCACTGATGTGTATACCTGGGGTTAGCTATTATCAGATTGTTGAGGCTGCTGTGAGAGCTGAGTTGAATGAGACTGTGATGAGAGAGAGAGCTCAGAGGAGGAGTTCTTCTCGTGGAGGATCTTCTTCGAGTAAGAGATCTAGGAACCCACAGGATGAGTCATCTTCTGGCCCGGCTTCTAGAGGTAGACGACAGGGTCCTGCAGCTGTGTCAGGTTCTGGCAGGGGTGGTAGAGTTGAGACTACACCAGCTTGTCCTCATTGTAGTAAGTCACATCGGGGTGAGTGTAGGTGGCTCACCGGTGCATGCTTCAGATGTGGGAGTTCGGAGCATCAGTTGGCTGGTTGTCCGAGGGTGCAGGAGGATTCGGGTTCTCAGAGAGAGGGCAGTAGGGTCGGTTCGAATGCTTCTCAGGCTTACCGTGGCAGAGGCCGAGGTAGAGGTAGAGGTGGCCGGCATAGAGATGGAGCTGCTTCGGAGACTGTTGAGCATCCTCCTCAGGGTGCCATTAGAGCATATGCTATGAGAGCCAGAGATGAGCAGGATGCGCCTGATGTTATTGCTGGTAAGTTCCTACTCCATGACACTGAGTTGTATGCTCTAATTGATCCTGGTTCCACACACTCATACTTGTGCACAGATAAAATTGTTGATAAATTGCATTCAGTTGATCAGTTAGATTATGAGATTTGTGTGACCAGTCCATTAGGGCATAGTGTCAGTGTGAGTAGAGTTTTTAGGAGTTGTCCTCTGATTGTTGAGGGAGCTGTGCTTCCAGCGGATCTGATTGAGTTACCTTTCAGAGAGTTTGATTTGATTCTGGGTATGGACTGGTTGGGTAAGCATCGGGCTGTAGTGGATTGCCATAGGAAGACAGTGGTACTTCGGGATAGAAGTCAGTCTCTTGTGTTTCTGAAAGGTTTGGGTGCTAGTTCGTTGAATAATGTTATTTCTGCAATGCAAGCTAAGAGATTTATCAGGAAGGGATGTGAGGCATTTCTAGCAGTTGTGTTAGATTTCAGGAGGGATCAGGTTCAGATTGAGGACATACCTGTAGTGCGGGAGTTTAGTGATGTGTTTCCGAGCGAGTTACCTGGGTTACCTCCTCAGAGAGAGGTTGAGTTGTCCATAGAGATTATGCCAGGTACTGCACCTATTTCGAGAGCACCTTATCGGATGGCTCCTGTAGAGTTGAGGGAACTTAAATCTCAGCTACAGGAGTTATTGGATAAGGGGTTTATTCGACCTAGCATATCTCCTTGGGGAGCTCCAGTTCTGTTTGTCAAGAAGAAAGATGGATCCCTGCGGATGTGTATTGACTACCGCCAGATTAATAAAGTTACAGTGAAGAATAAGTATCCTTTGCCTAGGATTGAAGATTTATTTGATCAGCTTCGGGGTGCGGGTGTCTTTTCCAAGATAGATCTTCGATCAGGGTACTATCAGTTACGGGTTCAGGATGCTGATGTGGTGAAGACTGCATTTCGGACAAGGTATGGCCACTATGAGTTTCTTGTGATGCCGTTTGGTTTGACAAATGCTCCAGCGGCTTTTATGGATCTGATGAACCGTGTGTTTAGGCCATATTTAGATCGATTTGTGGTAGTGTTCATTGATGACATCTTGGTGTATTCCAAGAATGAGAGTGAGCATGAGGAGCATCTCAGATTGGTTTTGCAGATGTTGAGAGAGCATCATTTGTTTGCTAAACTTAGCAAGTGTGATTTCTGGCTTCGAGAAGTGTCATTCTTGGGTCACATTATTTCAGCTAGTGGTATTCAGGTTGATCCAGCCAAGATTGAGGCGATAGTTGATTGGAAAGCACCTCGAAATGTTCAGGAAGTGAGGAGTTTCCTCGGTTTAGCAGGTTACTATCGTCGGTTCGTTAAGGGATTTTCTGTGATTGCTGCTCCTATGACTAGATTGTTGAGGAAAGGAGTTAGATTTGAGTGGTCAGACAGGTGTCAGTCTTGTTTTGATCGGTTAAAGCAGTTGCTTGTTGAGGCTCCTATCCTTACTCAACCCATCTCGGGTAAGGAGTTTGTCATTTACAGTGATGCTTCTGGAGTTGGTCTTGGATGTGTGTTGATGCAAGAAGGAAAGGTAGTGGCTTATGCTTCTCGTCAGTTGAAGCCTCATGAGAAGAACTATCCGACGCATGATTTAGAGTTGGCGGCTGTAATCTTTGCTTTGAAGATTTGGCGTCACTACTTGTATGGGGAAAAGTGTAGGATCTTCTCGGACCACAAGAGCTTGAAGTATTTCCTTTCGCAGAAAGAGTTGAACATGAGACAACGCAGATGGCTTGAGTTGTTTAAGGACTACGACTGCATTGTGGATTACCATCCTGGTAAGGCCAATGTAGTTGCAGATGCTTTGAGTCGTAAGTCAGTTTCAGCTTTGTTCTTGAGGCGATTCAGATGGCGTTTTGGTTCAGATGGGGCTTTGCTTGCCCAGTTGCGTGTGAGGCCTACCTTGAGACAGAGGATTGTGGATGCTCAGAGAGATGATGTGAGGCTTCAGCATATTGTGCATGAGGTTAGATCGGGTAAACCATCAGAGTTCTTAGTTCAGGATGAGGTACTTATGTTCAGAGATCGTTTGTGTGTGCCAGAATCTGAGGATTTGAGGAGACAGCTCATGAGTGAGGCGCATAGTTCAGTCTTTACTATGCATCCTGGCAGTGCAAAGATGTACCAAGACATGAAGCAATTCTATTGGTGGTCCGGTATGAAGCGTGATATAGTGGATTTTGTTTCCAAGTGTTTGACTTGTCAGCAGGTAAAGGCCGAGCATCAGGTACCTTCGGGTTTACTCATGCCTTTATCCATTCCTGAGTGGAAATGGAATGATATCACCATGGACTTTGTTTCTGGCTTGCCTTTGACTCAGAGGAAGCATGATTCAGTTTGGGTTATTGTGGATCGGCTTACGAAATCAGCTCACTTCTTACCGGTTAGAGTGGACTATTCCATGGACAGGTTAGCCAGTATCTATGTAGATGAGATAGTTCGACTGCATGGTGTGCCTTTGTCCATAGTTTCAGATCGAGATCCGAGGTTTACTTCCAAGTTTTGGAAGGAGTTACAGAGAGCTTTGGGCACTAGATTGAACTTCAGTACAGCGTTTCATCCTCAGACCGATGGTCAGTCAGAGCGAGTTATTCAGATTCTGGAGGATATGATGAGAGCTTGTGCATTGGATTTTCCGGGTAGTTGGGACAGATATGTGTCTTTGATGGAGTTTGCCTACAACAACAGTTTTCAGTCGAGTATTGGTATGGCACCATATGAGGCTTTGTATGGTCGTCAGTGTAGGACTCCGATTTGTTGGACTGAGCTATCCGAGAGATCTATGATTGGACCAGACTTGGTCAGAGATACTGAAGATAAAATCAGAGTAGTGCAGCGGAATTTGAAGGCAGCGAAGGATCGACAGAAGTCTTACGCCAATCTGAAGAGGAAAGATGTGCAATTTGAGATCGGGGACAAAGTTTTCCTTAAAGTTTCTCCTTGGAGGAGAGTGCTTCGATTTGGAAAGAAGGGTAAGCTGAGTCCTCGTTTCATTGGACCTTATGAGATTTTGGCTAACGTAGGACCTGTAGCCTACAGATTGGCGTTACCGATGGAGTTAGCAAAGTTGCATGATGTGTTCCACGTTTCAATGCTTCGTCGGTACAGATCAGATCCTTCTCATGTTCTGTCAGTTCAGGATATTCAGGTTCAGCCAGACTTCTCTTATGATGAGGAACCGCGAGCTATTCTAGCCCGAGAGGTGAGGCAGTTGAGAAATAAGCAGATTCCTTTGGTTAGAGTGTTATGGATCCATCATGGAGTCGAGGAAGCGACTTGGGAACCAGAGGAGTCCATGAGAGCTCAGTATCCACAGTTATTCAGTTCAGGTGAGAATTTCGAGGACGAAATTCTTATTAGTAGGGGAGAGTTGTCACACCCCATTTGCCCCCTAGTAGAATGAGCCTGCCGGTCTGTCTATCTGTCTGTCTGTATGTGTAAGCATTCGCATGTGTTCAGCATTTCATAAGGGTATTTCAGTAAAATGCATGATTTTGGGGTTTTATTATTGTGTGGGTACATACATGGCATTAGTGTGTGAATTAATTAGGAATTACTTGTGTACACTTGAGCATACCATATTAGGGTGTTTTTAGTTGGGAATCAATTGTGTGCACTTACATATACCATTGTAGGGTGCATTTAAATGAGGTTACTTAGGGTGTGTGTAATGCATTGTATTTTAGTATGAGTGATTAGTTTCACCAATAGGAAATGGATACATATTTAGAATAAAGAAAAGAAAAAGAAAAGGGAATGATAGAAAAGGAACTTACAGATTCACGTTCTTGCTCATTCACTTTCTTCTTCTTCAATTTTCTTTATTCCAAATACTGTGTTGAGGGTTCAAGGTCTTATTGGTGAAGATAATCTCTCCTTGCATCCCCTAGCTTGGTAAGTGCATATCTTATTTGTGTTTTACTGTAACTTTACATCTTCTTCTTCTTCCTTAAGTTTAGATTTAACTTAGGGTTTTCTTTGTGGATGTTCTTGCTGTGATTGTGTTTAGCTGAAGCTCCACGTGATCCAAAGGGGAAAGAGGTTGCTGGACCTAGTGGAGCTAAGTGATAGAAGTTTAGAATCCAGGTTTGGGAATATCTGATTGTGATTTGTGTGATTTTGATGTTTACTGCAAATTCTAGGGTTTATATGTTCTTGAAGAGCTTGAATCAATTAGTCTGGATTTGGTTGTTTAAATGCTAAATTGAGTTGCATGTATATTGATTATGTGATTTGAGATGATTTCTGGAAGGTAGAAACAGGTTGGAATGGTTTTAAATTAAATTGGGATTGAATTCTTGGTTCTGGAAATCGTGAAAATTCTGGAAAATTGAAATACTGTAGAAACTCTCTCTGTCGCGTGACTCGCTACGAAGGAAGGCACGTCACGTCGCGTGACCCTCGGTCACGGCGTGACCTGCCTGCTGAGAAGCCAGTCGCGTGACCAGCTGAAGAGGAAGCAAGTCACGCGACGTGATCTTCGGTCACGTCGTGCGACCTGCGAGGTAGAGGCAGATCACACAACGTGATCTGCGAGGGAGAAGCAGCGTCACGTCGCGTGACCCTCGGTCACGCCGTGACCTGCATAAGCATTGCGTGACCCGCGAGGATCACGCAACGCGATAGGCGAGAAACAAGCAGGTCACGAGACGTGACCCTAGGTCACGCCGTGACCTGCCTGTTGAGAAGGCCAGTCACGCCAGTGACCAGCCATTCCTCGCCCGATTCTCCGTTCAGCTCGTTTTTCCGAAATTTCCTGGTTTTTTAACCCAGAACTGAATTTGGTATTTCTTCAGAATGGACTTTACTGTTGTATGATGCATGTCTTACTGTTTGATGCTTCGATATGCGTGATAGCATGATTTTCTGATGAATTATATTCTGTATCCTGAAATGTGATCTGTTTGACGCATAACCTGCTAGAGTCAAGTAAGTGGATAGTTAGGCATGCCTAATAGAGTCTTTTAGCTGCAGCCCTCAGTTCAGTTTGGACCCCGATCAGGTCCTCGTCTGGTTCCTCGCGAACCCTTCAGTATAGAATCTTGTTTAAGATTCCCTCAGTATATAAATAACATGTTCTGATAAATGATATAATATTTGACTTGTACCTGTGAGGTACCCTCAGTATTCGATTCGTACCCGTAAGGTACCCTCAGTACACTCGTTATCCACTATCTAGAGTCAGCAGGTATTCTTTAAATGTTAATGGAAATGTTCTGATCTGATATGGCTTTGAATGGAATATCTGAATGAGTTTAATGATGAAATACATGTTGGTTTATTCTGTAATACATATGATTATGAGATACTGAATGTATGACTTTTAAATACGAGCATGTTTACATGAATTATGCAATAGTCCTTGCATTCTGCCATTGTGAATGTGTTATGCCTTGACGACCACTGTGAGTGGCCGTCCATAATTTATGTGTGGTTCCCCACTAAGCGTTTATCGCTTAGCACGGTGTTTTTACCCGTGCAGGTGCGGAAGGCGTTTTGCTTTGAGAGAGTCGTCGTCATCAAGCCAACACAGAAGGGTTTTAGTGTAGGGCTCAGTTTTGTATTTGTGAAGATTCTTTTTGTATAGAACTCTCTGTATCAGTTTGTATCAGCTTCCGCATTTGTAATATTATTTTGTTCCAGCTTGTCGATCAGATCATTATTGTAATAGTTTAATTATAGTAATGCATGATCAGCTTTTGCTTGCTGCATGTAAAGTTTTTAATTATCCTGTATTTCTGAATGTATGTTACGAATGAATGCATATTTTGCTTTGCTTTTGTTTGATGACACCTTGACTCATACGGCATCTCACTCCTTATCGGATGGGATCGCCTACGTATGGGAAGGGGGTGTTACAAGAACAAGGTAAAAGAGGATAAAAAGGAAAAGAACAAAAAAGCAAGCACAAAAAAAATAAAAAGAAGAAGAAGAAGAAGAAGGAAATAAAAAAGATAGAAGGAAAACATCTTGGGGGCAGGTTTTGCCCAAATCCTGTTGAATTGTACATGTCCGTATCCTGCCATTCTTCTTGGTTGCCAAAAGGAAAAGGATCAAAATGCTGATCTGCAAACCATCTACCTGTTTTATCTGCATGAAGGGTATACTATACAAGCAACGAGTTGATGAATGAGGAAGGAGCTAAGAGACGGAAGAAATCCAAGCCAAAATTTGCACGACCTATATGAATGGCTTAATGCTGGCAGAAAAGATCATGAAAAAGGATTGGGTAGAGAAATGACCCTTTTGCACTTCGAGGCTAGAGAGCCACCATTGGAACCTCTACAAGAGTTATCTATTATTCCTCGACACAGGATGCAGAAGCAGTGTGGCCGATAGATGTAAAGCTCAAATCTTTAAGGACAGTCATGGCTAAATTTTGGAAGCCGATAGAGCACAACAACGAAAGCAGCAATTGAACAAGTTAGACAAGGACAAGTCATGGGATTATCGCCACGGTCAGATCCATCAGAAAACATTCTGCTTGATTATTTGGAAATACAGCCAGAAAGCATCTGATGAAGGAGGGAGATTCAATTGTCAAGCAAATGAGACCAAGTGTTCCAGACATATGAGGTAAATTTGGGCCAGTGTGAGAAGGTCCCTTTGTCTTCCAGAGATTGTTATCCAAGAGAGTAGTAACGGACAGAACCGATCAATGTTGAAAGACTCAAGAGGGTCCAGGGTTAAGGGCTAAAAATCAAAAGAAGAGAATAAAAGCCCCGCGGGTCGAAAATCGAAAAAGGCGGCCTTACTAAAATTGGGTGCCTCGTCAGGGTGAAAACCGAAAAAAGGCATCCTGGGCAAAAATTAGAGGCTTGAGAGAAAATATTCAATCAAGAAAACCCGAGAGGGCTGATTAATAACAGGAGATCGGGTGCACCTAAGTTATTACTCATTGAAACTAAGTAAAACTAGTGCTTTTGTATCACATGTCTAGTCATGGTCATTCTTATTGCTATATGGTGCCTATAGATAGAAATGCATGCATAAGCTAGGCATAAACATGCAATTAGACGATTAAGAGAAACCTGTTGCAGGCATAAGCACATACGCTGGAGCAATTATCAAAGCAATAATAATGATTTTTCATGTGACAAATCCTCCTCCTACCCCTTAAATAACAAAAAAAAAAAAAGAAGGCCGTTAGAGATGAAAACCGTGACTGGCTCTCTAAGCAAAAGTTAGGCTAAAGGGCAGGGTGACAACCTGGGAACAGGCAGTCTGTCCTTAAAAAAAATGAAGAAAAAGCCGCTGGAGTGGGTTGGTTCCATTCCAGGCAAAAGTTATGTGAAAATCCACAAAGAGACGCATTTCCCGCTAAGAAAAGCTAGTGTGAAAATCCACAAGGGACGCACTACCTTTAAAATAATGACTTTTGAAGCCTGGAGCAATAAGGCAGCATTACTCGAAATGACTTCCCTTTAGACAGGTGCCGTATAATGCAAAACTTAATTCAGAGTGCTGGAGGCAAATTGCTCATTGACCGGAGGGCAAAAATGCGCACGAGGCAGTTCTCTTTGAAAAGATTAGGGGTCAGAGACCATAAAGCCAAGACAACGCTTTTCTAGATCCTTGGGGGCATCAGACAATGTGAGCAGCTGAGTAGTACCCTCAATGAATCCCTTAATCCCCTGGGATGTGGTCTATCCATTTCTGCATCTCACATGCATAAATCTTTTGCATATTGCCTTGCATATCACGTGTATTTAGTCCATTACACTTATGGTTGTACACACAATTCTTGTACACTAATCCTTTGCTTATGTCTCGTGTATATAGCTTTATGTGTATATGTAGACACCGGGTCCTGAGTCAGCCTAGATCGAAGTTACCCAATGATGATAATTGCCTTCACAGGCTTAAAAGGTTAAAAGTGATGGTTTTCTCGTCAAATTTGCATTTTAGAGTGAAAAATTTAAAAATAATAAAAAATATTTAAAAAATTAATTTTGAAAAATGGGGGCTTAAAATTATGATGTTTTTAGTCAATTTAAAATTAAAAAAAATAGAAAAAAAATAAAAAACATAAAAAAAATTTTCGGACCGCGAATGTCGGGCGCGGCAGCGCGCAGGCGCGTTGGCGGCCAGCACGCAGACGCCCAGGCGCCCAGCGCGCCGGGCGCGATTTGCGCGTCGCCAATACCGCGCATCGCTAAAGAGCGACGCGAAGCGTTGCGCGCTGCGCGCCAAACCGTGCGCTGAGGCGCGCGATTTTCGCGCCTCTGCGCGCGGATTTCGCGCGCCTCGCCGCGTGAGTGCCCGCCGCTCTATAGCGACGGGCGGTGTCCCTCTATAGCGATGGGTTCCTGGCCGTCGGTACAGGGTCTGATGCCCTATTTCCCATTTTTCAGCCCTTTTTCCGATTTTTTCACCCAAAAATCCGTTTTTTATCCCATTTTTTTGGGGTTTTTGACTTCAAATTAAATTCTAAAATATTTTTTTAGGTAATTAAATAATAAAACTTGATTTTATCATTAAAAATAAAATAATTTTGGGTTAAAATAGGTTTTTTTCTTAATTAAATTAGGGCAACCTATTTTATCTTATAAATAGTTTATGATGAAATCAAAGGGGCCTTCTCCACACATTTTTTAGACCTAAAAATTCCAGAATTCTTCTTTTTTTTCCACTAAAATTCCAGATTTATTCCCCAACAAAAAATCAAAAAGAAAAATCAAATGTTTCATTCTTTTTCCAACATAATTTCTTCTAAACATATTTTTTAGAGGAAGTTTTGTTGTTTGATTCAATTTTTGAGACAAATAGAATAATTATTTGTTCTCAAAATTGTTTTTAATCTTTTATTTTGTGTTCAATAAAACTTTTTCATTGATTTTGTTTTGAATCTCTTTTTGATAAAAAATTGATTTTGAGACAAATAAAATAATTGTTTGTCATCAAAATCTAATTTTTATTTGATTTTCTAAAATAAAACTTCAATCAATTTTTTTTTGAACAAAGTGATTGATTGTTCTTGAAATCATTTTTCTTTATTTTAATCAATAAAAACTTTTTTTTGATCAAAATAATTTCTTTAGGCAAAGGTATCAATTCTTTGTTCTTAAAGAATTTTTGATCATTTTTTTTATGTTTCTTGGAATAGAATTCCAACATTTTCATCATATTTCACTCTAATATTGTGAATGATCAAACATAGAAATCGATCATCTTTTACCTTCATCGAATCCGAAACTCTGAGGGTAAACATTCTTGGCTTGTTTTTATTATTTCTTTTGGTTCATATCTAATTTATTTATGTATATTTTATTTTATTGTTTTCATTTATTTTATTTATTTCAGATTTGTTTTATTTAATTTGTTTATATATGATTTTTATTCACATAAATATTGATTGTTTATTAATTTTAACATGTAATTAATTTATTTCATTTTAATTCATCATTATTTTTAACATGTAATTAATAAATTCATTTTAATTGATCTTTTTGCCATGTAAATGGTTTATATTGTTCATTTAATTGTTTTCATTTATTATTCTTTTCTTTATCATTTTATATATTCTTTGATTCGTTTATCTTCATCATCATTGTTATCATGTTCATATTTTTACATGTATTATTTAATTAACATGTTTTATTTTATTTTCATCACATCATTTGTCATACATATAATCTATGTTTCTCATTTATTTTGGTTTGTTAACATTTTGATTCCATTATCATTTTTTTCATATCATCTTATGTTATTTTAATTTGTTATTCATTATTTTGTATGTTTAATTGATTTAATTGATTTAATCACTAACATTATTTTATTTGTATTTTGTTTTTATGTCTAAACTCATTTTTTTCGCTTGGGTGTTTTTGCGAGCACATCGGGAGGTCCAAAAAGGCTCATTTGGTTTGTAACATTTTATTTAATTTTTCCATATAATTTTCTTGTAAAATTTTTTATTTAGGCACGCTAAAAAGAAAATCACAAAAACGTTTCTATTAATTAACTTGACATTCTTTTTCTAAATAAAAGGGGACCAATGTCCTAGCTTTTTCATACCCAAATAAATCATCACATCAAAACTGTTTCATAATAAATATGCATGCGAGGACCAATGTTCTCACTATTAATGAATAACCCGTTTTATGCATGTATTTCACTTTTATAAATGGGAGTTGTATTCCGCTCCTAGTGTTATTGTAATTTGATTTTGAATGCTTTATTTTGGATTTTGCTTACATTTACCGCTTTTGATATGAATGATTGCGCCTTTAAATTAAAATTGCATTGTGTGGAAAGTTGATGAAACAATGAATTCAAAACTTAATTATGATATTAATCAAGGTATAAATAAATGAGAAGTCCTGAACCAGCTCTGGTCTTTGGGCTCAAGAGGTTAGAGGTTATCCTCCAAGATACTTCTTGTGTCACGAGGCTTTAGCGTTAATCCTAGGCTCCTTTGGCTGGCCCAAAATGGATACTAAGCGCAGTCTTAGGCTCTCCGAGGCGAGAGAAACTTTCCCAATGTTCTATTGGGTGGCGACTCCATGAAACCTCCTTGTTGCTCAACATAGACGCACTTGCGATTTATTGCAAGCTGTCAACGGACCCACAATTGCCCGATCGCCCACGTGCGGGCGGTCAGAATGGGCGGCCGCGGGGATCCGGCGCGCGTCACAGTGGCGACTCCACTGGGGACATACTCGAGACTTCGATTCGAAAGTACCTTGATTAAAAATCATAATTGAGTTTTAATTTAAAAATTTCATCTTCTTTCAAAACTGCATTGCATCTCATTAGAGCCTTAGATCTTTGCTAGTTTGGTCCCTCTTTTAGCCCCGGTGCGTTCCCGAAGCACGACCCCATTTTCACTCAATTTGGGGAAGTGTTAAGGATAATCACCAGCCCAAGCCTCGTACCTCAAATGGTATATAAAATGGTGACCCGATCGGTCGTTATGCTCGTGATGAGATAGACCCGTCGGCAGGGATCATGCTTGGGTAGCCCTAAAGTAACACCACCCTTTGACCAAAGCTCATGTAATGGCAATAGATACTTCCCTTAGGTGATATGAACCGTAATACCTTGCTTGCTATATGGATTATTTTGTATTGGACAAACCCAAATAATCTGATTGGTCACCTAATCAAAGGCTTTCATGCCCCGATAGGCCCATGTCAACTTGTTCGGGCTGCCTAAATACATAATGATCATAACCCATCTGTTTGCGCATTAGATAAGAGATGTTACGATGCCGGTTCTTCACCGAGCACCATACGCATTAATTGGGTTCCCCGCTAACCCATGGATCAAGCCCACCTAGGAAAGAGACCGCATTACCTCGTGCGTGGGAGTAATAAGGTTGGAAGGATCTACTTGCTTGCATGTGATTGTAAATGTTGCATAGCTCACTATCATGCATTGCATATGTCATTCATGCATCATCCTAACAATCTAATTTTTTTAGCCATCATAGATTCATCTAAGTGGACTAGAGGTTCCGACGGTCGGCTTGTAAGGATAAATCTGCTCTTTGAGTTACCGGAACTAGTGTCTGACTGGGATTCTGAGTCATTCTCATCAATCAGTTAATCCTCTCTTGAATCATCAATGGCAGAAGAAACCGGAGCTTTAACCACTCAGGACCTAGCTAGGAGGCTAGAGGATTTTGAACGAAGAATGATGGATATGATGGGTGCCATGGCTGAAAGGATTGCCCATCCACCTGCTGCCCCACAGCCACCTGCTGCTCTACAGCCACAAGCAGCCCCTCCTCGGGGGCAAGCCGAACCACCTGCTGGTGGGGAGGCTCGCTTCGTTGGAGTTGCTGCTCGTCAACCCAACAATGAGCACAGAGCTGCTGCACCCATCGAGCCAAGAGGGGAAAGGATTCATAACCCCAATGATGATTTCCTGATGGAGGAGGAAGAAGAAGAGGTTCCGATAGTCCACCAAGCTGTAAGGCCCAGAGCACCCAGAGTATAGGATGAAGCTCTAAGAGGTATGAGACAACAGATCGAAGCTATCACCCGCATGCTGTCAGCAGGCAAGGGGATCAAACCAGAAGACAGAGATCTGGGGGATGAAGAGCTGCTGCCCCAAAGATTCAAGATGCTCGAGCTTCCGAAATTTGATGGCACCTCTGACCCATCCGCCCACATCAAGCAGTACACCCTGGTCATGAAAGGCACAGGGCTGAGTAAGAAGCAGAAGGTGGAATATTTTTGCCTTAGTCTGGTGGGCCCGGCAGTTGACTGGTACCACGGGTTGGATAGGAGGTCCAAAGAGGACTGGGACCTTTTGACCGAAGAATTCATGAAGCAGTACGACTGCAGCACTAGGATGGAGGTCACCCTAAAAGACCTCGAGCTTCTACAGCAGAAGAATGATGAGTCATTCCATGAGTACCTTACAAGATGGAGAAACAGGGTCATGGAGATGAAGAGGAAGCCTGACACTGCAGACCAAATCAGGCTGTTCATCAGAAACTCATGCCCTTACTTAAGGGACTTGCTCAGTTTTAAGGGGCTCAAGGACTGGGAGTCGCTTAAGGATATTTCTATAGAAGCTGAGGCGGCTTACCTGGCAAAGAAAGCAAGCCAAAATAACTTTGCTGGGAAAGGCTATGGGAACCATTCGGGATTCAAATCAGGCGGAGCTGGAGGCAGCAACAGCAGAAACGGTAGGACGGCAGAGGTCTCAGCTACTGGAGTTGGGCAGGGTCAGAGATACTACTCCAACTTAGGCCGCTCTCTATCCTGGGTACTGGAGAGACTAATGAAAGAAGGCAAGTTACAGCCATTGCCACCCAGAC
Source organism: Excoecaria cochinchinensis (assembly GCA_947683425.1). Lineage (NCBI taxonomy): Eukaryota > Viridiplantae > Streptophyta > Magnoliopsida > Malpighiales > Euphorbiaceae > Excoecaria > Excoecaria cochinchinensis. The sequence goes on from CANTUQ010000192.1 coordinate 142,924, forward strand.
CAGCCTTGAGTCAGGGACAGCCGAGACATAGAGGTGATCAGTACTGCGCTTACCACCAGCACACTGGCCATTTGACTGACCATTATCGAATTCTGAGAAACAAAATCCAGGATCTCATTAACACCAATCAGATCGCAGATCCTGAGAAGAGAGAAAAGAAGAAAAAGGCAGGCTACAACGCAGTCCCTCCACCGCAAACATGATCGTGTCTTGCAGTCCACTAGTGATATTGCTTTTAGATGCTGGAATCTTTTCATTTCTGGAACTTTTTATTTTCTGTTTGTAATAAAGAGAACAACTTTTGCTTATTTGTATGACATTTCTATTGATTTCATTTCGCATGATCATAACACATTTATTTTGACATTAATTCAAATAATATGGCTGCATTTAATCTCGAAACTTTGGGAAATCCCAAAGAAAATCTTGATAGCATCTGACATAACTCCTGAAGAGAGAGATTCAAAGAAAAAAAAATAAGTAAGGAAAAACTAGCTGCAACTAGGGGACTGGATGGAAACTCACTAAGAGCACTAGAACCTTTCTGATTACCCGTCAAAGCGATCCCTGGATAAGACGGAACCTAGAAAATGATTTAGGCAACATTTTATTTGTATAGCTCTCTAAATGACCATTTCCTACCCTTACTTCACAATCGCTTGCTAGCCCATTGAGCCTTTATGTGGGTATGCTAAATGCTTTACAATTTTGTTGTTACACACATTAAAACTACCCCCTCGCCTAAAATGATTTTGGCTTCCACTTAGAAGAGTGGCCGCTCTAAAAAGGATGGATGTACATTTGAACAATTTTTCTTTGGACTATCAAAAATTGCCTTGGTAAGGGCAAGTTTACACTTTGAAAAAAGGGTTTAGTCGTGCATAAAAGGCATGAGCTTAAAAAAAACAAAAAAGACCTCAAAACAGTAACCAATTGACTAGTTTCAATAATTACCCTTTTATTGTTATTCTGATCTCAAGGAGCTAAAACGTTACCGAACCCAAATTAAAAAAAAATAAACCTCTTGTATATGCAACTGATCTGAGAACGGTTCATCCATCAGTTGAGAAAATATCGCGGCCATTTTTCTCTAGCGACCTGATCTTTTTTTTGACAGCCATCTACCTAAGCCTGACATTACAACCAAAGTAAGACCTCTTGATTCTGGGTTCAGTCTTATCCAATTAGCGGAGATGACCTTCTAAAGAGGTTTGGTACGTAAGAAGAGGCCTATGGTGTTTCTTGAGCTTCAAGCGAGGAGCCACGAGTGCATTCATGCATTCGAGTTAAGTCTTGTCTCCAACATTGCTTCTAGAATTCGCATTAAAAAAAAGAGAGAAAAAAAAGAGAGAAAAAAAAAGAGAGAGAAAATCTTCAATCATGAAAACACGAGAGGGCTGATTGATAACAGGAGTTTTGATGCTTTCAAGATCTATCTCGAGATTAGCTAAAGTCTTGTATTTTTTAAAGTCAATGCCAAAATAATGATCATGCTTAATGAAATCAAATTGAAACACATACATTTCTGCAATGATGTGATCAGAGCAGTTCTCTGTGTGACCAAAGTCGCCTATTGTCCACCGCTCAAGCGCTTCAGCCGATTCATCCTGCTATCAAATGAGAAAAATCAAGCTCATGCAACCATGTCCTAAGACTCCCTAAAGATTCTTGCCAACAACTTCAGCAATCTTAAAAAAAAAGAGCCGTTAGAGTGAAAACCGAAACTGGCGCTCTAAGCAAAAACTAGGCAAAAGGATAGGGTGAAAACCTGAAAACAGGCAGTCTGTCCTTAAAAAAAAAAAAAAAAAAGAAGAAAGAGAAAAGCCGCTGGATTGGGTTGGGTCCATTCCAGGCAAAAAAAAATAAGGCGCAGGGTTATGTGAAAATCCACAAAGGACGCTGTAGAAGCGCGCCGAACCCCGACAAACCCAGCAAGGGCCCTCGCTTTGAATCCGCTTTAGGATTCGAGGTATGAAGGTTCGCGTCTTTTGATCATGGGCGCCATGAGACATCATCGGTGTATCCCTCCCAATAGAACATTGGGGAGAATAACCTAGCCTATTGACGCCTAAAGGCACCTTTGAGGTATTTGGAGTCGCCACCCAATTTGCAAGAAATTGGGAAAAGGTTTCTCACCTCTATTGGTCTAAACCAGAGATATGGTGTCCGGAACTTCCCTCTTATTTATGCTTTGGATAACTATAAATGGGTTTTTTAAATTCTTGAAATTATATCTCTCATCTCATACGAGCGATGCATTAAAATAAAAGCGCATTTCAAGCACGTAAAGGAAGTAAACGAAAGCGATAAATAAAGTAAATAAAGAAAGCAATAAATGAAAGCGGTAAACACGCAAGCACGCAATTACAATAAAAATAGGGGCAGAATACAACCCCAATAAAAGGAGGTTAAAGACGTAAGTGGGACGGAATACAATCCCCAAAACATAAATGAAGTTGCCCCAAAAATTAATTACAAGGGCCCAAAGGGAAATAATGTTCATAAATTTAAACACTCACGCAAGATCGAAATAAAAGACATGCATAAATCGGGGCATTATTTTAGGAACATTGGTTCCTTCGCACTCGTTCGAAATTTAGGAACATTGGTTCCTTCGTATTAATTGGAAGAGGGTTCGAAGAGTCATTTTGATTGTTCGAATTGAAAAACCCGGGATGAGTGATCCCATTTTGTAGAAAAGTTGACTCTTCGTTTTAATTGTGACATTTTTATTGTCGGGCTAAAATAAGGGACATTGGTCCCAATTTTATTAGTAAAAATCCCAATTTAATTGTAGAAATATTTTTGTGATTTTTTATCGCACATGTGGATAAATAAGATAATTATTTACAAGTAATCACAACATAGAGAAGGGATTGAAAAGATCTCACCGAAACCCGAGAGTGCGTCCACGCGTTGCGACCCATCCGGGGAGTCGCGGGGCGCTCACATGACCCGACTCAAGTCAATTTTCAGACAAAAATTAATATCAAAAATATTAGTGATGGTTCTAAAAATTAATCAAGCGAAAATGAAATAAATATTGGGTAAGTCAAATTATAATGATGAGACAAACACGACAAAATTAATAATAACAATAAATATAAGAAGACAATATTAATAATAAATAAATCAAATAATGATAATAACAACAACATTAATAAATAGTAATATAAAAAACTAATTTAGGGATAATAATAATAATAATAATAATAATAATAATAATAATAATAATAATAATAATAATAATAGAATAATGATAATAAACAATAGTGAATATAATATGGATAAATGAGATAATAATAATACTAATAATAAATATAATGATAATAATAATAATAATAATAATAATAATAATAATAACAATGTAACATCAATAAACACAAAACGAATATATAGTAATGATAATAATAAAAACAGAATATTAACAATAGTAAATAAATAATAATAATAATAATAATAATAATAGTAATAGTAATAGGATAATAATAGTAATAGGATAATGATAATAATAATAATAATAATAATAATAATAATAATAATAATAATAATAATAATAATAATGACAAGAGAGGCTAACGGCAAAACAATGATCAAATAACAAAACTATAAACGTCAAATAAGCCAACCACCAAGAAATTAAACCAAGAAACTTGAGGTGACAACAGTGGCAAGGATATTAGAAAATAATAATGGTAATAATAATACCATCGAGAAAATAAGAAAAGAAATCAAACTAGGACAAGCAAATAATTTATCACCGGTAATATTAATCACACTAAAATACCAAAACATCAAAATAAAATGATATCAAAAATAATAATAACAAATAAATGCAAAACAAAATAAAATTAAATGAGAACGAGTCCAAAGTGTTTACCCTCAGAATTTTTAGATTGGGGAAACGGTGTCCCGATCGATTTTCCTTGTCGGATTTGTGGTGTTAAACACTTAAAGAAAATGTAGAGTTTAATGTTTTGAAATAAAATCAAGAAAATATTTTGATGAAGATATTTTTTGATGGATGATTGGAGCAAGAGGAAATTAATTTTCCTAACCCAAATCACTCAATAAGATGGATTATCTATATTTTTTGAAGAGTAAATCAAGATTTAAAACTTAAGCAAAGAGAAAAAATCGTAGCTAAAGAAAATAGCCCCTGGAGAGAAGAAAAGTTGAGAGGAAAAGGAGCTTCTTTTTTTTTTCAAAGTAATTCCCTTCAAAAATGAGGAAAAATCCTCATTTAAGCTTGTCTTGGCCAAAAATGGCAAAAGACAAAAAATCCTTTATTTTTAGTTAATCTAAAATAACATAAAATGGTGAAACACTGAAAAACTGAAAAAAATCAGAAAATCAGACTGAAAATAGCGAAAAAAACGGACAGGAAAAAAAAACAGGTCGCGCGGAGGAGCTAAGGGCGCGCTTCAGCCTGCGCGTGGTGCCCTGGCACCGCGCGCGGCAGGCTGCTGCGCGCAGCCTGCCTTGCGCAGGCGGGTCGCGCGAGGCAGCTGCCTCGCGCGCAGGGGGGTGCGCGCGAGGCAGCTGCCTCGCGCGCAGGGGGGGGCGCGCGGCGCCCGCCCCTGCGCGCAGGGGGGTCGCGCGGAGCGCCCCGCCTCGCGCGCAGGGGGGGTCGCGCGAGGCGCCCGCCCCCGCGCGCAGGGGGGTCGCGCGAAGCGCCCGCCCCTGCGCGCAGGGGGGGTCGCGCGAGGCGCCCGCCCCGCGCGCAGGGGCATCGCGCGAGGCGCCTGCCTCGCGCGCAGGCGCCCCTGCGCGAGGCGGGCGGCCTGCCTCGCAGGCGCCCCTGCGCGCTGGGGCGGCCTGCCTCGCAGGCGCCCCTGCGCGCTGGGGCGGCCTGCCTCGCAGGCACCCCTGCGCGCTGGGGCAGCCTGCCGCGCAGGCGGCCCCGCGCTGCCGCAGCGGCACTCGCGACCAAAAATTTTTTTTATTTTTTTTATTTTTTTTTTTTTTAATTTTAATTTTGATACAAAATTAATATATATTTTTTCTCCATCTTAATTTTAATTTCCCCAAAAATATATATTTTTTTAATTATTTTCCGAAAAACACATCTTTTGGCAAGGAACGATCGGTTCTCACCTTTCTTGCCGAAAATCGGTCTTCTATTTCATCATCGGGTAATCCTGATCTTGGACCGCCTCAGGACCCGGTGTCTACAGTTGCCCCCAATTTTGGGGAACTTAGAACCTAGGTGCCTAAGTGAACCAAAATTCAGAAAAGAGAGGAAAAAGGTGCGTACCTGAGGCGGTTGTCTTCCCGAACTGGCTGAAATTACTGTGGGTAGTTATCGTCTGTTTGTCGACGTGTTAACCCCCGTTACCTTTGCACCTAACCTTTTGATGCGGATATACTCATGGATTGAAAGGATTTAGAATATTTCGGGAAGAGCTCAATGCCACGAAGGATAACGCTCCGCAAAGACCGAGGATGCCTTGAAAAAAAAAAGGACTTAAAGACAAAGCTCCGAAGAGACCGAGAATGCCTTGAGAAAGGACTTAAAGATAATGCTCCGAAGAGACTGAGAATGCCTTGAAAAAGGACTTAACGACAATGCTCCGAAGAGACTGAGAATGCCTTGAAAAAGGACTTAACGACAAAGCTCCGAAGAGACTGAGAATGCCTTGAGAAAGGACTTAAAGATAATGCTCCGAAAAGACTGAGAATGCTTTGAAAAAGGACTTAAAGATAATGCTCCGAAGAGACTGAGAATGCTCCGAAGAGACTGGGAATGATTTGAAAAAAAAATGACTTAAAGATGATGCTCCGAAGAGACTGAGAATGCCTTGAAAAAGGACTTAAAGATAATGCTCCGAAGAGGCTGAGAATGCTCCGAAGAGACTGGGAATGATTTGAAAAAAATGACTTAAAGATGATGCTCCGAAGAGACTGAGAATGCCTTGAAAAAGGACTTAAAGATAATGCTCTGAAGAGACTGAGAATGCCCCATGAAGGAGGACTTAAAGATAGTGTTTTGAAGAGATTGAGGATGCCTGTTGGATAAGGACTTAAGGATAATGGGGAGATTAGATGCACGTGATAAGTGATTGTGCTAAGCATGTGCAAAGGATTACGCGTTGCAAGTACGCAAAGATCATGGGCACGAAATGTGTGCGAAGAATTTATTGTGCAAGATATATATAAAGTTCATGCATGCGTGAATGCATGTTGAGGCACCATCAAATGCCATACCTGTGAGATGCATATGTATGCAATAATGCAGGATAAGAGTTCATCCGAGTGGATTCGGAGGCGTCAGCTGATTTGCAGCAGGATCGGTGCCCCCTGGAATTGCTTTTGAATTTCGTGCCTCTGGGGGATTATGAGGTTCTCCTCTGGTACCTGTAGTCATTATTTGAAGGTAGTGCGTCCCTCGTGGATTTTCACACTAGCTTTTCTTAGCGGGAGATGCGTCCTTGTCGGATTTTCACATAACCCTGTGCCTTATTTTTTGCCTGGAATGGACCCAACCCAATCCAGCGGCTTTTATTTATTTTATTATTTTATTTTTGTAGGGCAGACTGCCTGTCGCCAGGTTTTCACCCTGCCCCTTGGCCTAACTTTTGCTTAGAGCGCCAGTCACGGTTTTCATCTCTAACGGCTTTTTTTTTTTTTTTTTTTTTTTTTTTTAAGAGAGAAGTTGGAGTTGTTGCGAAAGGTTTTTCAGGTATGATTGGCATGTGCTTATGTCTCAGATTTTGGTTGGATGAGCTTAGTTTTTTTTTTTATCATGAGGGTGCTATAGAATTGGCTTTACAGTTCATAACAGGAGGAGCTGACTGAAGTGCCTGAGTGGCGAGAGTGGCAAGGGGTAGATGGTAGTAATGTGTTGGTTTCATATCTGACTGAGACAACTTTGACTGTGCAAGATGAATTGCTCTGGTCATACCAATACATCTTTGCATAAATGCATATATTTCAATCTGATTTCATATCACATGATCACTATTTGGCATTAACTTGAAGAATATGAGTCTTCACCTAATCTCGGGATAGATCTTGAGAGCATCAAACTCCTGTTATCAATCAGCCCTCGCGGGTTTTCTTGATTGAATATTTTCTCTTTTTTTTTTTTTTTTTTTTTTTTTTTTTTTTTTAGCCTTTACCATGGACCCTCTTTCAGTTCGTCAATATTGGTTGAATTTGCTTTCATCTTTGTTAGCCGGAGAGACTGCCGCTTCTGAGAGTGATTCTTCTTAGTATCAGAGTTTTGGTCTTAGTGCTTGTGCAGACTGGTTGAGTTGATGGGTTCCTTATTTGGGACTTGAATGTGAAGTTTCATGCTTGGCTTTTATTGGCTTTGGCGGTTCAAACCTTGGGATGGCCTTTCAATGGCTGAGATAGGGTGACAAGTTGGGCTTGAATGATCTGGGGTACTCTTATCGATTTTGGTGGTTTATGCTCCAAAATGGCTTTCAATGGCTGGGATTTGATGGATGGTTTGTGCATTAGCCTTTTAGGTCCTTTTCAGTAGCTAAGAAGAATGACGATGTGCAGGCATGTGTAGATCAACGGGATTTGAACAAAACTTGTCCCCAAATAGCATTCCCTTGCCCACTGATCAATTCTCTCTTTTCTTCTCTCTTTTTTTTTATTAAATTTTTTTTTCTTTTCTTTTCTTTTCTTTTCTTCTAAATTTTTTTCTTTTCTTTTCTTCAATTTTTTTTTTTTTTTTTTTTTTGCACCCCAATTTTCTTTTAGCAAACTTTGTTCGAATCCTGAAGTTTACACATACGTGCACTTTTCATCTCAACCACCGGGACCATTATTGTTCAATTTGGTCGGATATTAAATTTTGGTAAGAAATTTGGCAATGAGGGTTTCAAATGGTTAAGGGTCAGTCATAATTGGTTTTGAGGGTGCACATTTCAAGTAGTCGTGAAGAAGAGGGTCATACGGTTTGGTTCTGATGGGTCATATATTTCTCGTGAAAGTCTTGAGTTTTATTCGTCCAACTCCTGATATAGCTCTTGAAGTTTGATTTTATTTGGCAGCACCATATGCATCTTAGATGTTGTGGATGCAAAAAAAAATGGCTTTCAAAATTCGGTTCATCGTCATGTTGGCATGTGGAAGTAGCGTTGGTCTTGAGAGTGTCCTTGTCCGTCTTCAGCATGTCATACTAGGTCCGGGCAAAGGCTCCCCTTTTTTTTTTATTATTATCTCTCAAATTTTTATCTCACTTCAGGAGTCATAACAGATGCCATCAAGATTTTATTTGGATTCACCAAAATTCCGAGACTAGATGGAGTCGTATTAATTGGGTTAATGTCAAAATGAATGGATGCATCGTGATCATGAGAAATGAAATCAAGGAAATATCGCATAAATAAAACAGAAATTGTTCAACATGTTACAACAACCAAATTGTCCTAAAAGAGTTCTGGAATTGAAAAGCAGTAAGCATTAAAAACATGATCTTTTGCTTGTGGCTTTGGAGGAACATGCCGATGAAGTGGATTGGCCCGACCACATTTATGGTGGAAGGATTGCATTCTAGTCTACTCCCTTCTTCTTCTCTCTTTTCTCGGGATCCGGGATTTGCTTGGAATCAATGAGGTCCTGAACCCGGTCTCTCAAAGTTCGGCAGTAGTCTGTCAAATGTCCAGTGTGCTGGTGGAATGCACAATATTGATCTGCTCTGTGGTGGGGCTGCCCCTGACTGCTGGCAGGCTTCGCCGGTAATGGCTGCAGTAACCCCCTTTTCACTAGCCTCTCAAAAACCCACGACAAGGGCCTACCCAACTCAGAGTAATATCTTTGATTCCTTCTCACTGATGACTCTCCCGCTTTTTTAACATTGCCCTTACAGCCATCTCGGATATTTAGGTTTGCATTCTTCAGAGCATGCTCTTTCACCAGATCTCCATCATCCTCAAGCATATTGTCATGTTCCAGAGTAGGCCTCTTACCACCTCCTTGTCCCACTGGTAAATCAAACGGTTCCTTGCCTCGGGGCTTAGTGGCACTAGGAGATGCCGTGGTTCTCGCTGTATGGGCTATCTCGACAGGGGTCGACTCAACTCGGTTAAAGGTAGCCGCCATCAATCGGGCTTGTAGGACTAGCGCGAGGGCATCTATTCTCTCCTTAATCATAGCTTTAATCATAGCTGTCAACCTCCTTTCGAGCTCCTCAAGCCGTCTATCCATCTCTTGGGCCATTGATGCACGAGTCTCCTCAATCTGTCGTGAAAGGCTGGCCATACTCAATTCTTGGTTAGAACCCTCTTGTTTCTCACCTTCCTCTTCATCCCCGCTTCCGCTGCTGGACCAACAGCCTATCATTGCCACAAAAGTCTCTCCTTCATCTGCCTCAGGGCCAGTAGTAGTGGCATGCCCATTTCCATACAAGTCTTGCAGTACATACCATTCCGGTAAGCCTGAACCAATCATGGCACAATGGGCTGACTTCTCTTGACTTTCTCTCTGCCCAGGATTAATAGCCTGTTTGCCATCGATCAAGGCTTGAATTCGGTCCCTTAAAGGACGACAGTAGTCTGTTCTGTGCCCTGTGTACTGATGATATGCGCAATACCAGTCCGTCCTGTGCTTTGGCTTCCCTTGACTTGGGGCGGGCCCAGCTGGCAAGGGTTGCAACTTTCCTTCCTTGATGAGACGGGTGAAGTGCCAAGATAATGGTCTGCCCGAGATAGTGAGATGTTTGGGAGCCGTCCCTATAGTAGAAACTTCTGCCACCTTATCATTGCCCCCGTTATCGCTGCTGCTTCCCTTATTTTTGCCTGAAGCCACATCTGCAGATCTAGCCACTTTATCTAAATGCTCAGCCTCAACTTCAATGGCTATGTCCTTAAGTGACTCCCAATCTTTGAGTCCCTTCATTTTTAACCCATCCCTCAAATATGGGCTAGCATTTCGGATAAATAACCTGATCTGATCTGAGGTATCAGGCTTTCTCTTTATCTCCATCACTCGATTCCTCCATCGGGTCAAGTACTCATGGAATGATTCCCCTGACTTCTGCTTCAGCACTTCTAAATCTTTTAATGTGACCTCAATCTTGGTACTGCAATCATACTGGCCAAGGAATTCTTCTGTTAACAGATTCCAGTCTTCTTTCGCTCTTCGATCCAGCCCATGGTACCAATCCACTGCTGGGCCAGCTAAGCTGAGACAGAAATAGTCCACTTTTTGCTTCTTAGTCAACCCTGTACCCTTCATGATCAGGGTGTATTGCTTAACATGTGCAGAAGGGTCCGATGTACCGTCAAATTTTGGCAGGTCTGGCATCTTAAACCTCTGGGGCAACAGCTCTCCATCATCCAAATCCACATCTTCAGGGCTCACTCCCTTGCCGGCTGTCAACATGCGGGTGATTGCCTCAATTTACTGTCTCATACCCCTCATGGCTTGATGGGCTGCTATCTCCTCAACCTCTTCTTCCATTGCGAAATCCTCATCAGGGTTTGGGATCCTTGCTCTTCCGGGTTCAACTGGCACAGCCGTAGCTTTAGGCTCATTTACAGGTTGATGGGCAACAACTCCAGCGAGGGGAGCCTCCCCACCAGCAGGTGGTTCGGCTTGCCCCCGAGGAGGGGCTACCGGCGGTTGTGGAGCAACTGGTGCTTGTGGAGCAGGAGGCTGTGCAAATCTTTCGGCCATTGCTCCCATCATTTCTAGCATTCTTCGTTCAAAATCCTCCAGTCTCCTGTCAAGGTCTTGGGCGGTTAGGTTTTCGGTCTCTTCTGCCATTGAGGATGATTCGCTACTTGTAGAGAGTGACTCAGAATCCCAAAAAGGCACTAATTCTAGCAATTCGAAGGGTGAGTCTGCCGTCACTAGTCGATCGTCAGAATCTCTAGTCCACTCAGATGAATCTAGGATGGCTGAAAGATCAAGATTGTTAGAATGATGCATGGATGACATGTATAATGCATGATCGTGCCATGCATACAGTCTTTGATGAATGCGAGATCCATGGACTACCACGGTACGATGGGATGCATGGAAGAAATTACATGCAGGATGGTATGTGCATGTGAAAAATAATATGCAGACGAGAGGATATACACACACACAGCATGAGATTAAATATACAGGATGATACGCACATGTGAAAAAATAGCATGCAGACAAAAAGATATATACGCACACAGCATGAGATAAGATATTATTATTTGTACATGTATTTATTTTATTGACATGCATGAATAACATGCGATGTATGAGCATGTCGTGCAGTATTCACAACCACATGCAAGCAAATAGATCCTTCCAACCTTATCACTCCCACACACGAGGTCGTGCGGTCTCTTTCCTAGGTGGGCTTCATCCAAGGGTTAACAGGGAATCCATTGGACGCGTATGGTGCACGGTGAAAAACCGACAGCATAACACTCTTAATCTAATGCGCATTCGTATGGGTTTTGGCCATTACGTATTTGGGCAATTCAATTAAACCAAAGTGGGCCCAATGGGGCATGAAAGCCTTTGATAAAAGACCACTTGATTTGCTTGATTTTATTTAATACGCGACGGCCCATATCACAAGCATTGTATTAAGGAACATACCACCTAGGGGAAGTTTCTACTTGCCAGTACATGAGCTTTGGTCAAGGTAATTTTACTTTAGGGCTACCCAAGCATGATCCCTGCCGACGGGTCTAACTCGTCATGAGTATAGCGACCGATCAGGTCGTCATTTTGATATACCAAAAGGTACAAGGCTTGGGCTGGTGATTATCCTTAACACTTCCCTACAATGAGTGAAAGTAGGGTCGTGCTTCGGGAATGCACCGAGGTAGAAAGGGACCAACTAGCGTAAGTCTAAGGCTCTAAAATGATATGATGCAATTTTCGAAAAGAGATAGAATTTTAAGTTTTAAAAACCCAATTATACATTTTAACCAAAGCACTTTCGGACTGAAGTCTCAAACACAAAGTCCCCAGTGGAGTCGCCACTGTAGAAGCGCGCCGAACCCCGACAAACCCAGCAAGGGCCCTCGCTTTGAATCCGCTTTAGGATTCGAGGTATGAAGGTTCGCGTCTTTTGATCATGGGCGCCATGAGACATCATCGGTGTATCCCTCCCAATAGAACATTGGGGAGAATAACCTAGCCTATTGACGCCTAAAGGCACCTTTGAGGTATTTGGAGTCGCCGCCCAATTTGCAAGAAATTGGGAAAAGGTTTCTCACCTCTATTGGTCTAAACCAGAGATATGGTGTCCGGAACTTCCCTCTTATTTATGCTTTGGATAACTATAAATGGGTTTTTTAAATTCTTGAAATTATATCTCTCATCTCATACGAGCGATGCATTAAAATAAAAGCGCATTTCAAGCACGTAAAGGAAGTAAACGAAAGCGATAAATAAAGTAAATAAAGAAAGCAATAAATGAAAGCGGTAAACACGCAAGCACGCAATTACAATAAAAATAGGGGCAGAATACAACCCCAATAAAAGGAGGTTAAAGACGTAAGTGGGACGGAATACAATCCCCAAAACATAAATGAAGTTGCCCCAAAAATTAATTACAAGGGCCCAAAGGGAAATAATGTTCATAAATTTAAACACTCACGCAAGATCGAAATAAAAGACATGCATAAATCGGGGCATTATTTTAGGAACATTGGTTCCTTCGCACTCGTTCGAAATTTAGGAACATTGGTTCCTTCGTATTAATTGGAAGAGGGTTCGAAGAGTCATTTTGATTGTTCGAATTGAAAAACCCGGGATGAGTGATCCCATTTTGTAGAAAAGTTGACTCTTCGTTTTAATTGTGACATTTTTATTGTCGGGCTAAAATAAGGGACATTGGTCCCAATTTTATTAGTAAAAATCCCAATTTAATTGTAGAAATATTTTTGTGATTTTTTATCGCACATGTGGATAAATAAGATAATTATTTACAAGTAATCACAACATAGAGAAGGGATTGAAAAGATCTCACCGAAACCCGAGAGTGCGTCCACGCGTTGCGACCCATCCGGGGAGTCGCGGGGCGCTCACATGACCCGACTCAAGTCAATTTTCAGACAAAAATTAATATCAAAAATATTAGTGATGGTTCTAAAAATTAATCAAGCGAAAATGAAATAAATATTGGGTAAGTCAAATTATAATGATGAGACAAACACGACAAAATTAATAATAACAATAAATATAAGAAGACAATATTAATAATAAATAAATCAAATAATGATAATAACAACAACATTAATAAATAGTAATATAAAAAACTAATTTAGGGATAATAATAATAATAATAATAATAATAATAATAATAATAATAATAATAGAATAATGATAATAAACAATAGTGAATATAATATGGATAAATGAGATAATAATAATACTAATAATAAATATAATGATAATAATAATAATAATAATAATAATAACAATGTAACATCAATAAACACAAAACGAATATATAGTAATGATAATAATAAAAACAGAATATTAACAATAGTAAATAAATAATAATAAAAATAATAATAATAATAATAATAATAATAATAATAGTAATAGTAATAGTAATAGGATAATAATAATAATAATAATAATAATAATAATAATAATAATAATAATAATAATAATAATGACAAGAGAGGCTAACGGCAAAACAATGATCAAATAACAAAACTATAAACGTCAAATAAGCCAACCACCAAGAAATTAAACCAAGAAACTTGAGGTGACAACAGTGGCAAGGATATTAGAAAATAATAATGGTAATAATAATACCATCGAGAAAATAAGAAAAGAAATCAAACTAGGACAAGCAAATAATTTATCACCGGTAATATTAATCACACTAAAATACCAAAACATCAAAATAAAATGATATCAAAAATAATAATAACAAATAAATGCAAAACAAAATTAAATTAAATGAGAACGGGTCCAAAGTGTTTACCCTCAGAATTTTTAGATTGGGGAAACGGTGTCCCGATCGATTTTCCTTGTCGGATTTGTGGTGTTAAACACTTAAAGAAAATGTAGAGTTTAATGTTTTGAAATAAAATCAAGAAAATATTTTGATGAAGATATTTTTTGATGGATGATTGGAGCAAGAGGAAATTAATTTTCCTAACCCAAATCACTCAATAAGATGGATTATCTATATTTTTTGAAGAGTAAATCAAGATTTAAAACTTAAGCAAAGAGAAAAAATCGTAGCTAAAGAAAATAGCCCCTGGAGAGAAGAAAAGTTGAGAGGAAAAGGAGCTTCTTTTTTTTTTCAAAGTAATTCCCTTCAAAAATGAGGAAAAATCCTCATTTAAGCTTGTCTTGGCCAAAAATGGCAAAAGACAAAAAATCCTTTATTTTTAGTTAATCTAAAATAACATAAAATGGTGAAACACTGAAAAACTGAAAAAAATCAGAAAATCAGACTGAAAATAGCGAAAAAAACGGACAGGAAAAAAAAACAGGTCGCGCGGAGGAGCCAAGGGCGCGCGACAGCCTGCGCGTGGTGCCCTGGCACCGCGCGCGGCAGGCTGCTGCGCGCAGCCTGCCTCGCGCAGGCGGGGCGCGCGAGGCAGCTGCCTCGCGCGCAGGGGGGTGCGCGCGAGGCAGCTGCCTCGCGCGCAGGGGGGGGCACGCGGCGCCCGCCCCTGCGTGCAGGGGGGTCGCGCAGAGCGCCCCGCCTCGCGCGCAGGGGGGTCGCGCGGAGCGCCCCGCCTCGCGCGCAGGGGGGGTCGCGCGAGGCGCCCGCCCCCGCGCGCAGGGGGGTCGCGCGAAGTGCCCGCCCCTGCGCGCAGGGGGGGTCGCGCGAGGCGCCCGCCCCGCGCGCAGGGGCATCGCGCGAGGCGCCTGCCTCGCGCGCAGGCGCCCCTGCGCGAGGCGGGCGGCCTGCCTCGCAGGCGCCCCTGCGCGCTGGGGCGGCCTGCCTCGCAGGCGCCCCTGCGCGCTGGGGCAGCCTGCCGCGCAGGCGGCCCCGCGCTGCCGCAGCGGCACTCGCGACCAAAAATTTTTTTTATTTTTTTTATTTTTTATTTTTTTTTATTTTAATTTTGATACAAAATTAATATATATTTTTTCTCCATCTTAATTTTAATTTCCCCAAAAATATATATATTTTTTAATTATTTTCCGAAAAACACATCTTTTGACAAGGAACGATCGGTTCTCACCTTTCTTGCCGAAAATCGGTCTTCTATTTCATCATCGGGTAATCCTGATCTTGGACCGCCTCAGGACCCGGTGTCTACAGACGCATCTCCCACTAAGAAAAGCTAGTGTGAAAATCCACAAGGGACGCACTACCTTCAAATAATGACTACAGGTACCAGGTGAGAATCTCGCAATCCCGAAGGGCATGAAATTCAAAAGCAGCTCAAAAGGCATCAATTATATCGCAAATTGCAGCTAGCCCGACTATCATCTTCAAGTTCACATAGATGAATTTTTATCCTGCATTCCTGCATAATTTATGCATTTCACTTGCATGCTCACCATTTTTGCATAGTTTAGTTTCCTTATTTTGCAGAAAGAGAGACTTGAGGCGGACACCGATAAAAGCCGAGTGATGACATCGGTCAAATCATATATCCAAGCCTCAAGTCAATCATCAATCCAGACATCGATCAAATCATCAATCCACATACCAGCTTAATCATCAAATCCAAGAACCATCCAAAGACCTCTCAGGGGGCAATCAAATCAAAGACTTCTCAGGGAGCAGTAAATCGAAGACTTCTCAGGGAGCAATCAACCAAAGACTTCTCAGGGAGCAACAAATCAAAGACTTCTCAGGGAGCAGTAAATCAAAGACCTCTCAGGGGGCAATCAAATCAAAGACTTCTCAGGGAGCAACAAATCAAAGACTTCTCAGGGAGCAGTAAATCGAAGACTTCTCAGGGAGCAGCAAATCAAAGACTTCTCAGGGAGCAGTGAATCGAAGACCTCTCAGGGGGCAATCAACCAAAGACTTCTCAGGGAGCAGCAAACTGAAGACCTCTCAGGGGGCAATAAACCGAAGACTTCTCAGGGAGCAGCAAATCGAAGACCTCTCAGGGGGCAATGAACTGAAGACTTCTCAGGGAGCAGCAAACTGAAGACCTCTCAGGGGGCAATGAACAGAAGACCTCTCAGGGGGCAAACGATCAATGAACAGAAGACCTCTTAGGGGGCAAACAATCAGTAAATCGAAGACCTCTCAGGGGGCAATCAACCAAAGACTTCTCAGGGAGCAGCAAATTGAAGACCTCTCAGGGGGAATGAACTAAAGACCTCTCAGGGGGCAAATGATCAGAAAACTAAGACCTCTCAGGGGGCAAACAATCAATGAACGGAAGACCTCTCAGGGGGCAAATAATAAATGAACCGAAGACCTCTCAGGGGGCAATCAACCGAAGGGCTCACAGATAGCACCACTTCAACAAACGAAAACACACCATGGTAATAACCACCATCTCAGAATTCTCCAGTTCGGAAAGACGGCCGACTCAGGTACGCGTCTCTTTCCTTTTCTTCTTTGAGTTTAGGCTCACCTAGACACTAGTGTACTAGATTCCCCTAAACTGGGGGCAACTGTAGACACCGGCTCCTGAGTCAGCCTAGATCGAAGTTACCCAATGATGATAATTGCCTTCACAGGCTTAAAAGGTTAAAAGTGATGGTTTTCTCGTCAAATTTGCATTTTAGAGTGAAAAATTTAAAAATAATAAAAAATATTTAAAAAATTAATTTTGAAAAATGGGGGCTTAAAATTATGATGTTTTTAGTCAATTTAAAATTTAAAAAAAATAGAAAAAAAATAAAAAAAATAAAAAAATTTTTCAGATCGCGAATGTCGGGCGCGGCAGCGCGCTGGCGCCCAGCACGCAGACGCCCAGGAGCCCAGCGCGCCGGGCGCGATTTGGCGACGCGCAGCGTCGCCAATACCGCGCGTCGCTAAAGAGCGACGCCCAGCGTTGCGCGCCGCGCCGTGCGCTGAGGTGCGCGATTTCCGCGCCTCTGCACGCGGATTTCGCGCGCCTCGCCGCGTGAGTGCCCGTCGCTCTATAGCGACAGGCGGTGTCCCTCTATAGCGACGGATTCCTGGCCGTCGGTACAGGGTCTGATGCCCTATTTCCCATTTTTCAGCCCTTTTTCCGATTTTTTCACCCAAAAATCCGTTTTTTATCTCATTTTTTTGGGGTTTTTGACTTCAAATTAAATTCTAAAATATTTTTTTAGGTAATTAAATAATAAAACTTGATTTTATCATTAAAAATAAAATAATTTTGGGTTAAAATAGGTTTTTTCCTTAATTAAATTAGGGCAACCTATTTTATCTTATAAATAGTTTATGATGAAATCAAAGGGGCCTTCTCCACACATTTTTTAGACCTAAAAATTCCAGAATTCTTCTTTTTCTTCCACTAAAATTCCAGATTTATTCCCCAACCAAAAATCAAAAAGAAAAATCAAATGTTTCATTCTTTTTCCAACATAATTTCTTCTAAACATATTTTTTAGAGGAAGTTTTGTTGTTTGATTCAATTTTTGAGACAAATAGAATAATTATTTGTTCTCAAAATTGTTTTTAATCTTTTATTTTGTGTTCAATAAAACTTTTTCATTGATTTTGTTTTGAATCTCTTTTTGATAAAAAATTGATTTTGAGACAAATAAAATAATTGTTTGTCATCAAAATCTAATTTTTATTTGATTTTCTAAAATAAAACTTCAATCAATTTTTTTTTGAACAAAGTGATTGATTGTTCTTGAAATCATTTTTCTTTATTTTAATCAATAAAAACTTTTTTTTTGATCAAAATCATTTCTTTAGGCAAAGGTATCAATTCTTTGTTCTTAAAGAATTTTTTATCATTTTTTTTTATGTTTCTTGGAATAAAATTCCAACATTTTCATCATATTTCACTCTAATATTGTGAATCATCAAATAAAGAAATCGATCATCTTTTACCTTCATCGAATCCGAAACTCTGAGGGTAAACATTCTTGGCTTGTTTTTATTATTTCTTTTGGTTCATATCTAATTTATTTATGTATATTTTATTTTATTGTTTTCATTTATTTTATTTATTTCAGATTTGTTTTATTTAATTTGTTTATATATGATTTTTATTCACATAAATATTGATTGTTTATTAATTTTAACATGTAATTAATTTATTTCATTTTAATTCATCATTATTTTTAACATGTAATTAATAAATTCATTTTAATTGATCTTTTTGCCATGTAAATGGTTTATATTGTTCATTTAATTGTTTTCATTTATTATTCTTTTCTTTATCATTTTATATATTCTTTGATTCGTTTATCTTCATCATCATTGTTATCATGTTCATATTTTTACATGTATTATTTAATTAACATGTTTTATTTTATTTTCATCACATCATTTGTCATACATATAATCCATGTTTCTCATTTATTTTGGTTTGTTAACATTTTGATTCCATTATCATTTTTTTCATATCATCTTATGTTATTTTAATTTGTTATTCATTATTTTGTATGTTTAATTGATTTAACTGATTTAATCACTAACATTATTTTATTTGTATTTTGTTTTTATGTCTAAACTCATTTTTTTCGCTTCGGTGTTTTTGCGAGCACATCGGGAGGTCCAAAAAGGCTCATTTGGTTTGTAACATTTTATTTAATTTTGCCATATAATTTTCTTGTAAAATTTTTTATTTAGGCACGCTAAAAAGAAAATCACAAAAACGTTTCTATTAATTAACTTGACATTCTTTTTCTAAATAAAAGGGGACCAATGTCCTAGCTTTTTCATACCCAAATAAATCATCACATCAAAACTGTTTCATAATAAATATGCATGCGAGGACCAATGTTCTCACTATTAATGAATAACCCGTTTTATGCATGTATTTCACTTTTATAAATGGGAGTTGTATTCCGCTCCTAGTGTTATTGTAATTTGTTTTTGAATGCTTTATTTTGGATTTTGCTTACATTTACCGCTTTTGATATGAATGATTGCGCCTTTAAATTAAAATTGCATTGTGTGGAAAGTTGATGAAACAATGAATTCAAAACTTAATTATGATATTAATCAAGGTATAAATAAATGAGAAGTCCCGAACCAGCTCTGGTCTTTGGGCTCAAGAGGTTAGAGGTTATCCTCCAAGATACTTCTTGTGTCACGAGGCTTTAGCGTTAATCCTAGGCTCCTTTGGCTGGCCCAAAATGGATACTAAGCGCAGTCTTAGGCTCTCCGAGGCGAGAGAAACTTTCCCAATGTTCTATTGGGTGGCGACTCCATGAAATCTCCTTGTTGCTCAACATAGACGCACTTGCGATTTATTGCAAGCTATCAACGGACCCACAATTGCCTGATCGCCCACTTGCGGGCGGTCGAAGGGGCGGCCGTGGGGATCCAGCGCACGTCACAGTATATTTCATACCTATGATTCCATACGCACACACAATCTTTTGTATATGTTGTTGTGTACATGACTTAGAGGGAAGGGTCTGAATAGACCTCATGGGCAAGGATGATCCAAAGGACGGATTCAGCTCGACATGATCGGCCACTGTATCCGGCCTAAAATCAAGTAAATATGTACAGAGGTGAAACGCCTAATAGAACAAGCCTATCCGAGCACACCATGCTAAAGGAAATCAGATGTGAAAGTGAGCCGAGGTACAGTTTCAGCTCTGCATCGGCGCTCATCCACGCCAAACAATCAAATCAAGATGAAGTCCTCACAAGAGAAGAATCTCAAGGACCTGCTCCCAAGAGGGAAAAGAATAAGCCTTTCCATGCACACCATGCCATGAGCGAACAGGTAAGTTTTTCTGTCATAAGAGGCACGCTCACACAAATCACACAATAAGTGTACAAAATCCAAATTCAAATGTGCAAAATCTCAAGCAAAAATAAATTTCTCGAGCAACAACAACAACAAAGACCAATAGAGCAAAATAACATAACAAAAAGAAGAAGATATTTTCAAGGCCTTGAAAATCCAACATACTGTAAAAATTCGAATGCATCCAAAGTGTAAAAATTCCAAGAAAGAAAATCCCAAAACAAAAACAAAAATAGAAAAATCACCAAAGACATGGAAACCTATCCGCCTGCGGGCAAGCAACCAAAACCTCAAATAATAATTTTTCTCTGAGGAGGCTCAAAAATAATTTTCTCTCTGGAGGCTCGACATCAAAGTCTCCCAGTGAGCATCAAAGTCTCTTTGAAGCATTATCTTTAAGACCTTTTTAAGGCATTCTCAGTCTCTTTGGAGCATTATTTTTAAGACCTTTTTTTTAAGGCATTCTCAGTCTCTTTGGAGCATTATCTTTAAGTGTCACACCCCATTTACCCCCTAGTAGTATAAATCATGTATATACGTACAATTGTATGTATTTTGATAACTAACAAGGATATTTTGGGTAGTTTACATGTTATAAGGGTTTTATTACCATGTGAGTGCATATATGCTAATAAGGTATGAATTAGTTGGGAAATAATTAGGTGTGCATGCATATACCCTTGTAGGGTATGAGTGAGGGGGGGGGGGGGTAGTGTTTGTATGTGGATACTCATACCTATGTAGAGTGAATTATTAGGGTATGTTATTGTGTGCTTTGCTCACACACTAGTAGGGTGTGTCATGTGAGGATGATTAGAATGTGTACAAGTGTATGGAAGTTGGGTATGAGTGATTAGTGTTCACCAATGAGGAAGTGACATGTGGCAAATGAAGTTAGGTGAAATGAAATGCAAATGAAGTTAGGTGAAATGAAATGCAAATGAAATGCAAATGAAGTTAGGTGAAACGAAATGCAAATGAAATGTAAATGAAATTAAATGAAATGTACATTAAATGTACATGAAATATGTATGAGATGAGGGAATTCTTTCATTTCCCGTAAATGCATTTCCATTTCTTATTCTTCTTCTTCTTCTTCTTCTTCATTTCTTCTTCTTCATTTCAATTCACCTAAAAATCCTAACAAAAATCTAAGTAAATTGAGAGTAGAAATTAATTGATTTAACATCAATTTGGTAAGATCAACTCCTAATTTCATTTAATTCTTCAATTTCTTTTTCAATTATTGAATTTTAATCTAGAATTTATATTTGTGTATTTTGGTAAATTCTTGATTAGTTGAACCTCCTCCAAATCCTAAAGGCAAAGAAATTGCTGGATCAAGTTGAACAAAACATTAGAAGTGAAAATTCAGGTTTGGGATTTTGTTTGGAAATTATTTGTGATTTGTTTGGGAATTTGATTGTTAATTTATGTGTTTGATGGTTTGGATTAAATTTGGTGAATTGATGGTGTAAAATGGGTTGATTTGAAGTTGTTGAATTTCAAAGTGTAAATTCGTTTTTGAGGGACAGATTGACCTTTTCTCATTGTTTTTAGTATAAATCGAGTTTTACAACTCCAAATTGCATGATTCCAGTTGGGTTAGAACCATAACATCCGTGGCTAAACTTTTGTAGAAGAAACCATAATTTAATTCGGACTCTAACCATTTTAAAATTGTCCATTACAGTAGCAAAAATTGTCAGGTGTTTCAGTGGAGCAGGTAGAAACATTTGAGTATATCTCTCTGAATTCAGATCCAAACGATCTGAACTTTTTTTTTCAATAGAAATTTAACATCTTGAGGATTAATTTCTATGAAGACCACTTGGTTTGAAAATGTCGTTTACTTGTCCAAAAATGCATTTAAAGTCAGTAAATGGATTCTGCCCTGTGTCTGGGGACTAGTTGGAAAGCACACAGATTGACCTTTGCTCATTGGTTTTAACATAAATCGAGTTTTATAACTCCAAATTGCATAATTCCAGTTAGGTTAGAACCATGACATCTTTGGTTAAACGTTTGTAGAAGAAACCATAATTTAATTCGGACTCTAACAATTTTAAAATCGCCCATTACAGTAGCAAAATTTGTCAGGTGTGTCTGTGGAACAGTATATATTATTTAGATCATATCTGGAGTTATAGACGTCCAAATGACCTCATATTTATCTCATTTGAAAGATAACATCCTAAAGAACAATTTTTGTGAAGAACGTTTTTCCTAAATATGTTTTTAACTATGCGTAAAATGTATTGTAAGTTTAGACATACAATCTGTCTTGAACCAGTATAGCATAATTAGTTTACACGAACTATAAGAATAATTTGCTTTATGAATAAATACTCATGACAAAAATTATATAATATATTTATAATTTATAATTAAGGCATTAAACCTAATATATTATTAGATTAAATCTAATTTAATTAGGAAGCAAGAACTTGTGATTTGAATATTATGCCTTACATTTTTATAATTGTATTTTTGTTATGCTAAATGTTTGTATGCCATATTATGCCTTAACTTATTGACTTAATGTGTCATGCTTAAAAATAATTAATTTATGCATGTTAAATTCAATAGATATTCATATTGAACAAATGTGAATTGTGATATGCATGACCTGCTAAAGTCAAGTCAGTGGATAGTTAGGCATGCCTAATAGAGTTTATAGCTGCAACATTTTGATTGGATTGGACCCTGATCAGGTCCCTCTTATAGTGCTTTGAAAAGAAAAATAAAAGAAGTTTTGATTTAGCGATTCGTACCCGTAAGGTACTGTCTGTATAAAATGATAGATTTAGCGATTCGTACCCGTAAGGTACTGTCTGGATAAAATGATAGATCTAGCGATTCATACCCGTAAGGTACTGTCTGTATAAAATGATAGATTTAGCGATTCGTACCCGTAAGGTACTGTCTGGATAAAATGATAGATCTAGCGATTCGTACCCGTAAGGTACTGTCTGTATAAAATGATAGATTTAGCGATTCGTACCCGTAAGGTACTGTCCGTATACTCGTTATCCACTATTATGAGTCAGCAGGATCTTTATGTGATATGTGATTTATTTTGTTATATGTTGATTGTACAAAAGTATTATTGAATGAGATAATATGGAGATGAATATAAGCATGCGATGCGGAATATATGATTGTGAATTCGAGCCTAAGTGTATACATATTATGACCGTATTAAAAATATGCCATCATGAATGTGTTATGCATTGACGACCATTGTGAATGGTCGTCCATATGATATGTGTGTATCCCCACTAAGCGTTTATCGCTTAGCACGGTGTGTTTACCCGTGCAGGTAAATAAGAAGCTTTATTAGAGTGAGTCACTGAGGTCAAGCCAACACAGCAGGGACTAGAGTTAGGGATTTTATTCTATGTAATATTTTTATATAGCTTCCGCTGTTATATTCATATACGGACATGTAATATTATTTTGGTATCAGCTTGTTGATCAGAATTATTGTGATGGCCTTTGGCATGTAATATTATTACACGATGCGTGATTTGCTGTAATTTATTATGAAAAAAATTTTAATTAACCTGTGTTTAAGTATACATGTTATGTATGATTATATGTTTTATTGTATAATTTATTTCGTACATGCATGTTGACACCTCGACTCGTACGACATCTCACTCCGTATCGGATGGGATCGTCTTAGTACGGGTAGGGGGTGTTATATTAAGACCCTTTTTAAGGCATTCTCAGTCTCTTTGGAGCATTATCTTTAAGACCTTTTTTAAGGCATTCTCAGTCTCTTTTGAGCATTATCTTTAAGACCATTTTTAAGGCATTGTTAGTCTCTTTGGAGCATTATCTTTAAGACCTTTTTAAGGCATTCTTGGTCTCTTTGGAGCATTATATTTAAGACCTTTTCTTAAGGCTTTCTCAGTCTCTTCGGAACATCAAGTTATTTTCAAAAATATTCCAAATCCCTTCAATCCTGAGATGATCTGAGAGGTGGGTTTAGTTTAACCTTATCAGAAACTGCCCAGAAAGGCAAACCTCTTCATTCACATTATGCCATGGGCAATCAGGCCTGGATGAGGCTAACAGATCACAAGCGATAGAACAAAGCGCAAATAGAGGTTGTAGTCACAGAGTACTGCATCTCACAGACACCGTGCAAGGCGAGACGAGGCCAGCGGGACTAGCAATATAAATCAGATACCGTGCATGCCGAGACGAGGATAGCAGCGCACACCCGATAGAACAGATTGCACTTTGTAAGTTTGGAGCAGACTCGGTGCAGCTTAGGAGAGCAATGCTCGCGTTTTGTAAGTCTGGAGCAGACTCGGCGCATCACCATCCGCACTTTGTAAGTATGGAGCAGACTCGGTGTAGCTCAGGAGAGCAATCCTCGCATTTTGTAAGCCTGGAGCAGACTTGGCGCATCACTATCCGCACTTTGTAAGTCTGGAGTAGACTCGGTGCAGCTCAGGAGAGCAACCCTCGCGTTTTGTAAGCCTGGAGCAGACTCGGCGCATCACCATCCGCACTTCGTAAGTCTGAGCAGACTTGGTGCAGCTCAGGAGAGCAACCTTCGCGTTTTGTAAGTCTGGAGCAGACTCAACGCATTGCTACTTCCCCGGCAAAAAGGCAAGGGCTGCCTCAGGTACGCATCTCTTTCCTTCCTTCTCTGAATTTTGGCTCATCTAGGCACTAGTGCACTAGTTTTCCCAAAATTGGGGGCAACTGTAAACACCGGGTCCTTAGGTAGTCCAGATCAGAGTTACCCAATGATGATAAGACGCCTTTCCACAGGCAAAAAAGTTAAAAGTCATGATTTCCTTGTAAAATTTGCATTTTGTAGTGAAAAATTGAAAAATAATAAAAATTTATTTTAAAAATTAGTCTTGAAAAATGGGGGCTTAAAATTATAGTATTTTTAGTCAATTTAAAATTAAAAAAAAAAAATCCGATCGCGAGTGTCGGTCGTGGCAGCTCGCAGGCGCCCAGCGCACTGCGCGTGCAAAGGCGACGCGCAGCGTCGCCAATGTTGCGCTTCGATAAAAGCGCGCGCATCATTGCGCGCTTGCGCACGAGGAAGCGCGCAGCGCTGCCACTCCGGCGCCCGTCCCTATATAGCGATGGGCGTCCCTACTTTTGGCCGTCGCTAAAGGGTCTGATACCCCTTTTTTCCGATTTTTTGACCTAAAAATCAGTTTTCTATCCCTTTTTTCAAGGTTTTAAGGGATTTTTTCCATTTTTAAAAATTAAAATAGGTAATATCTGATTTAATTAAATTTTATCCTTTTAATTATTTATTTTTCCTATTTTCTTCATATAAAAAGAATGAGATGAAAACCTAAAAAGGGGGGTTTTTGGGCTTGGATTTTTTCTCTTCATTTTCTCTCTTCTTCTTCCTCTCAAACTCTAAAAAAGTTTCCAGATTTTTTTCCCTACCAAAGAATAACAAAAAAATGGAGTTCATCTTTCATTCATCTTTTTTTTTTCCAACATAATTTCTTCTAAATATATATTTAGAAGGAATTTTGTTGTTTGATTAATTTTTGGAGACAAACACAACAATTGTTTGTTCTCAAAATTTTTTGTAACCTTTTATTTGTGTTCAATAAAATTTTTTCCATTGATTTTCTTTTGAATCTCTTTTTGATGGAAAATTAATTTTGATACAAATAAAGTAAGTGTTTGTTATCAAAATCTAATTTTTTCCATTTGATTTTTATTTTGATATAAACCAAATCATTTTCTCTTTAATTTTAATCAATAAAAATCCTTTTTTATCAAAATCATTTCTTTAAGCAAAGAAATTAATTCTTTGTCCTTAAAGAATTTTTGATCATTTTTTAAGCCTATTTTTTCTTGAAATAAAATTCCAACATTTATATTATTCAAGTCTAATCTTGCAAATCAAGAATAATGAAATCAATCATCTTTTTAGCTTCATCGAATCCGAAACTCTGAGGGTAAACATTCTGGGCTTGTTCTTCTTGTTCTTTTTGTTCATATTTAATTTATTCATTTTTATTATTTTCAGTTATTTATTTATTTATTTATTTTGTTTATATTTAATTTATTAACATGTATATTTTTATTATTATTCTCATTCATTTATTTTATTCATGTGAATATTGATTTCTTTTAATTCCTAACATGTAATTAATTTATTTCACTTTAATTCATCATTATTTTTAACATGTAATTAAATTAATTCATTTTGAATGATCTTTTTGCCATGTAAATGGTTTATATCATTTGTGAACATATTTAATTAATCATGTCATTTATTTAATCATTTTTTATTCTTTTCCATTGTCATTATCATATATTTAATATTTTGTTCACTTATTTATTTTCACTATTATCATGTTCATATTTTTACACATTAATTAATTAGTATGTTGTATTTGATTCCAATTACATCTTTTAATCTATTTGTTGTTCATAACACATTTTTCTCATTTATTTTAAATTGTAAACATGTTAATTCTTTTGTTATTTTGATATCATTTAGTTTTATCTCATTTTATTTTATTTTATCATTTATTTTATATTTAATTGATTTTAATTGATTCAATTACTAACATTATTCTATTTGTGTTTTATTTTTATTTCACATCTCATTTTCCTTCTTGGGCATTTTTGCGAGCACACGGGAAGATTCAGAAGGCTCATTTGGGATCAAGTATTTACTTGTTTTATTTGTGATATTTTATTCATTTTGATTTTCCATTTATTTTGCTATGTAATTTTCCTATAAATTTGTTTATTTTAGGCGCTAGAGAAAAAATCACAAAGCATTTTTATTAATTAATTTGGAATTTTTCCTAAACAAAAATGGGACCAATGTCTCAATTTTCTCTATCCAAAATAATATCATCACATCAAAATTATTTTACTATAAATATGCATGCGAGGACCAATGTCCTCATCATTAATGAATATCCCGTTTTATGCATGTTTTGTATTTTATTTAGAATGGGGGTTGTATTCCGCCCCTAGTTTTATTGTAATTTATTTTGAGGATGTTTATAATGCTTTATTTATTGCTTTTGACGTGAATGATTGCGCCTTAATTAAATGCATCATGTGGAAAGTTGATGAAACAATAAACTCAAAACTTAATTATAATATTGATCAAGGTACAAATAAATGAGAAGTCCCGAACTCACTCTGGTCTTTGGAGGGTCAATGAGGCGAGAGGTCTAGGACTTCCAAGACACCTCTTGAGTCTCACCAAAATACTTAAATTTACAATCCTAGGCTCTAGGGGGTAGAGGTTGAGGCCTCCAAGATCTCTCTGGCTAGCCCAAGATGGATATGTATGCGCCGTCTTAGGCTCGCTGAGGCTAAACGACCTTTCCCAATATTCTATTGGGTGGCGACTCCAAGAAACCTCATTGTTGCCCAAAATAGACGCACTTGTAAATACCTTACAAGTTTTATGAACCTCTCCTGATCGCCCTAAAGCGGGCCCTCAGGAGGCCACAGGGTTCGGGGCGTGTCACATGCACCCCTTCGATTTTTCTGGGATCGCGGCTCGTTGATGATGATTCCCCTGTTTCTTCTTCTTCTAAAGTCTTCGTCCATGAGGTAGTCTTCGTGAACTCTTTCAGAAGTCTCTAGCATTTTGCCCTTTTTGAGCGTCTGGATAATGCTCTTAGTAAAGTCGCTGAGGATGGTACGCATATCTCTAATGGTGATGGGGGTATCCTCAGATTGCCTTAGAGTGGCATCATCGAAGGCAGGAAGGAGGTTGGTGTGACGCCCAGTTCCACTCGCTAAAGCTGATGTAGCTATAACGATAGGAAGTGACCGCGCACGCAAAATTACTTACATATGCTGAACTTAAGGTGATCATAAAAACCGGTACAAATAAATTTTTATCTATACTTATTCATGCCATCCACATGCAGCACACATAAACATATATTTCACCATAAACAGGCTAGGTTGTTATCCTTATAGTTACATGCCAACATACTTGTACGTTACACATAAACTTATATATCACATGAGCATACAGCTTTACTTACTTTCCATTTTGCACATACTATGTTATTATCTTTAGACTTACTTGCCGAAACATACTTTGTACATCATAGACTTTTCATCATTATTTTATAAAATTAGAACAACATACACATCCCAAAATGATAACCCCAAAAACCTACACAAAGCCTAATGTTGACCTTTGACCTGCGGAGTCGTCCTTCGAGAACCTACTTCCTTACCTGCACGGATTAAAGAAACCCGTGCTAAGCGTTTTACGCTTAGTGGGGAACTCATACATAACAGGCAATATTATACAACAACATTTATGACTTACAAAAACATGCCTCATCAACAAATAGGTTAACATGCTAGCATCTCATTTCATCCAATTAATACTGCATCAATTCATAATATTTATCTTTCTAGCATATCATCATTTCTTTAATATATTTATCATGTCAATTGATTATCCATCCAAATAATTTATGCACATAGCTTTATTTTATGTTTATCAGATTATTTTTTTCGCCCTTTTCTTTTCTTTTTATTTATTCGATTATTTTGCCTGCAATTCAAAGTTATGGATAACGGGTAATTTTCAAACAGAATATAGGTACCTCAAAGGTACTTCTTATAAACAGAATATAGGTACCTCGAAGGTACTTCTTTCAGATAGAATTTTCATATATCTTGGTACCCCTTGGGCACATTCATCATATAGAACTTTCATACTTATGGGTACCCTTCTTATTCATTCTTACATAGCTTGAAATCCAGCAAGGATTCAATTAAAATCATATCATCAGAATCAAACTTTCTTTAACTTACTTATGCTGCAGCTCAGAGACCCTCTATAGGCATGCCTACCTATCCAATACTTGACCGGCAGGCTTAAGTTGTTTAATTATGTCATTCATTTCACATTGATCAATCTTCATAGCACATATATCATTTATGACCACATTCTCATTTACAAATGCACTTTAACCCATCAACTCTTTACATCACTTAGTTAAGTTCAAGAATCATCATATCATAAGCATATACACATCATTTGAGCATAACATCGCTTTCACACATATGTATATTGTTAATTTATTAAGTAAATTACAAATCTTAATCATGCTCATAAGTTCTCCCCATGATAACTACTTTTGTGATCATTTAATAACCCTAAACATGCATAATAAGTTGAGGGGAAGGTTATGGGCTTGACCCATGCCAACCATATGCTTTAAAACATAAATATAATTCATTTTAAGCATTTTTCTGTCGCGAGGTCGCGACGCTGTCGCGATCGCGACAGTAGCTCACCTTGGGAGCCCTACGAGACTGGGTTTTACACTCATATTGCATCGCGAAAACCGACCCCTAGACGTCATTTTTAGGCAAAGTTGTCTTCTTAACAATTGTTTCCCTACGTCTTATCTTTCCAATGGGACAAGTTTCAGGTCAATTAAACTTCTAAATCATCCGATATAAATTAAACAATACAGACTGTTCCAGTGAGCCTGACTAGGTAGGTTCATGTCGGAGTTTATCGTTTTTAAGGCTCTTAGAGACAGAACTGGTTCCTGGTCCCTCTTAGACTTTTGTAGGTACGGAAATTATGGTTCTAATGGAGCAAGAATCACTGAATTTGGATTTACCAAACTTTATATATGATTAAATTACTACACAGAGGTCATGTGACACATATAACCAGAATCTTTCACACATCCAAAATACACATTTTAAGGGTAAAATAAACACCAAAACTTACCTTCTTCTTACCTTAACTTGGTCTTTTATAAACACAAACCAACATGCATCACATATTCATTTATTCATCAATTTCAAACATACAAGTCACACATGCAACACATTTTAATTTAGTTCCCAAACCTCACACTCCTAAGCTCCTAATGGGGCTGTTGTTCACTAGCTTCCCCAACCTTTGCTTTGCCTTTAATCCTCCTCTTTTCTTCAGCTATTAAGCATAAATTTCCAGCATTAATATCCTCATAATAACCTCATAAAAATCATACTAAGAATAGGTAGATGAAACAGAATTTTACATGCATGATTATACCATCATTTTACCTTACAAATCCTTGATCTTTGCTCTTAAATGATATGCATTCAACCCTTCCAACTTACACTCACTCAAGGCAGAGTTTTTTTGAAGGGAGAAGAGAGCTTAATTTGCTGAAGAACAAGTACAAAAGAATGGCTCTCTAAGACATACGAATTTCAGCTCTTCCTCTCTCTTT
The DNA here is from genome assembly GCA_947683425.1 of Excoecaria cochinchinensis. Classification (NCBI taxonomy): domain Eukaryota; kingdom Viridiplantae; phylum Streptophyta; class Magnoliopsida; order Malpighiales; family Euphorbiaceae; genus Excoecaria; species Excoecaria cochinchinensis. The sequence continues at coordinate 172,934 of CANTUQ010000192.1, forward strand.
CTTTCTCACAAAATAAAGACTAAAGAAGGCTCCAATCTATGTACAAAGATGCAGAAAATGGAAACTCCACTAGCCACTAACTTTACTCTTCCACTAGACACTTAATGCTAATTAATGATGAGTCCACTCTTCATAAATCCACAGCAAAACCCACTAAGAAAAGTTGTTCCCCATTAGCTTCCACTACTCTTATTTAACTCCTCAAATGTTCCATCAATTCCCACTAAAAATCTGCTCCCACTTCTCTTATTTAAATTCTCACATGTTCCATCATTTCCCACTAACAAAAATCTGCTCCTTCATATAATTAATTACCCATTATTTTCTACCTTAATCCTTTGTTAATTAACTTAGTTAATCCTCCATTTATTTACCCATGCATAATGTCATTTTACTCACTTACATACTTTATATTTTTGCAATTAAATCCTTCTTTTATTTTCAGATTAATCCACCCCTATAATTAATTATCTAAACACCCTTAAATTCAGAATTTATCTCTTAATAAATATACATACATACTTCATATGACATACCGAAACAACTAGGGTATTTTGCGGCCATTACAACTCTCCCTTCCTTAAAGAATTTCGTCCTCGAAATTCATACCTGAGTCAAACAGATGTGGATGTTGCTCACGCATAGCATCCTCCGGTTCCCAAGTTGCTTCTTCCACTCCGTGATGTTGCCAAAGTACTTTCACGAGCGGTATTTGCTTATTCCGAAGCTGTCTTACTTCCCTTGCTAAAATTGTCTTTGGTTTCTCATCATAGGAGAAATTTGGTTACACTTCTACTTCTTGTAGGGGCAAAACATGAGATTCATCCGATCTATATCTCCTCAGCATAGATACATGGAACACATCGTGTAGTTTACTCAAAGCTGGAGGTAAAGCTAAACGATATGCCACAGCACCTATTCTTTCCAGAACCTCATAAGGTCCAATAAACCTTGGACTCAACTTTCCTTTGTTGCCAAACCTCAATACTTTCCTCCAAGGCGACACCTTCAGGAATACTTTATCGCCCACTTGGAACTCAATGTCTCTTCGCTTCAAATCAGCATAAGACTTTTGCCTATCACTTGCTGCTTTTAACCTTTGCTGAATCATCTTAGCTTTTTCTTCTGTATCTCTTACCAAATCTGGCCCAACAATTCTGTTCTCATTCAACTCTGTCCAACAAACTGGAGTACGACATTTTCTTCCATACAGCACTTCATATGGGGACATGCCAATGCTAGTTTGATAACTATTGTTATAAGCAAACTCCATGAGTGGAAGATACTTATCCCAACTTTTAGAAAAATCCAGAACACATGCCCGCATCAAATCTTCCAAAATTTGGATAATCCTTTCTGACTGCCCATCTGTCTGAGGATGGAAAGCTGTACTAAAATTCAACGTTGTCCCCAAAGCAGCTTGCAAACTCTTCCAAAACTTAGAAGTAAACCGAGGATCTCTATCAGACACAATTGTCAAAGGTACTCCATGAAGTCGAACTATCTCTTTAACATACAGATCAGCCAACTTATCAAGAGAATAATCCATCCGAACTGGAATAAAATGTACTGACTTTGAAAATCTATCCACAATCACCCATACTGCATCTTGCTTTTTCAAAGTCAGAGGCAAACCTGTAACAAAATCCATGGTAACATTTTCCCATTTCCATTATGGAATAGGAAGTGGATTCAACATCCCTTGAGGCACTTGATGCTCTGCTTTCACTTGCTGACAGATCAAACACTTGGACACATATTCAATTATATCCTTCTTCATGCCTGGCCACCAATACAGTGGTTTCAGATCTTGATACATTTTGTTTCCACCCGGATGCATAGTAAAAACCGTATTATGTGCCTCGTAAAGCAATCTTTTCTTCAATTCCTTATCATTAGCCACGCATATTCTGTTCTTGTACCGCAGTACTCCATTCTTATCCACCATATACTCAGACTTATCATCTTTGCCCACTGACTGCCAAACTTGCTGCAACTTAGGATCATTCTTTTGAGCTGCTAACAAATCATCTATCAATACCGGTCTTGCTTTCAAATGAACAAGCAAAGCTCCATCAGATGTAAATCTCCATCTCACATGCTTCAACTGCATTGCTGAAACTGTCTTCCTACTTAGTGCATCAGCTACCACATTTGCTTTTCCCGGATGATAATCTACTATGCAATCATAGTCTTTAAACAGCTCTAGCCATCTTCTTTGCCTCAAATTCAACTCCTTCTGAGTGAGCAGATATTTCAAACTTTTATGATCAGTGTAGATTTTACACTTCTCACCATACAGATAATGTCGCCATATTTTTAAAGCAAACACTACTGCAGCTAGCTCTAAATCATGAGTTGGATAATTCTGCTCATGTGGCTTCAGTTGCCTCGATGCATAAGCCACCACCTTCCCATCTTGCATAATAACACATCCTAACCCAACTCCCGAGGCATCTGTGTATAACACATACTCTTTACCAGACATGGGTTGAGTAAGAACTGGGGCCTCTACTAACATCTTTTTCAACTGATCAAAACTTTGCTGACACTTTTCCGACCATACATACTTCACCCCTTTTCGCAGCAACTTTGTCATTGGTGAAGCTATAACTGAGAATCCTTTCACAAACCTTCTGTAATACCCTGCCAAACCTAAGAAACTACGAACTTCAAGCACATTCTTGGGTGGCTTCCAATTCACAATAGCTTCTATCTTAGCTGGGTCTACTTTAATCCCTTCTGAAGATATTACATGACCCAGAAAAGATACCTCTCGTAACCAAAACTCACATTTACTCAACTTGGCATACAACTGATGTTCCCTCAGTGTCTGAAGTACCATCTTTAAATGCTGCTCATGTTCCTTCTCATCTTTGGAATAAACCAAAATATCATCTATGAACACTACCACAAACTGATCAAGATAAGACCTGAATACTCTATTCATCAAATCCATAAATGCAGCAGGCGCATTAGTCAACCCGAATGGCATTACTAAAAATTCGTAATGTCCATACCGAGTTCTAAATGCTGTCTTTGAAATATCCTCCTTCTTTACTTGCAACTGATAATACCCAGAACGCAAATCAATCTTCGAAAACACACCTGCTCCCCTTAACTGATCAAATAAATCCTCAATCCGAGGCAAGGGATACCGATTCTTCACGGTTACCTTATTCAGTTGTCGATAATCAATGCACATTCTCATTGTACCATCCTTCTTCTTAACAAACAAAACCGGTGCTCCCCATGGTGACACACTGGGTCTAATGAAACCCCTATCCAACAACTCCTGCAACTGAACTTTCAGTTCTTTTAACTCTGTTGGAGCCATCCTGTATAGTGCTTTAGATACTGGTGTTGTACCTGGTAACACATCTATTGACAACTCTACTTCTCTTACTGGTGGTACACCACTCAATTCTTCTGGAAACACATCAGGAAACTCACTTACCACTGGTATATCTTGTATCTTTACATGCTCTCTTTTACTATCCAACACCAAAGCAAGATAAGCTTCACATCCCTTCCTTAAACATCGACTGGCTTGCATTGCAGATATCACATTCACAAGAGGATTAGTACAAACTCCCTTGACTATCACTTTATTCCCTTTATCATCCTTAAGTATCAAAATCTTCCTTTTACACTTCACATCCGCATCATACTTTGTTAGCCAATCCATCCCCAAAATCAAATCAAACTCATCAAAGGGTAATTCAATCAAATCTGCAGGAAACTCATAACCTTGAACTTGTAATGCACAATTCCTATACACCCGATTCACATTTGCACAACCTCCTAAGGGACTTGTTACACAGATATCATATGCTAAACATTCAGCTTTAGGCATGCTTTCACTTATCTTATCAGAACATATGTATGAATGCGTAGATCCAGGATCAATAAGTGCAAACATTTTCATATCATTAAACAGAAAAGTACCTGCTATCACCTCAGGTGCATCTTGCTCCTCACGAGCCTTCAGGGCATAAGCACGAATAGACCCTGCACCAGGCCTATCCACAGCCTCAGAATCAGTTGCCCACCTTGACTGACTTCCTCTGCCACGTCCTCTACCTCTTCCTCTGTTAACAGAAGGCATATTTGAACCACCTCTACTTTGCTCCTGTTGATTACTCACTGCTACACGTGGTTGAGGGCAATTGGCAATAAAATGTTCCGTGCTTCCACATCCAAAACAAGCACCTATAACCTTCCAACACTCACCCCAATGTCTTTTTCTGCAATGAGAACACTCAGGTATTTCACTCCTGCCACTAGTTGTTCCTCGACTCTGATGAGCTACTGGAGGTTTTCCCCATTTCTTTCCTCTTGCTGAAGGACCATACCTAGATTCTGCTGGTGGTACCATAGTAGAAACTCGTGGCCTTTTCGCCTGATTAAATCCTCCTCTATTGGCACTTCTTTTCTGCCTCCATTCTTTTTGAGCTTCTAGATTCTTTTCAGCTCTCAAGGCTGCCTGAACTATTCTGTAGTAGCTCACATTTTGATCAGTGGTCAAAGAAATCAGCAAAGCCTTTATGTCTTCATTCAGCCCTTCCTCAAATTGTTGACACCTCAAACTTTCATTCAAAACCTTCTTAGGAGCATACTTACTTAATCTGCAGAATTCAGCCTCATACTCAGAAACAGTCATAGCTCTCTGCTTTAAGCTTAGGAACTTCTTCCAGTTTGCTTCTTGATATGCCTTAGTAAGGAACTTGTGCCTGAATTCACTTTCAAAGAAATCCCAATCCACAGGATTAGGAAGCTCAGGATTCTGTAATACCAGCTTCCACCAGTCATATGCAGCACCTTGTAGCAAAGACACCACACACTCAAGCCATTGATCTTTAGGACACCGTATCTCCTGGAGAATTCTTTCTACTTTTTCAATCCAGTATTCAGCTTTTTCAGATTCATCTAACTTTGTCCCAAAGAATTCTTCAGCTCCATGCTTTCTTAAAGACTCTATTGGTAGCCTGGGTGCCATCATTCGCTCCATAAACCTTGCCATATCTTGTGTTATTTTTATCACAGCTTCCATAGGTCCTATTGGAACCTCATTTCCTTGCCTATCTGGCCCAGTCTGTCTAGTGCCCGTCCTTTCAGCTTCTCGAGAGTTGACACTTTCGGCTGTTTCTTCTATCACTTGGCGGTTAAGTTCCATTTTTGAAACTACACAAATTAAATAAGGACTTCCGCATTAGGTCAACATACTATACACATCCTATCTACCCATTATTCCCAGAAAAGACTAAACCAAATGCTCTGATACCACAACTTGTGACGCCCAGTTCCACTCGCTAAAGCTGATGTAGCTATAACGATAGGAAGTGACCGCGCACGCAAAATTACTTACATATGCTGAACTTAAGGTGATCATAAAAACCGGTACAAATAAATTTTTATCTATACTTATTCATGCCATCCACATGCAGCACACATAAACATATATTTCACCATAAACAGGCTAGGTTGTTATCCTTATAGTTACATGCCAACATACTTGTACGTTACACATAAACTTATATATCACATGAGCATACAGCTTTACTTACTTTCCATTTTGCACATACTATGTTATTATCTTTAGACTTACTTGCCGAAACATACTTTGTACATCATAGACTTTTCATCATTATTTTATAAAATTAGAACAACATACACATCCCAAAATGATAACCCCAAAAACCTACACAAAGCCTAATGTTGACCTTTGACCTGCGGAGTCGTCCTTCGAGAACCTACTTCCTTACCTGCACGGATTAAAGAAACCCGTGCTAAGCGTTTTACGCTTAGTGGGGAACTCATACATAACAGGCAATATTATACAACAACATTTATGACTTACAAAAACATGCCTCATCAACAAATAGGTTAACATGCTAGCATCTCATTTCATCCAATTAATACTGCATCAATTCATAATATTTATCTTTCTAGCATATCATCATTTCTTTAATATATTTATCATGTCAATTGATTATCCATCCAAATAATTTATGCACATAGCTTTATTTTATGTTTATCAGATTATTTTTTTCGCCCTTTTCTTTTCTTTTTATTTATTCGATTATTTTGCCTGCAATTCAAAGTTATGGATAACGGGTAATTTTCAAACAGAATATAGGTACCTCAAAGGTACTTCTTATAAACAGAATATAGGTACCTCGAAGGTACTTCTTTCAGATAGAATTTTCATATATCTTGGTACCCCTTGGGCACATTCATCATATAGAACTTTCATACTTATGGGTACCCTTCTTATTCATTCTTACATAGCTTGAAATCCAGCAAGGATTCAATTAAAATCATATCATCAGAATCAAACTTTCTTTAACTTACTTATGCTGCAGCTCAGAGACCCTCTATAGGCATGCCTACCTATCCAATACTTGACCGGCAGGCTTAAGTTGTTTAATTATGTCATTCATTTCACATTGATCAATCTTCATAGCACATATATCATTTATGACCACATTCTCATTTACAAATGCACTTTAACCCATCAACTCTTTACATCACTTAGTTAAGTTCAAGAATCATCATATCATAAGCATATACACATCATTTGAGCATAACATCGCTTTCACACATATGTATATTGTTAATTTATTAAGTAAATTACAAATCTTAATCATGCTCATAAGTTCTCCCCATGATAACTACTTTTGTGATCATTTAATAACCCTAAACATGCATAATAAGTTGAGGGGAAGGTTATGGGCTTGACCCATGCCAACCATATGCTTTAAAACATAAATATAATTCATTTTAAGCATTTTTCTGTCGCGAGGTCGCGACGCTGTCGCGATCGCGACAGTAGCTCACCTTGGGAGCCCTACGAGACTGGGTTTTACACTCATATTGCATCGCGAAAACCGACCCCTAGACGTCATTTTTAGGCAAAGTTGTCTTCTTAACAATTGTTTCCCTACGTCTTATCTTTCCAATGGGACAAGTTTCAGGTCAATTAAACTTCTAAATCATCCGATATAAATTAAACAATACAGACTGTTCCAGTGAGCCTGACTAGGTAGGTTCATGTCGGAGTTTATCGTTTTTAAGGCTCTTAGAGACAGAACTGGTTCCTGGTCCCTCTTAGACTTTTGTAGGTACGGAAATCATGGTTCTAATGGAGCAAGAATCACTGAATTTGGATTTACCAAACTTTATATATGATTAAATTACTACACAGAGGTCATGTGACACATATAACCAGAATCTTTCACACATCCAAAATACACATTTTAAGGGTAAAATAAACACCAAAACTTACCTTCTTCTTACCTTAACTTGGTCTTTTATAAACACAAACCAACATGCATCACATATTCATTTATTCATCAATTTCAAACATACAAGTCACACATGCAACACATTTTAATTTAGTTCCCAAACCTCACACTCCTAAGCTCCTAATGGGGCTGTTGTTCACTAGCTTCCCCAACCTTTGCTTTGCCTTTAATCCTCCTCTTTTCTTCAGCTATTAAGCATAAATTTCCAGCATTAATATCCTCATAATAACCTCATAAAAATCATACTAAGAATAGGTAGATGAAACAGAATTTTACATGCATGATTATACCATCATTTTACCTTACAAATCCTTGATCTTTGCTCTTAAATGATATGCATTCAACCCTTCCAACTTACACTCACTCAAGGCAGAGTTTTTTTTGAAGGGAGAAGAGAGCTTAATTTGCTGAAGAACAAGTACAAAAGAATGGCTCTCTAAGACATACGAATTTCAGCTCTTCCTCTCTCTTTCTTTCTCACAAAATAAAGACTAAAGAAGGCTCCAATCTATGTACAAAGATGCAGAAAATGGAAACTCCACTAGCCACTAACTTTACTCTTCCACTAGACACTTAATGCTAATTAATGATGAGTCCACTCTTCATAAATCCACAGCAAAATCCACTAAGAAAAGTTGTTCCCCATTAGCTTCCACTACTCTTATTTAACTCCTCAAATGTTCCATCAATTCCCACTAAAAATCTGCTCCCACTTCTCTTATTTAAATTCTCACATGTTCCATCATTTCCCACTAACAAAAATCTGCTCCTTCATATAATTAATTACCCATTATTTTCTACCTTAATCCTTTGTTAATTAACTTAGTTAATCCTCCATTTATTTACCCATGCATAATGTCATTTTACTCACTTACATACTTCATATTTTTGCAATTAAATCCTTCTTTTATTTTCAGATTAATCCACCCCTATAATTAATTATCTAAACACCCTTAAATTCAGAATTTATCTCTTAATAAATATACATACATACTTCATATGACATACCGAAACAACTAGGGTATTTTGCGGCCATTACAGTTGGTCCTTGTCAGGGACCTGATGGGCTCCCTTCGCGAGGTGCCTGATCTGGCACGGGTGTTGCCATTGTGATCAATATCCATGTGGATTGTGTTCTCATTGGATCGTGAGTTCGCCATTCCTCTCAATGAAAGCACAAAATGATAAAGCTAGAAATGTATTTATCTGAAGAGGAGAGGTAGGACCGATCGGATGAGGAAAATCCCGCAAGAAAGAGTGCCCGGTTGGACCAGGCGTGAGCACTCCGAAACTTAAGTTAGTAGCTTAGAGAGAGAAAATGCTTTTAGAGATAGAATGCTAGAGATTCAATACCTGGAGCCATCGTTGGCTAGGCTATTTATATGAGATGGTTGAGGGACACTTGAGTGCCTAGGGAGTGATTACTGGTAGTCAGAGTAGGTATTCGGCGATTTGACAGGGAGCAGGTGGAAGGCATGGGCGCTGCCTTGTGTTAGACGGATGATGGGACTGGCGGTCACATCATCCGATCGGGCGTGTGCACTGCCTGGGAGCTCGTGCTTGCAACTCTTTGCTATTGGGCCTTGGGCCTTGCCAGTGTATTGGGGCAACTAGATGGGCCTTGGTGCAAATGATATTTGCTGGGTTATCAGACATATTATGGATTAAATTTTAATAATAAAATATGTATATTAAAAATGCATTAATAGTGTAACTAAGCAAGAAATAAATAATTAATAACATGGAATTAAAATTTTGGAGAAGAAAAATAAAAGGTAAATTAAACCAAGTGGAGGCCGAATTGAATGAAAGCCTAAAATAAGAAATTAAGGTGGTTAAGGTTATGTGAATATGGAAATATAATGGTACTTAATGTATATCAAGTATATGAAGCTTTATAAACGAGTAATGAATAAGAATAAAAAAAAAATAGAGTAAAATAGTAATTATACAAGAATTAGGATCAAAACGGCAAATAAGAAGAAATGAGAAGAGTAAATGATAAAATAAGTTAAAAATGTTAAAAAAGGGCCTAAAGTGAAAATAACATAAAAAAAATAGTATTTAAGGATTAAAGAGCATATTTTACATGTAAAATAATTAATTTAGAATAGAAAATAGGAAAGTAGTGACAAAATTGTAAATGTGAGAAAATGAAGGATAAATTCGAAAATTAGTAGAAAATGAGGGACTAATTGATAAATTGACTATAATGGTTTAAAAGTAGGACTAAAATGTAAATTAGATAAGAATATGGATAAAATAGAAAATGAAAGAATTAAATGGGCACAATAAAAATAATTTATAATAGTAATAATGAAGAGATAGTAGGAGTATTGCATGAAAATAATGATATCAGATATATGCTAAAGCCTTTTCACGTGTGCATGTAGTGAAATAAATATGAAAATGCCAACTTGTGATTTGTAGCTAAAAATTAAATAGTTTGAAGTATCATTATTTAAGTAATAACCAGAATAATAGAAAGAGTAAATAACTAATAATAGTAGTTAGAATAATAATAGGAATAGTATTATTAACGAAAATTATGAGAATAGTGTTAGTAATAGTAGAAATAGTAGGGATAATAATTTTAAAAATAATAGTAATAATAATAGTGTTAATGTTAGTGTTAAAGTCAATATTAATGTTAATGATAATGCTAGTATTAATAATGATAAATGAATTTATTATTTTTTTTTTGAATAAAGATAAATGAAAAATTAGTAATATTAGACATCTAATAAGTAACAGTGGAATTCAAAGGCTTGAAAGTAAGACAAATTAAAAATAATAAACAAAGGAATTGGTGGGTCAATTTCACTCATGGTCACTCAACTTATCACTTATCGCACAAAAGTAACTGACTTTTTTTTTTCTTACTTAAATGTCACTGAACTTTAACATTATTGCACAAAAGTCATGTTGACCGGAATCCGGCGACGACCCTTGCCGGATTGATGACTTTTTTGCAAAAATGTTAAAAGTTCAGTAACATTTAAGTTGAAAAAAACAAAAGTTAATTACTTTTTCGAGATAAATGATAAGTCTAGTGACCGTGAGTGAAATTAATTTAAATGTAGCATTTGTTGAACTTATCAATCCGGCAAGAGTCGTCGCCGGATTCCGGTCAACATGACTTTTGTGCAATAATGTTAAAAGTTCAGTGACATTTAAGTAAGAAAAAAAAAGTCGGTTACTTTTGCGCGATAAGTGATAAGTTGAGTGACCATGGGTGAAATCAACCCGGAATTGGTCTTTCCATGGGAATGTAATATATGACATGACGGAAAGTAAAATAAATTAGTAAATTAACTTATAGAATAATAATGTATTAGAAACTCTAATAATAATGTTAGTAATGCTAATGGAAGTAGCAGATATATATAGATGGCAATATTATTGATAATGGGATGAATGAGCAGATGGAAAGATTGCATGGAAAAGGGAAAAGAAAAAGAAATTGTAACAGGGGTATGCATAATGAATTAGTTCACGTGTGAGTGTCGGGGTGAAGACAAAATCTATGACCTAAAACTTGAAATTAAAAGGCTTAAAGGATAAAATTAATAATAATTTAAACAATATTAATACTAGTCATAACAGTATTAATAATAATAATAATAATAAAAAATAATAACAATGAAAAGAAAGTAATGAAAGAATTACATGAATACTATTAGTGATAAGAATAGTATAATTATTGAAAGTAATACTAATAATGTTTTTAATTAAAGGAATATTAAGTGTAACAAGTATAAAAGTAATAGTGATAGCATTAATAAATATAATAAGCATGTTGGTAAAAATAATCTCTTAAACGGTAGATAGTGGAATAATTGTATGCAAATATGTCCATATGTACGGAATGATAATGTAATGGCCCAAATGCCGGATTAGAAGTGTACAGTGGATGTCTACAGTGTCTTTAGTGTGATATCAGTGTAGAGTGATATTATAAGTATGATTATGTGGAATAATATTGAATGTAAAGTGTGTTTGTAGTATAGAAATTCCAGGGTGATTAACCTTGGGGTAGACATACAGCCGGCCCGGTGTCCGTCGGCCGAAAAATTCTAATTTCTTAAAAATGATATGTGTGTCGCTAGGAGTCTAGTGGTGAAATCTGGAGTGAAAACGGAGTTAAAGTAGCCTTCGAAAATCATTCAGAAGTTGGCCTCCGGTTCGGTTCAAATTGAACTGGGGTTTGACCGAGATTTGACTGAGCATTTAAAAATAGCTATTGAGATTTAATGGGTCTGTAGTGGGACGTATAAAGGCATAAATAATTCCCTGTAAGTTTTGACAGCATTAGAATTTGATTTTACGGTAGATCAAAAAGTGGTTAAAGTGGACCGGTTTAAGTGAATCGGGGCCCAAATGGACTCCGATTGAATTAAAATATTGCAGGGAGGCTATTTTTGATATTTTAAGAATGATGGAATTGGTTATATGTGAAAATAAGATGAGGAACATATAGATGCTTTGAAATAGTGGAAATGAACCAGAAAACCAAAATTTTGGTCCAAACCGGTCGGACCACTTCGGTTGGACCACTTCGATTCATTTATGGCCTATATAAGGGAGGGGGAGGCCAGATTTCTCTAGAGAAATTCAGCCAAAACCTCCCTCCTCCTTCTTCTTCAAAATCGAATCCATCTTTCCTCACTTTTCTCCATTTTTCTTCTTCCTTTCTCCAATTTCTCCCCAAATCTTAGCCTCCTAAACAAACTTCAGCCACTATAGAATATAGAGACAGTGATTGGAGTCCATTTGGAGCACTAGAAGTGAAATTTTCCTTGTGTACAAGGTTTAGGGCCAAATTTGAGGTAAGTGATTTAGGTGTTTTTAAATTGGTTTATTGGTCCCTTTAGGGGTGTTCAAGGGTGTACAGTTCATTTATGATGTTAGTTTGTAAAAATGAAGCATGAATTTGATGTTATAGTGTTATTTGAATTTGGCCACCTTAGGTTTTCAAGGGAAGATAGTTGTTTCATGGGTTAAAAGCTATGGAAAGGAAGCTTAAGGAGTGGAGATCAAGGAAATAAGGTGAGTGGATACAATATCCTTCTCTTTCCATTGATTATGTATGTGTTTTAGATTATGTCTAAGTGTGAACATGAGATTTAGGCATGTTTAATTAAATCTAACTTGATAAGTATGCTTGGTGGACTTAAATAAGTGTATAAATATGCTTAGAATAAGTTAAAACATTATGGTATAAAAATACACATGTTGGCCGAATGAACAATTAAGGAATTCATAATATATATATATATGATTTTTATGGCATATGAATGATGGTTACAATGTGTATAACATGTGTAAGGTATGATGGAATAGTTAAAAGATTGAAAAACCATTTTAAAAAATTTGTATAAGCTTGGCCGAATGGATTATTAAAGGAAATGATGAGATATGTTGTGAAATAAGGTATATAATTAGTAATTATGATGAGTATAATACGAGAATAGTAGGATTGAATAATTAAAGTGAACATAGTGAGAAATTAGTGTGTTGCCCGAATTGAATAATGAAGAATTTAATCATGTATATTAGTAATTATGGCATGCAAAGGATGTTTATAATAAGTATAACATGCAATTGGAATAACTAAGTGGTTAAATAAATTAAAATTTAACATAATGATATAATGATGTTTTGGCCGAATTGAGTGTATTGAAATAATAAAGTGTATTTTGATGATTTATTGGATATAATGCCATTAAATGATAAATTGATGATAAACGAGCGTGTATGCAAAGTTTATAAGTGATAATGAGGTGTATGCCGAAATTTGTATATTAACATAATGTGAAATCCAAGTGAAATTATGATGATATTTGCCCTTAGTAATAGTTTGGGAGAAAAATCTAGTCCAGGATATAACTGACTAGCCATAGGGATTCCACACCATGATACGAGTCATGGCGACTCGATATTGCTAGGCCAATGACGGTCTATCTCAGTGTACAGTGTATACAGTGATCAGTGTAATGTAGTGCAATGATGAATGGTCCCATTGGGATCATTCTATAGTGTAGTAGATCTGTGGGGTCCACGTCCCGCGTATCCGGTTGGTAGATTTTCTACCGGATTTATACTAGAGGCATTATGGGATAAAATTGACTAAAATAGTGATAAAAGTGAAAATAAGTTAAAATGGGACTAAATTGGAATAAGTAGGTAAAATGGTAAATTGACATTAATTAGGTAAAAAGTAGTAAAGTTAGGTAAAAAGTGTGAATGTAAGGGTAATATGGTAATTTTGGCAAAATATGAGGGTAAAGTGGTAATTTAATGTAAAAGTGGTAAATTAGGGACCTAAATGTAATTTGGTAAATTTATAAGGCCAAAAGTGGAATTTAAGCGTAAAAAGGGTAAATTGGTATTTAAAATAATTAAGAAGGGTAAAAGTGGAAAAATAAGATTAAGTGGGGTTAAAAGTGTAAATAAAGTAAGTGGGGTTAAAAGTGTAAATAAAGAATAATTAAGGGCATAATGGTAATTAAGTGTAAAATAAGGATATAAATGGAAATAGAGTAAAAGAAGGGACATGGTCGGTATTATGATAAAGGTGGGGACATAGATGTAATTAATGAAAAAGTCAAGGGTAATATTGGAAAACCAAGGAAAAAGATTAAGGGCAAAAATGTAATTAATGAAATAATAAATTTAATGAAAGGATTAAAATGTAATTAGTGTATAATAAAGTTTATTGTTTAATTAAGTAATTGAATTGATAAATTAAGTGGCTAATATGATTAATGATTTAATAGAAAATAATAATAGTAAATTAAAAGTAAAATTTAGATCAATTAGTGGCCTAATTGCAATTATAATAAATTGAAGTGGTAAAATTTGAATTTAAGGTAAAGCAAGGAGTAAAGTGTAATTTGGATTGAAATGTTATGGTAAGAGTTAAATTATAAAGTGTATGATGAAATAATGAATAAGTATAGTAATAAAATTGAATGGTAACATTTTGTAATTTAAAACAATTAAGGGTAAGATTGTATGATAATATACAGAATAGAGACTAAATCGTAAATTTACAGTAGTAAGACTAATTAGAATATTATGGTGTAGTTAATTGTTGACTCAGATATTAAGTGCACATTTGTTAAATGGGTGAATAAGTAATCGATGAAATTGGAATATTGTAGTGTAATTAATAAGTAATTGAATAAGGGTTTTAAATTAAGCTAAAGTGTAATTAGGTATGTGAATGTAATTTAATTGGGTTTATAAAGTGACATAATTGTAAATAGGGTATAAGCAGAGGTAAAAATGTGAATCAGTGACACTAATGAGAAATAAGTAGAAAGTAAGTAAAATCATGGTAATTGTTCGAATAATATTAATGTAAGGGTCAAATAGTAGATTAAATAAAGGACGACCATCGATTAAAAATACTACAACATTAATTGGGAAAATTGACTAATAAGTGAAGTGATGTAAATATCGATTTGGATATATATTGGTAAAATAGGGAATGACACAGGAATTAATAAATTAACAATGTAAATAATAATAATAATCTTAATAAAGTGAAATAAAGTGATAAAATTGTAATTGTAATAAATACAAAGATATAAATTGTAAATTTTAATTATGGAAAGATTATTAAAGGAGATATAGTGAATTAAGCTACAAGTGCAGGATTATTGAATAAAGGCTATAAGAACTGACAAATTAAGTGTGTAATTTGCTAAATTGAAACATTAAGAATATAAAATTAAGTTAATGGAAAATAAGGATTTTAAGGGAAATAGTGTTAAATGGTAGCGTGATTAATAGGAAGTGTCAATATAAAAGAAATTGATAAACCCATTAAGATGTTAATTATATAAGTGAATAAAAATTGAAAAGAAATTTACGTATTAATGATAAAACTACAATGATATAAAATGTAGATTAGATGATTGTTAAGATTTACATTAAATATATAATATTAAATAATTGACGAGGAACTTCGAGAATAAGGGATAGAAGTGATAACCATGTCAGTAATAATAGAAATAGTGTCGTTTAGAGAAGAAGTAAGAAAAATAATGATAAAATAGTAAATGTTCAAATAAGCTAGAGATTAAATTATAGTGTAAACCATTCAAGAATAAATATGTCTCGAAACCGAATAAATATGCATCGAAACTAAATAAAGTGATTAAAATAGTGAAAGATTTAACATAGTGAAAGATATTAATGTAAGAGAGTTAGTATAGTGTGAAAGAGTAAAGAAAGTGTTACGAACATAAAGAAAGTAAAACTATTAGACTAGTGTCATTAATACGAAAATAATAACTAATACATAAGTGGATCAATAAATAATAGAATGACCGATTGTAGACTATAATTCGGTATATAAGTAAAGCAAGAAAATAAGAGTGGTTAATAGAATTGATTATTAATTGACAGACTAAAGGTAATATAATCAGTGTTGAAATTATCAGTGTACATAGTAAAGGTATTGACAATAGAAACAAAAAGGATAAAGGAAGTGATAAAAAATAATTATAGAAGCAAAGTAGTTTATAAGATAATTTCGAAATGATCGATATAACTAGCTTTTAAAGTAGTAGAAGTACGTAACAACAGAATATCGTAGGAGTTAACAGTGAAAGTGATAGTGAAATTGACGATGACATAATAGTGTTTAATGTAATTATAGAATAGTGATGAAGATAAAGACATTGATAAGTGATAGCAGTGATAATGATTAAAGAAAGGATAGTGAGTGCCGTAAAAGTATATTAAAAGATGTCTAAAAGACTCAGGAATAAATATTACCATAATCTAAATAAAGAAAAATAATTCCGTGTGCATGCATGTAGGATTAGTATGGAAAACTTATGATATGTATCCACCACTGGGCATTTTAATGCTCAGCGCGTAGAGTGTACTGCGCGCAGGTTATAGTAGAATTGAGGTGGCCGAAGATGTAGTGACGACCGGACGAGGTTATCGACAGCAAGGATGGATGTTTTGGCATGGCATGTATACGATCGCAGTCAGGAGAAGCAATGGTAGGGGTATGTGAACTATATGTTAGTGCATTATTATGTTTATTGTATATGTATGTTGTGAATGTTATTGTAAAAAAAAAAAAAAATTTCCTACAGAATTATCTTAGTGACTGATAGTATAGAGTTGTGACATCCGGTATTCGTATCATTTACGGGTATAAGTGTATTACAGATAAAATGAGAAATTATACGTGATGATAATGATAGTAAAAGAAGTAAAAATAGAAATAAGAATGAACATAAAGTACCTGTATGTATATTGTTAATGAACGAATGCAAGACGTGTCATATGAATAAGTTAAAAAAGAAGTCATGGAGGCTCGCTTGAGTAGGTCAACGGCGGTCTACTAAAATGATAAAATGTTAAAATATTAAAGTGTTAAAGTGTACAATCAAATGAAATGTAAATGTACGAGTGGCTTTTTGGAGTCCCTCTAAAATGTAGTGGACCTATGGGGTCCACATCCCATGTAATCCAGTTCAGAGATTTCTACCGAATAATATTAGGGGCA
Source organism: Excoecaria cochinchinensis (assembly GCA_947683425.1). Lineage (NCBI taxonomy): Eukaryota > Viridiplantae > Streptophyta > Magnoliopsida > Malpighiales > Euphorbiaceae > Excoecaria > Excoecaria cochinchinensis. The sequence continues at coordinate 189,779 of CANTUQ010000192.1, forward strand.
AAATAATGATATGAAATAATAAATGAACTAGTGATTAAATTGGTAAATATTTAATAATAATAATAATAAAATAATTAATGATGTATATCAATAATAATGAGTTAGTGTATAATAAATACATAAATTAAGAAATCATGAGACACTGTTAAAAGATAATAAAAGAGAAAAGACTAATTAATGATAGCAAAGAAAATGTGTAACACCCCATATCCATACGTATGAGAGCTCATCCGCGAAGGGAGTGAGAACCCGTACGGATAAGGGTGTCACCAAACAAGCCACAACAAAGCATATATAAAGTATATAGATAACAGAGGAAAATTAAAACTTGAAATCTCAACATTCATTCATTGATATAATCACAAGATTCATTATAAAAGTATAACTGTACATATGATATCATTACAAAAATTACAATCTTCCAAAAGTACATAGCGGAAGAATTACAAAAGATAAATACAAAATAGAACCAAAAGGATTACAAAATGGGCTATATGGCCCTGCGGATACACTCCCAAAAACTCTAGTCCTTCCGCATCTGCACGGATAAAACACTCGTGCTAAGCGATAATGCTTAGAGGGGAAAACAGTACAATATGAACGGCTATTCACAGTGGTCGTTAAAACAAAACACATATAAATGGCACATGCTTGTAAATATGTAGTCAACATACATCACAGTCTTAAGTATTATAATCCACATTCATAAAGCTCATAATCTGAACATATCTCACCATAATATCATAATCGTATAAGGAACAATCAAATTCCTGCAAACTTAGAATAGCGGATAATGAGTGAACACATTGGTACCCGTGGGTACAGTTGAAAAGCAACATCTTTATTTCTCATTCAAAAATGTTTTAAAATTGGGAAATCTTAAACAAGATCCGAACAAATTGAGGATCGCGAGGATCCAAATGGGGACCTGATCAGGGTCCGGAACACATTGGGGCTGCAGCTACAGAGCTCTATTAGGCATGCCTAACTATCCACTAATTTGACTCTTGCAGGCCATACATCAATTATCATATCAATTACATATTGTACATAAAACTATCCATGCATAAGCATAATAACATCACAGGGTCAGAAATCAAGTTTTAGAAGCATAGAGGAAAGTTCATTTTTAAAAACCAGAGGAGTCACGCTCGGGACAGCCCTCGCTCCTGTACGAAGATAGATTGAGCAGCCTCTGTCACGCTCGCGACGAGCGTCACGCTCACGATAGAGGGCCAATGTAACACCCCCTACCCATACGTAGGCAAACCCATCCGGATAGGAGTGAGATGTCGTAGGAGCAGGGGTGTCACACCAAACAAAACAAGGCAAAAGCAAATATTCAATCATCATAAACAGACAGAAATACAGCAAAAATTAAAACTTTTGAGAAATAACAACTGATCATACATTAATATAACAAAATCATTACAATAATATTCTGATCAATTGCCAAAACAAAAGAATTACATATCCAAAAATATACATAGCGGAAGCTTGACAAAAACTAATACATGAGAGTTCTATTACAAAAAGAATTATCATAACTATTACAAAAATGGCCCTAACACTAATCCCTTCTGTGTTGGCTTGACTGGCGGCGACTCTTCCAAAACACAACACCTTCCGCTCCTGCATGGATAAAACACCGTGCTAAGCGATAACGCTTAATGGGGAACAGACACACAAATGAGTGGACGGCCATTCACAATGGTCGCCAAAGCAAATCACATATGATATGACATATGCGAATAATCATGTCAGATATGTAATCATACTTGCATAATAAAGACATACATTTAGAAGCTTATATCCATATTCATATACATATTGACTGATTTATCAAATCATTATCATGCTCATTCGGATATCACATACTGATAGTCATATCGAGGCAAACCCAAGCAAACAAAACACCTGCTGACTCACAATAGTGGATAACGAGTATACAGACAGTACCTTACAGGTACGAATCGAATACAGATAGTACCTTACGGGTACGAATCGAAAAACCATTTATTTTATCACATTCAAAACAACTTTTCGGAGGGAACTTAAACAAGATCCAAAATTCATAAGGGTTCGCGAGGAACAAGATGGGGACCTGATCGGGGTCCAAACGGAACTGAGGCTGCAGCTAAAAGACTCTATTTGGCATACCTAACTATCCACTAGACTGACTTTTGCAGGTCATGTAATACAATTCAGGTTCCAAATCATAGCATCTCATTTATCATGAAGGATTCATAATATTGCACATATAAATAACCATTTTATATAGCATACAGAGGTAAAAATTCATGAAGAAACCATTTGAAATTCATTTTAGAAGAGAAGGCAAAATCGAAAAAACAGGGCATGAAGAGGGTCACTGTTGCGCTCGCGATAATTGTCGTGCTCGCGACAGAGGTGAACCTGCCCCAGGTTGCGATCGTGGCAATCCTCGTGATCTCGTGAGGAATCAAATACAACCCACTGTCGCGCTCGCGACAGAGAGCGGCCAGCCCGATCCGTCGTGCTCGCGACAGAGGCTCTGCTGCTCCGCTCAGCAGGGAACTTGGACACATGCGAGAGCTGCTTTCATCGAGCTCTGTCGTGAAATTGCGACAATGTCGCGCTCGCGACAGAGTCATGATTTCCATCCCTTACACGAGAAATCTGCAGAAAACTCACCTCCACAACACCCAAACCTCAAATCTCAAACTAAAACATCAACTTACCTCATTTCCAGCCACCCACACATCATTAACAACATAAAACACAACATTTATACCAAGAATTCCAATTAAATCATGCCAATAACAACACCAATTTACACAAATAAAATATCAGCACTATTAATCATTCATCTTAATCAAGAACACAATTGAGTTCATTAAGCCACATTCAAGCCTACTTAACACATCTAAATCAAAACCCATAACATTTAAACTACAATAAACATCCAGAAACCACAAATTTCCAAAAATTCATCCAAAGAGCAAAAATCACAAAATTGCATAAATCACAAAAACTCCCAAACCTAAATCTCCTTAGCTCCTAATCACTTAGTGCCACTTCCCGACGCCTTCTCCTTCCCTTTGGGATCACGAGGAGTCTCAACTAAACAACAACCAAACAAGGGCACACAAACAAAAACCCTAGATTAAACCCTAACCCAAAAACGTGGAAAAGATGAAGATGAAGAAGAAAGAAGAAGAACAAGAACAAAATGCAGCAAAACTTACCAATAAACCTCTTAGAATTATCAAGATCCACCAATAATCCAACCCAAAAGGAGCGAGCCAAGGTGAGGAAGAGGAAGAGGAAGTAGAAAGGGAAAGCAAAAGAGAAGAGAAGGGGAGAATGGGAATGAAAGAGCAGATTTCTACTCTTCTCTTTCTCTTTCCTCAATAATACACCTTCCCCTTTCCACATGGCACACTACTATTGGTGGGTCTCAATAACTCACACCCTACAAGCACACATCAAACACACACAAGACTCTCCCAACTTAGGCACACCCTACCAAAGTATGAGCAAAACACACAAACACAACTCACTCACTCACATCCTACAAACAAGTGAGCAACACACCCAAATGCAACCCAATTAATTTACACCCTAATACCGTACATGCACCCACATACTAGCAAAACCCACAAACATGCATTTTACCCAAAATACCCTTATCACATGCCAAAACACATACAATGCACACACACACAAATGGCTCATACTACTAGTGGGAAAATGGGGTGTGACAACTCTCCCCTATTAACAAGAATTTCGTCCACAAAATTCTCACCTGAACTGAATGACTGCGGATACTGAGCCCTCATGGTCGCCTCTGGTTCCCAAATAGCTTCTTGGACTCCGTGGCGATTCCATAACACTTTGACCAAAGGGACTTGCTTATTCCTCAACTGTCTTACTTCCCGAGCTAAAATAGCCTTCGGTTACTCATCATAAGAAAAGTCAGGCTACACTTGCACATCTTGAACTGATAGAACATGTGAAGGATCTGATCTGTACCGACGAAGCATGGAGACATGGAAAACATCATGCAACTTTACCAACTCCATCGGTAAAGCCAATCTATAGGCTATCGGACTAACCTTAGCTAACACCTCATATGGTCTAATAAATCGAGGACTAAGCTTGCCTTTCTTACCAAACCATATCACTTTTCTCCAAGGAGAAACCTTAAGGAAAACCTTGTCCCCGACCTCAAACTGAACATCCTTTCTCTTCAGGATAGCATAAGACTTCTGCCGATCCTTAACTGCCTTCAAATTCTGCTGCACAACTCTGATCTTTTCCTCGGTGTCTCTAACCAAGTTTGGCCCAATAATTGAACACTCGATAGCTCGATCCAACAAACTGGAGTCCTACACTGCCGACCATACAAAGCTTCATATGGTGACATACCAATGCTCACCTGATAACTGTTGTTGTAGGCAAACTCCATAAGCTGCACATATCTGTCCCAACTATCCAAAAAATCCAATGCACAAGCCCGCAAAATCAAGGCCAAATACGCTTCACATCCCTTCCTCATAAACCGCTTGGCTTTCATAGCCGAGATCACATTATGAAGCAAGTCACTTCCTATACCTCTAACAACCACAGGCATCTGATCTTACCCTTGAGCACAACTGTTTTCCTCTAATAAACCACTATCGCTCGATGCTTGGACAGTCAATCCATACCCAAAATAAGGTCAAACTCATTAAATGGTAGCCTAATCAGATCAACCGGAAATTCCTTACCTTGCACTATCAGAGGACAATTCCGACATACCCTATTCACTTTCACACTCTGCCCTAATGGTCTAGTGACACAAATCTCATAATCCAATTTATCCTCATTAGACATTTCATCACTCAACTTATCAGAACACAGATAGGAATAGGTAGAACCCGGATCTATCAAAGCATACATCTTAGTACTAAAAAGTAAGAACTTACCAGCTATAACTTCCGGAGCATCCTGGTCGTCATGGGCTATCACCGCATAGGCTCTTGCAGTCGCAGGCACTGGATGATCAACTGTCCCAGAACAATCTCTTTCCCGAGGCCGTCCACCACTTCCCCGTCCTCTACCTGTCACACCCCAAATCGGGCTTAGTCGGAATTGGCAAGCTAAGTCGGATAAGTGAAGGGTATTTTGGTAATTTGTGCATGAGGAATTTGGATGATAAGGATTTAATTGCTAAGTAATTAATTAAATAAGTTAAGTGTGGAAAATTATTTGGTGTGCATGTGGTGTATGGTTGTAGGGTGTTTTATTGTGGCAATTATCTAGTGGATTGTGTGCATGGTACTATGGATGGAAAATATCTAGTTAGGAATTATCAAGTGAGGTAAGTGTTTGATGCCATGGGTTGTTAGTCAAAGATGAGATTAAGGGGTCCAATAGTGGAGTGACATGTGTATTGGTTGGTGGGAGCATTGAATGTGGAATTGAAAGGAGAAGAGTGAGGGAAGGAAAGGAGTAGCTTCCCGTAGAAGCCATTTGGGGTTTTGCCCTTCCCCTTTCCCACGCCTCTCTCTCTTTTTCTCATCTATGTTTTCTGCTCTCTCTTCCTTTCATGTGGGTATTCTTCCATCTTTGAGTTAGGGTTTTTGGTTTTGAAGGTTCAAAAAGGTAAGTGGCTATAATATTTTGGTTTGGGATCTCCTTCTCCATCACCTTCTTCTTCATTTGGAATTATGGCGATATGGTTTTTCTTATCTTGGGTTTATTCTTGATTTGATTAGGTTGTTAGTGATTGAAGTGAGAAAGAAGGACAAAGGAAAAGATTGAGGATTATAGCTTGAAGAGGATAATGGGTTATGCTTCATAGAGGTTCGGGAAACTCTCTTTTATGTATATGAATTTTAGTATATTCATGTGTGATATAAGTTTCTTGAATGTGTTGTTGATGATATATGTTGATGCTAGTGAGTGTTGGTTTAAATTGTTCATTTGTGCATGTGAATAGGATTTTGGGTAAAAAACTAGGTTAGAATGCACTTGACCTTTCTTGGGTTATTAAGTTGTATTGGGAGTTGTATAACTCTAAATGGTATGAAGCCAGTACCGTTAGAAATCTAAGATATATTCCTACAAATGTGTTACAAATAAGTTTGAGCTAATTTTAACTCTAGGTGTCCCAAAAGTGGTCAACAAGTAGAGTTATCTTCTCTGGCCGGGTTCAGGGAGTACTATAGGTTGTTTAGATCATATCTGACGCTATCGATGTCCAATTGATCTGTAATTTATTTCATTAGAAATTTAACATCCTAAGGAACATTTGTTAAGAAGGAAGTGTTTCCTAAAAAGGTCGTTTACATGTCGGTTTAGGCTGAACAAAAACGTGTACTGAAGCAGTCCTGAGTTTTGCCTTCTGTTTTGCAAATTTTTTGTATGTCACGGTCACAATGAATTCATTGCCACCGTGACCAAAGCCCAGAGAAGGAAGAATGCTTATTTTTGGACCTCATGGTCACAATGAATTCATTACCACCGTGACCCCTTCTGTTTTGACCATTTTATGTGTTTTTCTTCCCGAATTGAACCCGTATCGCACCGAAACTTTCTAGGATCTATCCGATGCATGTTTAGGACTATTAAATGAGTATAAGAATAGTATCACTTGGAAAATAAGCATGAATAGGATTAAGATTAATAGCAAACTAATGAAGTAATGATGTGTAATGTATGTATTAGAATCAAGTCAAGTTTAATGACATTATTGAGCATTATAATACTTTAATCTATATAGACGTGTATGATATGAGCAAGTATGCATAGGTATGAATTAAGATCTAAGTTATATACGCATGAAAGACATCACATGAAATGAGTTTGCTTAATAATAATAATATATATATATATATGGGATATGAGTAGTGAATGTGTGATTGAAGTAATTGCTTAACAATATTATGATGCATGCTTTGATAATAAATATTATTAGAATGTATTAGTATGCAAGATATCTTTGATGCTATTATGGTTCATGTGGATATTTGAGTGATTATATAATATGATAATGGTAAATGTGCTTTAATGCTTTTAGCTTATTAATTCCTCTTTTTAATGGAGACCCATAATGCAGCAAATCGGGTAAGTAAGTATTTATATAAATGTTCAAATAGTTGGTATGAATGATATGATAAAGTGTGTTTGGAATAACATTTTGTTATGGACTGTGGGTATGTCACGGTGACAACCTAATGGATTACCACCGTGAGGTACCCCAAGATTTCATTCTGCCGAGAGTTTTAGTATGTCACGGTGACAACCAATCTGGTTGTGACCGTGACCTACCCTGTTTTTGTAAAGTATGGTTAGTTGTTAAAAGTAAAGTTTGAATGTTAAGCTAATGATTTGAATGTTAAGTTAATGATTTGAATGTTAAGTTAATGATTGGCCTGATAATGTTTCCATATTTGACTTTGATAAATTTTAGAATATTGAATAGTGCTAAAGCATGTTGATGGAATTATATTGTATGCTTTATAATACGAATAGTATGATGCAAGACTAATATTATGAATTTCTTTATATGTCTACTATACTCTGGATTAAGTATGATGATATTTATATACCGTCTGATTTGACACATGATTTAAATGATACAAGACCTGCGAGAGTCAGTCTAGTGGATAGTTAGGCATGCCTAATAGAGTTTCTTTAGCTGCAGCCCTTTGAACATTTGGACCCTGATCAGGTCCCTGTGTGGTTCCTCGTGAACTGTTTAGTGTGAATGGATCTTGTTTAAGATCCCCTTTCGTTAAAATATTTTTTAATGTGGAAAATGATTTTGTTTTTCGATTTGTACCCGTAAGGTACCCTTTGGCCGATTTGTACCCGTAAGGTACTGCCCGTATACTTGTTATCCGCTATTTTGAGTCAGCAGGTATTTTGGTTTGCTTTGTCTGATATGAATATGAGAATATGATATCCAAATGTGTAAGATTTCAGTCATGTGAATCAGTTATGAATTCGAATGTGATTATGAATCTCTGAATGGGTTAAATGTGACTCAAACATGCCTATTGTGTGCGATTGTTTATATATATATACCGTATTGTGACTGCGTTTGAATATAATCAATTGTGGTTATAAGCATGTGAATTAGTACATATACGAATGTGATCTTATACTATTAACTATTATGGATTAGCATGTGAACTAGTTTGCGTGAAAATGCACATTGACTATTGAATGATTTTATATGAATGTGGATATGATCCTCTAAACGCACGGCTATTATATGCAAGTATAATATTATATGTGTTACAAATGTCTGCATATGCCATTTGCATGTGTTATGCCTTGGTGACCATTGTGAATGGCCGCCCATATTTTTTGTGTGTTTCTCCACTAAGCATTATCGCTTAGCATGGGTTCTTTTCCCGTGCAGGTGGCAGGTATGGTTCGGTTCGAGTCACATCTGCAAGGTCGGCCACATAGGAGTTAGGAGTTTTGTATTTTGCTCAACCTCTGTATTTTGGCTTTTGTTTTTCTCAAGTCTTATGTATATGTAATTATATGTAAGGATCTTATTGTAATTAAGTTTTCAATTATTCTTTCATTTTATCTTTCGCCTTCCGCTTTCGCTAAATGATTGTATGTATGTATGTGAGTTATTGTATGTTCAGCTACTATTTTGTTAAAATTTTAATTTCTGCTGTATCTCCGTATGTTTTTGTATGAATGTATACTTTCGCTTAGTGCATGTGCGCATATTTGTGAGCGAGCGTTGGTAGCGCTCTCCAGCGTCCTTCCAACGGGGATGTAGGGGGTGTTACATTTAGTGGTATCAGAGCGCCGGTTTGGCGGTTCTAGTTGTCTTGTTTGTTATGTGTTGAGTCTTTGCGTGAGAGTCGATTTCGTGTCGTGGCCTAATACAGATGTGTCTTGCTTTGTGTCGTGCCTATATGGAGTCTGATCTTAGTGAGAATGTGGGTGAGGCAACGAAAAGTGTGAACCCAATTAGTGCTGATCAAAGTGTTTCATTTCCGAGCATCCTTTGGTTGGAATTTCGGTCCTGTTCCTAATGATAGGACATTAGTGCAAGGATTGATTCAAATTTTGGATAGGCTAACTGCTCCTAGGATTTCTCAAGGTTTTGTTCAGAGTGTATCTCAGTAAAGAAAGGTGTCGAGTATAGAGGTGTTAGTGGGAAAGAAAATTCGAGGACCTCCAATGTGTCAACAATGTCAGAAGCAACATTGGGACAAGTGTAAAAATGTAAGAAGAATTGGATACCACCGGTAAGTGGACGAGTATTTGGATCTTGTGAGGTTTTGGTAGTACTCTATATGCCTGTCAGCTATCTCCAGAAAAGTGTTTGAATGAAAGCATATTAAATCATGGGGATGGGACAAAGTGCATCATTATAGCATCAATTGCATCACTCTGCATACATGAATCATCTCAATCTCATTGCATCATCATCCCTTTGACAATACATGATAAGCATTTGCAAATATGTTTTGATTGAGAGAAAGCTGACAGGGTGTATATGTACTATTTGATATTAAGATTAAGGGTAAAAATGACGCGCTCAGCAATCGTTTAGGAAAATGTTCTGTGTTTGGTTAAAGATTGAGCAGAAAGAGTATTTTGGGATCTTATACAAGTGAAGGTAAAAAGGATTTTAGAGTTTGACAGGAGTGTTATTGGTAAGGAGAAACATAGATATGATGGACATCTTTTAAGTATTGAAGGATTTATGTAGCAATCGGCAAAAGTTAATTAGTTTATGTGTAAAGTGTTTGGGCTTTGATTTCTGATGGGCAGTTAAGTAATGATCATTCTGATGAAGGTGTTTGATTCGAATATAAGAAAGTGATTTAAGAGTATAGCAATGGCGATAAGTGTAAGCGATTGAGTAGTTTGAGAGTGAAGTGTATGAGTTTGTTGGTGACATGCATATGATTGAATCATGTTATAATGCTTGAGAGGGTAATGTACATGATATAGTGTATAGAGTCTTTATGTTAAGCCTGAGTGCCATAGTAGTGGATAGATAAGCATGCTTATAAAGGGCTATAGTGCAGCTGCTACATGTTGGCCTTAATTGTGCCCAGAGTTTGGAATACCTCGTGTATTCCATACAGTTTGAGTTAATTCTCCATATGTAAGATACTGTAAACAGTATTCCGAGTTACCCGTATCCACCATGAAAGGAATTCAGGCTTGTCTTATTAATGTTGTGTAGTGAACTTGAGATGATTCAGAGTATTGTTCTGAATAAATGCTATCGTACATGAGAGTAATGTTTAAGTACATTACAGTTCTGTATACAAGAGTATGATTACATGAGTGTGTTGTCATGAATGTGGACACATGATAGCGTGTATTTGAATAAATGATATGTACAAGTTGTAGTGTACATGAATAAGTAAAAGAGTAGATGTTATATGCATGTAAACTCATAGTATTTGATATTTGAACATGAAACCTATGCAAGTATCAGAGCTATATGCATGAACTACCTATACAAGTATAAGAGTTATATGCATGAGATATATGATTATGTGATTTATCTGTGACTTCGTAAAGAAGTCCTTTATAGTATTTTCATCCCCACTAAGCGTTATTGCTTAGCACGGATGTTTGCTTCCGTGTAGGTTTACAGGTTCGGACCAGTGAGCAGACATCTGTGGGTCAAGGCCACTAGGAGTTTTGTTATGATTTCTTTTTGTATAAAATAGAAATAGAGTTTTTACATTTTGAGTAACATCATTATGTAATATAAGTAGAAAAAGCACAAGTAAAGGTACATGTAAATGTATATGTAAAGCTAAATGGAAACAGATGTAATATTAACATGTAAATGTATATGTAGTTAATATGAAATGCAAGTGGGCCCTAGTGTAGTATTTAATTACTTTTAAATGGATGTGTTTATGCTATCGCTTCTGCTAATGCATGTACATGTATACGTAAGTGTCCGCGTAGCGCCCCGATATTCCTTACCGGGGTTATGGGGGTGTTACATTTAGTGGTATCAGAGCATAGGTTAGAGGTTCTGGTCTATAAGATGTAGAGTATAGGTTAAATGTTAGAGTTTGTCTAGAGTTGTGGCCTAATGTAGATGTCGTTTGTGTAAAGTATATATGGAGTTCGACTCGCATGAGAGCGTAGAAGAGACAGCAGCAGATGTGAATTGGTAAGAGTTCGAGGTGACACTCTGTATTCCTGTCAGCTATCTCCTTGAAATCATTTGACATAAGCATAGTAAAACATGGGGATGGGTCAAGTGCATTACAGTAGCTTACATTGCATTTTCGCATCATTTTGCATACATAAATCATTACATGACCATTCCATCCGCATCCCTCATTTGTATGTGAAAAAGTATCATTGCATGCGTTTCATTGAGAAAAGCTGACAGGATATACATTCAGTGCTAGATGCATAGAAGAAGTATATGGATTAGAGTGCAGTGCATTAAGGAAAGTATGAAGTGTATACGATTTGATAGCTGTATGGTATAAGTGATGGTGATTAAGAGATCTGTTTAAGGATTTACCTGTTCAAGTGATTAGCGGGGAAATTTCGAGGACGAAATTTCTTAAGGGGGAGAGATTTGTGGAATCAATATCAAAAATTGATGGAATATGATCATGTTCATGCATGTTGAAATCATTAGAAACATCGCACAAGTAAGAGAAATCATTTGCCTTATTAATAATATTATAATTGTCATTTACATCATAAAAAAGTTCTAGAATAAAAAGACAATCTAAGCTAGTGTCTTCTTCTGCCTCCCTAGAGGTTGATACTGCTGCAGCTTGCTCATTGGCTTCCTGATTCAGCAGAGGTCCTTCTGGTATATCTGAGGAAATCTTTAAATCCCCCATCTTCAGTTCTATTTCTGCCATCTTCTCTTTCCCTTTCAGCCTGGCAAACAACATCTTCTCGGTGACAACCTCTTCGGGCTCGCATCGGTCCCAAGCAATGCTCTGAGTCAAGACCTCTTCATCCCAGAAGCTCTCAGCGGTCTTGATAACCCCGGCATCTCAGTCAAATACATTGTTGAAGATCTCAAATCCGGGGACAATTCTCCCATTCACTCACTACGGCTCATCTTCACCAGTATAAGCGCATACTGAGGATGCGGGCACAAAGCTTTCTGAAATGTGAGGGATCTTATCTGCCGTCCTCTTCTTGCCAAAACCGCCTCTGTACCCCAGACCCTTCCGGTTCTTCTGACCTCGAGTGGTGATCGCAGTTTGCAGCCCCTGAGAGTTTCTACCCAAACCGGCCCTAGGGAGATAGTGCATCTTTTTCATCATGTTAACCACAGCTGGGTTATCCACTGACCCGTGCTCTTCTCCTATCATTAACACGTGGAAGCCGCTGAAGGGCTGTTTAGCAATTTCAAGAGCTGACACCTGATTCTCTCTGGCCGCCTTAATAGTTATCACCTCCCCTTCGTGCGGGAACTTTATCATTTGGTGGAGCGTGGATGGTACTCCTCCTAATCTGTGAAACCAAGGTCTCCCTAGCAGGGCTGAGAAATTAGCTGGGATGGGCAGAACCACGAACTCTACCTCTACCTCAATGGGTCCCGTCTTGACCAGGGTCTTGAATGTTCCCGAGGCTTGCCTTCTTAAATTATCATAGGCTGTAATTGTCAAGTTTGATTCCCGGAGCATGTCCTCACTCAATTCAAAAGCCTGAAGGGCTATCAGAGGGCAAACATTGATAGAAGATCCATCATCTACCATAACGCAAGCGGTGTGCTTGTCGTTAATCTGTGCTTTGATGTACAGAGGTCGGTTATGATCGCGGCCCTCGACTGGTAGGTCGGCATCGGAAAATACCAATCTCTCGCCCGATCCTCCTTTAACTAGACCCAAAAGTTCTGATGGGGAAATTGTGGTGGCAACAGTGGACTCAGTCAAAGCCTCTACCACTTTCTGCCTGTGAGAAGGGGACTGTCTTAAAAGATCCCAGATGGATATTTGAGCTGCGGTCTTCTTCAACTGCTTAACAATCTGGTTCTCCTCTAGCTCTTTTTTCGTCGATGGCTGCACTGGTTCCGATACCCTTGTAATCTTAGGGACCACTCTCCCGCTTCTTGTCACAGCCCCTACCTCTTCTTCATCCTCATCTGATCTCCACAAATCATAGCTCATCTCTCCTTCCTCTTCGGCCTCTCCACCGCTCTCACTGCTTGACCAACAATCAATGGTTGCCACTAACTGCTCTTTCCTCTCTATCCTCAGAACAAATAATAGCAATACCCTTGCTCCCATATAAATCCTATAGCACGTACCACTCTGGCAAGCTGGATCCGACCATAAACACTGGTGGTGGCACGGCATTATAACCAGGCTTCTTCTTATCTTCCCTCTTCTCTGGGTCGAAAATCTGCTTGTCATCAATCAAATCTTGAATAGAGTGCCTCAGCGCCTTACACTTGTCTGTTTGATGGCCTGTGTGCTGATGAAATGCACAGTATTCATTGTCCTTATGACCTAGCTTCCCTTGAGTTATAGCAGGCCTAGGAGCAAGAGGTTGCAACTTTCCTTCTTTCATCAACCTTCTTAAAACCCAAGACAGTGGTCTTCCTAAGTTCGAAAACTTCCTCGGGGTAGTTGCGTCAGTAGCAGACACCTCAACTGTTCTTCTGGTGCTACTACTAGGACCAGTTGGCCTACTGGTTCCTTGACCGGTACTAGTCCTTTTTGCAAAATTATCATTGCTAGCTTTCCGAGCCAAGTACTCTCCCTCTGCCTCAATGGCTATATCTTTCAGAGATTCCCAATCCTTTAACCCTTTCATCTTCAAACCATCCTTCAAATACGGGCTTGCGTTCTTGATAAACAGGCGGATCTGGTCTTGGGTGTCTGGCTTTCTTCGCATTTCCATCACTCGGTTTCGCCAGGGGGTGAGATAGTCGTGAAAAGATTCCCTGGCCTTCTGCAGGAGCAATTCAAGATCTTTAAGAGTCACCTCAATCCTGGTGTTGCAATCATATTGTCTCAAGAACTCCTCTCTGAGTAGATCCCAATCTTCCTTAGTTCGACGATCGAGGCTATGGTACCAATCGATGGTAGGGCCAGTCAGACTCAAACAAAAGTACTCCACCTTCTGTCTTTTAGACAAAGTGGTCCCTTTCATGACCAGAGAGTATTGCTTCACATGGGCCGTCGGGTCAGAGGTACCGTCAAATTTAGGCACATCAGGCATCTTGAAATTGTAAGGAATCGGGTCTTCTCCCTCCAGTGCCTTATTCTCCAGGTTCATTCCCTGACCTCTACTCAGCATACGGGCCATGGCTTCAAACCTCTCTTCCATCTTCTTCAGAATAAACTCATCAGTTTGGGGTGCCTTCCCTCTCTCAGATACAGAACTTATCTTGTCGTCTTCGTCATCCCTGTCATCATCTACCCTCAGCACTGGTCTTCTTCTCTGCCCTCCCGAAGCTACTGACCTCAGCTCTATTGGCGGCGGCCGAATAGGCTCTTCTTGTCTCTCAGCTCTTTCTTCTTCTCGCTCATTCTGTCTCACGGGGGGAGGAGGTGGTGGATTCTGCGGAGCATTCTGTTGTGCCAAAGCAGTTAGCATGTTCATCATTCTGCCCTCAAATTCCTCAAACCGTCGGCCTACTTCTTCTACAATCATGGTCCTAGTGGCATCATCTCCCCTAGGTGAGTTTGCCATCTCAAACATGGTACAGCTGACTTCCGGTAAGATCTCTGAAAGGCCCTCTCTACCTGGCAGCTCAGATGTAGGAACTCGGATCAATCGTCCGGTAGGCGATCTAGTCCACCTGGGCAGATCTATGATGGCTGCAAGGGCAAGGCGTTAGATATGATGCATGGAATGTAGATGCAATGCATGGTAATGATATGCAACACCCACAAAATACAAGCAAGCAAGTAGGTCCTTCCACCCTTATTTCTCCCACACACGTGGTCGCGCGGTCTCTTTCCTAGGCGAGATTAGCCCAAGGGTCAGCAAGGGACCCAGTGGACACGCATGTTGTACGGTGAAAGGCCGGCAGCATGACACTCCTATGCTAATGTACAAGCGAATGGATAATGATCATCACGTATTTGGATATTCCAAAAATTTCGACATGACCCTGCCGGGGCATGAAAGCCTTTGGCTAGGTTGCCAAGCAACATATCTGGACTCACCCAATACATGAGGATTGATACAGCAAGCATAGAATTACGGTTCATATCACCTGTGGAAAGTAGCTACGGCCACTACATGAGCTTTAGACAAGGGAGATGTTACTTTAGAGCTACCCAAGCATGATCCCTGCCGACAGGTCTAGCTCATCACGAGCATAACGACCGATCGGGTCATCATTTTGATATACCATTGAGGTACGAGGCTTGGGCTGGTGATTATCCTTAACACTTCCCTAAATTGAGTGAAAATAGGGTCGTGCTTCAGGAACGCACCGGGGCTAATAGAGGGACCAAACTAGCATATTCTAAGGCTCTAATGGGATGTGAATGCAAATGAGAGAAAGCGAATTTATGAATTAAACTTTAATCATAAATGTTAAACGAGGTATTTTCAAATCGAAGTCTCGAACCATAATTCCCCAGTGGAGTCGCCACTGTGACGCTCGCCGGATATCCCTTAGCCGCCCCTATGACTGCCCGCTTGAGGGCGATCGGGCAATTGAGGGTCCGCTAACAGCTTGCAATAAATTGCAAGTGCGTCTATGTTGGGGAACAAGGAGGTTTCATGGAGTCGCCACCCAATAGAATATTGGGAAAGTTTCTTTCGCCTCGAAGAGCCTAAGACTGCGCTTAGTATCCATTTTGGGCCAACCAAAGGGGTCTTGGAGGGTGAACCTCTTGCCCTAAGGAGCCTAGGATTAATGCCAAAATCTCGTGACACAAGAGGTGTCTTAGAGGGTAAACCTCTCGCCTCTTTGAGCCCAAAGACAAGAGATGGGTTCGGGACTTCTCATCTATTTCTACCTCGATTATTTTATGATCAAATTTTAATTATCATTAATTCGCTCTCTCTCCACACGATGCAATTGATTAAAAGGCGCATTTATTCACATTTTGGAAAGTGGTAAATGTACAAATAAATAGTGAAAGCAATAAATTACAATAATACAAGGAGCGGAATGCAACTCCCTTTTATAAATGTGCGATACATACACAAATCGGGGCATTGCTTATTTTGAGGACTTTGGTCCTCGCATGCATCATTATCAAAATGGCTATTTTTATTGTGAGGATTTTTATTGGATAAAAATAGGACATTGGGTCCTTACGTTCATGAAAACCTCTTTTTATTGAATATAAAACATTCATCAATTTTTATATTTAACGGGATACAAAAAGGGCATACTCATGTACATAAAATAATTAATGAATAAGGAAATCAAGGAAATAACCAAGAAGGTTAGAAAACTAAACCGGACGGAATCCTCCGAGCATGGTAGATTGCCCCTCGAGCTCAGGATAATCCAAGAAAATCAATATATGCTCACAGAAGGTTAAAAGATGTTAATATATGAAAGCTCAACATAAATGAAGCCAAAAAGACTTGAGAGAGATAGAAAAGATTTGGAAACGTGGAGACAGAACCTAGCGACGGCCTCTGTCGAGTGACCGACGGGTGTCAGTCAAAGTGACCAACATATCTCGTCGCTCACTCAAGAGAGAGGGCGTCTGTGAGTGAGGTGACCGACGGGCGTCGGTGAAGTAGATGACCCGTCGGTCACCACTGTCTCCGAAAATAAACAGTAAAAAACTCTCTTTTCAAAGCAAAAAAGGGCTTTTATCACAAAATGAGATGAAGAGAATCAAAATAAAGAAAAGTGAAAGCAAAAAGCCAAAAGAACAGCAAAAATAAAGAATAAAGATGAGATAATACGGAGAATAAGTCCGGAATATTTACCCTCAGATAATGTTTTAGTGAGATTCTTGGTGTCGATTAGACTCCCGCACGCTCTATGAGAAACGAAATGAAAGGTCAAGAAAGAGGAAAATAGATTATTTCCTTCTTAACCCTTCAAAAAGATTGACTTTGGAATCAAAACTCAAAGAAGACTAATTAGTTTTAGTTCCTTTTTAATGGTTTGATTCTTAAATCAAAAGAAGCTTTCTTGATGTATGTGTTTGCTGAAAGAGAGAGAAAATGTGCTTGAATTTTGGCAGAGTTTCCCCTCTTGAAAAGTTTTGGAACTCTTTTTAGGAAGAAATTCAAAGCTTTTATAGGCCAGGCACGACCGACTGGTGTCGGATGTGGAGACGGGCGTCGGAAGAATCCTTTTGACACAAGGATTCATCCGACGGCCCTGCCATTTCCACCGACAGGCGTCAGAGAGGTTGCGTGCTCCGGGAAATCAGCTGTCGTGCTCCGGAAGAAGCGGATCCGTCCGACGGGCGTCGGAAAAACCATAGGCCGTCTGTGACCCTAAGCGACGGGCTGGCCTCCTACAGACGGGCTGGCCGTCTGTCGAGGAAAACATACTTTTTGACTCAAAAATTCCCGTTTTTTCCCCCTCTATCTACAAAAGGTGAAAAGACTCATTTCTTGTAGAGCATCGGACTAAAACCTCCAAATCCAAACCGGTTTACAGGCTCGGATACTGATTTCATCATAGGGTAATCTTTGATCCGGACCGCTCCGGGACACGGTGCCTACAATTGGTCCCTATTTATTGATTAGAAAATTAGAGAACTATTTTTAGGGTATTGGTTGAGAAAACTGGAATGAGTGATCCCATTTTAAGAAATTTTAGTTCTCCTATTTTATAGTGAGATTTTATTGGTTTAAAATGGAACATTGGTCCCTTTTTTGTTAACTTAAAAAGCCTCAATTTATTATGTATAAAAGCATGATTTTCTATAGCGCGGATAATTAAGAATATATTTTTACATACAACACATAGAAATAATATAATAAAAATAACACAACTATTAAAATGCAAACCCTTAAATTGGATGGTCCCTAATTCCTCGGCTCTCCAACCCGTGCGTGAATATGACTCGCGAAGACAAATAATTTTGAAACAATAAAAGATAAAAATGTAATAAAATGTTAGTAAAGTAAATTATTAATTAATATGAACAAATAAATTAATTAAATAAAATAATTAATTAAAATGATTAATAGATCAATCAAATAAATAATCAATTAAACTAATCAAAGAACCATAAATAAATATACAAATGAATCATCAACCAACCATAACATTAACAATTATTAATCGAGATTAATTAGGCAAAAACAAGTAAATTGAGACACCAATGTACAAGGGAAATATGACAAAATTATACTACGTCACATGCATTTACCTATAGACATTTAGGTAAACTAGAAAAGAACAGGCGAAACAAACAAAGAGGAAGCAAGGAGGCGCACGACTCGTGAATGCCATTCACGAGTCGTGAAAGGCATTCATGACTCGTGAATGCATTTCACGAGTCATGAAATGCACTCATGACTTGTGCAATCCGAACGGGAGGCGGAGGTTTTCTGACTTGTCAGACCGGGAGAAGGGATTCAACGGCTCAATCCGATCGGGAAACACAAAATCCGACCGGAGAAACACGATTCATGCAAAAACAAAGATAAAATCCCATCAACAACCAAAGATGAAGCAAAACAAAGCTTACTACTCAGAGAAATGGAAAAACAGAGGTGAATAGAAGAAGAAGAACAGGCCATCAGATATGACAAAATAAGATCGAAACATGCAAAATACTACAACTAACATGCTAATATATTCATAATAACCACAAACACACAATCGACGGGTCAATAAAATCAAGCAATAATATATACAATATATACCATATATACAACAAACAGAGCTTACTAGCTCAGTAAAACAAAGAAAAGAAATAAAAAGAAGAAAAAGAAGGAGAAGAGAAAGAAAATAAACAGGAGAGGCGGTTATTCAGTATTTACCCTCAGATTTTTGATCTTTGATCGACAAATGAAGTTTGTAATTTCCTCTTTGCTTTTCTTAGGATGGAAGTTAAAAATAGAGACTTGAAACCTCCAGTAGAAAACACGTTGTAGAAAAAACCAACACAAAAAATGATGGATTTTCAATGTAAGAAACTCTTTTTTTCTTTTTCTGCTCTCAAAATAATCTAAGAATCACTCCTTAGTCGTTCTTTTTTTTCCTTTCTCTCAGTCGTTCTTTATTTTTCTCTCTAAGTTCTTTTTTTTTCTCTAAGTTCTTCTCTGTCTTTTTTTTTTGTTCTCCTCCAAATGTTCTCTAATCATTCCCCCCTTTTTCAGCTCTATTTTTTAACTCTTTAAATGTTATTTGACAGGATTAGTTCATTTTCTTACCAAAACACTCATAAAACCTCTTTTTCAAACAAACTCCCCGAAGAAAACGGAAAAGAGAAGCTGGGCACGTGAGGCAAAGAGGGGCCAGTGAGACTCCTCACTAACGTGAGGCCGGACCTCACGTTAGTGAGATGGGCCTCACGTAATGTTAGTGAGATGGGTCTCACTGCCCAGGCCCAAAAACCCTTTTTTCTTTTTTTTTTTATAAAAACGAAAAAAAATGTTTTCTTCGAGGAACCATCACTTCCATTTTCCTGTTTCCCGTGAACAGGTATCATTTTCATCATCGGCTAACTTAGGTCTTGACTGCCTCAGGACCTAGTATCTATAGGTAAGTTAGGGCTTCAAAAGTATATATAGGGGTGGTTAAAGTGGGGTTCCAATGGTCAAATTTCCAAAAAATTTTGAAACTCTGCATTCTATCGTGCTCGCGACAGAAATGAATTCAACTTCCTGTCGCGCTCGCGATAGAAACAAATTCAGCTTCTTGTCACGCTCGTGACAGTAAGATTCTGAAATTAAAAGCCCTCTTCTGTCGCGCTCACGACAACTATCGCGATCGCGACACCCACAACCTCCTTCCTCTGTCGCGCTCGCGATGCATGTCGCACTCGCGACAGAGAGGAAGAACTCAACAAAAATTTTATTTTTAAGAAGACACTCAATATTTAAACTATATCATGAATCTTACTTACCAATTGTACCTATAAAACAGAAATACATTGTGTTAATAACATTAAAACCAAAAATACTAAAATGAAATCTAATTAAGAACACACAAAAATAACTAAAAAAAGCAATAAATACAAGATAAAAAGATTGTGTATATAACCTTCAACCCAATTTTAAAGAGATACTTGAGACCTCTCTACCTTGAAAAGTTCCATCAGAATATACCTTATATCTTTGACCATTAGCTTTACATAATTCGCCTTTATCATTTTTAAGTTCCAAATTACCATGGTCAAATACTTGTACCACCTCAAAAGGTCCACTCCACCGAGACCTCAATTTTCCAGGAAACAATTTTAACCTAAAATTAAATAAAAGAACTTTGTCTCCTACCTTAAAGCTTTCGTACCTAATGTGAGCATCATGCCATTTTTTTGATCTTTCCTTATATATTCTTGCATTTTCATAAGACATAAGGCGTAATTCATCAAGTTCATTCAATTGCAAACATCTTTTTACACTATCCTCCTTAATGTCATAATTCAAAGTCCTAATGGCCCAATAAGCTCTATTTTCTAACTCAACAGGCAAATGACATGCTTTACCATAGACTAACCTATATGGTGACATCCCAATAGGTGTTTTGAATGCAGTGCGATATGCCCAAAGTGCATCATCTAATTTGTGTACCCAATCTTTCCTAGAGTTAGAAACAGTTTTTTCTAGTATCCACTTAAGCTCTCTATTGGAAACCTCTACTTGAACACTAGTTTGAGGATGATAAGGAGTATTGACCCTATGATGCACACTATATTTATGCAATAATGAAGCAAAAAAGCGATTAATAAAATGCGTACCTCCATCACTTATTATGGCTCTTAGCACTCCAAATCTTGAAAAGAGTTTCTTTAAAAACTTCACAACCACCTTTGAATCATTGGTTAGTGTTGCCTTAGCTTCAACCCATTTTGAGACATAATCCACCCCGACCAATATATAGGTTTGCCCAAAAGAAGTAGGAAAAGGACCCATGAAGTCTATCCCCTACACATCAAATATCTCTGCTTCTAAAATGCTATTCAAAGGCATCTAATCTCTCTTCCCAATATTACCAACCCTTTGACACCTATCACATTGGGCTACAAAATTCCTAGCATCATGAAATAGGGTAGGCTAATAGAAACCACATTCAAGCACATGAGATGCAGTTTTTGTACTACCATTATGACCCGAATACAAAGATGAATGGCAATGTGTCAAAATGTTCACGTATTCATCCTCACTCACACACCTATGAATCACACCATCCCCACCTATCTTAAACAAATAGGGTTCCTCTAAAAGATAGTTCTTAACATCACTAAAGAACTTTTTCCTTTCTTGCCATGTCAAACCAAGAGGTATAATCCCTGCAGCAAGAAAGTTAGCAAAATCTGCATACCATGGCACATGCACTTGTTCAATGGTCATTAAAGACTCATCCGAAAAAAAATCATTTATTTCATTGCTATCCCCTAAAGGCCCTTCATCATTTTCTAATCTTGACAAGTGATCAGCCACTAAGTTTTCAGAACCCTTTTTATCCCTAATCTCAATGTAAAATTCTTGTAACAAAAGAACCCAACGTATGAGACGAGGCTTAGCGTCTTTCTTAGTAAACAAGTACCTAAGGGCTACATGGTCCGTATAGATTATAATTTTAGATCCTAATAAGTAAGATATAAACTTATCACATGCAAAAACAACAGTTAACATATCCTTTTCAGTTGTAGTGTAATTTAATTGAGGTGCAGATAATGTATGTCTAGCATAATAAATAACATGCAAATGCTTACCTTGACGTTGACCTAGTACACATCCTACAACAAGGTCACTTGCATCACACATGATCTCAAAAGGTAAAGTCTAATTAGGTGAAGTAATTATAGGTGCACTAATAAGAGCTTTCTTTAATTTCTGAAAAGCATTCACACATGCATTAGAAAAGTCAAAAGGTACATCCTTAACCAACAAGTTAGTTAAAGGCTTAGCAATTAAAGAAAAGTCTTTTATAAACCTTCTATAGAATCCCGCATGACCTAAAAAAGATCTTACACCCTTAAGTGTAGTAGGTGGAGGTAACTTCTCTATCAATTCTGTTTTTTCTCTATCAACCTCTATACCTTTACTTAAAATCTTATGACCTAGAACTATCCCTTCTTCTACCATGAAGTGGCATTTTTCCCAATTAAGTACCAAATTGGTCTCCTCACATCTAGCCAACACTCTATCCAAATTTCTTAAACACAACTCAAACGAATCACCATAAATAGAAAAATCATCCATGATCTCTTTTATCATATCCCCAAAAATAGAAGTCATACACCTTTGAAAAGTTGCTAGTGCATTAGATAGCCCAAAGAGCATCCTTTTATAGCCAAAAGTCCCATATGGACAAGTGAAGGTGGTCTTTTCTTGATCTCTAGGGTAAATGAATATTTGGAAATATCCTAAAAATTCATCTAGAAAGCATTAATGAGAATGGGTAGCTATCCTCTCTACCATTTGATCAATGAATGGCAAAGGAAAGTGATCTTTCCTAGTAGCTGAATTTAGCTTCCTATAGTCAATACAAATCCTCCAACCCGTGGTGGTTCTAGTAGGAATCAAATCTCCATTCTCATTTCTAATTACAGTCATTCCCCCTTTCTTAGGCACACAATGAATAGGACTCACCCATACACTATCTGAAATCGGATAGATATTCCCAGCATCTAATAACTTAATAACTTCTTTTTTAACTATTTCCTTCATATTGGGATTAAGCCTCCTTTGTCTATCAGCCATAGATTGACACTCAGCTTCCATGTTAATCCTAGGCATCACTACAATAGGACTAATTCCCTTTAAATCAGAAATTTGCCAACCTATACTCTTAATCCTCTTTCTAATAACCTCTAACAACAAGGATTCTTGCTTACTAGTGAGCTTATTAGAAACAGTGATAGGTAAAGTATTATTGTTACCAAGAAATGCATACCTCAAATGGCTTGGTAATTCTTTCAATTCCACATTAGGAGGACTTACAATGGAAGGTGGCGAAGGTGCCTCATTTCTATACAAAATTTCTAGCCTTGAGCTCTCTTGCTCCTCCTCCTCATGAACTTCTTCCTCAATATTTACGTCCTCTTGACCTGCATCTTCCAATACTTCCAAAACACAAGCATCAATGATATCAATTTTCATGCACACATTTTCATCCATGGGGTATTTGAGTGCTTTATCCATGTGATACTCTACACTATCCTCCCCCACTCTTAAAACCAAAGTCCCAAAGTTCTGAAAACCAGTTCTCATGAAAGGTCTTCCTAATATCAATGGACATTTAACATCATAAGCAAAGTCCAAACTCACAAAATTAGCAGGCAAAATAAATTTATCCACTTTAACTAGCACATCTTCTACTATGCCATATGGTTTTTTAATTGATTGGTCAGCCAATTGCAAGACCATTGAAGTAGGTTTGACATAGTCCAAACCTAATTTTTTAAAGATAGACAATGGCATAAGGTTAATACTAGCCCCTAAATCACATAAACACTTAGGAAATTCAACCTCCCCCAAAGTACAAGGAATAGTAAAACTCCCATTATCTTTAAGCTTAGTAGGTACATTGTTAGTGATTACTGAACTACATGCTTTAGTCAACTCAACAGTAGATAGGTCCTCCCAACTTCTTTTCTTAGAAATTAAGTCTTTAAGAAACTTTGCATAGTTAGGAATTTGAGTTATAGCCTCAATAAAATTCAAATTGATATGTAAATGCTTCAATTTATCAATAAAAGTTTGAAATTGCTTCTCTTGATTTTGCTGTTTAAGACGTTGCGAAAATGGTGGACGAGGTTGGAAAATTTTGGAATGATTTGCCTTGGTAGCCCCCTCTGTTGCGCTCGCGATGTTGGCCGATCTTTCCTCTATCGTGCTCGCGATAGAAGACTCATCTCCCTTCTAAATTTTTTTTTTCTGCAAATCTTCATCCTTGTTACTAGAAACAAATTCATTAGTATAGGATTTACCTGACCTCAATTTAATTGCCTTAAGATGTTCACTTGGATTTTCTTTCGTATTACTTGGTAAATTTCCTTGTAATGGTGAAGGTAATGCCTTAGCAATTTGCCCTAATTGCACCTCCAAGTTATGGATAGATGAGGCATGATTTTTAGTGATTTGATCAAACTTTGTCTCTAGCCTCTTTTGGTTCTCTTCTTATGAACTAAATTTCAAATTAATGCCCTTTAAGAACCTATCCATCTTAACCTCTAAAGCTGCAAACCTATCTTGAGGTTGTTGAAATCCTACACCTTTATTCTGATTGCTACTATTTTCCCATGAAAAATTTGTATGGCTTATCCAACTAGGGTTATAGGTATTTAAATATGGATTCCCATGCCCTTGTCCTTGGATAAAGCTCACTTGTTCCTCCGTACTAGCCATTCCCAAATTATACACTTCACTAATATGACCTTGTTGACCACAAATAGTGCATGCATTTAGTTGACTTCCTCCCATACCTAGGCTATTAATCTTATGAGTCAAAGCCTCAACTTATGCTTGCAATGCTACCACCGAATCAATTGAATGTACCCCCTAGCATTAGAAGAATTCGATTCCCTTATTCTTTTGGTTGGCCACATGTAATTATTCATGGACATCTCATCAAGTAACTCAAATGCAGCTTCCGTTGTTTTCCTCATAAGAGAACCACCGGCTACAACATCTATTGTTCCTCTAGTTGTGGGATTTACTCCATTATAAAATGTTTTTGCATAAGCAACTCCCTTGGAAGGTTATGATGTGGACAACTTCTCTGCAATTCTTTAAATCTTTCCCATGCTTCATACAAAGATTCATTGTCATTTTGCACAAAAGTAGTGATATCTTTAATAATCTTTGCAGTTTTGGCTAGAGGAAAATATTTAGATAAAAATGCTTGAGCCACTTGGTCCTAAGTTGTAATAGATCCTCCAGCAAGTGAATTCAACCAAGCTTTTGGCTTATCCTACAATGTGAAAGGAAAAAGCCTAAGCTTGATTGCATCCGCAGAAACTCCATTAATTTTGAAGGTATCACAAATTTCTGAGAAATTTGCCAAATGAGCATTTGGATCCTCATTTGCCAAACCATAAAATTAAATACTATTTTGAATCATTTGTAACAGAGATAGATTAATTTCAAATTGATTGGCATTTACCGTAGGTCTTACCACTCCTTGTTGAGCCCTGCTCAACGCTGGTGTAGCGAAATCCATCAATCTCGGTGGATTCTCTTCTTCAGCCATGATTGATCTCCTAGTCTTATTCTTTTTCTTATTGGATTTACAGTTACTTAAAAGAAATCTTTCTATCTCTTGATTCAATGGTTCAAGTTCTTCTTGAGAACTCCTTGTACTAGGCATATGCTTAAACTATCCAATTAGTTCCCTGGCAATGGTGCCAAAAACTTATTAGGTGCTAAAAATGCTAACTCTGTAAGTGCACGATTAATCGCTCATAGTACTTAAGATGTCGATCCCACAGAGAATGTAGATTAAATATCACTAACTATTACTACTTTATTTTATCTTATTTACAATGTTCAATAGTTTGTAAGTTAATTCTATACTACTTGTGTCATGCAAATTAATTAAACCTATTTATTGATAATCAAAGAAGACAATGTAGATGATGAAGAACTAATGATTATGAAACTTGATTCCATCTTTTTATTATAATTATAATCTTATCAGCAAGCCAAATTGGAATAATATTCCAATTCACTCTCTTGACATGAATTAGAGTGCCTAAAACATGCAATTACAATGCTAATCCTTAACTCTCATTAATGAACTAGTTAATTCTAATTACATATTCTCAGATTAATTACCAATTTATAGCAATTATCTTGACATACTGATCTCTTAAGTTATGTTTTGATAATGAAGTTCTATTAGTTGTACGATAAAGTGAATCTCTCAACTCTGTTTTAACTTATAATGATCATGCAAATATACCAATAGAGAATTCTACTTTCAAAGACTATTAACATTAATGGAAATAGAAATAACATTAATATCATTCAAGTTTCTTAAATAATATTCATTTAATGTTTACAAAGAAGAAGTATAAGATTAGAAATAGAAGAAGGAGATCTCTCAACCCTTTTTCCCTTCACAAAGTATGATTGCTCCCTTGCAGTTGCCTTCTCTTCAAAACATAAAAACTAACTTAGAACTTTAACTAAAAAAATTATTCTCTCTCAAACTTATAAAAAAATACTTAATTAAAATTCCATCTTTTTCTAAATTACAGTTGAATTTATTATATATAATGTTCTAAAAGTCATGTCCCTTGATAAGGTTCTTCAAAGGGTTGCACAAGTTGGTGAGAAATCATGACCCTTCAAGTGACTTTTTGAAAATAACTACCCAACGGATCTCTCTATCGCGCTCGCGATAGAGCTCAGCCCTCTCTCCTGTACTTCTCTTCAGCTGCGTTGGCTGTTTCTCTTGCCTCCGCATCTCGTCGCGCTCGCGACAGCGCACTGCTTCTCCTTTGGTTCTTCTCTTTCTCTCTTCTCTTCCCTCTTCTTTGGCACCTTCTGTCGCCTCGCGATGCTTATTGTGCTCGTGACAGAAACATCTTCTCTTTCACAATTTTGCTCATTTTTCCATTGTTTTCTCCAATTTCTCCTATATTCACAAAACATAGAATAACGCATAAAACATACCAATTCTAACACAATGAACTACAAATAAACTTTATTTTAATCACAAAACATGGACTAAATATGAGCTATTTAGGCTCATATCAGGAATTTAATTTGATTAAAGTGGTTAATTAGTGGAATATCACATTATATTTCATAAGAATAATGAGAATTGAGGACTAAATTGATTAAGAAAGTATTCATGCATGCTATTAGAGAATTAAGAAATTAAGGGGGATTGGAAATGAAATTGTCCAACACATATATATTAATACATGCAAAGCTATAGTTGGACACGTAGCTAGAATGGGAAATTTGTGAAGAAGCCATTTTTGGTGGGAAGCAATTATGGAACTTGCAAATTTCAATTTTTGTTCCTTATTTCTTGCTTCCATGGAATATAATTGAAGAAAGCAATAGGATTAAGGCTTGCTAAGTTGAATGTTTAAATTTAAAGTCAATTGGTAAGCTTAATTCTTCTTTTGTTAACTTTTCATTCCCTAGTTATGATTAAGTTTCTGGAATTGAGGAAATGTGGAAGATGATGGCAAAATCTAATATGTGTTTATTAGTTGAAGAAGAAGCTAAAAAGAAGAAAAAAGGAAAGGAGAAAGTTGTAGGTTGAAATCAAGTTTCAAGTTTGGTTTTGGCTTCAATTCAAGTTTGGGATTCATTTTTGTAGCTTTGTGTATGTAAATGGTTGGGTTAACTATGAGAAATGAATAAAATTTGATGAGAATCCCAAGAATACTATTAATCAAGATAATAAGGGAATGAATTTTTATCATTATGTATGTGAGCAATATCTGTTATCACTGTTATTTCGGACTATTGAAGCTTAACTAGTAGCCTTTGTTATTTTGCCTCTTTAGTAAGTGATTTGAGTAACTGGAAATAGTGTTGGTTAATTAGATTTGCTTAGTAAGTGAAAATAGGTAAATTGTGATATGAAGTTTGTTCTTGTTTTAGAGTAGAGTAGATTCCATTTAAAATAGTTTTTGAATTAAGAGACTTAATTTAATGACTATCATATATAATGATGAATTCCGAATACTTATGTGTATTGGTGTTGATAACTCCAATTTAGTATTGAGTTTTTATTCATTTTCGTTGAGTTTTTTGTGTCTTTTTTTGTGTTTGTTATTTTTACTTTTAATAAGTTTTGCCAAATTTAGTTGAATTCTATTTTTATGCACTTTTGATAGCAATTGTTGGTGTTTTGTGTTGAATTGCAGAGAATTCAGGCACCTTATAGTGATAACCAAATGATTATGACCGTGGCCAAAGGCAATTCAATATAGAATAGAAGTTAGAGGAACCTCACGGTGATAACCAAATGGTTGTGACCATGACCAAAGGCAATTCAAGGCAGAAGCATCTCACGGTCACAAGGAAATGGTTGTGACCGTGACCCCAATCCTAATAAGTATCTCACGGTCACAAGGAAATGGTTGCGACCGTGACCCCTTCGGGAATTTAAATAGCAGAATTTCTGTTTGGTGAAAGAGGAGGGAGGAGATCTTCCAGATCTATTCTCTCAAATTTTTTTTGTTCTAAAGAATCTTGAGTGTTTCGTTATTTTTCCATAGATTTAATACTCAAAGTGATTTTTTAGATTTACAACTTTTTCTTAGAGATTAGATTCAATCTTTTCAACTGACATTCAATTTTTATAAGAGTTTTGAAGAAAAACAGATTGGATTCAGCTAGGTTTCATCTCAATAATGATTTTTTGGGTCTATTCCTTCTTCTCTCTTCTAGTTTCTGTAATGGATTGTGAGTAGTGATTAGTTGTTTGGGGGATCTTTAAATCCCCAACACTCATGTGAATATTTAGCCTATTTAATTTTTTATATAGATTGATGATTCATTTAATATGTTGCTGAATCTTATTTTATGATTTTTGATGATTTGATGATATTATCTAGTTTAGATGATTGATTCGGACATTTGAATGCTGTGAATGTTTGTTGCTATGTTTTCTATCATTTTTCCTGTAACTTTGAGATTGCTCTGGAATGGGACTTGATGGGTTATGGGCAAAGATATGATATTAAGACTAGGGTTGGATGTTAAATGAATGAGTTTATGGGTTGTTTGGCTCTGGAATGGGAAAACAATTTAGAATCTAGGATTTGAGACCCGTGCTTAGGCTAACCATGAGGCTTGATCCAGAATGAGACATTTTGTGATTAGAATAGCTTGCTCCTTATTGGGACACTTAGGTATAGTGGGTTATCCTGATTCAATCTATGTAACTTAATATAATATTAATTCACATTGGGTCTGGGGAGGATGAGTGAACCTAAACAACAGTTAGACCGGTTAATCTTTAAGAACAAATTTATGTTTTAAATTTTGCTAGAATTATTACTTGATTTTAGTTAGCTTCAATTTAGTTGCTTCTTGTTCTGCGTTTTCAATAGTTTGAATAGTTTATCATTCAAAACTCTTGGAATTCTTTGGCATACTTTTAATTTTCTTTATCTTGCAACAACAATCCCTTGAGTACGATAATTGTGGGTCTTAAAATTAATACCCTATATTACTTAGCCGATCTAGTACACTTGCTAGGTGCCGGTCAAGTTTTTAGCGCCGTTGCTGGGGATTGGAGTGTTTGTGAGTATTGATTTTTATTTATATGTGTTTTTCTTTCTTATTTTATTTTTTTCATTCTTTTAACTGCTCATAGTGCATGCACAGATTGAGATGAGAACAACTAGAGCCCTACGATCCTTAAATCGAGAGGACTTTACATCAAAGAAGGATAGCTAATCAAGAGAATAGCATGAATCTAGATCCTCCTATTGGTGAGATCCCTCCCGAGAATCAATAAGTGCTAAGAGCACAAGATGAAAATCAGGATAGGCAAAGGGAAGAAATGCCTAGGCCGAGACCAATAAGAGATTATGCCATGCCTAGGTGGAACGAAGAACATCGGACTATTGTGTTGCTTAGAGCTGTGCAGTTTGAGTTGAAGCCAGCCACTATTATGATGGTTAAGAGAAACCAGTTTTCTGGTTCGAATTTGGAAGACCCTGCTCAGTACCTGGATATATTCTTGGAAGTTAGTGATATAGTTAAGATTCCAGGTATATCAACGGATGCAATTCGGTTAAAATTGTTTCCCTTTACACTTATTGGAAAAGCAAGAGAGTGGCTTTAGATGTTACCAAGCCAATCCATATGGACACGGGAGCAATTACAACAGAAGTTTTTAATGAGATTCTTTCCTCCAACAAAAATAGCAAGTATTCGTAACAACATTATCAGTTTTCATTAAATGAACGAGGAACCTTTTCATGAAGCATGGGAAAGATTAAGAAGGTTATTAAGGGGCTGCCCCCATTGTGAGATAACTGTTTATCAACTGATGACTACTTTTTATGTAGGAGTTACAACACCTGCACAATCACTCTTAGATGCTGCATCTAGTGGGAGTTTTATGACGGAAGATGCTTTTAATTTACTGGATGAATTGAAAGCGAATGATTCCCAATGGGAAACCATAAGAGCAATACCAAGGAAGCAATGTATGCACAACATTGATGAGGTTGCAATGTTAAAAGCTCAAGTAGAGCTGATGAGGAAAGAATTGAGTGGATTAAAAGTGCAGAATGTGGCTTCTGTTTCTCAAAGTTGCAAGTTATATGAGGATGAACAAGGTGTTTAAGAGAGTATAGCAGTAGTGGATCTAAATTGTAAGGCTCGAACTCCTACCCTAGTAGCTTTGAGTATTTGTGACATATGGCAGTGGCTTATATGTGTGTGTTTGGGAGGTGTTTGGTATTTTTGTAGAAGTCTGGGTTAATATTATTATTGACTCTAGGGATGTAATTGCATGTTTTAGGAAGTTTAGAGGGTGCAATTGTATGATAGTTTTTAATTTGTGGTTTGAGTATGTTTTGAAAAGAAAAGAAGGATTAGAAGAGGGTTTTGCCAAATCTACCATAAAAGAATGACAAGTGGAGGGTGGAGATGAGGAAAGAGAAGGAGAGGATAAGGATGTGTAACACCCTTATAAAACTTTTCTAACGTACGTTAGTGGTTATGTCATATAGTAATCTTGTTACTTAAGCTTATATGTGAATAAATTTGTTTCGCTAAAAATTTGTGCTTAACTATTTAATTAATGACTTAATATGCTTAAAAGATGACCAATAATTGTCCAACTTATTAAT
This sequence comes from Excoecaria cochinchinensis, assembly GCA_947683425.1. Lineage (NCBI taxonomy): Eukaryota > Viridiplantae > Streptophyta > Magnoliopsida > Malpighiales > Euphorbiaceae > Excoecaria > Excoecaria cochinchinensis. The sequence goes on from CANTUQ010000192.1 coordinate 220,642, forward strand.
CCTATTTATAAAAATTTCGGCAGCACAACGGCTATAATATCAACCTACCCGACCTGCAAAATTCAACAAACCACAGCCCGCACGGGCACCACAACAATATATAATATTTTCTCATCATCCAAACACCATATATAGTCTTATAATATCCACTAAATATTAATATCTAATCCACACCATAAATTACATAATCCAAAATTACTTCACCATATACATGCTATACATTAATAATTACAAAATATCTGGTACAAGCTTAGTCCCAGCAGTCTTCCAAAAAGCAGTATGCTTGCTCCACGCCTAGCCTGTACCTACATGCAGTCAATAGAAACTACGTGCTGAGCATTAATTATGCTAAGTGGTGGTTACAATTCTAAGAATTTCCATCTATTTAATATATAATTTCAATATAATATTTGAAATATCTATTCCTAATTTATATAAATTTAAACGTTATATCTAGTTATACCTAACATTCAACTTGCTTTAAAACTCATTAATTAATTTATTCACCATATGAATTTTATTGTCATTATTATTATTATTATTATTATTATTATTATTATTATTATTATTATTATTATTATTAACTACTTATATTAATTTCCATATAACTATCTAATCAAACTAGTTACTTATTTAATTATAAATTTCTCATATTAATCTTTTATCTATATATATTCAAGCATCATTAATTATATACTAATCTATTTAATTCTTTATTTAATTTCACTCACTTCCTACAATACTAATCTATTACATTATTATCTTATTTTCCAATTTAGTTAATTTAAATTTACATTTTCCGATTTAGTCCTTAAATACTTATTTAAATTAGTATTTTTGCCCATTAAACTTCTTTTCAATTAATTTACCTTTATTTACCATATAAATATTATTTTTGCCAATTCGACTCTAAACTTCATAATTTATTACATTTTAGTCCTTTTTTTTCCTTCTTTTTCATACATTAGTCTGCGTTCAATTAATTTTACTCATTTTTACAAATTTGCCCCTAGTATCGGTCCAGTAGAAATCTCCGAGCCGGATATGCGGGACGACCCTACAGATCCACATCATTCCAAAGTGACCCCGTAGGACCACTAATACATTTACATTTCATTTCATTTGACATTTTGAACATTCATTCAATTTTGTAGACCGCCATTGGCCTACTATAGTGAGTCGCCATGACTCACACCGCGATTTTACTGTCCCTATGGCTACCCAATTATGTCCTGAACTAGATTTAACTACTTAACTATTACTAAGGGCAAGATAAATAAAAATTCACAATATTTTATTACAACATACCATTATGTTAACATAACCCAACATTTATAATATTCTTACTAAATCATATTTATTCCACCATTTATTAAATAATATGATCATTCCAACCATAATTTCATTAAACCTACTAATTTAATTTCATTTCCATTATGAACATAATGTACTACTTTATTTTAGAATATTCATTTTAATTAATAAATTCTAAATAAATTACTATATACTCAATTTTTATTATTTATTCATTTTATGCTATATTATCAACTAAATTACGCAATTAACTTAATTTTTAATATAAACATAATATACTAATTAATTCTAAAAATATTCATTTATACATAATAAATTCAAAATAAATTATCATACACCCAATTAACATCCTATATTCATTTTATGCTTTTAAACTTAGTAAATTAATCAATTTGGCTATAATTTCTCCCTGTTAATCATTCGGCCAACTCATAATTTTACTATTAAAAATTCTATTCCACACATTTATTCTTATTTAAACCAATTAGCAATCTTATCAAACATGTCTACTTTGTCAATCTACAAATATACCTAAAATATACCCTAATGTTCTTAGGTATACCAATCGGCCACCCTTTAATTTCCACCCTAGAATTTATTTCTTTTTCAATTAACCCTCCAATTCATCATTTCTAACATCATAAATCATTATTATCACATTTATTTCACATAGCTACTATTTAAACATAACCTAAATTTACTCTAAATCATTGGAAATAAATAGAATTTGTAACCACTCACCTTAATTCCTTGAATTACTCTTCCAAAGCTTCCTTGCCTTTGCCTTTTTCTCTTGAAGTGCCTTTACCTTCTTTATTTCCCAAGTATGGCAAAAATTTAAAATTGAGCTACCATAAAAATCATGCATGCTATCCACAAAATAACTACATATTTGCTCTCTACATACCCTAATTTACCCATTAGAACCATTAATTAAATTTAAAACCTTCACTTTCTCTTACCTCACTTCAAACCCTAAACTTGAACCCCTTGGAATTTCCCAAATTCTTAACTAAATTAGAAATTAGAGGCTGCAATAGTGTTAGAGAGGGGCTGAATTTTATTAGGGAGGCTTGAATTAGGTAGGAAATTAAAGGAGAAAAGAAGAAAATTTGAGAGGAAGAGGAGGAAGGGAGTTCGGCCACTTGAGGGAGATGAAGAAATCTGGAGTTTTCTCAAGATTTTTGATTTTTCAGCCTTTAAATAGGCTGATAATTGGGCTGGGCTGGTCCAACCACTTTAATTCTAAGCCCATTTTAATTTAATAGCCCATTAATCAAACTAAAATTAATTCTCCCCCTTCCCAAACTCCAATTCACTCCAAACTAGTTCCAAATTCTCCAAATAATTAATTAAGGTTCCACAAAAATTTTCAGCCCAATCGGAATTCGTTTCCGGGACTGGCTTACTCTAACAGGTTCGATTCGACAATTTTCAGTTTTACCATAACTTTAATTTTTCTTTACAAAAATATCTAAATATTATTCTAAGCTTATCCATACTCTCAAAATAATTTACGGAGATCATTTACTACTTTTTTAGAGGTTCAGTCAAATTTTGGTCAAACCGGAGTCCTTAAATACGGTACAGGTATTTTTTTTTGACTTTTTGAGACCTATTTAAACTCATTTTCACTCCAAATTTTACCACTGGATTCACCATAACTAGTATTTTTCGATGGTCAAATACAATATTTTTCACCTCCGGGTGTAATTTCTGCCCCAAGTGCACTATTCACCATCGGGAAACACAATTCACGACTAACCTGGTATTGCGGCCATTACAGGATGTCCTTTTAGTGAGGAGAGAGAATGTGAGAGAGAGCAGATTTGCCCTCCTCTTTCTCTCCCATTCTTACATCGTCCTCTTCCTCCTCCTCCCTTTGCCCAAATTCTCCCTCAGCTGTTGCAATTCGTGAGTTGGTTTGGCAAATTCCGAAATTATTCAGGTAAGTGAATAGTCTTCTTCTTCTTCTTCTTTGGGGGTTGTTTGGTTGTGCTTTGTGAATGTTGTGGTTTGTTTGATTTGTTCAGAGATTCCAGCTAGAGAAGCAAAAGGGAAAGAAAAAGTAGGCGGGAGTACTGCCAATTGAGTATTGAGGAGCTTAGGAGCCAAGGTTTGGGAATTATGTGAATTTGATGAAATTATTTTGCTTTTGTATCATTGTTATGATTTTTGAGAAATTGAGATTGAAAGTATGCTTATATGCATCCTTGAAGTATGTTTAAATGATTTAAGGTAGGAATTGGAATTGGAAGTAGAGTATAGAATTTAAGTGTGATTTATGTGAGAAATGTGAAATTTTCTTGGTTTTAAAGCTTATTGTTTTAAATTGTTCTTTTTTTTGCCTTTTTGTCACCTCTAATGAATGAAAAACTTGGGTAATATGATGGGTAACAAATTTTGATTGCCTTATGATGATTATGTAGAAATTCTAAGGTGAATTGCATGATTTTGGGGGAGGTTGGCTTTGTGAAAAGTTGTGTAGATCTGTGACAGGGCGTCAAGTTCGACTCTATCGCGAGTGAGACAGAGGGCTCAGCCATCCGAGCTTCTACCGAGGTATCCTTTGTTGCGAGCGCAACAGAGAGTTCGGTAAGCCGAACTTCTGCTGGGGAGCTCTCCATCGTGAGCGCGAGCACGACCGAGGTCTTCCTGCCTTCTGTAGTGAGAGCAACAGAGGCTGTCCAGCTCTCTGTTGTGATCGCAACTAGGTGTGGAAGCGGTAGGAGATTTTGGGAGGACTTATCTGCAGCAGCCAAGGCCAACACAATAGGATGGGCTTTTGTTAGATGTTTTAGATTTTGTGAATTGTAATCTCTAGATGTAAAGCTTTTGTAATGTAACCAGTTATGTATTATGGCATACTGGAGTGTGTACTTATGTAATCATTGTAATATATCCAGTTATGTATTTTGTAAGACTTGAATTTACACATATGGAAGGATTGTGTTGTAATTCAATTTAACAATGTAAATATTTTTGTATATGAGTGAATGAGTTTTGGCAATTTCAGTTTTATTTGAGGTTTATTTTCCTCCGAATGTGATATATGCGAAAGAAATTTTGTTAGCCCCAATTGTGTAAGTGTGCATGAAAGTATATATGGTTATGCATGTGTTTTATCAATTGTTTTTTGCTTGCTTTGTTTCTGCCGGGTAGCAACCCTTGCCTATCGAGGCACTCACTTCTCTATACGATGGGTGAGCTTCCCTACATATAGGTAAGGGGTGTTACATAAATGCAGTGGGAGATTTTAGAAGAAATGACCCGCACAACAATATTTACAATCTAGGTTGGAGAAATTACCCGAATTTTTCTTGGCGAGAGGAAAATCAAATGGCTTCTTCTTCTCAACCCCAACCGAGAGCTCCCTTCAACCAAAATGTCACTCATAATCACAGCCAAGCTTACCATCTACAAGTAAATATACACTACCAAATGCCATACCCATCATCACAACATCAAGGACAAAGCTCAAATCAAACTCAAGCATATCATCCACCTGGATTTCAGCCATGACCACCTATTCAAGAGAAGAAGCCAAACCTTGAAGACATGTTTGCTATCTTTATGAACAGTCAGTAGCAATTTATGGCTAGTCAAGATAGAAGATGAAAGTACCAAGAATAATGGAACCGTAATCAAGATGCTTCCACGAGGAATTTAGAGACACAATTAGGCCAACTTGCTAGCTCAATCTCAAGAAGGCAACCGAGCACTTTTCCTTCCAATGTAGATAGGAATCCCAAGGAGGAGGCTAAGGTGATTACATTACGGAGTGGTAAGGAAATAACACCCGAATAAGAGAAAGGTAAGGCATCTTCATTTTCATCTTCAAATCTGGAAGAACCAACATGAAAGGTAAGTGATTCTAACTCAAGGGTAGAGATAAAAGTAGATGCTCTAATCATTGACAAGGGTAAGAACATTGTGAATTCTCATGTAGGGGTTGTTAATATTAATAAGTTGCTATTTCCTGCTATAGCTAGAAAGGAAAAGAAAAATGAGCAATTGGTTAGATTTTGAGATGTTTAAGAAATTGCATATTAATTTGCCTTTTGCTAAGGCTTTAGCTCACATGTCCAATTATGCTAAATTTATGAAAGAACTTTGTTCAAATAAAAAGAAACTAGAAGGGTGTGGAACTGTACAACTTACTGAGAATTGCAGTGCAATAATCATGAACAGAATCTCTAAGAAATTAGAAGATCCTGGTAGTTTTGTTAGTGTTTATGCCCTAGGCCAAATATTTGGACCTTGATGTAATCATTACATTTTCATTTATATAATGGTTTTCTTCACATTATTATTATTTGCATGTCACATCATTGTAATGTTTATGAATAACCATGTTATTCATGTCATCCCTAGTCATTTATCACTAAAGGGCATAAAAATAAATTAAGACTAGTATAAATTTGATCGATAATCATGAGATGATTATATATGGTGATATAAATCAAATCTGTAGGTACTTGTTAGACAACAAGGTACTGAATAGACCCATTATGAGATCACTACATGGGATAGTGTCATAAGTGATCATATAATAGAAATGTTATTGAATCTTTTGACCTGAAGTTATCATGGTTTCCTAAATAAGAAACATTATGTTTTGACATAATCAAACATTATCTTTAATTGGATAATTATAAAGTTTATGATTGGACATGATGAGAATTATGCAGAGGAAAGTGAACAATCAAGATAGAATTTGTCCCTCTCTTATGAGAGAGATATCTATTGAGCCCCTCGATAAGTAAGACTGTAAAATGCATTGCCGTGCTCGAATGAATTGATAGTGTGATCAATGTCATTTGAATTTATCAGTCTACTTTGTGATCGGGAAATTATATGTTTGAACAATATAAGTTTGACATGGACCATGACTTATGTTCAAACAAGGTATCATGTGACAAAAGGATAATTGTAACACCCCAATACCCCCGGTAAGGAATATTGGGTTGCTACACGCAAACACAAACGCATACATACATATAAACTCAAAAGCGGAAGCAATAAATTAAATCGTTAGAATATCTTATGCCAAACATACATCTCTTATAATGTATAAACTGTACATATTACAAAAGCTTATTTAATACATATTCATGTTCGGTACATGTACAGAACAGTTAACATTTACATCTGATGCTATACTTTTCTATATACATAATGATGTTACTCAAAACATAAAAAGGAAACTCTATCTTAAACAAAAAGTTCTTCAACAAGCTCCTAGTGGCCATGACCCGCAGATGCAAACTCTCTAATCCCGTCCTGTAAACCTACATGGGAAAACACCCGTGCTAAGCGATAACGCTTAGTGGGGATAAAAAGAAACAATAGACTTCGATTGAAGTCACAGATATAACAAAGGCTTATCGACAGTCATGTCATATACAAATAGTCATATACACAACCTTGTAAACAAATACCATCATGCTTCAACCCATTCATATGAAAAAACCCATATATAGCAAACGATATCAGTAACATGCCATACTATATTCACATACATATACAAGTCTCTACTTCACCTCTTATACACCTCAAAATATACAATAGCCTGAATTTTCAATATGGTGGATACGGGTACTGTGGATACTATATAAACTCTAGAGAACTAACTCAATAACGTTGAATACCCAAGGTATTCATCGAGTGGACACAACTAAGGTCACTGTAGCAGCCACCTCTATCCCTTTATTAGCATGCTTATCTATCCACTACTATGACCATTCAGGCTTAGCATAAAGACTCTATATACTATACCAAATGCATTACAATAACTCAAGCATTATATAACAATCAATATCACATGGCATGTCATTTTCAACACTTAAAAAGCATGAATACACTTAGTTCCATTCTTAAACTCTTATGCCGTGGCATTATTTACCCAGATAACTAATCTTATAATCATTTGATAATCCTAAACATGCATGGTATAGACCCCGAAAATGTTTTGGTGTAATACGGGTTCAATTCGGGAAGAAAAACACATAAAAATATACAAATTAGTTGAGGGTAAAGGTGGGGAATTGATTCATGCCAACCATGGGCTCTAAATCAAGACGAAAATCACTCTTACGACCTGTTCTATCGTGCTTTCAAGAGACTGCTTTTCACCTCAAACTTGTATCGCCTACACCAATGTCTAAACGTCATTTTTAGGAAAACTTCCTTCTTAACAATTGTTCCCTAGGAAGTTATATTTCAAATGGGATAATTTTCAGGTCAAATAGACATTTACAATGTGAGATACAGCCTAAACAAGATATACTATTCTAATGAACTAACAAGATTAGAGACACTTGTGTTTGGCCAATTTTCAGGGTCTTAAAGCAAGAATTTGCTCAAGGTCATTTATGAGACTTTTATAGGTACTGAAGTCATGATTCTAAAGGTGCAAAATCACTCATTATTGAGGTCTATAAATCCACTTATGAAAAAAACATTACACTGAGGTCTGATGAAAAATGAACAGAGTTTCCCCAAAATAATATCTTACACTCAAAAACTATATGGCAATCATCTAATTTCATCAACCCACATGAAAATGATCACATTACATAATCATAACCATATACACACATATATATACATACATCATAAGAACAGCAAGCAATCAAAATAATCACACACGATCCCGACCTTTAGATAGTTTGACCACGTCTCTTTAATCGGTTCTAATCTTCTCCTTTCCCTTGTCCCTCTTCTTGTCCACAGCTTACATGCACAAATCAATCAAGAGAACACTTAAAATAAGCTTTTAGCTTTAAACCAAAAATAGAAAACTAAAGTAGAAGAAGAAGACCAATACTAACAAAATCACACCACTTACCTCTTTTCAAGAACCAATCAACCCTTATCTCACACCCTTCAAACCATTCCAAGATCCACTTAAGGAGCAAACAAAAAGAGAAAGAAAAGAGAAGGAGCACGTCAAAGCCAAGAACAAAGAAAGAAAATGAAGGAAAAAGGAAACCAAAAGCAGAAATGAAGAGAGAAGCAAGGAGTGGCGGGTCAACCCTCATCCAAAGCCAACCAAACCCAATTAATGCCACTAACCTCAATAAAGGCCAACCACAATCTTTAATGCCACTCATCCCATTTATTCACTCAAAATAAAAGTCCCATGCCAAGTGTCAATCTCCTACATTACCACTTGTCAAAGCCCCTACACATACTCCCAAGCTGCTACGTGTCCGATACACATCACTTAAACCCGAAGAGTCCAACTTAGAGAACCCTGTCACACCCCAAAATGGCCCTAGAAGAATTACAGAGTTTTGTTCGAAAAAGGTAAGTTTATGTGCGAGAGTTCTGTCGCGAGCGAGAAAAGTATCGCGGGCGCGACAGAGCCCTCCAGCGGTTTTCGAATTCCAGCTGGTTGGAGCGGGCGTGAGCGTTCTGTCGCGAGCGCGAGAAGTGTCGCGAGCGCGACAGAGCCCTCTCGCGAGATGTGTGTACAAGTGGGACTAAGAGACTTGGAGTTGTAGGGAGTTGACACATGGTATCATAGAAAAGTGACAAGTGGCGGCATATGAGAGTGACAAGTGGCATTGTAAGAGTGTGCCAAGTGTCATTGTAAGAGAGTGACACATAGCGGCGTAGGAGGTTGATGTAACGGTCCGGCTTTTATACCCTCCCTCGGGAGCCTCCATCCTGGACGCCCCGAACCGATACTCACAGAACTTTACACCCCCCTTGTGCGATTTTGCCTTTCGTGGGATTCGAACCAAGGACCTGGGGATAAGTCCTTTAATTCTTAGAATCCCACTACCATTAGGCTATATTAGCTTAATGGTAGTGGGATTCTAAGAATTAAAGGACTTATCCCCAGGTCCTTGGTTCGAATCCCACGAAAGGCAAAATCGCACAAGGGGGGTGTAAAGTTCTGTGAGTATCGGTTCGGGGCATCCAGGATGGAGGCTCCCGAGGTAGGGTATAAAAGCCGGACCGTTACAATAAAAGGCGCCTTTTATTGTAACAGCCCGGCTTTTATACCCTCCCTCGGGAGCCTCCATCCTGGACGCCCCGGAACTGTCACTCACAGAACTTTACACTTCCCTTGTGCATTTTTGCCTTTCGTGGGATTCGAACTCAGGACCTGGGAATAAGTCCTTAAATTCTTAGAATCCCACTACCATTAGGCTACTAGCCTAATGGTAGTGGGATTCTAAGAATTAAAGGACTTATCCCCAGGTCCTGAGTTCGAATCCCACGGAAGGCAAAAATGCACAAGGGGGTGTAAAGTTCTGTGAGTAGCGGCTCTGGGGTCCCTGCGGGGAGGCTCCCGATGGGATATGTTCCGGGGAGGGTATAAAAGCCGGACCGTTACAATAAAAGGCGCCTTTTATTGTAACGGTCCGGCTTTTATACCCTCCCTCAGGAGCCTCCATCCTGGACGCCCCGAACCGATACTCACAGAACTTTACACCCCCCTTGTGCGATTTTGCCTTTCGTGGGATTCGAACCAAGGACCTGGGGATAAGTCCTTTAATTCTTAGAATCCCACTACCATTAGGCTACTAGCCTAATGGTAGTGGGATTCTAAGAATTAAAGGACTTATCCCCAGGTCCTTGGTTCGAATCCCACGAAAGGCAAAATCGCACAAGGGGGGTGTAAAGTTCTGTGAGTATCGGTTCGGGGCGTCCAGGATGGAGGCTCCTAAGGGAGGGTATAAAAGCCGGACCGTTACAGTTGACAAGTGGCATCGTAGGGTTTGGACACATGGCATGAGTTAAGCTTATGTTATGTAAAGAGATAAGCATGTAATTAATTTGGTAAGTGGCATTAAATTGAATAGTAAATGTTGGATAGAGTTTGACCATTTGCCTTTTGCCTTCTTTTTCTCACGTTGGATTGTTATTGGCAATTTGTTCTCCATTTCTTTCTCTTTTCTTAGGCCTTCAGCCGTTCTCCCTCTCTTATTCTTTCTTTTTGTTCTTTTGGTTTGCTTTTCAAGAGAATTACTTGAAGTGGTTTAACGAGAGCATAGTAGGACTTGATTAGGTCTCTTCTAAAGGTAAGTTGGATTTGTTTTCAGATCTGACCTCCTCTTTCTCTTTGTTTTTGATTTAAAGTAAAAAGAAGAGTAACCCCAAGTGTTTTTGTGTGTGGTTTTGGTGCAAGCTGGAGGCAAGAGAGTCGATAAAGGAAAAGAGAAGATCGGAACGAGTAGAGAGCTATGTTCGAGTTCCTAGAGGTAGGGATCGAGTGTGACTGTGTTAACTTTGCATGTGTTTATGTGAGAAATGCTTGAACAAAGACATGTGAAAATAAAGAGATGCTTGATGAGCTTTAATTAGCTCAACATGTTCATTTTGATTTCTTACCGTGTTCATGACAAGTGTATATATGTTCAAAGTATGTAACTTGATCATTTAAGTGTTTGTGTTGATAATAGAGTTTGATATTGCGAAATTCTGCTTATTGTCATTAGACCCCAGTGTATGGTATTTGTTATAAGTAGAGTTATAGGATCTCAATTGGGTTGATTCTAATCGCATATGAAAGATAAGACCCGTATCTAAAAATGTCTAAGAGGGTACTTGATCTAATTCTGGCCCTAAGTATCCCAAAAAGTCATTAAAACGTAGGTGACCCTGTTCTGGCGGGTTCACTGGAACAGTATATGTTGTTTAGACTATATCTTTTTTTATAGATGTCCAAACGACCTGAAACTTATCCCATTTGAAAGCTAACATCCTAGAGCACAATTGTTAAGAAGAACTGTTTGCCCAAAAATGACGTTTAGAGGTTCATTTAGATGATGCAAATTTAGGGTAAAAAGCAGTTTCGTGAGGCACCAAAGCGGAGCCTCTGTCGCGAGCGCGACACAGGTCGCGACCTCACGACAGAACAACCTATATTAAGCTCTTTTTTCTTCATTTTGAGCCCATGGTTGGCATGGGTCAACCCCTTGCCTTTCCCCTTAACGTTTTATACAAGATTAGGGCTCCTAAATGATTACAAATTAGTTGTTAATTGAAAAATACATATGAGTATGATTAAAGATGGTAATTTAACTAATAAAGTAACAATGTATAGTTGTAGGAAGTATAGTAAATGACATGATAAATATGTATGAACTTAGGAATTGTTACATAATGCATTTGGTATAGAGTATAGAGCCTTTTTGTAATCTATCTTCTGTCGCGAGCGCGGCCGCTTGTCGCGATCGCGACAATGAACTTGGCTTCTATCGCGAGCGCGACTTCTTGTCGCGATCGCGACAGTGAACCTCTTCGCGTCCTGTTTTACTTGTTTTAAAGAGTGTTTCCTTTTGTCTTGCTTTGCATGATTTATATGTTTATGTAATGAATTTGAATGTTACATGTTTTTTAGTTGTTGAATATGATTATTAAATATTGTACATGAATTAAATGTCTCTGAATTTGATAAATGCACTTGAATTTTAGTTGATGAGTTGATGTCCGTGTATAGTGTGTGAGTTGGTATTGAGCCTGATTACCGTTATAGTGGATAGATTAGCATGCTTATAAAGGGATTACCGAGTGCAGCTGCCTATGTTCCGCCCCGTTTGGGCGAAGTGGGTCGACCTCTGAGAATGGTCATTAATAGAGATATATGAAAATGTATTGTGACTTCGGTCTACCGAAAATGTTTTTTTATAGAGCATCCCGTATCCACCATGAGAGGAACTCAGGCTTGTTTTGTTAAATGTTGTGCAGTGAACTTGAGATGATTATAGTGTTGCTTCGAATAAAGCTATAGTACATGAAAGTAATGTTTAAGTACATTACAGTTCTGTATACAAGTACATGATTATATGAGTGTATTGACATGAATGTGGTTATATGATAATGTATATTTGAATAAACGAAATGTACAAGTTGTAGTGTATATGAATAAGTAAAAGAGTAGATGTTATATGCACGTGAACTCATAGTATTTGATATTTGAACATGAAACCTATACAAGTATCAGAGCTATATGCATGAACTACTTGATTTTTGTTATATGACATATGTGTGAGCTATTTGTGACTTCGTAAAGAAGTCCTTTGCATTGTTTTCATCCCCACTAAGCGTTATCGCTTAGCACGGATGTTTATTTCCGTGTAGGTTTACAGGTTCGGAACAGTGAGCGAGCATCTGCGGGTCAAGGCCACTAGGGAGTATTATTCAGGTCTTTTGTATAGATTAGATACAGAGCTAGTGATGTTTTGAGTAACATCATTATGTAATAAAAGTTAAAGAATCACATGTAAATGTATATGTAAAGTTAAATGAAAACAGAGTGTAATATGAACATGTATAAAGAGAAAGAAGTACATATATATAGTTGATATGAAATGCATGTTAGGCCCTAGTGTAGTATTTAATTACTTTTAAATGGATGTGTTTATGCTATCGCTTCCGCTAATGCATGTACATGTATACGTAAGTGTCCGCGTAGCGCCCCGATATTCCTTACCGGGGGTATGGGGGTGTTATAAACCCGACCAAAGGAGTGTTCTATCACGCTCACGACACTTGTCGCGCTCATGACAGAACCCTCACTCAGTCCATTACTCTTCCTCTTAAAACCTCACTAGCATAGTCAAAATGTTATACCTCTAACAACTTGAAACTCACATATATACATCTAGATTTGCTCTTAAACGCGTCAAAATCCGACAAAAGTTTTCCAAAACTGCTAGGGTCCAACTCGGGTTGTTACAATAATAACATGTTCTGTTGTCAGGTTAAAATTGGACTAACGATATTGATATTATTTGGGTAGTCATAATGTTTTGCTAGAGACCAATTATGGCTTGTGGGCCTATTATGGAGTTGGGTCCACTGCCAACTTAATGTAAACCTATTGGGTCACACACCAAGACCATAATTAATAGACTAGATTTTAATTGGGGTATTTCAAAATTATATAAATATAGATATTTATATTTAATTTTAAAATTATATAAATATATGTAAATATAATATTTCTTATTATTTTGAATAAGATATATATATATATATATATATATATATATATATATATATATATAAGAGATAATATCCCTAATTTATCTCTCTAGGGTTTAAGTTTTCACACACACACACACACACACACACACACACACACACACACATATATATATATGTTTAAGATAAACTTACACTTATTTTCGTTTTAGAGAGTGGCTGCACTTTTTACAAACCCTAGCCATCACTTTAAAAACCCTAGCCGCCACTTTTCTTTGTGAAAGAAAATGAAGAGAAAATTTGTTAAAGATCCAGTCGGAAGAGAGGGAGCTAGCACCCCTGCGATTATCTGTTTGTCGGTTCGTGCATATGGATACTGGTAGAGGGCATTTGTGATTGGAGCAGTGCATATTATCTAATCGAACTAAGGAGTTAGTTCATATTTCAGCATACTTAACTGGTCGGTAATTTTATCCCTCTTTTGAATCAGTTGGATTGCATGGATCCTATTTGGGTTTTTTTGCTTTTTTTTTTGTTGCGTTAATATATTTTTTATTTCGTCTAAAACCCAACAAGTTTTACCTTGCCGTGTGAGATAGGTGAACATTTTGTTGGTAATGTCTTATGTGATTTAGGAGCTAGCATTAATTTAATGCCTTACTGTAATGCGAGCCGAACCCCGGAGGCCTCGAATAACCTGCTTTTAGAGAGGTTCATAAGACCCGTAAAAATTACGGAGGCATTTATTTTTGGCAACAAGAGGTGTTTTATAATCGCCACCCAATAGAACATTGGAAAAGTTTTTCAAGCCTCATTGAGCCTAAGACGATGCGTATAAGTTTGTTTTGGGCAATAGGAGATATTTTTGAATTCCCATCCTAAAAAAATATTAAGAAGGTTCATCTAACCTCATGAAGTTTAAGACTAGAGAGAGTTCAAGACGTTACTTTTATTGACAATTTGGTCAAAGTTATAAGTTAGCTTTTAATTATTAATTTTCCACCACTTTTCTCACACGACATGCAATTTAATTTATGTGCACATCAAGCATCGAAAAAAAGCAGTAAAAAGTAATAAATAAATAAAATAAAATAAAGTAAACTATAAAAAAAATACAAGATGAAATCTAGGACAAAAATACAATCTCCCAAAATATAAAATTAAATAAATAAAATAAATTAAAAAAATAACATACATAAATCGGGGCATTTATTTGGAATATGAACATTGGTTTCTTTATGCACACTTAGAAAAATCGAAGATTTATTTTTGGTATTATTGAGAAAACCAGGATGAGTGATCATATTTTATGAAAACTAACTCTCATTTTGAAAATGACATTTTGTTGGCTAAAATTGAGACATTGGTCCCATTTTATTAGAAAAATCCAAATTCATTAATATAAATATTTTTTGTAATTTTTAATTAAATGTGCATAAAATAAATAATTTTATTATGAATTACATGACAAAATAAAAAAAAAGTAAAGTAAAGAAAAATGAGAAAAAACATTGAAAATAATAAATCTCTTGAATCTCCTCCGATCGCGAGTGTACTCAAACATGAAAAAAAAGTATTGAAATAAAAAAGAAACACAAATAAAATTAATGTTAGTAATAGCATAATAAAAAATCAATTAAACCATAAAATAATAAAATGAATTAAAATAAATAAAATGAAATAAATGTATTATGAATGACAAATAAATTAAATGAAATAATGAAATATATAAATTAACATATTAACAAATTAACACATATAAAAATATAAATAATAATAATGATAATGATAATAATAATGATAATGATGATAATGACAATGATAATGATAACGATGATAAATAACAAATAAAGGATGAACAATCAAGTAAATAAATAAAAAAAATAAGAAAAACAAGTAAAAAAGATGCTGCATAATGTTAAATATATGACTAAAATCGCGTAAAATAAATAAATAACCAATGAATCCAAAGATCTATATGGTGATTAAATGACTATGAATAAAATAATAATAAAAAAAATAAAAATATAGGGTCCAACCTAGAATATTTACTCTCAGAATTTAGATTCGTTGGAGGAAAAAAAATGGTTGATTTCCTAATTTAGATTCGCAAGAATTAAATAAAAACTATAAAAAATCTAAATTTTCTCTCTTTTGAAACAATTGCAAAAAAACTTGTTTAAAAAAGATAACAAATGAAAAATTAGATCTTAAGAGCAAAAAATTATTATTTTTTTTATCTAAAAATCAAATTTTAAATTAGAAAATTCAATCTCAAATTTTTGAAGAAATTTTATTGAAGAAGAAAAAAATCAAAATCAAAATTTTCCTTAAAAGAGAGAAGAAGAAAGTTGCAACTAAAAAATCTCCCTTAAAGAAGAAAATAAAATTTCAACCTAAAAAAATGTCTCTCCGCTTTCTCTTTCGTTATTTTTCTATTTATATGACTTTAGAAAAAAATCTAGTTAATTTAGGAAAGAAATTGAATTTTAATCAAATTCTACTTTATCTAGATGTAAAAAAAGGAAAATCCTTGAAAATCCCGAAAAAAATGATAACAAATCAAAATTTATTAAAAAATTCTGTTTTCAGGGTGAAAAACATGTTTTCGGTAGCCTGGGGTGAGCGATACCCGTCCCTGGGGAGGGACGGGTTGCCTGCGTGCACGATCTGCGCGTACAAGTGGGCAAGAAACGGACCGCGGGCAGTCGAGCGATGCCCGTACGCGCTGGCGTGAGAAGCTGGCCTGCCCTTGCACGCTTACGACCGCAAACGTCTGAATTTTTTTCTAAATTTTCTTTCTTTCTTTTAAAAAATTTTTTGATAATAATACAATAACTTCCAGCCCCTTTTTATTTTTATTTATTTTTTTTAAAAAGAAATTTTGACAAGGAAACCATCGCTTCCAACCTTTTTACCCGTGAACTGGCGTTAATTTCATCACTAGGTAACCATGATCTTGGCTACCTCGGGACTTGGTATCTGCAGCTGCCCCCAATTTTGGGAAAACTAGTGCATGGGTGCCAAGGTGAGGCAAAATTCAAAGAAAAGGGAAAAGGAGCGTACTTGAGGTAATCCTTACCTTTTTGCTGTAATAATTGGAGATTGAAGGTTGTGGTTTATGATTATCGCCACCGAGTCGCTTCGAAGACTTCGATTAAATCTTTTTGGCATATGATTGTCACTACCGAGTCGTTGTGAAGACTATGTTTGATCCATCTGGCATATGATTTTCGTCGTAGGGATATCCTGAAGACTACAGCTAATGTATTTGGCATATGATTATTGCTATCAAGATATTGGTATATGATTGTCGCCGTTGAAACATTGGCATATGATTGTCGCCATTGTATTATTTTGTAGACTACAGTCGGTCTATTCAGCATATGATTGTCGTCATTGAGTCACTGGCATATGATTGTCTCTAATGACTCTTTTGGTAATTACAGTTGTCCTATCTGGCATATGATTGTCACCACCCAGATACCGGCACATAATTATCACCGTCGAGTCACTGGCATATGATTGTTGCCAATGACCTTCTTGGTAACTGTAGTTGATCTGTCTGGCATGTGATTATCACCATCCAGATGTCGGTATATGATTGTCGCCATTTAGTCACTAGCATATGATTGTCGCCAATGACCCTCTTGGTAACTGCAGTTGATCTATCTGGCATATGATTGTTGCCATCCAGATATTAGCATATGATTATCGCCATCGAGCCATAAGCATATGATTATCGCCGTCGAGCCGTAAGCATATGATTATCATCGTTGAGCCGTAAGCATATGATTGTCGCCACGTCTCATTTGATATACTGCAATTGGTATGTCCGGCATATGATTGTTGCCTTCGGGACATCGACATATGATTATCGTCGTTGAGCCATAAGCATATGATTATCGCTGTGTCTCATTTGAAATACTGCAGTTGGTCGGTCCGGCATATGCTTATCGCCTTTGAGACATCGACATATGATTATTGCCGTTGAGCCGTATGCATATGATTGTCGCCACGTCTCATTTGATATACTACAGTAGGTCCATCCGACATATGATTGTCACCTTTGGGACATTGGCATATGATTATCGCTATCGAGCGGTAAGCATATGATTATCGTAACGTCTCATTTTGGTCTCTCCGGCATATGATTGTCGCCTTCGGGACATCGGCATATGATTGTCACTGTCGAGCTGTAATCATATGATTGTAGCCACGTCTCATTTTGGTCTGTCTAGCATATGATTATCACCTTCGGGACATCGGCATATGATTCTCGCCGTTGAGCCATAAGCATATGATTATCGCTGGTGACCCCTTTGGTAACTTTTCGTCGATGTGGCTTATCATTAACGAACTAGGTTGTTATGATAAGTTTTACTTGTGAGCTATGATGTCGACTGTTGAGGTGTAATTCTTGAGGAAACTATTTTTTTGGACTGGAGGAGTCGGTGTGGCTTATCATTAATGCCACTGAGTCATTCTTAAGACTACCGTCAGTGTGGCTTATCATTAACATCATTGAGTCCTTCTGAAGACTGTCGTCGATACGGTATATTATTAACGCCACTGAGTCCTTCTAAAGACTGTTGTCGTATTTGCTGGTGCTCATCCTGAATCTCTTTTCCTTCAAGAATGGGTAAAACAAATGTGCAGGGTAGAGGAAAGAGACGTGTACCTGTGGCAGCACGTATCTATTGGGTCAATATTAGATGGATGTCCCTTAGAGGACGGTTGGTTGTTCCCTGGAGAACGATTTGCAAAATATGAATATCATCCTCTTGGATTGCACCGAGTCATTTTGCATCCTGCCGTCGATGTGGCTTATCATTAATGCCACAGAGTCGTTCTGCGAACTTACGTTGATTGAGTTGATGAAGAGCCATCTGGTGCAGCCTTATTGTTGAATAGACCTGTGTACCTCTTAAGAAGGCTTTGTGCTCGTAGGGAGACTTTGAAAATTTATACTCATTGAGAGGCTTAGATGCTCACTGAAAGACTTAGATGCTCACTGAGAGACTTAGATGTTCGACGAGAGGCTTAGATTTTGAGCCTCCTTAGAGGAAAAATTAGATTTGAGCCTCCTCATAGGAAAATTAGATTTGGTGTCTCGATGCTTGCCTATAGGCCGATAGATTTTAGAATTTTTAGTGTCTCTTAAGAGGATTTTGGTCCTGATTTTTTGTGCCTGTTAAGAGGTATTGAAATTTTTTTTTTGGAATTTTTTTTTAAAAAACGGTCTTGGATTGTTTTGAATCTTTACAATTGTTTTTTTTTTATGTGAATTTACACCTCGGGTGCATTCTATATCTTTGCAATTTTTGGATAGATCTTGAATTTGCACTTGGGTGAATCTTACATTTTAAGTGTTTTTTTTCAACCTTTACATTTTATGATAGAGAAACTTACCTGATTGCCCCCGGCATGGTGTGCATGAATAGGCTTACTCTTTAAAATGTCATTTTTGGAGCGAGTCTGTGGGATTCCTTTTCCGTGAGGACTTAATCTTAATCTGATTGTCCAACATGAATGAGCGCCGATGTTGAGTTAAAGTTGTACCTTAGTATCACACCCCAAATCGGGCCTAGTCGGATTTGGCAAGTTAAGTCGGATAAGTGATGGATATTTCGGTAATTTGTGCATGTGGAATTTGGATGATAAGGACCTAATTGAAAAGATAATTAAAGTTTGTAAGGAAAGAATTATGCTAGTGGGTAAAGTGCAAGTTTGTCAAAGGATTAAAGAGTAATAAGACAAGATATTTTTGGTTGGAGCTAATAGGAGGCTGCCATGTGCCTTGGTAGGTGGGCAATTAGTGGGAAAAGAAGAAAAAGAAAAAGAATGAGAGAGGGAGGAGCAGATCACGTTTTACGTTCTGTTCTCTCCTCTCCTCTTCCTTGCTCTTCTTTCTTTCCCTTTTCCCGTTTCTTGTTCTCCCTTCCTTGGCTGTGTGTGTGAATTGGTGTCTTGGTAGAGCTTGAAGTTTTCTTGAAGAGGTAAGTTAGGGTTAGGGTTTCCTGCATGTTCTTCTTCTTCCTCTTCTCCTGGTTTTGCTATTTTGAGTTAGGGTTTTTGGAAGAGTAATTTGTGGGTTTTTGTTTGTGCAAGCTTTGGGCTGCAAGAGGAAGCTTAAGGGCAAGGAAAGGAAGGAGGATTGAAGCTTGAATTGTGGTTTTGAAACTAGGATTTCAGGTTTGGGATTTTGTTTGAGAAATTTGCTTGAATTTGAACTTACTGTAATTTTTAGGGTTTGTGTTCTTGAGAGACTGGAATATGTTTATGCCTGATTTTGATTATTTTGATTTTCGAATTAAGTTGTGTTTATGCCGTTTTTATTGTATGGGAAATCTACTGGAAGGTAAGATGAGATTTGTATTGTTTTGAGTCATTTTGGAATTGATTTTTGGAGTTCTGTGAATTCTGGGAAATTCTGAGAACGGAAAATCACGATCCTGGTGAATTTCTCGTTTCCAGTATGTGTGTGTGTCGTGACCAGCCAAGAGAGGCCAGTCACGAGTGGTGACTGCCAGTCACGACTCGTGATCAGCCAAGAGAGGCCAGTCACGAGTGGTGACTGCTAGTCACGACTCGTGACCAGCCAAGAGAGGCCAGTCACGAGTGGTGACTGCCAGTCACGACTCGTGACCAGCCAAGAGGAGAGGCCAGTCACGAGTTGTGACTGCCAGTCATGACTCGTGACCGGCCAATCCTGTGTGTTTGGTCGGTCACCTCTGTTTGGCCTATTTTCTGAAAAATTTGCCCAGTTTTAACTGAAAATGAATTTCGTATCTCTTCTAAATGGACTTATACTACTATATGATACATGTCATGCTTTTATATGCTTTTATATGAGTAATACCACGATCTCTTCAGATGAAGTGTATATTGTATCAGTCCATGATTAAGATTATACATCGTGAAGCATTGGCATAATATGGTTCTACATTTAATTCTGATATGTTTTAGAATATTGAATAATGCTAAAGTGTGTTGATTGAATTATAATGCATGCTTCTTAATATGAATTGTATGAGGTAAGATTGATATTACGAACATATGTATTTGTCTATTAGACTCTGGATTATGCATGATGGCCTATATATGTATATATATAGATATATATATATATATATATGTATTTTGTGAATTGGCTCATGATTTGGATGATGCACGGGGATAGTGTAAACTTATTTATATGCCTATTATACTCAGTATGGTGCATGATGAACTATATCATGTGACTTGAAACATGCTTTCGCTTATGTATGACCTGCGAGAGTCAGTCTAGTGGATAGTTAGGCATGCCTAATAGAGTTCTTTAGCTGCAGCCCTTTGGACGTTTGGACCCTGATCAGGTCCCCTGTGTGGTTCATCGGGAACCTTTAATGTGTTAGGATCTTGTTTAAGGTCCCCTCAGAAAATGTTTTTGAGTGTGAAAAATGATGTTGCTTTCCGATTCGTGCCCGTAAGGTACGCTATGTGTACACTCATTATCCACTATTTTGAGTCAGCAGGTATTCTATCTGTTTTGTCGGATATGAACAAGAGAATGTGATATTCGAATGAGCATGATTTTGGACATGTGAATCGGTTATGTATCCGAATGTGATTATGAATCTCTGAATGGGTTGGGTGTGACTTAAACATGTGAGTTGGACATATTTATCTGTTTAATATATACGTATATCATATTGTGAATATATTTGTATGCCATCAGTTATAGATGTAGGTACTGGAATTAAGACGTGCATGACTGTGACCACGATCTTTTAAATGCCATGAATATATTTTATTATGCTTATGAGAACGTGAATCCGACTAGTTTGGTTATAAGCATATGAAATAATATGTATATGAATGTGAGCTTAAGTTATGGACTGATAGGGTTAATTAGTATGTATATGAATGTGATTCCGTACTGTTAACTATTATGGTAGCATGTGAATTAGTATGCATGATAAGGAGATCTGGACTATTGAATGATCACACATGTATTATTTGGGGTGCAATGCATGTGGATCGGCTTCGGTAAGTGCATGTGCAGTAATGGATGATGATGAGGCAAGTTAAAGTGTATAAGAATCTGATCTTGAACTAGTGTATGCTCTGAATGTAATATTTTGCTATATGTTCCT
The DNA here is from genome assembly GCA_947683425.1 of Excoecaria cochinchinensis. NCBI lineage: Eukaryota > Viridiplantae > Streptophyta > Magnoliopsida > Malpighiales > Euphorbiaceae > Excoecaria > Excoecaria cochinchinensis. The sequence goes on from CANTUQ010000192.1 coordinate 242,040, forward strand.
TTGGTCTCAACTATTGTAGTATCTTCGGCATGTTGTCATGTGTCTATGATTATGCCATGATATTTTATGTGATAGAGTCTTGCAGTGGGAGTGTGGTGTTTTGACGTATTCCCTTGGGTTCGACTAGTGTGTGTACTATGACATGATATAAAGTAGGTTTAATTAGCTCGTGTTCTTGGCATAATAACAGTGTGCAGTATTTCATGGAAATCTTGTAACATGTGAATTGGTTTTTAGTTAATGTATGTGTAACACCCCAAAATGGCCCTAGAAGAATTACAGAGTTATTGGTTCGAAAAAGGTAAATTTTATGTGCGAGAGTTCTGTCGCGAGCGCGACAAGTGTCGCGGGCGCGACAGAGCCCTCCAGCGGTTTTTGAACTTCAGCTGGTTAGTGCGGGCATGAGCGTTCTGTCGCGAGCGCGACAGAACCCCCTCGCGAGATGTGGGCATAGGTGGGACTAAGAGACTTGGAATTGTAAGGAGTTGACACGTGGCATCGTAGAAGAGTGACAAGTGTCATCATAGAAGAGTGACAAGTGGCGGCATATGAGAGTGACAAGTGGCATTGTAGGAGTGTGCCAAATGTCATTGTAAGAGAGTGACACATGGCGGCGTAGGAGGATAACAAGTGGCTATAAGAGAGAGTGACATGTGGCATGGGGCTTTTTGGATGGAGATGAATTAATGAGAGTGGTTGGCATTAAATGGAAGTGGGTGGCATTAATGTGAGGACTTGTTGGCTTTGGTTTGGTTTTGACCAGACACTTTCCTATTCTCACTTTCATTTTTCTGCATTTGGCTCATTGCTCACCTTTTTCTTCTCTCTTTGCTCTTAGTTGCCGTGTCCCTTTTCCTTGCCATTTCCTTGCTTTTCTTCCTCTTTTGCTTTTTTCTTTGAGAGAATCTCTTGGATTGGTTTGAAGAGGAGAAGTCAAGGGTTGAGTTGAGTTCTTAAGAAGAAGGTAATTGGCTTGATTTTAGCATTGGTCTTCTTCTTTTGTTTATTTTCTGTTTTTGATTTAAAGTGAAATCCATGGATTAAGTGATCTCTTGGTTTGTTGTGCAAGAAAGCGGTGGATAAGAGGCTAGTGAAGGGAAAGGAGAAGCTCATAATTGATTAGAAAGAGATGGTTAAGCCACCTAAGGTAGGGATCGAGTGCGATTTTGTTTTCCTGGCATGTGATTGAATGATATGTATTTAAAAGTAACCATGACCGGATGTAGATGTATATGATGAGCTTTAACTAGCTCAATTGCTCTTTTAGTGTATATTGGTTTATTGTTCATTTTGATTGCTTACAGTGCTCATGACAAGTGTATATATGTTTAAAGTATGTAACTTGATCATTTGAGTGTTTGTCTTGATGATAGAGTTTGATGTTGCGAAATTCTGCTTATTTGTCATTAGATCCCAGTGTATAGTATTTGTTATAAGTAGAGTTATAGGATCCCAATTGGGTTGATTCCAATTGCATATGAAAGATAAGATCCGTTTCTAAAAATGTCTAAGAGGGTGCTTGATCTAATTCAGGCCCTAAGTATCCCAAAAAGTAATTAGAACATAGGTTACCCTGTTCTAGCGGGTTCCCTGGAACAGTATGGATTGTTTAGATCATATCTTTTGTTATAGATGTTCAAATGACCTGAAACTTGTCCCATTTGAAATGTAATATCCTAGAGAATAATTGTTAAGAAGAATGTTTTGCCTAAAAAAAGACGTTTAGAGGTTCATTTAGACGATACAAGTTTAGGGTAAAAAGCAGTCTTGTGAGGCACCAAAGCGGAGCCTCTGTCGCGAGCGAGACACATGTCGCGACCTCGCGACAGAACAACTCATTTTAGGCTTTTTCTTCTTCTTTTTGAGCTCCTAGTTGCCACGGGTCAACCCCTTACCCTTCCCCTTAACCAAATTGTATATTTTGTTGATGTTTTACTCCCCGGAATGAACCCGTATTACCCCGGAATGTTTTCGTGATTTATACCCTACATGTTTAGGGTTATCAAATGATTATAGGATTAGTTATCTATGTAACCAATGCTACGGCATAAGAGTTAGCGTTGACCATGTTATGCCATGTGATATGAATTGTTATATAATGATTTGGTATAGAGTATAGAACCCTTATGTAATCTGTCTTCTGTCGCGAGCGCGACCTCTTGTCGCGATCGCGACAGAGAACCCCTTCTCGACCTGTTTTACTTGTTTTAAAGAATGTTTCCTTTTGTCTTGCTTTGCATGATTTATATGTTTATGTAATAAATTTAAATGTTACATGCTTTTAATTGTTGAACAAGATTGTATATGAATTACATGCCTCTGAATTTGATAAATGCACTTGAATTTTAGTTTGTGAGTTGATGTCCGTGTATAGTGTGTGAGTTGGTATTGAGCCTGATTACCATTATAGTGGATAGATAAGCATGCTTATAAAGGGATTATCGAGTGCAGCTGCCAACGTTCCGCCCCGTTTGGGTGAAGCGGGTCGACCTCCGAGAATGGTAATTAATAGAGATATATGAAAAAGTTTTGTGACTTCAGTCTATCGAAAATGTTTTTTTTATAGAGCGTCCCGTATCCACCATGAGAGGAACTCAGGCTTGTTTTGTTAAATGTTGTGCAGTGAACTTGAGATGATTATAGTGTTGCTTCAAATAAAGCTATAGTACATGAAAGTAATGTTTAAGTACATTACAGTTCTGTATACAAGTACATGATTACATGAGTGTATTGACATGAATGTGGTTACATGATAATGTATATTTGAATCAACGAAATGTACAAGTTGTAGTGTATATGAACAAGTAAAAGAGTAGATGTTATACGCATGTGAACTCATAGTATTTGATAATTGAACATGAAACCTATACAAGTATCAGAGCTATATGCATGAACTACTTGATATTTGTTATATGACATATGTGTGAGCTATTTGTGACTTCGTAAAGAAGTCCTTTGCATTGTTTTCATCCCCACTAAGCGTTATCGCTTAGCACGGATGTTTATTTCCGTGTAGGTATACAGGTTCGGACTAGTGAGAGCGGCATCTGCAGGTCAAGGCCACTAGGAAGTTTTGCTATACCTTTTTGTATAAGTTAGAACTAAAGTTTATGATGTTTTGAGTAACATCATTATGTAATAAAAGTTAAAGAATCACATGTAAATGTATATGTAAAGTTAAATGAAAACAGAGTGTAATATGAACATGTATAAAGAGAAAGAAGTACATATGTATAGTTGATATGAAATGCATGTTGGGCCCTAGTGTAGTATTTAATTACTTTTAAATGGATGTGTTTATGCTATCGCTTCCGCTAATGCATGTACATGTATACGTAAGTGTCCGAGTAGTGCCCCGATATTCCTTACCGGGGGGGTATGGGGGTGTTACATTTAGTGGTATCAGAGCTCTAGGTTAATTGGTTCGGGACTAGAAGGTGGTAGAGTATAGGTTAATGTCAGAGTTGGTCTAGAGTTGTGGCCTAATGCAGATGTCGTTTGTGTAAAGTATAGATGGAGTCCGACTCGCGTGAGAGCGTAGAAGAGATAGCGGTAGATGTGAATTGGTAAGAGTTCGAGGTGACACTCTGTATTCCTGTCAGCTATTTTCTTGAAATCATTTGACATGAGCATAGTGAAACATGGGGATGGGAAAAGTGCATGACAGTAGCTTACATTGCATTTTCGCATAATCTCGCATACATAAATCATTACATGACCATTTCATCCGCATCCCTCATTTGTATGTGAAAAAGTATCATTGCATGCGTTTCATTGAGAAAAGCTGACAGGATATACATTCAGTGCTAGATGCATAGAAGAAGTATATGGATTAGAGTGCAGTGCATTAAGGAAAGTGTAAAGTGTGTTTGATTTGATAGCTGTATGGTATAAGTGATAGCGATTCAGAGATCTGTTTAAGGATGTACCGGTGTAAGTGATTAGCGGGGAAATTTCGAGGACGAAATTTCTTAAGGGAGAGAGATTTGTAACACCCCAAAATGGCCCTAGAAGAATTACAGAGTTATTGGTTCGAAAAAGGTAAATTTTATGTGCGAGAGTTCTGTCGCGAGCGCGACAAGTGTCGCCGGCGCGACAGAGCCCTCTAGCGGTTTTTGAACTTCAGCTGGTTGGTGCGGGCATGAGCGTTCTGTCGCGAGCGCGACAAGCATCGCGACCGCGACAGAACACCCTCGCGAGATGTGGGCATAGGTGGGACTAAGAGACTTGGAATTGTAAGGAGTTGACACGTGGCATCATAGAAGAGTGACAAGTGTCATCATAGAAGAGTGACAAGTGGCGGCATATGAGAGTGACAAGTGGCATTGTAGGAGTGTGCCAAATGTCATTGTAAGAGAGTGACACATGGCGGCGTAGGAGCATAACAAGTGGCTACAAGAGAGATTGACATGTGGCATGGGGCTTTTTGGATGGAGATGAATTAATGAGAGTGGTTGGCATTAAATGGAAGTGGGTGGCATTAATGTGAGGACTTGTTGGCTTTGGTTTGGTTTTGACCGGACACTTTCCTATTCTCACTTTCATTTTTCTGCATTTGGCTCATTGCTCACCTTTTTCTTCTCTCTTTGCTCTTAGTTACCGTGTCCCTTTTCCTTGCCATTTCCTTGCTTTTCTTCCTCTTTTGCTTTGTTCTTTGAGAGAATCTCTTGGATTGGTTTGAAGAGGAGAAGTTAAGGGTTGAGTTGAGTTCTTAAGAAGAAGGTAATTGGCTTGATTTTAGCATTGGTCTTCTTCTTTTGTTTATTTTCTGTTTTTGATTTAAAGTGAAATCCATGGATTAAGTGATCTCTTGGTTTGTTGTGCAAGAAAGCGGTGGATAAGAGGCTAGTGAAGGGAAAGGAGAAGCTCATAATTGATTAGAGAGAGATGGTTAAGCCACCTAAGGTAGGGATCGAGTGCGATTTTGTTTTCCTGGCATGTGATTGAATGATATGTATTTAAAAGGAACCATGACCGGATGTAGATGTATATGATGAGCTTTAACTAGCTCAATTGCTCTTTTAGTGTATATTTGTTTATTATTCATTTTGATTGCTTACAGTGATCATGACAAGTGTATATATGTTTAAAGTATGTAACTTGATCATTTGAGTGTTTGTGTTGATGATAGAGTTTGATGTTGCGAAATTCTGCTTATTTGTCATTAGACCCCAGTGTATAGTATTTGTTATACGTAGAGTTATAGGATCCCAATTGGGTTGATTCTAATTGCAAATGAAAGATAAGATCCGTGTCTAAAAATGTCTAAGAGGGTACTTGATCTAATTCAGGCCCTAATTATCCCAAAAATTAATTAGAACGTAGGTTACCCTGTTCTGGCGGGTTCCCTAGAACAGTATGGATTGTTTAGATCATATCTTTTGTTATAGATGTCCAAACGACCTAAAACTTGTCCCATTTGAAATGTAATATCCTAGAGAACAATTGTTAAGAAGAACGTTTTGCCTAAACAAAGACGTTTAGAGGTTCATTTAGACGATACAAGTTTAGGGTAAAAAGCAGTCTTGTGAGACACCAAAGCGGAGCCTCTGTCGCGAGCGCGACACATGTCGCGACCTCGCGACAGAACAACTCATTTTAGGCTTTTTCTTCTTCTTTTTGAGCTCCTAGTTGCCACGGGTCAACCCCTTACCCTTCCCCTTAACTAAATTGTATATTTTGTTGATGTTTTACTCCCCGGAATGAACCCGTATTACCCCGGAATGTTTTCGTGATTTATACCCTACATGTTTAGGGTTATCAAATGATTATAGGATTAGTTATCTATGTAACCAATGCTACGGCATAAGAGTTAGCGTTGACCATGTTATGCCATGTGATATGAATTGTTATATAATGATTTGGTATAGAGTATAGAACCCTTATGTAATCTGTCTTCTATCGCGAGCGCGACCTCTTGTCGCGATCGCGACAGAGAACCCCTTCTCGACCTGTTTTACTTGTTTTAAAGAATGTTTCCTTTTGTCTTGCTTTGCATGATTTATATGTTTATGTAATGAATTTAAATGTTACATGCTTTTAATTGTTGAACAAGATTGTATATGAATTACATGCCTCTGAATTTGATAAATGCACTTGAATTTTAGTTGGTGAGTTGATGTACGTGTATAGTGTGTGAGTTGGTATTGAGCCTGATTACTGTTATAGTGGATAGATAAGCATGCTTATAAAGGGATTATCGAGTGCAGCTGCCAACGTTCCGCCCCGTTTGGGTGAAGCGGGTCGACCTCCGAGAATGGTAATTAATAGAGATATATGAAAAAGTTTTGTGACTTCGGTCTATCGAAAATGTTTTTTTTATAGAGCGTCCCGTATCCACCATGAGAGGAACTCAGGCTTGTTTTGTTAAATGTTGTGCAGTGAACTTGAGATGATGCTTCAAATAAAGCTATAGTACATGAAAGTAATGTTTAAGTACATTACAGTTCTGTATACAAGTACATGATTACATGAGTGTATTGACATGAATGTGGTTACATGATAATGTATATTTGAATAAACGAAATGTACAAGTTGTAGTGTATATGAACAAGTAAAAGAGTAGATGTTATACGCATGTGAACTCATAGTATTTGATAACTGAACATGAAACCTATACAAGTATCAGAGCTATATGCATGAACTACTTGATATTTGTTATATGACATATGTGTGAGCTATTTGTGACTTCGTAAAGAAGTCCTTTGCATTGTTTTCATCCCCACTAAGCGTTATCGCTTAGAACGGATGTTTATTTCCGTGTAGGTATACAGGTTCGGACTAGTGAGAGCGGCATCTGCAGGTCAAGGCCACTAGGAAGTTTTGCTATACCTTTTTGTATAAGTTAGAACTAAAGTTTATCATGTTTTGAGTAACATCATTATGTAATAAAAGTTAAAGAATCACATGTAAATATATATGTAAAGTTAAATGAAAACAGAGTGTAATATGAACATGTATAAAGAGAAAGAAGTACATATGTATAGTTGATATGAAATGCATGTTGGGCCCTAGTGTAGTATTTAATTACTTTTAAATGGATGTGTTTATGCTATCGCTTCCGCTAATGCATGTACATGTATACGTAAGTGTCGGAGTAGTGCCCCGATATTCCTTACCGGGGGGGTATGGGGGTGTTACAGTATGAGTAATCGGTCATGATAATTACACGTATAAATGTCATACTACTATGAACGGTATGGTGCTGATGTATGATACCTTGGTAAGTATATGCATGTGAGATTGCATGTAGTTCTGCATGATGATACTTGTATCGTGTATGGTGTTCTGTCTGCTTCGGCTTATTTCTTGGTAAGTATATGGATATGAATGTGAGTTTTCCAATGAATGCCTTTCTATGCAAGCCTGATTATATATATGTGTTATGAATGTCCATATTTGCCATTGTGAATGTGTTATGCCTTGACGACCATTGTGAATGGTCGTCCTTATTACTTGTGTGTTTTCCCCACTAAGCGTTTATTGCTTAGCACGGGTTCTTTTCCCGTGCAAGTGGCAGGTTTTGTTCTGTTCGAGTCGCGCATCTGCAAGGTCGGCCACATAGGAGTTAGAAGTTTTGTATTTTATTCAGCTTCTGTAATTTGGATCTTGTATTTCTATAACCTTTTGTATATGTAATTATTATGCAATCATGTTGATGTTTTATATCTGATGATGTAAGCGTTAAAATGCTTATGTATTAAGTTATTCCTCGATTTTATTATCCGCCTTATGCTTCCGCTAATTGAAAGAGTGTATGCATGTGTGTATGTACTTATGCTTCCACGTAGTGCTTGCGAGTTTGTGAGTTAATGCATGACCAGCTTTCTCCCGCAAGGTAAGTTTTTCATTATTCCGCATTTATGCATGTATGATTATGTATAAATGTATGCTTTTGCATAGTGTATGTATGCATGTATGTGAGTGAGCATCGGTAGCGCTCTCCAGCGTCCTTCCAATGGGGACGTAGGGGGTGTTACATTTAGTGGTATCAGAGCGTCGGTTTGGCGGTTTTGGTTGCCTTTGCTCTTTTGAATGTTGAGTCTGTGTATGTGAGTTGGTTTTGTGTCGTGGCCGAATGCAGATGTGTCGTGTCTTGTGTCTTGTTTAGATGGAGTCTGATCCTAGTGAGATTGTGGGTGAGTCAACAGAAGGTGTGAACCCAGTTAGAGCTGATCGGAGTATTTTCAAGCATCCTTCAGTTGGAGATTTTGTTTCTGTTTATGATGATAGGATATTAGTGCAAGGGTTGATTCGAATTTTGGATAGGTTAACTTCTTCCCGAGCTTCTTAAGATTTTGTTCGGAAGGTGCTTCAGAAAAGAAAGGTGTCGGGTAGAGATGTGGCAGTAGGAAAAAGGATTCGAGAACTTCAATTTGTCAACATGGTCAGAAGCAAAACTGTGATAAGTGTAAGAAGAAATGGGTGCCGCCGATATGTCAGCACTGTCGGAAGCGACATCGAGGTTGGTCTCGGAAACTCACGGGTGCTTAGTTAAGATGTGGCAGCATGGAACATCAAATTGTTGAATGCCCCGAGGTGAGTGAAAATATAATTCAGCAAGCTAGAAAGGATGTAGAGGAACTGCTTAGAGCCACCCGTGTGCCAGTGAGATCGTTGCACACCGCAGTGAAGTGATAGAGTTTGCAGAGCCTTCCGGTAAGTTTGTTTTGATATGTTCGAGTAAAGTTTGTTTTGGTATTTTTGAGGTGGAAGGGTATTTGGATTCTGTAAGGTTTTGGTAAATAGTCTGTATACTTATCAGCTACCTCCCTAGCAAGTATTTGAATGAAAGCATATTGAATTATGGGGATGGGACAAAGTGCATCATTATAGCATTAATTGCATTTCTTTTGCATCACTCTGCATACATGAGCCGTCGCGTTCTCATTGCATCATCATCCCTTTGACCATACATGAGAAGCATTAGCATATGCGTTTTGATTGGGGGAAAGCTGACAAGGTGTACACGGAGTATTTCAGAATCTTATATAGGTGAATGTAAAAAGATTTTGGAGTTTAACAGAAGTATTGTTAAGGGAAACAGCATGTTTGACGGACATTTTGATGTATTAAAGGATTTGTGTAGCTTTTGGCGAAAGTTAATTGGTTTATGTGTGAAGTGTTTGTGCTTTGATTTCTAATGTGCGGTTGAGTAATGATTATCCAGGTAATTATGATGGATTCGAATATAAGAAAGTGATTTAAGAGAACAATGATAGCGATAAGTGTAAGCGAGTGAGTAGTTTGAAAGCAAAGTGTATGAGTTTTGTGGAGTCTTGGGGTGTAGTGTTGGGAATTCTTTCCGGTGTAAGCGAATTTTGAGGACGAAATTCTTTTAGGAGGGAAGAGTTGTCACACCCCAAATCGGGCCTAGTCGGATTTGGCAAGTTAAGTCGGATATGTGATGGATATTTCGGTAATTTGTGCATGTGGAATTTGGATGATAAGGACCTAATTGAAAAGATAATTAAAGTTTGTAAGGAAAGAATTATGCTAGTGGGTAAAGTGCAAGTTTGATAAAGGATTAAAGAGTAATAAGACAAGATATTTTTTGTTGGAGCCAATAGGAGGCTGCCATGTGCCTTGGTAGGTGGGCAATTAGTGGGAAAAGAAGAAAAATAAAAAGAATGAGAGAGGGAGGAGCAGATCACGTTTTACGTTCTACTCTCTCCTCTCCTCTTCCTTGCTCTTCTTTCTTTCCCTTTTCCTGTTTCTTGTTCTCCGTTCCTTGGCTGTGTGTGTGAATTGGTGTCTTGGTAGAGCTTAAAGTTTTCTTGAAGAGGTAAGTTGGGGTTAAGGTTTCCTGCATGTTCTTCTTCTTCCTCTTCTCCTGGTTTTGCTATTTTGAGTTAGGGTTTTGGAAGAGTAATTTGCGGGTTTTTGTTTGTGCAAGCTTTGGGTTGCAAGAGGAAGCTTAAGGGCAAGGAAAGGAAGGAGGATTGAAGCTTGAAGTGTGGTTTTGAAACTAGGATTTCAGGTTTGGGATTTTGTTTGAGAAATTTACTTGAATTTGAACTTACTGTAATTTTTAGGGTTTGTGTTCTTGAGAGACTGGAATATGTTTATGCCTGATTTTGATTGTTTTGATTTCCGAATTAAGTTGTGTTTATGCCGTTTTTATTGTATGGGAAATCTACTGGAAGGTAAGATGAGATTTGTATTGTTTTGAGTCATTTTGGAATTGATTTTTGGAGTTCTGTGAATTCTGGGAAATTCTGAGAACGGAAAATCACGATCCTGGTGAATTTCCAGTTTCCAGTATGTGTGTGTGTCGTGACCAGCCAAGAGAGGCCATTCACGAGTGGTGACTGCCAGTCACGACTCGTGACCAGCCAAGAGAGGCTAGTCACGAGTGGTGACTGCCAGTCACGACTCGTGACCAGCCAAGAGGAGAGGCCAGTCACGAGTTGTGACTGCCAGTCACGACTCGTGACCAGCCAATCCTGTGCGTTTGGTCGGTCACCTCTGTTTGGCCTATTTTCTGAAAAATTTGCCCAGTTTTAACTGAAAATGAATTTCGTATCTCTTCTAAATGGACTTATACTACTATATGATACATGTCATGCTTTTATATGCTTTTATATGAGTAATACCACGATCTCTTCAGATGAAGTGTATATTGTATCATTCCATGATTAAGATTATACGTCATGAAGCATTGGCATAATATGGTTCTACATTTAATTCTGATATGTTTTAGAATATTGAATAGTGCTAAAGTGTGTTGATTGAATTATAATGCATGCTTCATAATATGAATTGTATGAGGTAAGATTGATATTACGAACATATGTATTTGTCTATTAGACTCCGGATTATGCATGATGACCTATATATGTATATATATAGATATATATATATATATGTATTTTGTGAATCGACTCATGATTTGGATGATGCGCGGGGATAGTGTAAACTTATTTATATGCCTATTATACTCAGTATGGTGCATGATGAACTATGTCATGTGACTTGAAACATGCTTTCGCTTATGTATGACCTGCGAGAGTCAGTCTAGTGGATAGTTAGGCATGCCTAATAGAGTTCTTTAGCTGTAGCCCTTTGGACGTTTGGACCCTGATCAGGTCCCCTGTGTGGTTCCTCGCGAACCTTTAATGTGTTAGGATCTTGTTTAAGGTCCCCTCAGAAAATGTTTTTGAATGTGAAAAATGATGTTGCTTTTCAATTCGTGCCTGTAAGGTACGCTATGTGTACACTCGTTATCCACTATTTTGAGTCAGCAGGTATTCTGTCTGTTTTGTCGGATATGAACAAGAGAATGTGATATTCGAATGAGCGTGATTTTGGACATGTGAATCGGTTATATATCCGAATGTGATTATGAATCTCTGAATGGGTTGGGTGTGACTTAAACATGTGAGTTGGACATATTTATCTATTTAATATATACGTATATCATATTGTGAATATATTTGTATGCCATCAGTTATGGATATAGGTACTGGAATTAAGACGTCCATGACTGTGACCACGATCTTTCAAATGCCATGAATATATTTTATTATGCTTATGAGAATGTGAATCCGACTAGTTTGGTTATAAACATATGAAATAATATGTATATGAATGTGAGCTTAAGTTATGGACTGATAGGGTTAATTAGTATGTATATGAATGTGATTCCGTACTGTTAACTATTATGGTAGCATGTGAATTAGTATGCATGATAAGGCGATCTGGACTATTGAATGATCACACATGTATTATTTGGGGTGCAATGCATGTGGATCGGCTTTGGTAAGTGTACGTGCTGTAATGGATGATGATGAGGCAAGTTAAAGTGTATAAGGATCTGATCTTGAACTAGTGTATGCTCTGAATGTAATATTTTGCTATATGTTCCTTTGGTCTCAACTATTGTAGTATCTTCGGCATGTTGTCATGTGTCTATGATTATGGCATGATATTTTATGTGATAGAGTCTTGCAGTGGGAGTGTGGTGTTTTGACGTATTCCCTTGGGTTCGGCTAGTGTGTGTACTATGACATGATAGAAAGTAGGTTTAATTAGCTCGTGTTCTTGGCATAATAACTGTATGCAGTATTGCATGGTAATCTTGTAACATGTGAATGGGTTTTTAGTTAATGTATGAGTAATCGGTCATGATAATTACACGTATAAATGTCATACTACTATGAACGGTAAGGTTGTAACACCCCCTTCCCATACATAGGCGATCCCATCCGGTAAGGAGTGAGATGCCGTATGAGACAAGGTGTCACCAAGCAAAAACAAAGCAAACATACATTCATTCATTACATACATACAGAAATACAGGATAATTAAAACTTTACAGAAAGGAAAGTAAAAGCTGATCATGCATTAATATAACAAACCATTACAATAATGTTCTGATCAACTAGCTGATACAAAATAATATTACATATACAAAATATAGGTACAAAAGCGGAAGCTGATACAAACCTGATACACGGGAGTTCTGTACAAAAAGAATCATCAACTATTACAAAATCAAGCCCTATACTAAACCCTTCTGTGTTGGCTTGACGGCGGCGACTCTCTCAAAGCAAAACTCCTTCCGCACCTGCACGGGTAAAAACACCGTGCTAAGCGATAAACGCTTAGTGGGGAAACACACATAAATTATGGACGGCCATTCACAATGGTCGTCAAGGCATATCATAATCACAATGGCAATATGCAAAGGTTATAACATAATCCATATAAACATGCTCACATTTAAAAACCATACAATCAGTATCTCATATTCATATCCATTCCAGAATAATTCGACATGCAACTCATCATTATACTCATTCAGATATCACATTTTATATTCAAATCAGAACAGAGCAATTCAATCGAACAATAAATGAACACCTGAAGAACACCTGTTGACTCTAGGTAGTGGATAACGAGTGTACTGAAGGTACCTTACGGGTACGAATCGAATACTGAGGGTACCTCACAGGTACAAATCAAAAGTCATTTCATTTTTTATCAAAACACATTATTTGTATACTGAGGGGATCTTAAACAAGATCCTAATACTGATGGGTTCGCGAGGAACCAAACGGGGACCTGATCGGGGTCCAAACTGAACTGAGGGCTGCAGCTAAAAGACTCTATTAGGCATGCTTTACTATCCACTTACTTGACTCCAGCAGGCTATAACTCATTCAAATCACAATTCAAAACATCGCGTATAATTCATCAGAAGAATCATGGTATCACGCATTTCAAAGCATATAAAAGTATGACATGCATCATACAGCAGTATAAAATCATTAGAAGGAATTACGGAATCCATTTATAAGTTAAAAATCCGGGAAATTTCAGAAAATGGGCTGAACGGGGTGACGGGTGAGGTTGGCTGGTCACGAGGCGTGACTGGCATCACAACTCGTGACTGGCTTCCTCACAAGGCAAGTCACGAGACGTGACTTGGGGTTACGCCTCGTGACTGGCTCCCTGGTCACGCGTGACTTGCCTAATTCTTGCTGGTCACGAGTCGTGACTGGGAGTCACGTTTTGTGACTGGCTTCTTTGGGCTGGTCACGCGTGACTGGCTTCCTTCTTCAGCTGGTCACGCGACGTGACATCAGTGACTGCCCTCTCTCTCAGGCCGGTCACGAGTCGTGACTGGGAGTCACGTCTCGTGACTGGCTTCATCTTAGATGGTCACGACTTGTGACAGGTAGCCACAACTCGTGACTGGCCTCAATCTGGCAGGTCACGAGTCGTGTCTAGAGGTCACGTCTCGTGACTTGCCTCTCTTTCTTGGCTATTCACGCGACACAACCTGGAAAAATGGGATTTCTACAGTAACTCGATTCCCAGTTTTCCAGAATTTCCCAGAATACAAAGATTAACCACACAAATCAGTTCTTACCTTCCAGAAGATCATTCAAGCAGCAAAATGACATAACAACGACTCAATTCAACAATTAAAACAACCAAATCAAAATCAACAGTAAATGCATTCAAGCTTCTAAGGAACACAAACCCTAGAATTTTACAGTAAGCTCAAAATCACACAAATCATAACAAACAATTCCCAAACCTGAATTCTAAGCTTCACTTCACTTAGTCCCACTACTCCCAGCAATCTCCTTGCCTTTGGGATCGCGGGGAGCCTCAGCTAAACACAAACATCAAACAATGCAAACCCTAAGTTAAATCTAAACTCAAGGAGGAAGAAGAAGAAAATAAATGGAAAAATAAGATGAGGAATGCAGTGACTTACCAACAGAATACTAAGGGGTTGATTGATTTCCACTAACAGTAGCTTAATCCAAGCTTAGGGTTTCAAAATTAAGAGCAAAGAAAAAGATGAGTCAAAGAGGAAGAAGAATAGGGAAGAATAAATGAATTCCAGCATTTTCCATTTTCCTTTCTCTATTAACTCTTCTTTTTCCTATCCCTACATTTGTCACTTTCCTGTTGGTGGAAACCAACCACTCACACCAAACTAATATGCACAACACACACTCTACACACTCCCAATTTATGCACACCCTACAATGGTATGAACACATGTACATAATCATTTCCCAATTAATTCACACACTAATACCATGCATATAACCACATGCTAATAAACCCCAAAAACATGTATTTTACTAAAATACCCTTATGATATGCTGAGCACATACAAATGCATGCTCACACAGACAGGCTCATTCTACTAGGGGGCAAACGGGGTGTGACAAAGGTGTTGATGTCTGATACCTTGGTAAGTATATGCATGTGAGATTGCATGTAGTTCTGCATGATGATACTTGTATCGTGTATGGTGTTATGTCTGCTTCGACTTATTTTCTTGGTAAGTATATGGATATGAATGTGAGTTTTCGAATGAATGCCTTTCTATGCAAGCCTGATTATATATATGTGTTATGAATGTCCGTATTTGCCATTGTGAATGTGTTATGCCTTGACGACCATTGTGAATGGTCATCCTTATTGCTTGTGTGTTTTCCCCACTAAGCATTTATCTCTTAGCACGGGTTCTTTTCCTGTGCAGGTGGCAGGTTTGGTTCTGTTCGAGTCGCGCATCTGCAAGGTCGGCCACATAGGAGTTAGAAGTTTTGTATTTTATTCAGCTTCTGTAATTTAGATCTTGTATTTCTATAACCTTTTGTATATGTAATTATTATGCAATCATGTTGATGTTATATCTCTGATGATGTAAGCGTTAAAATGCTTATGTATTAAGTTATTCCTCGGTTTTATTATCCGCCTTATGCTTCCGCTGATTGAAAGAGTGTATGCATGTGTGTATGTGCTTATGCTTCCACGTAGTGCTTGCGAGTGTGTGAGTTAATGCATGACCAGCTTTCTCCCACAAGGTAAATTTTTAATTATTCCGCATTTATGCATGTATGATTATGTATGAATGTATTCTTCTGCATAGTGTATGTATGCATGTATGTGAGTGAGCGTCGGTAGCGCTCTCCGGCGTCCTTCCAATGGGGACGTAGGGGGTGTTACACTTAGCCCACTGATTGCCGGCAACTAAGGTACGTGTGGGCAGTCCAGCTTCTCGAAAGGTCTTCTTTTCTATAGATTTGTGTGATTCTTGATTGCCCTTAGCATGGTGTACCCAAATAGGCTTGTTCTTCTGGGTGTTCCCCCTCTGTACAGACCCATATGATTTTATGCCGAATACAGTGGCTGACAATATTGACCTAAATCCATCTCTTGGATCACCTTTGTGCATGAGGTCTATTCGGACATTTCCCTCAGAGTTATGTACACAGTAATGTATACAAAAGATTGTGTGTGCGTATGTAATTATGTGTGTGAAATATATACACAAAGCTATATACACGAAACACATGAAAAAAGATTATGTACAAAAATTATGTGTACACAACTGTATGTGTAAAGGATTAAATGCATGTGATATGTACTTGTGATATGCATGCTAAATATGTGCAAAGAATTATGTGTTACATGTATGCAAAAATTATGCATGCGGGATGTGCGTGAAGAATTACATATGCAGGATATATATAAAGTTCATGCATGTGTGAATGCATGTTGGGCACCGTGAAAGACTATGCACATGTAAAGTCTTGCAAAGAGATATGCAAAAGATTGTATGTGCGGGATGCACATGAGATGTAAAAATGGATAGACCGCATCCTAGGTGGTTAAGGGATTCATTGAGGGTACTACTCATACTGTCTGATGCCCCCAAGGATCTAGAAGAGTATCATCTTGGCTTAGAAACTCTGACCCATAATCTTTTCAGAGAGAACCGTCCGGTGTGCATATTTGCCCCTGGTCAAAGAGCATGCACCTTTTACTATGAGCTGTACAACATTTTGCCCCCAGGACTCTGACTCGTGTCCTGCATTGTGCACTATTTGCCTAAAGGGAGGTTATTCGGACGGTTTTATCGCTTCGAGTATTGGAAGTCATTTATTGAAGGTAGTGCGTCCCTTATGGATTTTAACACTAACTTTTCTTTGCTGGAAATGCGTTCTTTTGGGGATTGTTACATAACCCTATGCCCAATTTTTTGCTTGGAATGGATCCAAACCATTCTTGTAACACCCCCTAACCACCTATAAAGCCTTACTATGATGGTTATGAAGTGTCACAACAACAAACACATGCACACGAATCATCAATCACATAAAACTCGAGATTAATAAATTTCATTAAAAGGCAACGTCCAATTACATTTCAAAAATCCATGCATCGCATTACATAACATTTATAGACTTTAGTTTTAGCTTTACAAAAATACAGCTTCTGTGATACAAAAACTTTAGTTTCCTTACAAATGCCAACTGAAAATACACATCTTATACTATTACAAAAATAACCTACTTATACAGTGGTTCCTAATGTGTTGGCCGTTAGCGATGCAAGACCGTCTTCCAAAATGCTATCTTTAAGTTCCTACATAGATAAAACATCCATGCTAAGCGATGACGCTTAGTGGGGAACAACAAAATATGGATGAACACTCACAGTGATCGTCAATACAAATCACATACTTAAACAACATACATATATACAATTCAAATTAACATCAGTATAGTGCAATCATCAACGACTACACACAAGTAACTATCAATATCCTCAAGCCATTTATAGTTCCATACATCGAAACCTTAATTCACATATGATATTTTGATCATTATAGTATCTTTCTATTCATTCATTGCAATTCTACAAATATCACCATTTACAGGCATTACATATATGTATATTTACATATGGCAAAGTAATTATTAGCACTTGTAACACCCCATACCCGTATGTCGCACACTGCATGATAAGATAGGCAGGGTGTGACAGAGAGTAGAGGATGTTACCAGACAGAAACACAAACATGATAATTAAAGAGACAGAACAATAAAATTTCTTAAAATCAAAACACCATTGATCCCATACAGCACATACCCTTATATCCCTTGCATACGACTATTCACTCTATATAACACAGTCCATTATATATTACAGAACAAAACTTTTTGATATTACAATTATTCATAAGGATCACATACGACACTATACAGACTCATTGGCTAAAACCACTGCGAGGTGCCTGAATGAAACTTCTATCTTCTTAACCTGCACGGACAAACACCCGTGCTAAGTGCAAAGGCTTAGTGGGGAAAACAATATAATGAACAACCACTCATACTGGTTGTTGAAACTAAACACATGCATACATAACAATTATACAAGGTATACTAGATAAAAGAGGCAGTACATTCACATAAATAATTCTCATGCCATAACATTATTAAATCATTGTATACCTTCGTTAACCTTGTACGTTTTAAGCAATAAATGAGTTAGACATTAAAATCAATTGTTTCTAAACAAAATTTATGTTTAACCTTCATATAATCTATTTAATTTACCACCACATTTCCTAATCACAGTTACTCTTAAACTAAGAACCGCCATAGTATTTGTCTATTTAAACTTCTTGACATTCATATTTTCACATGCATATATAATTACTACTATATTTTCATATTATGTGTTTTATACATTATATATATATATATCATCAATCTATCTTATCCTTGTTTAATCGCCTTATCTTAAAATTACTACACAATATTTACCCAACATAATCTCTTAAAGTCAAGATATGATGTTCATGCATATACAAAACATATAGGTTCCTTACCTGCCATTTTACCTTACTTATTAAGGCCAGGATCCTGAAGACATAATATATATCAGAACATACATGTTAAGTTCAAACATACAAGCACTTTCAAAACATGCAGATAAATGTACCTGAAAGATTCATTACTACTTCTCTGACTATAGAAACTACACAATTTAAATAGTCTAAAAATTATCTAAAGTGACTATGCTCTTAACCTTTTGAACCGAATAATATCATACATGCTTCTATGCAGTCAATGATCCTTTATACCTTCTTACCAAAACGAGCATTTATAATAAAAGACTCGTACAATACATATATGCATACGCTTCCAATTATGTACTTATAGTATGAAGTGCATTATTTGTTATCCCATCATTTTATTTAACTGGTATAGGGATTAAGATACAACAATACACAGATACCCGCAGGAAATTCATAATTCCACATAAGAGTCCAAATCGGGTTTGAGAACACATAGGTGATTAAAGCACTAGCTTAGAGCATTTAAGCCATATCAGACAAAATGTTCACATTCATACCCAAAAGTTCATTCTTATACCTTCATGCAAGTAATCATATAGTCATCAAGCCTTTACTTATTATTTCGTTCACATTCCTTTATTCATTTATTGCCCGCTAAGTCTAGGGAGTGGATAACGAGTGAACACATTAGTACCCGAAGGTACAGATAAAAGCAATTTCTTCCCTTTTTATTTCAAAAACATTTCCACATTGGGGGATTTTAAACAAGATCCATACACATTGAGGATCGCGAGGACCAAAACAGGGACCTGATCAGGATCCAGAATGCATGGGCGCTGCAACTAACAGAACTCTATAGGCATGCCTATCTATCCACAGACCGACTCGCGTAGGCTATACAATTTAAATTCATCATATAATACTTATATTATTAAAAATATTCTTCTTTATGATATGCATCATTAATAGAATCACACACTCATTTATTTGCTAGCCATTCACACTTATCATATATATCATATTCAGAAACCAATCATATACTAATCATAATTCTGTGCGGTCATACAAACATATCAAATAACTTCATACCATTCGATATCCTACACACATTTAAAATTACCAACCAAGTTTACATTCTTTCATATATATACACTCATACATAGAATAACCATGGAAAATTAATTCCCATAATTCAATTATTAATCCCATGGTAAAACATGTTATACTCCATATTAAAGTCGTACATGTATACCACATGTAACACCCCATAGACATAAACACATATTAATGCTTAACTAAAAAGAGTCAAAAGAAGAAGAATTCAAAAATCCAAAAAATCCAAAACACAAAGAGGTTACACGGCGGTATGGTAAATCCTTACCGCCGTATAAGACATTCCACATGGTGGTAAGGAAAACCTTACCGTCGTGTGGCCTGCTAAGCCAACACTCCTTTAGAAAACAGAATGCATTTACACGATGGTAGAGAAATCCTGTCCGCCGTGTAAAATGCACAGCAGAAACACCTCAAAACAGAATACATTTACACGGCGATATGACAATCCCTCACCCCCATGTAACAACTCGATGAAGCAAAACCCAAATGCAGAAATACGGTTTACACGGTGGTATGGTCGTCCTTACCATTGCGTAAATTAACAGAAACCTAGAATTTTGCTAAACTCTGCTACCTATTTCCCAAATTTTAAACCAACATCCAAAATTACAATACCCCAAGCAACTCATACTACCAAAACTCAACTTTAACAAACGAAAATCTCAAACTAAACATCTTAAGTAACTCAATTCAAAACTCTAATCAAAATCATACCCAAAACTCTTATCATTTGTAAAAATCATTAAACCCATCTAATTTCCACAATACGAAATTCAATTAATCACTTAAAGACACATATCTACACTTCAATTACAAAAATTAAAAAATAAAACAATAATAGACTAAATTATGCAATAACAACCAAATTCCCAAACCTGACTTCCTTTGCTCCTAATAGCTCAATTGATTGCTCATCCATCGTCACAATCATCCAATTTCCTCATCAAAACACATAATAATAATTAGGGTTCCTAATTACTTAAATAGAAATTGCAGAAATTAAAACTCCTAGCTCACCTTTCCATTCCGAATTCCTCCCCCAAAACACTTGGACCAACAAAGATCATCATTGAAATCTTGCAGCTTGAACTTAGAGAGAAGCAATGGCGTTGGAAGAAGAAGAAAAAGAAGAAAGAGAGAAAATGGGGAGAATGAGAGAGAGGGGAGAGCAGATTTTTCTGCCCTCTCTCACCTTCTCTCTCCTCGTTTATACCTTCTCCAATTCAACCTTATCTCCTTGCCACATGTCGCCCTGCTATAGGTCCATCCAAGATTTTTATATCAAATTTCTCTTTCAATACTTCCACTCTTAATTCTTCTTGTACTTAACTTATAACTTTATAAATCTTCACATTGGCTCACATAATTAATTTATTCCTTCAATTAAATCCCTAACTCCATGCTTCACAATTTTACAAGAGGTCGCACTTACCGAAACTTTTAAATCAATACCAAACACGTCCTCAACTACCTTTAATTATTTTGACATGTCAAATAAGCAATTCGCACACTTTAACATTCCGTTAAACACGAATTTGACTAGGGTACTTGTCGGGGTGCTACAGCACTTGCATATGTATATACACCATCATAAAATTTTAAACACAACCCTTACCATGCATACTTTTATTCAATCCATAGCAATACCGCATACTCACCAATTCATATAAACTTTACAATCATTTACTTTGTTTGTCATATCCTAGCTTACCTGATACCACATACTGTATCCATGATGCATTAAGTTGACATTACACTAACAATTATCAACACCAATATATATATATATAGCACGTATCCCCATCAACTTATGATCACAAATCCACATTACATGCACCTTAACCTATGAATAATATATACTCATAAAATTCACATAATACATAAAGTTGATATTCAATCACTTGTTTATTTAGTTATTTCCTAACTTGCTTGCACTTCTATAGTATTGGATAATGGGATTATCACTCTGATATCCGTAGATACCTTTATATTAGTATCCGTGGAAACTTTTATATCACATTAGTATCCATAGATACTTTTATATCACATTGTTATCCGTAGATACTTTTAAATAAAGACAAACACACACTCACTCACTTTTGGGGAACCTATTCCTGACCCAAATGGGGCCGGTAATTACAAAACGCGTCGGCTGCAGCACTTTTGACCCTATAGGCATGCCTATTTATCCACGACTCGACTTGCAGGCAAACAACTGACTCAATTACTTAAATCAGATTCACATGGTATAAATCTTTACAAAATTGCATTGAACGAATATCGAATAGCTCATAACACTATTCATTTCCATATGCATATAACTTATTATCAATCTCACATTATCAGTCTCACACTTCATCATTTAATTCATACAAATAGTATATACATATATAAATATTTACACATACTCACCTGAACTGCCACATTAATAGTCTCTATACAAATACGTAGTTCATAAACTCAAAGCCATAACTCACATCAATACCGATATTAACTAGCATCAGAACATATGATATCTTGAACACACATACATATATAATTTACCACACCAGCTCATACCTCATTATGCATGACCTCACATGGATTATAATATATATTTATCATTTTCCATACAGCCACGTGAAGTATTAACATGTCATTTAATATTATGCATACATGTATGCGTTATTAACAAACACATATATGTTCACACGAATTAACATCTTTATAGTTTTTTATATGTATAGCTATTCATAGGTCAATTTCAATAGTCACACAAAACATGTCATTTAATAAGCATTTACCATATTAGGACAGGTCACGCTCGCGACACCTTGTCATGCCCATGACAAACTTTACACTTCCTTCTGTCGCGCTCGGGGCATATGTCGTGCACGCGAAAAAGCACACAACCACTTCTATCGCGCTCGCGATATAACTCACTCTGGAGAAATTCCACCCCACGGAGCACTCTGTCGTGCTCGAGACAGAGCCTGAACTTTGTGTTTAAAGCTCCACACATTTCCTTCTTTCTTCAATCACTTTACCACAATCACACATATGACTTCCAAAACCCATCCTAACATCATTTTTTTGCCATAATGGCCTTCTAATCAAATGTACCCATACATGTTAACTCTATAACAACACAAGCCTCATAATAATAGGACTTAAGACCAAGGAGTTATGGCCAATGGAACACCACTTGGTCCAAAAGCCCTCCTTGTAACACCCCCATCGCCGTCCCCGTTGGAAGGACGCCGACGGACGCGCTACCGACGCTCACTCACACAGATATGCACATGCACAATGTGAAAGCACACAGTCATACTTAACATACATATGAAAATACGGGTTAATTAAAAACTTACCTTGCCTGGCGGCACAGACTGAACATGCAATAACTCACGCACATGCAGGTACTATGCAGAAGCATACACAGAAGCATTCATAAGACCATTCAACTGAAGCATAAGCGAATAATAAAACATAAGGACATACTAACTATTACATTCCCAAAAGAAAACTCAAGATTAAAACATAATTAAATACATATACAATACTACAGAATTACAAAAGCTAAAATACAGAAGCTGAACCAAATACAGAACTTCTAACTCCTACGTGGCCGACCTTGCAGAAGCGCGACTCAAACAGAACCAAACCTGCCACCTGCACGGAAAGGAAATCCGTGCTAAGCGATAAACGCTTAGTGGGGAGAACACACCAGAATATGGACGGCCATTCACAATGGTCGCCAAGGCATAACACATTCAAATGGCAAATGCGGATATTCATAACATATAAATAATCAGACTTGCATATTAAAGGCATTCATTTCAATACTCACAATCGAACCATAACTTCATGTTCAGAATAGACTAAAACAGACATAATACAATACACATTACAAGCATCATCATGCTGAACCACATACTATATCTCTTGCATAAACCTACATGGGTAGCAAATATCAACATCTTACTGTGCAGAGTCACAAGAGCTTTACTCATGCAATTGACATAACTAAATACCCATGCATGAACTGACAACCAAACCATCATGCTAAGAATGCTAGCCATTTAACATACTTAGACATGCTAAACACATACACTAGTCAAATATTCAAAGGATAACATTTAGAGCTTCACAATACCGCTGCGCAACTCTAATATATATAAAGCATCATGCAAAAACACTCTGATAGCGGAGACTGAAGACGTAACCACTTAGTATTACATTTATATCATCATCATGCAGAAAGTACAATAATCATCACATACTTACCATCACAGCTGCTTTGGTTCACATGCTAATATATATAAAAAAACTATGCTGAAGTCATATACTTAAAATACATCAATCAAATCATTTCAAAGCAATCAGAAACTTATAACAAATCACATGACAAGTACGGATAATCATGTTAAATGTAAAGTCGTGCTTACTTAAAACAGACATACATTCTGAAGCCCATAGTCACATTCATATGCATATAAACTGATTCCTGAAATCCTTATCAAGCTCAAACGGATATCACATTCGAAGGCTAAAACATAATCTATATAAGCATGCTCATATAATAAAGCCATACAATCAGTATTTCATAATCATATTCATTCAGAAAAATCCGATATACATTACATTAATATACTCATTCAGATAATCCATTTATAGCCAAATCAGATCAGAGCAGTTCAGATAAACATTCAAAGAACACCTGCTGACTCTAGGTAGTGGATAACGAGTGTACAGACAGTACTTTACGGGTACGAGCCGATTACAGACAGTACATTACGGGTACGAACCGATTAAACCATTATACTTTAACTTTCACAGATATTTTCACAAGGGACCTTAAACAAGATCCATTACAGAAAAGGGTTCGCGAGGAACCAAACGGGGACCTGATCAGGGTCCAAATCATTCAAAGGGCGCTGGAGCTACTGAAAGACTCTATTAGGCATGCCTAACTATCCACTAGACTGACTCTCGCAGGTCATGCATCAAACAATTCACGTTTCGAATCGCATAATGCATAGATAAGTAAATATCATGCATAAACCGGAGTATAATAGACATATAAATATGCTCATAAAGTTGATCATATCTCATATAATTCCGCATGGCAAAACATATTACAGTCCATACACTTTAACATTAAACAATATTCTAAAGCATGCCAAGAATCAGGTAAAGAGGTACTACCATGCCAATGGTTATCAAAACATAATCCTAAACATATGTTTTAGGTGAGGTTACTAAGTATAAATCATGCATAGTCCAAATTACATTTAATCATAACACTTCGAATTCCCAGGCTAAAGCATAATCATGCATTCAGACATTAACCATATTATTCAAATAAATATAGCATAGCATAATATCAATCATACCTCATTCAGGTTATATTCTGAAACATGCAATAGGTCAATCAATCGTATTTTATCCCTACTTAATTTACTAAAGCATATCAGGAACACATATGAAAACATATTATGCTAATGACCAAAGACGCATCATCTAAATCGGGGAAAGTTACTACATAATCTTAAGCATGGCAAATTATTCTTAAAGAAGAAGCAGACTAAAGATATGCATAACATAATTCACATTAAGACAGAACATGTTTGAGAACTAACAGTCAGAAAGTTAACCTTTATAAATCCTTCGCATTCAAAATATGACGTGCAATACATATCACAATAATAAACATATTACAGTCCAAGCCATACTGTTGAAATCCCACAGTCATTTAACAGGATCATTGTAATCCACAACTTATTCCAAAATACCACATATAACTTGTCATAGATAACATATTATTAATATCAAATAAATTGGAATAATTAGTCATATCAGCAAGACAACATAGCACACAGTAAGGAAAAAATACCATAAAAAGCGTTTGGAAATCATTTTATAAAAACTGGACACTTGGGAAGGAAAAACAGAAGCAAAACAGAAGATCTGGGAGTCACGTGAGGGTTGCTCACGTCGCGTGAGCATAGCTCACGCCTCGTGAGCAATCTGCTCACGTCGTGAGCATTGCTCACGTAACGTGAGCAATCTGCTCACGTAACGTGAGCATTGCTCACGTAACGTGAGCAATATGCTCACGTAAGGTGAGCCTAGCTCACGTCACGTGAGCTACTTCTCTTGCCCTCTTCTTCTTCCCCGAAATCGCAAACATGCAGATTTCCATCCTTTTCCAGAAATTCAAAGAACTCGATAAAAATTATTTTCAATCTAATTCAAACACCTCCAGAACTCATCTTACCTTTCAATTGATGTCCCAAACCGCATAAACAAGATAATTGCAACTTAATTCAACAATCAAAACCATGCATAAACATAGTTAATCCAATTAAGAACATAAACCCTAAAAACAATTACAGTAAGTTCCAAATACAATTACAGTAAGTTCCAAATGTATCAATCTGTTCTTTGATTCAAAGTCATGCATACAAACACAGTACCCAAAACACGACTTGCATAAACTCATCTCAATCATTCAATTACTGGAAATCAAACACCAAAAACCATTCATAATCCAAGAAGAAAAATGGGGCAGAGACAAAAACCCAAAACCAAAATAAAGAACACAGAGCTCCCAAACCTCAAAATGACGATCCAAAAGAATCAGGCTTCAAAATCAATCCTCAATCCTTTCCTTGCCTTTACTTTGCTTCTTCAAGCAATCCAAAGCTTGCACAACAAAACCCACAATTACTCTTCAAAACCCTAACTGAAAATAAAACCAGTAGATGAAGAAGAAGAAGAAACACAACACGTAGAACACCTTAAACCAACTTACCTCTTCCAACAGCCTCACTTCAAGCCAAACACAACTCCAGCCAAATAAGAAAGAAAGGAAAAGCAGATAAGGGAGTAGAGAAGAAGAAGGGAGGCGTGAGATGAGGGAGACGGGAAAGCCAAACCAAAATCTGTGTTTTTCCCTCTCTCTATTCCTCTTACTTCTTTCTTCTTTTTCTTCTTTCAATGCCCACCTAACAGTCCACTTGGCAACATCCTATTGGACCCCAAACTCCACTTGACTATTCCAAATTCCATTATTGCTCTTTAGTCCTTAAACAAAATACAATTCACTCACTTACACAATTCTTTCCTTACCAACTTAATTATCTTATCAATTAGGTCCTTAACACTCCAAATTCTCAAACACAATTTACTGAAATACCCTTCCAATCCCGACTTAGCATGCATAATCCGACCAGGGCTATTTTGGGGTGTGACAACTCTTCCCTCCTAAAAGAATTTCGTCCTCGAAATTCACAGCGAAACACTTACATCCACACAACCCAAACAAACAAAACTTACTTAGACAAAAGCTTGCAAAGTAACTTACCAGAAGAACCTGCGGTTTCCTTCGAATCCTTGCTAGATGCTACAAACTCTGAAGACACTCGAGAAGATCTGAGCAAATCCTCCACATCCTTTCTAGCTTGCCCAGCTAGACTCTCACTCATCTTCTTAGGACAATCGGCAATCCGGTGTTCCATACTGCCACACCTGAAACAAGCACCTGAAAGCTTCCGACATGGACCACGATGTCGCTTCTGGCAGTGCTGACATACTGACGGTACCCATTTCTTACACTTGTTCCCATGTTGCTTCTGACATTGTTGATACACTGAAGGTTCTCGAACCCTCTTCCCTGCTGGCACTTCACTAACCGATCCTTTTCTCTTCTGAGGAACATGCTGCACAACTCCTTGAGAAGCACGAGGAGCAGTCAATCTATCAAAAAATCCGAATCAATCCTTGTACTAATGTCCTATCATCAGAAACACGACCAGAATCTTCAACTGGAAGACGCTCGGAAACATCCAGATCAGCATTAATTCAATTCACACTTTCCGTTGTCTCGCCCACATTCTCACTAGGATCAGACTCCGTCTAGACATGACGCAAAACAAGACGCATCTGCATTAGGCCACGACACAAAACCGACTCTCATGCAAAGACTCAACACAAAACAAACAACACACCCAGAACCATCAAACCTGGGCTCTGATACCACTAACTGTAACACCCCCATCGCCGTCCCCGTTGGAAGGACGCCGACGGACGCGCTACCGACGCTCACTCACACAGATATGCACATGCACAATGTGAAAGCACACAGTCATACTTAACATACATATGAAAATACGGGTTAATTAAAAACTTACCTTGCCTGGCGGCACAGACTGAACATGCAATAACTCACGCACATGCAGGTACTATGCAGAAGCATACACAGAAGCATTCATAAGACCATTCAACTAAAGCATAAGCGAATAATAAAACATAAGGACATACTAACTATTACATTCCCAAAAGAAAACTCAAGATTAAAACATAATTAAATACATATACAATACTACAGAATTACAAAAGCTAAAATACAGAAGCTGAACCAAATACAGAACTTCTAACTCCTACGTGGCCGACCTTGCAGAAGCGCGACTCGAACAGAACCAAACTTGCCACCTGCACGGAAAGGAAATCCGTGCTAAGCGATAAACGCTTAGTGGGGAGAACACACCAGAATATGGACGGCCATTCACAATGGTCGCCAAGGCATAACACATTCAAATGGCAAATGCGGATATTCATAACATATAAATAATCAGACTTGCATATTAAAGGCATTCATTTCAATACTCACAATCGAACCTTAAATTCATGTTCAGAATAGACTAAAACAGACATAATACAATACACATTACAAGCATCATCATGCTGAACCACATACTATATCTCTTGCATAAACCTACATGGGTAGCAAATATCAACATCTTACTGTGCAGAGTCACAAGAGCTTTACTCATGCAATTGGCATAACTAAATACCCATGCATGAACTGACAACCAAACCATCATGCTAAGAATGCTAGCCATTTAACATACTTAGACATGCTAAACACATACACTAGTCAAATATTCAAAGGATAACATTTAGAGCTTCATAATACCGCTGCGCAACTCTAATATATATAAAGCATCATGCAAAAACACTCTGATAGCGGAGACTGAAGACGTAACCACTTAGTATTACATTCATATCATCATCATGCAGAAAGTACAATAATCATCACATACTTACCATCACAGCTGCTTCGGTTCACATGCTAATATATATAACAAAACTATGCTGAAGTCATATACTTAAAATACATCAATCAAATCATTTCAAAGCAATCAGAAACTTATAACAAATCACATGACAAGTACGGATAATCATGTTAAATGTAAAGTGTTCAGCTTCTGTATTTTAGCTTTTGTAATTCTGTAGTATTGTATATGTATTTAATTATGTTTTAATCTTGAGTTTTCTTTTGGGAATGTAATAGTTAGTATGTCCTTATGTTTTATTATTCGCTTATGCTTCAGTTGAATGGTCTTATGAATGCTTCTGTGTATGCTTCTGCATAGTACCTGCATGTGCGTGAGTTATTGCATGTTCAGTCTGTGCCGCCAGGCAAGGTAAGTTTTTAATTAACCCGTATTTTCATATGTATGTTAAGTATGATTGTGTGCTTTCACATTGTGCATGTGCATATCTGTGTGAGTGAGCGTCGGTAGCGCGTCCGTCGGCGTCCTTCCAACGGGGACGGAGATGGGGGTGTTACAGTTAGATTTAACATACTTAGACATGCTAAACACATACACTAGTCAAATATTCAAAGGATAACATTTAGAGCTTCACAATACCGCTGCGCAACTCTAATATATATAAAGTATCATGCAAAAACACTCTGATAGCGGAGACTGAAGACGTAACCACTTAGTATTACATTCATATCATCATCATGCAGAAAGTACAATAATCATCACATACTTACCATCACAGCTGCTTCGGTTCACATGCTAATATATATAACAAAACTATGCTGAAGTCATATACTTAAAATACATCAATCAAATCATTTCAAAGCAATCAGAAACTTATAACAAATCACATGACAAGTACGGATAATCATGTTAAATGTAAAGTCATGCTTACTTAAAACAGACATACATTCTGAAGCCCATAGTCACATTCATATGCATATAAACTGATTCCTGAAATCCTTATCAAGCTCAAACGGATATCACATTCGAAGGCTAAAACATAATCTATATAAGCATGCTCATATAATAAAGCCATACAATTAGTATTTCATAATCATATTCATTCAGAAAAATCCGATATACATTACATTAATATACTCATTCAGATAATCCATTTATAGCCAAATCAGATCAGAGCAGTTCAGATAAACATTCAAAGAACACCTGCTGACTCTAGGCAGTGGATAACGAGTGTACAGACAGTACTTTACGGGTACGAGCCGATTACAGACAGTACGTTACGGGTACGAACCGATTAAACCATTATACTTTAACTTTCACAGATATTTTCACAAGGGACCTTAAACAAGATCCATTACAGAAAAGGGTTCGCGAGGAACCAAACGGGGACCTGATCAGGGTCCAAATCATTCAAAGGGCGCTGCAGCTACTGAAAGACTCTATTAGGCATGCCTAACTATCCACTAGACTGACTCTCGCAGGTCATGCATCAAACAATTCACGTTTCGAATCGCATAATGCATAGATAAGTAAATATCATGCATAAACCGGAGTACAATAGACATATAAATATGCTCATAAAGTTGATCATATCTCATACAATTCCGCATGGCAAAACATATTACAGTCCATACACTTTAACATTAAACAATATTCTAAAGCATGCCAAGAATCAGGTAAAGAGGTACTACCATGCCAATGGTTATCAAAACATAATCCTAAACATATGTTTTAGGTGAGGTTACTAAGTATAAATCATGCATAGTCCAAATTACATTTAATCATAACACTTCGAATTCCCAGGCTAAAGCATAATCATGCATTCAGACATTAACCATATTATTCAAATAAATATAGCATAGCATAATATCAATCATACCTCATTCAGGTTATATTCTGAAACATGCAATAGGTCAATCAATCGTATTTTATCCCTACTTAATTTACTAAAGCATATCAGGAACACATATGAAAACATATTATGCTAATGACCAAAGACGCATCATCTAAATCGGGGAAAGTTACTACATAATCTTAAGCATGGCAAATTATTCTTAAAGAAGAAGCAGACTAAAGATATGCATAACATAATTCACATTAAGACAGAACATGTTTGAGAACTAACAGTCAGAAAGTTAACCTTTATAAATCCTTCGCATTCAAAATATGACGTGCAATACATATCACAATAATAAACATATTACAGTCCAAGCCATACTGTTGAAATCCCACAGTCATTTAACAGGATCATTGTAATCCACAACTTATTCCAAAATACCACATATAACTTGTCATAGATAACATATTATTAATATCAAACAAATTGGAATAATCAGTCATATCAGCAAGACAACATAGCACACAGTAAGGAAAAAATACCATAAAAAGCGTTTGGAAATCATTTTATAAAAACTGGACACTTGGGAAGGAAAAACAGAAGCAAAACAGAAGATCTGGGAGTCACGTGAGGGTTGCTCACGTCGCGTGAGCATAGCTCACGCCTCGTGAGCAATCTGCTCACGTCGTGAGCAATCTGCTCACGTCGTGAGCATTGCTCACGTAACGTGAGCAATATGCTCACGTAACGTGAGCCTAGCTCACGTCACGTGAGCTACTTCTCTTGCCCTCTTCTTCTTCCCCGAAATCGCAAACATGCAGATTTCCATCCTTTTCCAGAAATTCAAAGAACTCGATAAAAATTATTTTCAATCTAATTCAAACACCTCCAGAACTCATCTTACCTTTCAATTGATGTCCCAAACAGCATAAACAAGATAATTGCAACTTAATTCAACAATCAAAACCATGCATAAACATAGTTAATCCAATTAAGAACATAAACCCTAAAAACAATTACAGTAAGTTCCAAATACAATTACAGTAAGTTCCAAATGTATCAATCTGTTCTTTGATTCAAAGTCATGCATACAAACACAGTACCCAAAACACGACTTGCATAAACTCATCTCAATCATTCAATTACTGGAAATCAAACACCAAAAACCATTCATAATCCAAGAAGAAAAATGGGGCAGAGACAAAAACCCAAAACCAAAATAAAGAACACAGAGCTCCCAAACCTCAAAATGACGATCCAAAAGAATCAGGCTTCAAAATCAATCCTCAATCCTTTCCTTGCCTTTACTTTGCTTCTTCAAGCAATCCAAAGCTTGCACAACAAAACCCACAATTACTCTTCAAAACCCTAACTGAAAATAAAACCAGTAGATGAAGAAGAAGAAGAAACACAACACGTAGAACACCTTAAACCAACTTACCTCTTCCAACAGCCTCACTTCAAGCCAAACACAACTCCAGCCAAATGAGAAAAAAAGGAAAAGCAGATAAGGGAGAAGAGAAGAAGAAGGGAGGCGTGAGATGAGGGAGACGGGAAAGCCAAACCAAAATCTGTGTTTTTCCCTCTCTCTCTTCCTCTTACTTCTTTCTTCTTTTTCTTCTTTCAATGCCCACCTAACAGTCCACTTGGCAACATCCTATTGGACCCCAAACTCCACTTGACTATTCCAAATTCCATTATTGCTCTTTAGTCCTTAAACAAAATACAATTCACTCACTTACACAATTCTTTCCTTACCAACTTAATTATCTTATCAATTAGGTCCTTAACACTCCAAATTCTCAAACACAATTTACTGAAATACCCTTCCAATCCCGACTTAGCATGCATAATCCGACCAGGGCTATTTTGGGGTGTGACACTCCTACCAGATTTAGCTGTACTTATATACACTTTTGAAGACCCTAAAGTCCTCAAATCTTGATAGCTATTTTTAGAACAATTTAAGATATAAAAGCTATGATTCCAGCCCAATAGGTCTTGTTGATTTTTCACTTATGGAACTCATTTTGACATAAACCATCAAAGTGGTCAAATGCACTTCAAAACCTATTTTGTCCTATCAAGCTCATTAAACTTGAAATCCACCAATTTGGCATAACCAACCCTCTAACTCCATCAAAACCACTACTACCCACACATAGACACCTTGATGCATTCAAGTTCACAAAGACACTCATTAATCCAAGAGGTACACAATCAATTTCTCAATTCATCAAGCATCAGCTTCGTGTAATGAAGTCAATGTTTCTCAAAGCAGTCACTTTAACATAATAATTTCATATCCTCCAATCACTTTATCTCATGGCATATTTACATATTTTCAACTCCATAAAACACATAAATACAAGCATGCATCTCAAAATTATCCATTATCAACCTAACATACAAAATCCAAAGTTTCCCAAATAGATATCAATAACATAGTATCACTCAATCTTTTCTTCAACATAATTTATACCAATTGTATGCAAATATTTCATATACAAGTCATGCCATGCCACACATTTTGAACATAATCAATAATAAGAAATCTCTCAAACAATCAAAGAATCAATAATTCCTAAACACTATCAAAATAGAAGGTTCCCAAACCTCAATTCCTTAGCTCCAATGTGCTCACTTGGCACCTTGATCACCGACTCTCTTCTTTCCTTTTTCTTTTCTCTTTACCACCACCAAATGCACAATCAAATTCCAGAATTGGGAATTAAGGAAATCAATTTCCATATCAATTAAGAAGAAAGAAGGAGAAGAAGAATCAGGAGCAATCTAACACATTTACTTATCTTAATCTTTCGAGAATTCAGCTCAACTTAAGAACTAACCACTAACCAACCAAAAATTCACTTTCGCCCAAACCCGCCGATTTTCGCCCAGTTTCGCCGAAAATCCGTTTTTCCCCCAAAATCCGGGATTTTGAGTTCAATTTGGACTTTAAATTATTTTTTTGAGATAATTAAAAATAAAAGCTGATTTTATCATGAAAAAATAGGAAAATTAAATTTAAATTAATTTTCTTTTCCTAATAGAATTAGGGCTTTTTATTGAATGATATAAATAGTTTGAAATGGAAAAAAACTGGGAGAGCCTCCATTATTTTTCTTTACCTCTTTTTTGAGAGAATTTCTTTTCTTCTTCTTCTTCTTGGATTTTCCTTCAAAAATTCCAGATTTCTTTTTTTAAATTAACAAGGATCAATTGAGATTGGAAAATTAATTTGCAATTCTTAATCATCCAAATTAATTTCTTTGTTTTCTCCATAAACAAAAGGAATTAATTTTCACTTCTAAACTATTTTATGGAATTTTTCAAGGAGATCAATCATCATATTTCTTCTATCAAATCTAAATCTGAGGATAAATTTTCTAGGCTCCAAATTAATTATTTTCATCTTATTTTTTTTTGTTTAATTATTTTTGTTCATGTAAATATTGTTTTCTTGATCTTATTGTTCGTAACATGTAAGTAATTTATTTATATTGCTTTCTTGATTTCTTATTTTTTTAACATGTAATTAATAAATATATTTTGTTTTGATTGATTTTCTTTATCATTTAAATATTTATGTTAATTGTGATAACATGTAACTAATTAATTTAATCATGTCAATTTTGCATCTTTAATTTAATCATCCTATTTTGTCAACTTAATAAAATTGTTTGCTTTGTTTTCTTTTCTTTGCATGATGGCCGTGTGAACAGTGGCCATCTTTGCCTTATTTTCCTCACTAATCCCAACTTATTTTGTCCACACACACACACACATTCATTCATTCTCACCTTTATATATTTTATCCTTTTTATTTATTTGATTTATTTACTTGATTGGCTTAATTAATATATTTGTTTGTTAGTTGGATTCATTTAATTTAATTTGGTTCATTATTTTATCTCATGTATTTCATTTAATTTGATTTATTTATTTTTTACTTATTTTTATTTTTATGCATTTTATTTTATTTGATTTAATTACTAACATTAATTTTCTTTTTGGTTACAATACTTATCTTTTTTATTTGAGTGTTATCCATGGACGAAGATGGAGAATCAAAGAATTAAGAGTCTCATTTTGGTTTGCATATTTAAATTCCGTATTTTCCTTTATTATTTGTCGTATTTATGTATTTTATGTAAAATTGATTATTTATATGCACGTTTAATAAAAAATCACTAAAAGTATTTTATTAAGAATTGGGTTTTTCTTATAAAATGGACCAATGTCCTATTTCAACCAATAAAATACCACTTTTCAAATGGAGAATTAATTTTCATAAAATGGGATCACTCTGTAACATCCCAAAAATGGGCTAGTAGAAATTTCATGTTTAATTGGATGTATAAAAGGGGTAATTTGGTAATTGACAAATGAAGTGGGATTTAATTGAGGAATTGTAGGAGTTTATTGAGGGTAAGTGGTCTTTGTGTAAGTGGCTAGAGGACACAAAGAGGAAGAAAGTCAAAGAGAGAAAATGAGGTCCAATGAATAAGTGACATGTGGCTTGATTGTCGAGTGCATTAATGGAGATTTGAAAGGAAGAAGAGAGAGGGAGAGAAGGAATTGTTGCTTCCCGTGGAAGCCATCTGCTGTTTCCCTTTTGTTGCACATTCTCACGTTCTCTCTCTCACTTTCTCTTCTCTATTTCTGCTCTCAAGTTTTACATATGGGTGTTCTTCAAGAGTTGAGCTAGGGTTTGTGATCAAGAGTTGTTCTAAGAGGTAAGTGGTTGTGTTTGTTTTGGATTGTTTCTTCTCCATCTTCTTCTCCATTTGGATTTTATGGTTATATGGTTTTGATTGCATGGGTTAATTGGGTGTTTGTTTCGATTGGATTATTTGCAAGAATTTGAAGAAAATGAGAACGAGTAAAGGAAAGGAAAAGATTGGATTTTGAAGCTAGCGGGTTGAACTCAATTTTTAGGTTTGGGAGTTTGCATTTGGCTGTGTATGTTTGAGAATGGTTATCCATTTCTCTTTGGATCTTGAGTTGATATGTAATTATTTGTTATTTGTGTGTTTTGATATATGTAAAAGTATGTGTTAATAGATTTGGGTATATGAGTTGAGATGATAGAGTTACAAGTGTTTGCATGTCTATTTTGAATGAACATACATGAATATGAGATGAATTTCTAGGTTTATGCAACCTTAATATATGTTGTTTTGTTTTGTGTAATCGTTGTGCAAATTGAGTTATATTTGTCATAAGCAAGATTGGAGAGCACTGGAGGTACTTTTTTTTATGTGATTTTACATGATATATGATGTTGGGTAAAATGGGTTTTGATTTTGTTAAACTCTGGGTTTTGCGTGTTCTGCTGAGAATTGGAAAAAATGCGATGCTGTCACGAGCGCGACGCTTGTCGTGAGCGTGACAGAATCACGAAGTTCACTTTCTCGTGCAGTGCAATATGATTATATGTCCAAGTCGTGAGAAGGCAGCACGACTCGGCAGTTGTGCCTGGCATCTTCACGAGTCATTAAGCCTCTTCACGAGTCTTAAAGATGGCTCATGACACGTGAAGAATTGGGTGGGAAGAACACGAGTCCTGAACGAAGATCACGACTCTTGCCCTCTCCCCTTGACAGTCACGAGTCATGAGTGAGGATCACGACTCGTGAGCGCCCCTTTCCTGTGAGGCTTTAGCATCACGAGTCATGACAGTATGCGCGACTCGCGACTAGCCTCTCTTCCTCGGATACTGTCGCGAGCGCGATAGTGATGCCTTTCCTGCCTTGTTTTGAAAATGAGTTTCAAGGTTCTTTTACACATGACATATGATTTGTCTTTTATGGCCTATTAAATGATAAATTATATGTCCTTATTTAGATTTGTATATGATTTATATGTCTTCAAGAATGGTAAATATACTTGTATACGTGAAATGGTATAATTATACTTGATATATTCTCTATTATATGATAATTATTTAGAACATGATTGAGTTGTTATTTGAGCCTGATAGTCATAGTTAGTGGATGGATAAGCGCTTATCAAGGGTTAGGGTGTGAGTGCAGCTGCTATATGTTAAGATGTTACATATGGGCCCTGTTTGGGTCATATATGATGTTGAGGCCTCGATCTCCGGTATACTTTTGGGTATACATGATTACAAAATGTTTTGAGACCTATATCTCTATATGCTTGGGATACTATGTCCTATGAGTATCATTGTACCAGTATCTACTAGTTTAGTGAGTAATCAGGCTGTGATATGTTCTGGTGATACGAAAATGGATATATGTTATATATATATGCGATATGACAAGGTGATATGTAATACTTGTTATAAGCATGAGTAGTATACGTTTATATGCTTTTGTTATTGTTAAGCTTATATATATGTTTATTGCGATTATATGTACATGCATGCTTTGTTCCTTCCCACTAAGCGTTATCGCTTAACACGGGCTCTTTTCCCGTATAGGTGGCAGGTTCTTTTTGGAGTCGGACATCTGTAGGTCGACCACTAGAAGTCTATAGTTGGAGTTTATTTTGTCTTCTGCTGTATGTTTGTATTAATGTAAATTTTGTATATGGAAAATGATTTTGGAAATGTAATTTTGTAAGGCTTGATTTTGTATATGTATATGTTTATTGTTTACAAATCCCTTTCGTAAAATGATATGGTTATTTATATGGATTTGTTATCTTTATGATTAAATGTATTTTCTTTTAACATGCTTGAGTATAAGTATATGTGATTGTGCGCGTGGTGCTCCGGTATCCTTCCAACGGGGTAACGGGGGGCGTTACAGTTTGTGGTATCAGAGCACCGGTTTAGTCGGTTCTGGTTCTATGTGACTGTTTGAGTATAGAGTCTATGCGTGAGAGTCTATCTAGAGTTGTGGCCTAATGCAGATGTTGTTTTGTGTAGTGTCTAGATGGAGTCAGATCCGAGTGAGTATATGGGGGACACGATGGAAAGTGTTAATCCGGTCGGACAGGATAGACCTGCACATAAGCATGCACCAGCAGTAGGTCAGGGTTTTGGTTCTGATCCAGCATTAGTACAAGGTTTACTTCAAGTGGTAGACAGATTGACTGCTCCTAAGGCTCCTTTTGAGCTTTTGAGGAAACGGCAACAGAGGAGTTTCATGGAACCTCTTTGGATCAATCGGATATGGCAGAATTCTGGTTAGAGAGGATTGATCAGATTCAATAAGAGATATCTTGCCCTCCGCATCAGCGAGTTGTTTGTGCCGTATCACTTCTACAAGGATCGACATATGATTGGTGGAAGCTTGTGCTTCTCAATCCACAGAAACCGGCTGAATTGACATGGGAGTTTTTCGTGTAAGAATTTGAGCAAAAGTATGTTACTAAGGCATATCGAGAGGTGAAGGGGAAGGAATTTATAAGTTTGAAGCAAAGGAATTTATCAATTAGTGACTATGAGAAAGAGTTTGGTCGTTTGAGCAAGTATGTGCCTACTGCGTTGTTGACTGAGAACTTTAAGTGTCAACATTTTCAAGATGGATTAAGAGAAGTGATAAGAGGTCCGTTGTCGGCCATGGTAGTTATGCATCCAGTTGGGTATTATCACATGGTGGCTGCAGCGATAAAGTTAGAACAATCTGAGATGATAAAGCAAAGAATAGAACAGAAGAGGAGAGCTCCAGATAGTGGTTTAGTCAGTAACACGAAGTCTAAAGGTGCTCCGATCGGACAAGTGACTAGAGGGACTGCTCAAGTGCCTTCTGAGGTGGGAAGTGTAGCACCGCCCAGAGTAGAGAAAGTAGAGCCCCGGAGTGTGAACATTGCCAAAGACAGCATTGGGCTATATGCTGCAAGATAACTGGAGCGTGCTTCAAGTGTGGAAGCATAGAGCATCGGTTTGCTAATTGTCCCGACCGGAGGGAGAATAACAGCCAACAAGAGTGTAAAGCTGGTACTGGTAAATCGAATGCAAGAAGAGGCAATCGGGATAGAAGTAGAGCTCCTCATGTGCCATCGAAAATCGTGCATCAGCCAGGGACTACGGCAGAATATGTTCCAGCAAGAGTCTACGCGATGATTAGAGAGGATGCTCCAGAGCCCGCAGGTCCTTTTGGTAAGTGTTAATTTGTTAAGTTTTCATATGAGTTCGGTTATGGTATTTGGGATGTAAGTGGTTAGCGAAAAAATTTCGAGGACAAAATTTTTTAAGGAGGAGAGAATTGTAACATCCCAAAAATGGCCTAGTAGAAATTTCATGTTTAATTGGATGTATAAAAGGGGTAATTTGGTAATTGATAAATGAAGTGGGATTTAATTGAGGAATTGTAGGAGTTTATTGAGGGTAAGGTGGTCTTTGTGTAAGTGGCTAGAGGACAAAAAGAGGAAGAAAGTCAAAGAAAGAAAATGAGGTCCAAAGAATAAGTGACATGTGGCTTGGTTGTTGAGTTCATTAATGGAGATTTGAAAGGAAGAAGAGAGAGGGAGAGCAGGAATTGTTGCTTCACGTGGAAGCCATATGATGTTTCCCTTTTATTGCACATTCTCACGTTCTCTCTCTGTAACACCCCCATCCGACACCCCCGTTGGAAGGGCACAGACAGGCGCGCTACCCGCCGAACGCTCACATACAAGACAATACTAACGTACACTCATGCATCACAAGCATACAAAAACACGGTTAAATTTAAAACTTACCCTGAGGGCAGAAGCTGATCATGTAATAATTTATACACACGCAGGCACTAAGTGGCAGCATACACACATACATACACACAATTGTTCAGCGAAAGCATAAAACAGAAGGTGCAACCCATAACTTGATACATACATATAATAACAAGTACTTAGCCCAAAATATTACATCTGGATCCTTACTTATAAATACATGTACAAAAGCTGCGAAAACAAATACAAAATCCAAAATATAAAAACTGATAACAAAAATAGCACAACTTCTAACTCCTATGTGGCCGACCTTGCAGATGCTCGACTCGAACCGAACCAAACCTGCCACCTGCACGGAAAAGAATCCGTGCTAAGTGATAAACGCTTAATGGGGAGAACATGCAAGCAAAAATGGACGGCCATTCACAATGGTCGCCAAAGCAGTCACATACACAAAAGACATATGCAAATAATCATGGCAGGTAGATATACATGCTTGTATATAAAACCATGAACTCGGAAACTCACATCCACATGCGTATATATATACATACGGTTACCACATTTTATAATCATATTAAGCAAATCAAGCAGACGGGATATCATATAAGATACAGATATTATCATGCAGAAATACTTACCATCGCACATGCATATACTTACCGAGATATCAGATATCAGAATTGCGTCATGCATAAACACAAACCTTTAAACATGCAATTATCATACCAGAATATCTAGGTACTCAATAAAAGTCAATTCAAATGAGTTGCAATCAATATATACATTTAGCATGTAGATTCATAGAAATCTCCACATGTCCATATCATACCATAATACACCCACAGTAGCCGAGAACCAAGGGACGTTGACTAAACACTACTCTTCCACTTCGTAACTCTAATACATAAAGTATCATGCCATGGAATGCGACACATGATAACATACCGAAGACGCTATGAGAACTGAGTCCAAAGAGACATATAACATAACATTTCGTTATGGCATATGCACTTATCGAAAGCTGATCCACATACCTAGCATCACAATAATACATATGTAATCAAGTAATGAGATGAAACGCATGCCAACATGCCGAGACTACTACCATAACAAAACTAGAGAAAACAATTAACATTACTCATTATTTATAACAATCCATAGTCAAGAATGCACTCATACTTATACTAATTCACCATAATGGTCAAAAGTACAAAATCACATTCATGTACATACTAATTAGCCCAAGCACTTAATAATTCGAGCTCATATTCAACCCATTTAGAGATTCATAATCTCATTCAGATACATAACTGTTCCACATGTCCGAAATAATGCTCATTCGGATATCACATTCATTTACTCATATCAGACAAAACAATTAGAATACCTGCTGACTCAAAATCGTGGATAACGAGTGATCTGACAATACCTAGCTGGTATGGATTGAATGGTAGTGAACTGACAGTACCTTGCTGGTACGAACTAAACGGTAGTGAACTGACAGTACCTTGCTGGTACGAACTGAACGGTAGCGTACCTTACGGTACGAGTCGATAAGCAACATCATTTTCCACATTCAAAAATATTTTACAAAGGGGGGGACCTTAAACAAGATCCATACACATTAAAAAGGATCGTGAGGATCCGAACACATTAAAAGGGTTTGCGAGGAACCAAACGGGGGACCTGATCAGGGTCCAAACGTCCAAAGGGCGTTGCAGCTAAAGGGCTCTATTAGGCATGCCTAACTATCCACTGACTTGACTCTAGCAGGTCACGCATAAATGATTCACGATTCAAATCACATAGTACATATATATATATATCATCATACATAGACCAGAGTATGATAGGCATATCAATATATTCATGATGTCAGACATGCATTAAACAATTTACATTGCAATCCATTCACACACTTTAACTCTATTCATTACTCTAAGGCATATCAAAATCAAATATAAGAAACCATGTTATACCAGTAAATGACATCAATAATCTAATTCATACATCAACATTCAGAATCATAAAACATTTACTTACTTAAACATAGGGTTCAAACACTCGAAATTACCTTCGAAACCATCAATAATTATCATGCATAAATAAAATTATAGATACGCATAACACATTGGGCTCTTGAGCTAAGGCATAGTTTTGCATTCTGACGTCAACCATAATAATCAAATAATTTGGCATATCACAATACTAACCACATGTTGAGTTCATGACTCAAGGCATAACTCACTCATTTTATTATCAACTATAGCATTCACAAGATTTAGCATAGTAAAACATGCCATTAAATGCTATGAGATATATGAAATTACACTAAATAATATTTTAACCCAAGTATAAGAGGAAAAGGAGTGAAAAGGAAGAAGGTCAAAAATCTGTAAAACTAAGGACAGTAGCGTTTTACACGGCGGTATGGGTAGTCCCTTACCGCCGTGTAAGGCACCTTACACGAGGGTATGGTTTAAACCTTACCGCCGTGTAAGACGACTTACATAGGTACTGGCAAAAACATTCACACGGCGGTATGGGGGAAACCCTTACCCCCGTGTGAGACGTTCAGTTCAAAACACTCTTAAGGCAGTAGCGTTTTACACGGCGGTATGGGTAGTCCCTTACCGCCGTGTAAGGCACCTTACACGGGGGTATGGTTTAAACCTTACCGCTTTGTAAGACGACGGCCTTGCACTTTCTGATGAATATCCTCGATCCACACGGCGGTGAGCCATTTCCTTACCGCCATGTGACTTCCATAATTTCTAGAAATTGCAGAGTTCACTCCAATTTCGGACCCAAAACCACATACATCAAAATTGCACTTAGTAAACCATAAAATTCACCCAGAACTTGTCTTTCCAACTCAACTTATTATCACCATATGTAATATCATACTCAAATAAGCAATTTATCCAACAATTTAAGAATCACGTTTGGGTAAAACTTATACGTGCATAGATCACCAAAATCACCATCTTAAGCTCACAATTCCAGCTCTTAACTCAACATATGCACACTATCATATCCCACACACCATTTAAAACACCAAACATCTTACAAATTTCCAGAATCATGCCAACTTCAAATCACCAAAACATAACCATTCAAGAAAATTCCCAAACAAATACATGCATAAACTCATAACCAAGCACTCAAATTTCTGGAAAACAAGTACAAATACACATTCATGATCCAAAAGAAACAGGGCAGAGACAACTCAAAACTCAAATGCAGAAATCAAACTCCCAAACCTCTTTGAAGCACCAAGACCACAATCCTCTTCAAGATTTAATTTTCAATCTTTTCCTTGCCTTTAAGCTTCCTCTTGTCACCCAAAGCTTGCACAAACCAAAACCCACAAATTACTCTTCCAAAAACCCTAACTTAAACAAAATCAGAAGAAGAATAGGAAGAAGATGAACCCAAAAATGCAGAGAACCTAAACCCCACACATACCTCTTCGATCTTGCTCCAAACCCAAACAAAATCACCTCGAAGCAAAGCACAAATCTCAGCTGAAAGAGAAGAAGAAGAGAAAGCAGAAAATGAAGAAGAGGAGAAGGAGAGAACGTGAGAGGGATGGGAAACGGGAATGCAGATTTCTGTGTTCCTTCTCTCTCCCTTTCTCTCTCTCTTTTCTTCATTCAATGCACACACCTACCAAGTCCACTTAGCAAGCTCTCATTGGTCCAATGATTCCACTTATTGACTTATTCCCTCATTGATCCCTACAAATCCCA
This sequence comes from Excoecaria cochinchinensis, assembly GCA_947683425.1. Lineage (NCBI taxonomy): Eukaryota > Viridiplantae > Streptophyta > Magnoliopsida > Malpighiales > Euphorbiaceae > Excoecaria > Excoecaria cochinchinensis. Next base: position 284,550 of record CANTUQ010000192.1, read on the forward strand.
CTTAAATCCTTGGTAACTTACACTTCACTCCCCATCATAATTAATCCTCACTTAAACCTTGATTATGTTTTCAATTGGTTCCTTAGATACTCAAATTCTATGCGCATATTTTACCATTAACTCCAATCCAACCAATCCAAAATTACCGAACTACCCTCAACCATTCCGACATCGAATGCGCATTCCGACTAGGCCCGATTTGGGGTGTGACACTCTCTCACTTTCTCTTCTACATTTCTGCTCTTAAGTTTTGCATGTGGGTGTTCTTTAAGAGTTGAGCTAGGGTTTATGATCAAGAGTTGTTCAAAGAGGTAAGTGGCTATGTTTGTTTTGGGTTGTTTCTTCTCCATCTTTTTCTCCATTTGGGTTTTATGGTTATATGGTTTTGATTGCATGGGTTAATTGGGTGTTTGTTTTGATTGGATTATTTGTAAGAATCTGAAGAAAAGGAGAAAGAGTAAAGGAAAGGAAAAGATTGGATTTTGAAGCTAGCGGGTTGAACTCCATTTCCAGGTTTGGGAGTTTGCATTTGACAGTGTATGTTTGAGAATCGTTGTCCATTTCTTTTTGGATCTTGAGTTGATATGTAATTATTTGTTATTTGTGTGTTTTGATACATGTAAAAGTATGTGTTAATAGATTTGGGTATATGAGTTGAGATGATAGAGTTATAAGTGTTTGCACGTCTATTTTGAATGAACATACATGAATATGAGAAGAATTTCTGGGTTTATGCAACCTTAATATATGTTGTTTTGATTTGTGTAATCGTTCTGCAAATTGAGTTATATTTGTTATAAGCAAGATTGGAGAGCACCGGAGGTACGTTTTTATGTGATTTTGCATGATATATGATTGTTAAACTCTGGGTTTTGCGTGTTCTGCTAAGAATTGGAAAAAACGTGATGTTGTCGCGAGTGCGACACTTGTCGCGATCGCGACAGAATCACAAAGTTCACTTTCTCACGCAGTGCGCTGTGATGATCTTTCCAAGTCGTGAGAAGGCAGTACGACTCGGCAGCTGTGCCTGGCATCTTCACGAGTCGTGAAGATGGCTCACGACACGTGAAGAATTGGGTGGGAAGAACACGAGTCATGAACGAAGATCACGACTCGTGCCCTCTCCCCTTGGTAGTCATGAGTCATGAGTGAGGATCATGACTTGTGAGTGCCCCTTTCCTGCGAGGCTTTAGTGTCACGGGTCATGACAGCATTCGCGACTAGTCTCTCTTCCTCGGCTATTGTCGTGAGCGTGACTTCTTGTCACGAGCACGACAGTGATGCCTTTCCTGCCTTATTTTGAAAATGAGTTTCAAGGTTCTTTTACATGGGTTTTTATTACATGACACATGATTTGTCTTTTATGGCCTATTAAATGATAAATTATATGTCCTTATTTAGATTTGTATCTGATTTATATGTCTTCAAGAATGGCAAATATACTTGTATACGTGAAATGGTATAATTATACTTGATATATTCTCTATTATAGAATAATTATTTAGAACATGATTGAGTTGTTATTTGAGCCTGATAGTCATAGTTAGTGGATGGATAAGCGCTTATCAAGGGTCAGGGTGCGAGTGTAGCTGCTATATGTTATATGTTACATACGGGCCCCGTTTGGGTCATATAAGATGTTTGAGGCCTCGGTCTCCAGTATACTTTTGGGTATACATGATTACAAAATATTTTGAGACCTATATCTCTATATGCTTGGGATACTGTGTCCTATGAGTATCATTGTACCAGTATCCACTAGTTTAGTTAGTAATCAGGCTGTAATATGTTTCAGTGATACGAAAATGGATATATGTTATATATATATGTATATGCGATGTGACAAGATGATGTGTAATACTTGTTATAAGCATGAGTAGTATAGGTTTATATGCTTTTGTTATTGTTAAGCTTATATATATGTTTATTGCGATTATATGTACATGCATGTTTTGTTCCTCCCAACTAAGCGTTATCGCTTAGCACGGGCTCTTTGCCCGTGTAGGTGGCAGGTTCTTTTTTGGACTCGGACATCTGCAGGTCGGCCACTAGAAGTCTATAGTTGGAGTTTATTTTGTCTTCCGCTGTATTTTTGTATTAGTATAAATTTTGTATATGGAAATTGATTTTGGAAATGTAATTTTGTAAGGCTTGATTTTGTATATGTATATGTTTATTGTTTACAAATCCCTTTTGTAAAACGATATGGTTATTTTTATGGATTTGTTATCTTTATGATTAAATGTATTTTCTTTTAACATGCTTGAGTATAAGTATATGTGATTGTGCACGTGGTGCTCCGGTATCCTTCCAACGGGGGTGACGGGGGGCGTTACAGTTTACACTCATCCCGATTTTCTCAATCAATGCTCAAAAACAATTCTCCAATTTTTTAAGTTAATGAAAGGAACCAGTGTTCCTAAACACTAATAAATCTCCCGATTTGTGTATGATGTATTTTATTTTATTAATCTTTTTATGTAGTTATTTATTTATTCCTTTTTGGGCCCTTGTATTTAATTTTTGGGGCGAAGCTTTATTCTGTTATTTATTTATGCTTTCTTTATTTTAGGGGATTGTTTTGTCCCATATTCTTCGCTTACAATTTATTTATTGCTTTATTTCTATTTTCTTTATCACTTTCCAATGTGATTGAAATGCGCTTTAAATTTACCGCATGATCGCGTGAGATGAGAGATGGAATTTCGATTATTAAAAACTCATTTATAAAATTAACTTAAGGCATTAATAAGAGTGAAGTTAATTGGGTGGCGACCACCGAGGTTAGATGACCTCTCCCAATTTCTTGTAAATTGGGTGGCGACTCCAAAATGCCTCAAAGGTGCCCAAAAGTTTCATGGGATTAGATGAACCTCCCAATGTTCTATTGTGTAGGGGATTCCAAAATGTCTCGTGTTACCCAAAATCTAGACGCTAACCCTTCGCGGACCCTCAAAGCGGGCCGGGATCCGGGGTCGCACGCATCACACCCGGGTTTAAAATGCACAACATAGAAATCATTCAAAGTAGAATGACTTTACACGGCAGTATGCAAAGTCCTTACCGCCTTGTAAAATCACGGATGTGAAAACTGAAGAACAAAATACGATCACACGGTGCTATGCCCTTTTCATACCGTCGTGTAGATCATCCCAAACCTAGACAATCAAAGGAAATTAATCCGAATCCACCACATTTACACAAACTTAACCAAATTTAAACTCATAATTTCCAGGAAAATCAAATCTACATACGAGATCATAACATGCATCAAAATCACAAAATCCCAAACCTCAACTCCTTTGCTCCTAGAAGTTTCCTTAGCTGATCTTTCCTGCTCCCAAACCCATTCAAGGTCTCACTCCTCCAAAATCTCATCAAACACATGCAAATACACAAAACATAAATCTAGGGTTTTGCTAATCAAACGAATAATGAAAATCAAAACGTAAAACTCACCTTTCCTTAACAAACTCTTCACTTAAATCTCTTGAACTAACAAACTTCATCATCTAAATCTTGGGCTTGATCTAAGAGAGAGCAAATGGCATTGAAGCAAGAAGGGAAATAAGAAGAAGAAGAAGAAGATGAGGGTAAGAATGGGGAGAACGGGAGAGGGGAGAGTAGATTTTCTGCCCTCTCTCTCCTTCTCTCACTTCTTTTATACCTCCTCTAATCTCCTTGCCTATTTTTGTCAAATTCTCTTTTTAATCCCTCATTACTCATATCCTTATACATTGAGACTTATAACTTACTAATCCTTCACATTGGCCCATTAATTATTTTTATCCTTTCAATCAAGTTCTAATTCCATACTTCACAATTTTACCATTGGCCGCACTTTCCGAAACTTTTACATTAATTCTTAAATCATCCATTCAATACACCCAACACTACAACTTGCATATCTTTGGTCACCACTTATCCTCAATATGCCCAAATCCTTCTAGGGTACATTTCGGGTTGTTACAAAAGTGATGCAAAAATGCATTTTATACGATAATAATGTACTTTTCCCATCCCTATATTTCTACATGCTCATGGTCAAATGATTCCAATGAGATAGCTGACAGGCATACAAAGTGTCACCACATTCCTTACATTCCACATCATTCTTAATTCCAAAATTATCCATACCCAGAATTAATTCAAATTCATGGGATAGCACTTCAATCAAATTAGCAGAAAACTCTTTACTTTAAATTAGTAAGGAACAATTCTCATACGCATTACGCACATTTGCTTTATGTCCTGAAGGACTAATCACACAGTAATCATAATCAAGATAATCAGTACACACTTTAACACATAAATCTTTAGGAAGCAAAAAGTACCAGGTGTAACATCCCAAACCCGTACGTAGCACACTATATGATAACATAGGCAGTGAATAACGATGACTGGAGGGTGTTACCGGATGGATATCCAAACATAGCAGAGATAAAAATAGAACAATAAAATTTCTTAAAAACAAAACAATACCAACCCAAAACATTACATATACATATATCCCTTGCTTACTACTATTCACTTTACATAACATAACCTATCATACATTACCAAATAAAACTTGATCATATTACAATTATTTACAAATATCTCACACAACACTTGACAGACTCGTTGGCCAAAACTAATACGGAATGCTTGGACGGAACTTCAATCACCTCAACTTGCACGGACAAATACTCGTGCTAAGCGCGATGGCCTAGTGGGGAAAAATCACGCAATAAACATCCACTCACAGTGGTTGTTACTGCAAAAATACATGCATAAAAATCATATACAAAAAATACATAAGGTAAGGGATACTATAATTTCACATTATAAAATGTCAGATAAAAACATATGTAGTTCATTGAATACGATTATCTTTCACATAATAAGTATAATGCTTAGTAAGGGATACCATAATTTCACATTATAAAATGTCAGATAAAAACATATGTACTTCATTTAATACGATTATCTTTCACATAATAAGTATAATGGTTACATAATTCTAATCGATTAGTTAATTAACTGAATTACAAGTCCGAAATCTATCATTAATAGATACAATTACACATAATAATTTTATTGCAATTACTTAAATACCCACCATTTAATCGTATTGTTAGAATGTTTTCTGCTATAATTTCTTTATTAAACAATTATATTCATATCAACTATCAATTCAAATCCTAAGAATTCCCATTTCAACATGCATTCCAAATTTATATCTATAACATTCTCGTTACATACAAGTGAGTACATACATTTAGTTCCATTCATAAAACCTTTCAGAACTTCTAAACATATATCAATATGAAGATTTGGTTCGGGCTTGAAATGGATATTTCAAGCTTCCTACGTATCCCAGGGGTTGGGAATCAGAACCACGCACTTCTATGGAATATTCTACAGAATAAAATTTTCCAAGTTATCTTTAATTCATTATCTAGGTTCAATTATATATTTATTTCCTATCTCACTTTACTTTAAATTACTAATCAAAATTCACCTCCCAATTCTCTTAGAGTTGAAAATATGACGTTCATACATATTTGTAAGCATCGTGTCCCGGAGCGGTCCAGATCAGAGATTACCCTATGATGAAATCGGCATCCGAGCCTGTACAAACGGTTTGGACTCGAAGGCTTTAATCCCATGCACCACAAGAAACGGGTTCTTTTTACCTTTCGTAGGCAGAAGGGGAGAAAATGGGGAGTTTTTAAAGCCCAAAAAAATATGTTTTCCTCGACAGACGGCCAGCCCATCAGTCAGGGGCCGGCCCGTCGGTCGGCTGGCAGGACCGTCGGATGAATCCTTGTGTCAGAAGGACTCTTTCGATGCCCGTTGGTCGGCTGACAGGACCGTCGGATGAATCCTTGTGTCAGAAGGATTCTTCCGACGCCTGTCGGTAGAAATGGCAGACCCGTCAGTCAGGTTACAGGGCCGTCGGATGAATCCTTGTGTCAGTAGGATTCTTCCGATGCCCGTCGGTGACCACAGACGCCCGTCGGTCATCCCTGGCCTATAAAAGCTTTGAATTTTCTCATAAAAGGGGTTGGAAAAATTTGCAAAAATAGGGGAAACTCTGCCAAAATTGACGCGCGTTTTCTCTCTCTTCCAACAAACACATTTCTAAAAAATCTAACTAATTCAAGAATCAAATCTTCAAAAGAAAGAGGACCTAGTTGATTTTCACGGGTTTTTGGAACTCAATTTTTATCGAGCTGTTGAGGCCACTCTATCTTCAACATTTGATCTTTTTGTTCGGACCTTCTCATGGAGCGTGCAGGAAGCCAAATAACAACAAGAAATCCAACCAAAAAGGTTGTTCTGAGGGTAAATATTCTGGATCCTTTTCTCCCCCTTTTTTACCTTCATTTTCCATACTATCTTTGCTTTTGGTTTTTTTTCTTTATTTCTTGTTTCTATTCTTCTTGAATCTGTGTAAAATTTGTCTTTTTGCCTTTTGAAAGGCTTCTATTTTTTTGGGACAGAGGTGACCGATGGGTCATCTGCTATGACCGACGCCCGTCGATCACCTTTACGCATAGCCCGTCGGTCACCCTCACAGACGGCTCCCTTCGAGTGAGCGACGGGCTGTATAGGTCACCTTGACCGACGCTCGCCGGTCATTCAGCATAGCCCGTCGGTGGGTTCTGTCCCACATCTTCAAATCTTTTTCTTTCCCCTTTTTTGTTCACTCAAATTTTTATGTTTATTTAAAGCTTTTCTTCTGTATTTTAACATCCTTTTGGCTTGTTTTGTGAGAGTATGTTCTTGTTTCTTGGACTGGCTGGAGCCTGAGGGAGTTCTCCCGCATATGGAAAGTTTGCCCGGTTTAGTTCCCTATCTCCCTCTCTTTCGTACTTCATGTATTTATTTGTGGTTTCTCACATATATGATAAAATTGTTGTATTTCTCGCTAATGTAAAAATTGGCCAAATGTTTTATATTTAATAAACTGAATTCTTCATAAAATCAAGGACCCAATGTCCTATTTTTATCCAATAAAATCCTCACAATAGAAGTATCCATTTTAATAATGATGCATACGAGGACCAAAGTCCTCAAAATAAGCAATGCCCCGATTTGTGTATGTATCCCATATTTATAAAAGGGAGTTGTATTCCGCTCCTTGTGTTATTGTAATTTATCGCTTTCATTATTTACTCATTCATTTACTGCTTTCCAAATATGAATAAATGCGCTTTGATTCAATTGCATCGTGTGGAGAGAGAGCGAATTAATGGAAATTAAAATTTGATCATAAAATAATCAAGGTAGAAATAGATGAGAAGTCCCGAACCCAGCTCTGGTATTTGGGCTCAAAGAGGCGAGAGGTCTATCCGATCACTCATTAGAACTATGACCTCCAAGACACCTCTTGTGTCACGAGACTTTGACGTTAATCCTAGGCTCCTTAGGGCGAGAGGTTTACCCTCCAAGGCCCCTTTGGTTGGCCCAAAATGGATACTAAGCGCAGTCTTAGGCTCTCCGAAGTGAGAGAAACTTTCCCAATGTTCTATTGGGTGGCGACTCCATGAAACCTCCTTGTTGCCCAAAATAGACGCACTTGTAAATATCTTTACAAGTTGCCAACGGACCCACAAATGCCCCGATCGCCCTCAAGCGGGCGGTCGTACGGGGGGCCGCGGGGATCCGACGCGCGTCACAGTGGCGACTCCACTGGGGACTTATGGTTCGCGACTTCGATTTGATTATACCTCGCTTAACATTTATGATTAAAGTTTAATTCTTAAATTCGCTTTCTTTCAAAATTGCATTACATCCCATTAGAGCCTTAGAATATGCTAGATTGGTCCCTTCTTAGCCTCGGTGCGTTCCTGAAGCACAACCCTACGTTCACTCAATGTTGGGAAGTGTTAAGGATAATCACTAGCCCAAGCTTCGTACCTATTGGTATATCAAATGATGACCTGATCGGTCGTTATGCTCGTGATGAGCTAGACCCGTCGGCAGGGATCATGCTTGGGTAGCCCTAAAGTAATATCTCCCTGGTCTAAAGCTCATGTAATGGCCGTAGCTACTTTCCATAGGTGATATGAACCGTAATTCCATGCTTGCTGTATGGATCCTTATGTATTGGGTGAGTCCAGATGTCTTGCTTGGTAACCTAGCCAAAGGCTTTCATGCCCCGGTAGGGCCATGTCGAAATTTTTGGAATGTCTAAATACATGATGATTATTATCCATTCGCTTGTACATTAGCGTAGGAGTGTCATGCTGTTGATTTTTCGCCGTGCACTATATGCGTCCATTGGGTCCCCCGCTGACCCTTGGGCTAATCCCGCCTAGGAAAGAGACCGCTCGTGTGTGAGAGAAATAAGGGTGGAAGGACCTACCTGCTTGCTTGTGTTTTGTGGGTGTTGCATATCACGATCTTGCATTGCATCTGCATTTCGTGCATCACATCTAATGCCTTGTCCCTGCAGCCATCATAGATCTGCCTAGGTGGACTAGAGCCCCTACCGGACGGTTGATCCGAGTTCCTGCATCTGAACTGCTAGATAGAGAAGGTCTTCCAGAGATCTTACCGGAAGTCAGCTGTACCATATCTGAGATGGCAAACTCACCTAGGGGAAATGATGCCACCAAGGCCATGATTGCAGAAGAAGTGGGCCGACGGTTTGAAGAGTTTGAGGGCAGAACGATGAACATGCTAACCGCTTTGGCACAACAGAATGCTCCGCAGAATCCACCACCTCTTCCTCCCATGAGACAAGATGAGCGAGAAGAGGAAAGAGCTGAGAGACAAGAAGAACCTATTTGGCCACCACCAATAGAGCTGAGGTCAGTAGCTTCGGGAGGTCAGAGGAGAAGACCAGTGCCGAGGATAGATGATGCAGGGATGACAAAGATGACAAAATGAGTATTGTATCATAGAGGGGGAAGGCACCCCAAACTGATGAGTTCATTCTGAAGAAGATGGAAGAGAGGTTTGAAGCCATGGCCCGTATGCTGAGTAGAGGTCAGGGGAAGAACCCGGAGGACAAAGAATTGGAGGGAGAAGACCCGACTCCATACAATTTCAAGATGCCTGATGTGCCAAAATTTGACGGTACCTCTGACCCGATTGCCCATGTGAAGCAGTACTCTTTGGTTATGAAAGGGACCACTTTGTCTAAGAGGCAGAAGGTAGAATACTTTTGTTTGAGTCTGACTGGCCCTGCCATCGACTGGTATCATAGCCTTGATCGTCGAACTAAGGAAGATTGGGATCTACTCACGGAGGAGCTCTTGAGGCAATATGATTGCAACACCAGGATGGAGGTGACTCTTAAGGACCTTGAATTGCTCCAGCAGAAGGCTGGGGAATCTTTTCACGACTTTCTCACCCGTTGGCGGAACAGGGTAATGGAAATGCGAAGAAAGCCAGACACCCAAGACCAGATCCGCCTATTTGTCAAGAATGCAAGCCCATATTTGAAGAATGGTCTGAAGATGAAAGGGCTGAAGGATTAGGAGTCTCTAAAAGACATAGCCATTGAGGCGGACGGAGAATTCTTTGCCCGGAAAGCTAGCGATGATAGTTTTTCAAAAAGGACTAACACTGGTCACGGAACCAGTAGGCCAACTAGTTCCAGTAGCAGCACCAGAAGATCTGTTAAGGTGTCCGCTACTGATATCCAGCCCCCGAGGAAATTTTCGAACCTTGGGAGACCCTTATCTTGGGTTTTGAGGCACTTGATGAAGGAAGGAAAGTTGCGACCTTTGGATCCTAGGCCAGTTAAAATGCAAGGATTGCCAGGTCACAAGGACAATGAATACTGTGCATTTCATCAGCACACAGGCCATCTAACAGACAATTATAAGGCGCTGAGACACTCTATTCAAGATCTGGTTGATGACAAGCAGATTTCTGACCCTGAGAAGAGGGAATCCAAGAAGAAGCCTGGTTACAATGCCGTACCACCACCAGTTTTTATGATCGGATCCAGCTTGCCAGAGTGGTACGTACTGCAGGACTTATATGGGAGCGAGAGTATTGCTGTTGTTTGTTCTAAGGATAGAGATAGAAGAGCAGTGGTAGCGACCATTGATTGTTTGTCGAGCAGTGAGAGCGGTGAAGAGGCCGAAGAGGAAGGAGAGACGAACTTAGATCTGTGGAGCTCTGATGAGGATGAAGAAGAGGTAGGGGCTGTGATGAGAAGTGGGAGAGTGGTCCCTGAGATTACAAGGGTACCAGAACCAGCGCAGCCATCGATGGAAAAGGAGCCGGAGGAGAACCAGATTGTTAAGCAGTTGAAAAAGACCGCGGCTCAGATATCCATCTGGGATCTCTTAAGACAGTCCCCTTCTCACAGGCAGAAAGTGGTAGAGGCCTTGACTAAGTCTACTGTTGCCACCACAATTTCCCCATCAGAGCTTTTGGGTCTAGTTAAAGGAGGATCGGGGGAGAGATTGGTTTTTTCTGATGCCGACCTGCCAGTCGAAGGCCGCGATCATAACCGACCCCTGTATATCAAAGCACAGATTAACGGCAAGCACACCGCTTGCGTTATGGTAGATGATGGATCTTCTATCAATTTTGCCCTCTGATAGCTCTTCAGGCTTTTAGATTGAGTGAGGATATGCTCAGTGAATCAGATTTGACGATTACAGCCTATGATAATTCAAGAAGCCAAGCCTCAGGAACATTCAAGACCCTGGTCAAAACGGGACCCATTGAGGTAGAAGTAGAGTTTGTGGTTCTGCCCATTCCGGCTAATTTCTCTGCCCTGCTCGGGAGGCCTTGGTTTCACAGGCTAGGAGGAGTACCATCCACGCTGCATCAAATGATAAAGTTCCCACATTAAGGGGAGGTGGTAACTATTAAGGCAGCCAGGGAGAATCAGGTGTCGGCTCTTGAAATTGCTAATCAGCCATTTAGTGGCTTCCACGTGTCAATGATAGGAGAAGAGCACGGGCCAGTGGACAACCCAGCAGTGGTTAACATGATGAAAAAGATGCACTATCTCCTTGGGGCTGGTTTGGGTAGAAACTCTCAGGGGCTGCAGACGGCGATCACCACTCGAGGTCAGAAGAACTGGAAGGGTCTGAGGTACAGAGGCGGTTTTGGCAAGAACAAGACGGCGAAAAAGATCCCCCATATTTCAGAAAGCTTTGTGCCCACATCCTCAGTATGCGCTTACACTGGTGAAGATGAGCCACAGTGGGTGAATGGGAGGATTGTCCCCAGATTTGAGATCTTCAACGATGTATTTGACTGGGATTTCGGAGTTATCAAGACCGTTGAGAGCTTCTGGGATGAAGAGGTCATGACTCAGTGCATTATTTGGGACAGAGGTGAGCCCGAAGAGGTAGTCACGGAACAAATGTTAGCAGCCAGGCTGAAAGGGAAAGAAAAGATGGTAGAGCCAGAATTGAAAATTGGGGATTTAAAGATTTCCTCAGACATACCTGAAGGGCCTCTGCTGAATCAACAAGCCGATGAGCAAGCTACAGCAGCATCAACCTCTAGGGAGGCAGAAGAAGACTCTAGCTTAGATTGTCTTTTTGTTCCAGAACTATTTTATGATGTAAATGACAATTATAATATTATTAATAAGGCAAATGATTTCTCTTACTTGTGCGATGTTTCCAATAATTTCAACATGCATGAACATGTTCATATTCCATTAATTTTTGATATTGATTCCACTGATACAACGCCTTTTAATCTTGGAACCTCGGAAAATCCGAAAGAAATTCTAATAGCATCAAATATAACTCCTGATGAGAGAGAAAAATTTGAGAGAATAATAAGAAAATATGAAAAAGTCTTTGCCTGGACCTATGAAGACATGCCAGGGATCGATCGGAACGTAGCGGAACATGCTATCCCGACTTATCCAGACTATGAGCCTGTAAAACAGAAGTTGAGAAGGCTCAGGCCAGAATGGGCAGACAAGGTCAAAGAGGAGATTCGGCAGCAGATTGAGGCCAAGTTCCTTGTTGAAGTGCAGTATCCTACATGGTTGGCAAACGTAGTCCCTGTAGCGAAGAAAAATGGGAAGGTCAGGGTATGTGTGGATTATCGAGATCTGAATAAGGCCTGCCCTAAAGATGATTTTCCACTGCCCCACATTGATGTATTGATAGACAGTGCCGCTAACTGCGCGATGTACAGCTTTGGGGATGGTTATGTGGGCTACAACCAGATCCTAAACAAGATAGCTGACCGGGTTAAGACTGCTTTCATCACCGAATAGGGGACCTACGGCTACCGAGTTATGCCTTTTGGCCTAAAAAATACAGGGGCCACATACCAGAGGATGGCGACAAAGATTCTAAGTGACCTGATCCACAAGGAGGTGGAGGTGTATGTCGATGACATGATGGTCAAGTCAGCCACCCGAGAGGGCCATTTTGAAGCTCTAGAGAAGTTCTTCACCAGGATTGACAAGTACAATCTGTGACTTAACCCCAAGAAGTGTATCTTCGGAGTAACTTCAGGGAAACTGTTGGGACATGTCGTCAGCCAGAGGGGAATAGAAATTGACCCGGACAAGGTGAAGGCCATCAGATAGATGCCCGTGCCGCAAAAGGTGAAGGATGTAAGGAGCTTCCTGGGCAAGCTACAGTGTGTCAGCCGATTCATTGCCAAGCTCACTTCGATATGCGAGCCCATTTTTAAGCTGCTCAGAAAGAATCAGCCTGTGGTCTGGAATGAAGACTGCCAGAAAGCCTTTGACAGCATTAGGGAATATCTATTGAATCCGCCAGTGTTAAGGCTGCCGCAACCAGTCAAACCGCTTATCCTGTATCTGGCAGTGGAAGGCAGTTCTATGGGTGCCATGATGGCTCAGGAGGATAAATTTGGAGTGGAATTCGCAGTTTATTACCTCAGCAAGAATTTCCTGGCTTATGAGATAAAATATGCTGAGGTAGAGAAGATCAGCCTCACAGTGATTTGGGGATCAAAGAAGCTGAGGCATTATTTCCATTCATAAAAAGTTCAGGCAGTGGCCAGGCAGAATTCGTTGAGATATTTGCAAGAAGCGCCATCTTTGCTTGGTAAGATGGGGAGGTGGTTGCTTTTGCTACATGAGTTTGATGTGGAATACATCACTCGCAAAACTATTAAGGGGTGAGCCGTAGCCGAATTTCTTGCTGAGCATCCTATTCAAGGGGACACTCCCGAGTTCACTTTTCCTGATGAGAGCATAGTTGCGATTTCTGTCCAAGGATGGCAGTTACACTTCGATGGGACAGTGAATAACAAGGGGGCTGGAGTTGGAATTATTTTGACAACCCCAGATGATGAGAAACTCCCTCTAGCCAAGAAGTTGAGGTACAAAACAACCAACAATGAAGCCGAATATGAAGCATGCATTTTCGGGTTAGAAGCTTTAGCTGCTTTGGGGGTAAAGAACATAGAAGTCTTTGGTGACTCATCCTTGGTGATTAACCAGATCCGAGCTGAGTGGGCTGTAAAAGAAGAGCGGCTGGTACCCTATGTTGAATATTTGAAAGAGATATGTGGGCAGTTTGAAACCTGCACCTTCCACTTCGTGCCAAGAGATGAGAATCATCTAGCTGATGCGTTGGCAACCCTAGTGTCGATGTGGGATAATCCTGAAGGGGTAGCTATGAAACCAGTGCTGATTTCGAGTTCTGAGAAGCCCAGCTTTGAGATCAAGCCAGTAATGGAAGTAGAAGTGGCGGATGGAAAACCATGGTACTTTGACATTATGAATTATTTGGAAAATGCTAGGTTTCCAGAGGAAGCTACCGAGAAAGACCAAAAAATGATCCGGAAGCTATCTTCTCAGTTCATATCCTTGGAAGGAGTGTTGTACAAAAGACAGGCAGACGGGATTTAGCTCAGGTGCTTAAATGAAAAAGAAACCCGCAAGGTAATGGAGGAGACCCATGCAGGCGTCTGTGGGGCTCACATGAACGGTTTAACTCTGGCAAAGAAGATCATGAGGCGAGGCTTCTATTGGCTTACGATGGACAATGACTGCTCAAAGTATGTCAAGCAATGCCAGTTATGCCAACAGTACGCAGATTTGAGACATCTGCCAGTATCGGAGCTACACAACCTGACATCGCCTTGGCCTTTCGCTGGTTGGGGGATAGATATCATTGGAGAGATTCACCCTACAGCATCTAACGGACATAGATACATCATAGTCGCAATTGACTATTTTACCAAATGGGTAGAGGCAGAATCCTTTAAAAAGATTGATGCAAGGGATATGGCCAAGTTCATAGAGAGAAATCTGATCTGCAGATATGGCCTCCCTCACCACATAGTGTCTGACAATGGGGTACAGTTCATGGGGGAAACCAGGAAGCTCCTTGAGAAATATGGTATCAAGCACCATAGATCCTCTCCCTACCGACCACAAGCTAACGGGGCAGTAGAGGCCGCCAATAAAAATGTGAAGAGGATCCTATCCAAGATGGTCCAAACATACAAAGACTGGGCAGAGAAGCTACCCTTCCCACTGTGGGGATACAGGACAATGGTGAGGACATCTACGGGCGCTATGCCATATTCTCTGGTATATGGGAAGGAGACAGTATTGCCAGTTGAGATAGAGCTCTAATCGTTGAGGGTGATTATGGAAGCCAAAATTCCGGAGGCTGAATGGGCACGACAGAGGCTACAGCACTTAAACTTACTGGATGAGAGTAGGCTGAAGGCTTATTATCACAATCGGATCTACCAGAAGAGTTGGCCAGGACATTCGAGAAGAAGGTGAGAAAGCATCCACTGAAGGAAGGGGACTTAGTGTTCAAGCAAATGAGACCAGGTATACCGGATATCAGAGGAAAATTCAGACCAACCTGGGAGGGGCCGTATATCCTTAAAAAGCTGTTGTCCAAAGGAGCTGCAATTTTATCGGATAGCGATGGAAATGAATTCAAATAATTGATCAATATTGACAGACTCAAAAGGTTCCATGGCTAAAGACCAAAATAAAAAGAAGAGAATAAAATTCCCTGCAGGTTGAAAACCGAAAAAAGGCGGCCGTGCTAAAATTGGGCGCCTCGACAGGGTGAAAACCGAAAAAAGGCATCCTGTGCAAAAATAAGAGGCACGAGAGAAAATGTCCAATCGTGAAAACCTGAGAGGGCCGATTGGTAACAGGAGTTGATGCTGTTAAAATTTGGTTTCATGTATTAATAGGGCATACACGGTCGAATTAGTGTCAAAACTGATCATGTATGCTAAAATTACATGGAAATGTACACAATTTCATGAAATAGAACAAATATTATTCTTTTCATTTTCGTTATTTTCTAGTTCTGTATTAAAAAAAATGTAACACCAAAAGAAATACATATGTAAGCTAAGTTAAGTCCTGCCACTGCTCTCGCCAACCAGGTGCTTGAGCCCTCGTGTCCTATTATCAGATGCTGGACTAAGGACCCATTTCTTATATTCGCTGGTTGAAGCCACAGAATGATCGCCGAACCTCGGAATGAAAGTCTTCACTGGTAGTTTGCTCCACAGCTCATGATACCTAGAGGTGAAGGCAGCCGAAAGAGCTCCTCCCCGAAAGGATAAGGGAACCCTCACCACATCCTGGGTCATCCCAAGCTGACGTGAACATCGAGAAATGATGCAGAAAGTGGCTTAACGGAGCCCGCAGAGGGGAACACACCCCGATGACCCATCAATGACTACATGAGACAGTGGGAGCCAGGCAGACATGAAACTAATATCGTCATCTTACAGTTCCCCAAAAACTTGTAATGCCTTCACCAGCAGTGGCACACTGATACAGCCTTCGACACGGAAGAAAATGGCTCGGCGAGTACTGTGGGATGACCCGAGGAGGTGGCTCAGACAGCATCCTCAGTTTCTCTTGCAGCCAGATCTAAAAAAAAAAAAAAAAGCTGCTGGAGTAAGTAGGGTTTACTTCAGGCAAAAGTAAGGCAAAGGGTTGTGTGAAAATCCGAAAGGACGCACCTCCCACTAAGAAAATCTAGTGTGAAAATCCACAAGGGACGCACTACCTTTAAAATAATGACGTACCTGGAGCAATAAGGGGCTGCCGGTAAAAGTAGTGGTGGATCCAAAGCTCACAGAGTCCAAACCCAGGATGGTTTCAGCTAAAATAAGTGGGAAGGGTGATGATCCCCGATGAAAGTCCAGAACCTCGAGCATGCGAGGGTCGCCTGTCAAACCCCCTGGAACCACAGTGAGAAAGTTCGTCATGCAAAACAGAAATATGATGCTTACCCGGTAAGTGGGGACATCAGTGAACTGATCTAGATCCTCGATCAGTGGCTCCAAAGTGAAGGAAGAGCCCGGAGAAACTAGCCGAATGGCCTCAGAAGGGGGTATGCTGAGAGCCATAGCTATATCCCGAGTCTGGAGTAGACCGCAATGGGGAACACAAGGCAGAACGTTAGGGGGATACCAGGCTCCAGGAATGGCAGTTGACTCCTAAGGCAGGGGGCACAACTCCTGATAAGTGAACCGGAAGACGTGAAACTAGGGGTTCCAGAAGTGAGTCACCGCCAGAAGAAGGTTCTGGTCAACTTTGACCCGATGCAGATATTTCAGCCCAGACAGAGAGGAAAGGGCGCCTTTTTCCCAAGTGTGCTTGTCATCTAGGATGCGGTACATTTTTTGGAGAAGAGGGGAAGACATTTTGAGAAGAATGAGGGGCTCAAGATGTTGGGAAAATGAAGAGACACAAAAAAGCAAAATTTTTTGAGGAATTTATAGAGAAGCGCCACGGACGGCCTACCCGTCTCTCACAAGGGACGGCCTGCCCATCGGTAAAAATCTACCTGGCAGATGCATACGTCAGCATAGCATTAATCACGAGCATTAAATTCGCATTAATTGGGGAATGGGGAACGACAGACGAGCAGCCCGTCGGTCGCTCCTAACGACGCCAGCCCGTCGGTCACGAAACTCTATATAAGGGCGAGTGACAGACGGGCCAGTAGCTGCTGTCATTTTCACTTTCCCTCTCAAAAAAGTTTTTTTTTTCCATTTTTTCTGCATTTTCAAGTATTTCTTCTCCTCTTTCTTGCAATTTCTTTATTTTTTCGCATTCTCCACTCACCGGACTCTCGGACACTCATTTTTCTTCAGTTTTTCCACATTTTTCGCGACTACAAGTAAGTAAAATAACTAATTTACTTTTTAATTTAATTTATTTCTTCTTTTAGCCTTATAAAATGGTTAGGATGCTTTAGTTGCTTTAAATATCTAGGGAGAATGCTGCCCATTTTTTTTAGTAATTTTTAGTGCAATTAATCTAAGCCTTTGCATGATCACATAGAAATAGGACTTTTCTATACCTTTGTCGCCTTAGAAATAGGCTTTGTGTTGTTGGGGCCTGAGGCCATTCTTTTATGCAGGATTGGGGGCACACCCTTGCTGGGGTGCGGCCCATTTTTTATATGTATTGTGATTGGGGCCTAAGGCCTGTTTTGATGCCTTTTTTTTTGCAGGAGGTTGGGCACACCCTTGCCGGGGTGCTGCCCAATTTGTCATTTTTTTCAATTTTTATTCTAAATTGATTAGTTTTGTGTATAATGCATGTCTTGGGGTCTAATAAGCCCGTTTTTGTTTGCTTTCAGAATATCTTTTTCTACGCCAATTGCATGTTTTTCTGCTTTTGATATGTACGAAGCATGCTGGGCAACATCCCTTGACGGGATGTTGCCCATTTTTTTTATCTGTTTTCTTTCACCTCAAAAACGAGCCTAACAACGCCTGTTTCATCAAATTTTTGTTATCTAACATTTCTTTTGCAGGATGCCTCCTAGATGCAGAGCACCATAGGCCCAGCCCGAGGTCGAGGTTCCGGGTTGGATGGACAGCGAGTCAGTCTAGAGATACAGGGCGCTGGCTCAAGTGGAGATCCGGGCTAGCCGCTTTGTGTCTCGGCCGTTCCTAGAGGCCCTAGGGATGGCCCCGGAGGTCGATGTGCTTATAGAGGGCGCCGGATGGACAGAGTTCCTTGAGCCTGCTTTCCAGACCTTCCCTGAGGCTACTCGACAGGTGCTAGCCACCCTGCGCTACGGCGATTTTCAGAGATCAGACACAGAGCTAGGGGTTCTGGTTCAACGGCAAGCATTTCAGCATCACTAAGCAGAGGTTCGCGGAGGACATGGGGCTTCCCAAAGAGGAGGGGGTCAAGATCCCATGGCGAATGGTGACACGCGCCCACTGGGCGGCCATTGCCTTACCAGGAGTGCTGTATGACCACGATACAGCGAAGAGCACCGTAATGGTGTCTCAGGCACTTCGATACCTGCATAGAGTGCTATCCAGCTCGTACCTCGGTCGAGCTGGTAATCCTGGGTCACTTAACGCGGCCGAGATCTGGAGCCTCTGGGCCATGGTGGCAGGCCAGCGCCTCAACGTTAGCCATGACATCTTGGCTAACCTGATCAGGGTTGGCAGAGG
The DNA here is from genome assembly GCA_947683425.1 of Excoecaria cochinchinensis. Taxonomy (NCBI): domain Eukaryota; kingdom Viridiplantae; phylum Streptophyta; class Magnoliopsida; order Malpighiales; family Euphorbiaceae; genus Excoecaria; species Excoecaria cochinchinensis. Next base: position 302,934 of record CANTUQ010000192.1, read on the forward strand.
AGTGACGCCCGTGGTGATAGTAGGGGGAGTCATCACTCATTTACTTTTGGGGTTAGGAGTCGCCCCGGGTAGGCTGCGAGCACCCCTGGATGAGGGGATACATGTGGATACCTCTGCAGTAGTATAGATGGGGATGATTTCACAGTTGTCAGGGCAGGCAGAGGCCTTCAGGTTGCTATCTATCCACGAGACCAGGCGGGTCTTCTCCCTTCCACCCTTGGGTCCAGAACCAGAGCAGCCAGAGCAGCAGGCTCCTCAGCCAGAGCCAAAGCAGCAGCCTCCTCCGCCTCGTCAGCCTCCTCAGCCACAGAGTCAGCCGCAGCCACAGCCCGAGCAGGAGCCGCCCTGGACTCCGTTGGATTTCGACGTGGAGTTCACCATGGACGAGCTGTTCGGTACTCCACCGGCATCCAGGGCGCCTACTCCTGCTCCGTCACTGAGCACCAGGGTGCAGAGGTCTACCTTTAGGCCCCCCGAGAGGTATCATCCATACTTCCGGAGTGACCCGGGGGCATCTTCCTCCACAGCCCCACCGCCAGAGCCAACACAGCAGCAGCCAGCATAGCCTGATTTCTCCCAACTCCTCACTTCTATGTTCGCAGCCTTCTAGCGATGACTGGATGAGAGAGACAGAGCTCTATAGGAGAGGTTAGACCGTCAGCAGGCTGCTATTCAGGAGCAGTCCCGGATGATAGAGCGGTTGACCCAGGAGCAGGCCGATTTTATTGAGCACACAGTACGAGAGCAGGCTCAGGTCGTGGAGACCTTCAGGGACGAGCAGGCGAGGCTGGTAGAGCAGATTGCCCAGAGCTAGAGGGAGCTTAGACAGCAGCTCACTCATGATCTGAGGACGTCCCAGGACCAGGCGTCTTAGAGAATCGATATGACTTTACAGATGATCGATGAGTCACTCGACTCCCTGAGATCCCCGGTCCAGGCGATAGAGGGGATCCTTCCTCCCTTGTCCCAGACCATGAGAGAGTTTAGGGAGTAGACAGAGCAGCGCCTAGATCAGATGAGGAGGACCGCCAGCGAGCAGACTATTCAGATGAGCCAGGCATTCAAGAAGTTAGGAGGCATAGTCTCAGAGACTTTGGAGTTCATGAGGACGTGCACCCAGCCCTTCTTGGATGGCTATGCTCAGATCAGGTTTAGGCAGACCCACGATACTGGGGCAGGATCTTCCACGGCTTAGCCTCCACCTCTGACACAGTCAGCTCCACCTCCACCTCAGCCAAGGACGGTGCATATCTTAGACGATGAGGATCCTGACGAGGAGCCCTCCGACTACGCGCCCCTCTGATGTTCAGGGAGTCATTTTTTTGTATTTTCACACATTTTCACTTTGTATATACATTGTACAAAAGTGGATATCTCTAGTGTAAAACTTTTATTTTCAGTTTTGTACATTCATTTATGATTTATGATTCATTCATGTTACAGATAAGTGTATGCCTTCACATTTACTCATGTTCCAAAATGATGACATAACAAACGGAAGGGAAAATAATAACAAAAGATAACCGAGATTTGAAAAATGACAACTTAAAAGAAAAAAATTATACAAATTAAACATGACATGGTAAATAAAACAAAACCACATCATTCATGCACATGTTAAAAGATAATAACTCAAACATGAATTAACAAAACCTTTTATCACACAGGTACAGAGAAAAATTTATCCAGACACGAGCATAGATCAAAAGTCCGAACATGAGCGCCTAAGATTCATGTCTTCTTGGAAAGGGAACCCAGCGGGGTCTCCTCCTCCACAAGATCAAGATTACGGTCAGAGAGTACCTTGTCTCACAGTTCACGTGGTAGTAAGGGAGTACTACACACCTTGCAGCTAAATGGGAGTTAGCAGATCAGACTTTATACTAGCCAGACGGGGGTTAGCAGATCAGACTTTATACTAGCCAGATGGGGGTTAGCAGATCAGACTTTATACCAACCAGATGGGGGTTAGCAGATTAGACTTTATACTGACCAGATGGGGGGGTCAGCAAGAGAATGCCAACGAGCAGCGATTGTGGTCAAAGAGTACCGCTTCTCAACAATCGAAGTTGTAGTTAGAGAATACTACTCTTCACCTCGAGACTGTGGTCAGAGAGTACCGCTTCTCACCAGTCAAAGCTGTAGTTATAGAAACACTGAACTTTATATCGAGTTTGTAGTCAGAGAGTGCTACATCTCCTCAACACTACACGAGCCGAGACGAGGCCAGCAGAAGCAGAAGCTGCGGTTAGAGAAACACTGCTCTTTACATCGAGTTTGTAGTCAGAGAGTGCTACATCTCCTCAACACTGTGCGAGCTAAGACGAGGCCAGCAGAAGCAGAAGCTGTGGTTAGAGAAACATTGCTCTTTAAACCGAGTTTGTAGTCAGAGAGTGCTACATCTCCTCAACACTGTGCGAGCCGAAACGAGGCCAGCAGAAACAATTAAAGTTGTGGTTAAAGAAACACTGCTCTTCATATCGAGGTCGTGGCTAGAGAACGCTACATCTCACCAACACCTACAGGTCGAGACGAGACCGATAGGGATATCTTCACCCGCTGAACAGAATGGGATGAGGTCTACCCGGTAAAAGGCACGAAAGGTAAGAATCGCCATAGGTACGCTTTCTTCCTTTCTCTGAGTTTTGGCTCATTAAGGCACTCGTGCACTAGTTTCCCCAAAACTGGGGGCAACTGTAAGCACCGTGTCCCGGAGCGGTCCAGATCAGAGATTAACCTATGATGAAATCGACATCCGAGCCTGTACAAACGGTTTGGACTCGGAGGCTTTAGTCCCATGCTCCATGAGAAACGGGTCCTTTTTACCTTTCGTAGGCAGAAGGGGAGAAAACGGGGAGTTTTTAAAGTCCAAAAAAGTATATTTTCCTCGATGGACGGCCAGCCCGTCGGTCAGGGGCCGGCCCATCTGTCTGCTGGAAGGACCGTCGGATGAATCCTTATGTCAGAAGGATTCTTTCGACGCACGTCGGTCGGCTGGCAGGACCGTAGGATGAATCCTTGTATCAGAAGGATTCTTCTGACGCCCGTCGGTAGAAATGGCAGACCCGTCGGTCAGGTTCCAGGGCCGTCGGATGAATCCTTATGTCAGTAGGATTCTTTTGACGCCCATCGGTGACCACAGACACCCGTCGGTCATCCCTGGCCTATAAAAGCTTTGAAATTTCTCATAAAAGGGGTTGGAAAAATTTGCAAAAATAGGGGAAACTCTGCCAAAATTCACGCGCATTTTCTCTCTCTTCCAACAAACACATTTCTAAAAAATCTAACTAATTCAAGAATCAAATCTTCAAAAGAAAGAGGACCTAGTTGATTTTCACGGGTTTTTGGAACTCAATTTTCGTCGAGCTGTTGAGGACACTCTATCTTCAACATTTGATCTTTTTGTTCGGTCCTTCTCGTGGAGCGTACGGGAAGCCAAACAACAACAAGGAATCCAACAAAAAAGGTTGTTCTGAGGGTAAATATTCTGGACCCGTTTCTGTCCCTTTTTTACCTTCATTTTCGATACTATCTTTGCTTTTGGTTTTTTTTTCTTTATTTCTTGTTTCTATTCTTCTTGAATCTGTGTAAAATTTGTCATTTTGCCTTTTGAAGGGCTTCTGTTTTTCTGGGACAGAGGTGACCGACGGGTCTGCTATGACCGATGCCCGTCGGTCACCTTTACGCATAGCCCGTCTGTCACCCTCACAGACGGCTCCCTTTGAGTGAGCGACGGGCTGTATAGGTCACCTTGATCGACGCCAGCCGGTCATTCAGCATAGCCCGTCGGTGGGTTCTGTCCCACATCTTCAAATCTTTTTCTTTCCCTTTTTTTGTTCACTCAAATTTTTATGTTTATTTATAGCTTTTCTTCTGTATTTTAACATCCTTTTGGCTTGTTTTGTGAGAGTATGTTCTTGTTTCTTGGACTGGCTGGAGCCTGAGGGAGTTCTCCCGCATATGGAAACTTCGCCCGGTTTAGTTCCCTATCTCCCTCTCTTTCGTACTTCATGTATTTATTTGTGGTTTCTCACGTATATGATAAAATTGTTGTATTTCTCGCTAATGTAAAAATCGGCCAAATGTTTTATATTTAATAAACTGAATTTTTCATGAAATCAAGGACCCAATGTCCTATTTTTATCCAATAAAATCCTCACAATAGAAGTATCCATTTTAATAATGATGCATGCGAGGACCAAAGTCCTCAAAATAAGCAATGCCCCGATTTGTGTATGTATCGCATATTTATAAAAGGGAGTTGTATTCCTCTCCTTGTGTTATTATAATTTATCGCTTTCATTATTTACTCGTTCATTTATCGCTTTCCAAATATGAATAAATGCGCTTTGATTCAATTGCATCGTGTGGAGAGAGAGCGAACTAATGAAAATTAAAATTTGATCATAAAATAATCAAGGTAAAAATAGATGAGAAGTCCCGAACCCAGCTCTGGTCTTTGGGCTCAAAGAGGCGAGAGGTCTATCCGATCACTCATTGGAACTATGACCTCCAAGACACCTCTTGTGTCACGAGACTTTGACGTTAATCCTAGGCTCCTTACGGCGAGAGGTTTACCCTCCAAGACCCCTTTGGTTGGCCCAAAATGGATACTAAGCGCAGTCTTAGGCTCTCCGAGGCGAGAGAAACTTTCCCAATGTTCTATGGGGTGGCGACTCCATGAAACCTCCTTGTTGCCCAAAATAGACGCACTTGTAAATATCTTTACAAGTTGCCAACGGACCCACAAATGCCCCGATCGCCCTCAAACGGGCGGTCGCACGGGCGGCCTCGGGGATCCGGCGTGCGTCACAATATTCAATGCACATAAGTTTCTCACATGACATTTTTGTATTAGCATCGAGGCCGGAATCCTGAAGGCATAAATACATATCATAACATGTATTCTAAGTTCACACATACAAGCACCTTCCATACATGCAAATGAATGCATCCACATAACTCTTTTACTAATTATTTGACTATAGCAATTATACATATTAAACACTTCAGTACTTTTCTATAGTGACTTCATATAAGTTATCATACTCACAACCTTTAAACAAATTAACAGCATGCATTATTCGTTGCACTTTGTTTTATTCAATTGATTATTGGAATTAGGACACAATAACGCATAGATACCCAAAGGTAATCTCACCATTCCACGTAAGGGCCCATATCGGATCCGAGAACACATAGGTGCATAAAGCACTAGCTCAGATAGCAATTAAGCCACAAAAAACAAAATGTTCACATTCATACTAAATGCTTATTCTCATACTTTCATACGAGTCATCCCATAAACTCATCAATTCTTTACTTATTACTCCATTCACATTCTTTTGTTCATTTATTGCCTGCTAAGTCAAGGGGGTGGATAACGAGTGAACTCATTAGTACCCGAAGGCACAAACAAAAGCAATTTCTTTCCTTTTCATTCAAAAACATTTTCACATTGGGGATCTTACACAAGACCCAAACTGATAAGGATCGCGAGGACCCAAACAGGGACTTGATTAGGGTCCAGAACACATTGACTGCAGCTAACAAAACTCTATAGGCATGCCTATCTATCCACGACTCAACTATTGCAGGCTAATTATTAAATCAACTATGGCTTACATGGTATAACATATTATAGTTCAAATATTGAATCATATAAAAGTCATAAGTGAGCAACCATGTAATGTAACACCCCTTAATAATTTGTATGGACATTTACAAATTTTAGACCATCATTTAATTATTCAACACATTTCAAAAGATTCATGTTTAAAAATCATTTCATAACAGAATAATAAATTAAATTTACAAAACAATTTTAGTGGTTACACGGAGGTCGGAAGGGTTACACGGCAGTCAGAAATTCTTTACTGCCGTGTAACTCAATTCAAAGGCAATCTATTTATGATTTTCAATCCAAATGACATAACCATTCCATGTGTTCTTTCATTTTCAACCATTAATTGTATTTTAACATTCAAATTCATATTTATATTCTTTATCATATCATCATCTATTCAACTATGTCCATTTAATTTTACAAAGGCTTACTTTTACATATCACATAAATATCACTCATTTACTAATGCATGTATACCATTTGTACTCACATAATTGCTAAGTATACACTTAGTTTCTTTTATTAACCCAAGGGTTTTTTACATGCTACACAACCTCACCATCCTTATTTATTATTAAACACATGTTAATTAAACATAAAAAACAATCGAAAAGGTCCGGATAAGTTTTGGGGTCATTACGGTGACAAAAACTCATATTCGGGTCAAAAACTGAGGTCACATGGCGGTAAGGAAATCTTCCCCACCGTGTGGGGGTCAAAAAATGCAGCTATAGTATCCAGAATGCCTTTACACGGCGGTCAGGAATTCCTTACCGCCGTGTAAACGTATTATGTCCACTTTGTACAGGGCAGAAACCAAGTCTGATATTTTACAGCACTTTTCACCTAGAAATCATCATTTTATAGGAAAAAGGTTGTCCTTAAATTTTGTTCCCCTATGTCTTAGCTTTCCAATGGTACAAATTTCAGGTCATTTGAATCAATATAACTCTAGATATAAGCTAAACAATCTAGACTGCTCCATTAACCCGACCGGAACATATACCCTTCGGTTTTGGCAAAATTCGAAGCACTTAGAGCCAAAATTAGCTTATGCCTATCTCTAATAAATTTGTAGAAATTTATGATAGGTTTCAAATACAGCAAGATTCATGTAAATTGGACTTTTCTAAATGGAGATATACGGGGTCAATTGTGTCCTATAACAGTTTCCCAATCAACAACAGTTTTATGCACATCCACCATTTTTATGCACATCCACCATTTCTCATACAAAAATACCATCAAACCCATATCACATCAACTCATACACACCTATTTAAACTCATAACAAGAATCAATTCATACAAATACTCATAATTAAAATAAAAGAGTTCCCAAACCTGAACCTCCAATGATTCTATTAGCTTAGATGGTTGCACTTCCTTGCTTTCTTCCTCTTCCAGGCCATACTCAACCAAATTCCTCCACACACAACGACCCAAAATTACATCTGGCCTTTAATCAAGTAAAAGAAGAAGAGAAGAAGAAGGAAGGAACCAATTACTTACTCGATCAACCCTTGAATTTACTAAACCAACCAACCAAAACACAATAGCTAGGGACGGATTTGGGACAAGAGAGAAGAAGAAGAAGGAGAACGAGAAGAACGGGAGAGAGAGGAGAGCAAATTTCTGCCCTCTCTCACATTCTCTCTCTTCTTTTATACCCCATTCACCAATCTTATCCCTTATTGCCAAGTGTCACCTCTTAATTGGTCCATGCTAGATTTTTATGTCAAACTCCCTTTTAATCCTTCATCTTTCTTCCTTTCTTACACTTGGAAAATAAATTTATTAGACTCTACCTTAGCCCACATAATTTATTTTATTCCTTCAATTAAGTCCTAACTTCATACTTCACAAATTTACTATTGGCCGTACTTGCTAAAACTTTTACATTAATACCAAACACGTCCTCTTCTACTTTTAGTCACTTCGATAGATCGAATAAGCACTTCACACCTGTTTAGCACTAAAATATTTATGAATCCGCCTAGGGTACTTGTCGGGGTGTTACATCAGGTATAACGTCTGGTCTATCTTGGTCCTCTCTCGCCTCCCTAGTAAGGTCCCGTGCTGGTTCCATTATAAGACTATCAACTGATCTTGGTACTATACCACTTTTGTACTGATTACCTCTGCCTCGACTTCCTCTTTTACCATGGATCGTTGGAGATGCATTAGATCCACCCCTACAAACTCCTCGTTGACTTCCACACAATTCGTAAGCCTTAGGGCAATTGGCTAAAATGTGTGCGGTGCTTCTACGACGAAAACACCCACCAGTTAGCCATCTGCATTCACTTCTATGACACTTACCACAATGATAACACTCCAGTATAATACCCTTCCTCTTATAAGTCAAACCTCTACGAGACCCAGATGCAGTAAAGGATCCTTATTGCATACCTCTCATAGCAGGTCCCCTTACATACCTGACTTGAGGAGTCTCTTGTAAATCTCTAGACCTTTTTCTCGAAGGAAGATCACTCCTTGATTCTATTGGAACTCTATATGCAATCATTCAATCCAAGGTTGATACCAACTCTTGTGATAATTTAAGCAGAGCCTCTAAAGGTGAAATTGAGGCCTCACCGACATTGCTCATTGGTTCAGACGGACCAAGAACTGGTGGTTTCGGATCCCTAGGATTACCATTTGCAGAAAATTCTTTCATTGCTTTCTGTGAAGAATCCCTCGACATTATAAGAAAAGCAAAGACATCCGCATCAGGCGAACATGAAACTATATGCATTTCTATTATACACTAGTCCAAAAATGACTAAACATATGCTCTGATACCACTAACTGTAACACCCCCTAACCAGCTGTAAAGCTTTACTATGATGTTTATGAAGTGTCACAACAATAAACACATGCACACGAATCATCATTCACATAAAACTCAGGATTAAGAAATTTCATTAAAAGGAAACGTCCAATTATATTCTGAAATCCATGCATCACATTACATAACATTTATAGACTTACTTCGATTTTTGCTTTACAAAAATACAACTTCTGTGATACAAAAACTTTAATTTCCTTACACATGCTAACTAAAAATACACATCTTATACTATTACAAAAATAACCTACTTATACAGCGGTTCCTAATGTGTTGGCCATTGGCGATGCAGGACTGTTTTCCAAAATGCTATCTTTAAGTACCTACATGGATAAAACTTCCATGCTAAGCGATGATGCTTAGTGGGGAACAACAAAATATGAATGAACACTCACAGTGATCCTAAATAAAAATCACATACTTAAACAACATACATATATACAATTCGAATTAACATCAGTATAGTGCAATTATCAACAACTACACACAAGTAATTATCAATATCATCAAGCCATTTATAGTTCCTTACATCGAAACCTTAATTCACAAATGATATTTTGCTCATTATAGTATCTTTCTATTCATTCATTGCAATTCTATAGATTTCACCATTTGCAGGCATTACATATATGTATATTTACATATGGCAAAGTAATTATTAGCACTTACGTATGTATATACACCATCATAAAATTTTAAACACAACCCTTACCGTGCATACTTTTATTCAATCTATAGTAATACCACATACTCACCAATTCATATAAACTTTACAATCATTTACTTGTTTGTCATATCATACCTTACCTGATACCACATACTGTATCCATGATGCATTAAATTAACATTACACTAACAATTATTAACACCAATATATATATATATATATATATATATAGAGCGTATCCCCATCAACTTATGATCACAAATCCACATTATATGCACCTTAACCTATCAATAATATATACTCACAAAATTCACATAATACATAAAGTTGATATTTAATCACTTGTTTATTAGTTTTTTCCTAACTCACCTGCACTTCTATAGTAGTGGGTAATGGGATTATCACTCTGATATCTGTAGATACCTTTATACTATTATCCGTGGATACTTTTATATCACATTAGTATCCGTACATACTTTCATATCACATTAGTATCCGTAGATACTTTTATATCACATTAGTATCCGTATATACTTTTATATCACATTAGTATCCGTAGATACTTTTAAATAAAGGCACACACACACACTCACTCGCTTTTGGGGAACCTATTCCAGTATTTCCCCTAACCCAAATGGGGCCGGTAATTAGAAAGCGCATCGGCTGCAACACTTTTGACCCTATAGGCATGCCTATTTATCCACGACTCGACTTGCAGACAGACAACTGACTCAATTACTTAAATCAGATTCACATGGTATAAACCTTTGCAAAACTGCGTTGAACGAATATCGAATAGCTCATAATACTATTCATTTCCATACGTATATAACTTATTATCAATCTCACATTATCAGTATCACATTTCATCATTTAATTCATACAAATAGTATATACATATATAAATATTTACACATACTCACCTGAACTGCCACATTAATAGTCTCCATACAAACACGCAGTTCATAAACTCAAAGCCATAACTCACATCAATACCGATATTAACTAACATCAGAACATATGATATCTTGCACACACATACATATATAATTTACCATTCTAGCTCATACCTTATTATGCATGACCTCACATGGATTATAATATATATTTATCATTTTCCATATAGACACATGAAGTATTAACATGTCATTTAATATTATGCATACATGTATGGGTTATTAACAAACACATATATGTTCACATGAATTAACACCTTTATAGTTTTTCATATGTGTAGCTATTCATAGGCCAAGTTCAATATTTCACATAAAACATGTCATTTAATAAGCATTTACCATATTAGGATAGGTCGCGCTTGCGACACCTTGTCGTGCTTATGACAAACTCTACACTTCCTTCTGTCGTGCTAGCGGCATATGTCGCGCACGCAACAAATCACACAACTACTTCTGTCGTACTTGTGATACATCTCGCGCTCGCGACAGAACTCACTCTGGTGAACTTTTGCCCCACGGAGCACTCTGCCGCACTCGCTGTAACACCCCGATATCCCCTTTGGAAGGGTACCGGAGCGTTATGCACACAAACACATATACATACTCTTATTCATGGCATGAAAGCAAATACATTTAACCGAAAGATATCAAATCCATATATATATAAATATAAAAATATAAGTTTAACAAAAGAGATTAGTAAACCTTTTTCCATGGACATATACAGAAATGTTCCTTTACAAAATTACATTGCTAAAACCAAAATCCATGTACAAAGCTTATATCAATACAAAAATATAAGCGAACGATAAAAAGAACTCCATCTATAGATTTCTAGTGGCCGACCTGCAGATGTCTGACTCCAAACCGAACCTGCCACCTACACGAGAAAACAACCCGCGCTAAGCGATAAGCCTTAGTAGGGAGGAACAAAACCAAGAACAACACATATACATACAATATATATACATATACATATCAACTTCTTGCAATAACATTAACTAAGCAATCATACCAACATTTATATAAACATATATTTGTACATTTACAACATATGTATTATCATTTAATAATTTACACAATCATAAATACATACCCACAAACATCAAGTACCAAAACATCAATATACTAGAATCATTTTACAACATAGCATCTACATGTACATATACTATTGGTATAGCGATCAACATCCATACATAACATCTTATCTATACTCCATTACTTAAACATGTAACAAATACACATTTACATATCATTGAAACATATAACAGCCTGATTACTCACTAAACTAGAGGATACGGGTACCAATGATACTGATAGGACATAGTATCGAAAGCACATAGAGACATGAGTCTCGAATCATATATACCCGAAGGTAAAAAGGGAGACCAAAGTATCAAATCATATTGACCCAAACAAGTTCGATTTATAAGACCCAAATGGGGTCAACATATAGCAACTGCACTCACACTCTAACCCTTAATAAGCATGCTTACTATCCACTAAAATGACTGATCAGGCTCAAAAATAACAACTTATCTTTACTCAAAAATTATTACCACATAATAGAGTATAATTCAAGCATAACCACATAATTCAGGTATACATATACACTGATCAATTTTAGAGACTCATAGATTATATACAGGCCTTATTAATCGTGAACATATAACTTATAATAAAGAAACATAATATTATACAGGCATAAGCAAAAATCATGTACCATGCAGTAGTGTGAACCCATGCAAAGTGAAACATGAAAATCATTTTCGGAAAACAGGGCAGGCAGGAAGGGCTTCTGTCACGATTGCGACATGCATCGCGCTCGCGATAGTAACCGAAATTATGTTGCGAGAGAGGAGCCCTTCATGACTCATGCATGATGTCACGAGTCGTGATACTAGCTGTACGAGTCGTGCCAAGCCTCACTACTCGTGAGGAAGCTTCACGACTCGTGAGGAAGCTTCACAAGACGTGCCCGCCATCACGACTTACACGGCTGTCATGAGAAGCAGGAATCACCCGGCTCTATCGCGCTCCTGAGAAAGTCGCGTTTTCCATTTCTCTAGAAAACTGCAGAAACTCAAAGCTTCCAAAATCAATCTCAACTTACCCAGAACCATTCGCCATGCAAAATCATGTGAAACTATACCTCCATTGCACTAAAAACATGCTTATGATCATAACAACTTAATTTGCACAATGATAATACTCAACAAAATGACATAACTTGAAACTACAACATTTTAACATAACCTAGAAATTCATTCCAAATTCATGCTCATTCATTTCAAAATTGACATACAAAGCATCACAACCCTAACATTTCAAACCATATTCACTACTTACTAAACACATGCATTTACACATATCAAAACACTCAAATTTCCAGGAATTAACATAACACTCAATGATCCGAAGAGAAGATGAACAAATAACTCCTAAACCTTCAAAAATTGCAGCTTTAACAACTCTTGATCAAACCCCAACCTTCTCTTTGCCTTTACTCTTCCTTCTCTCTTCAAATTCTTGCACAATTAAACCCAAAAATTCTCTTAATCAAACATCAAATACCCAAATCGAAACCAAAAGAAGAAGAAGAAGAAGATCACTAACCACTTACCTTTTTAAACCAGCTCTTAACCTCTATAGACCCAACTCAAAGTTGAAACAACATATTCAAGAGTGAAAAGCAGAAAAATGAAAGAGAAAGAGAGAAGAGAACGGGAAGAGAGCAAGAAAGAGAAGCCAAACTTGGCTTCCACGAGAAAAAAGCAGAATTTATGCCCTTCCCTCTCTCTCTCTTTCAAATCCCATTAAATGCCCTCAACCACTCAAGCCACATGTCACAATCCAATAGGTTCCCTTAGTCAATTATCTTGACTTACACTTTAGTCCTTGGTAAATCTCTTATGGGTCCTTGTTCAATTACCAAATGCTCACTAAAATAATTTTTTCACTTAACTTTAATTACTCTTTCAAATAAGTCCTCAATTAATTCCCAATTCAATTGCACAATTACAATAACACCCTTAATTATCCAATTAACCATGCAAATTCCTTCTAAGCCCTAATTTGGGATGTTACACTCGTGACCCTTATCGCACTCGCGACAGAGCCTAAACTTTGTGTTCGAAGCTCCACACACTTCCTCCCTTCTTCAAGCACTTTACCACAATCACACATATGACTTCCAAAACCCATCCTAACATCATTTTCTGCCATAATGGCCTTCTAATCAAATGTACCCATACATGTTAAATTTACAATAACACAAGCCTCATGATAAGAGCACTTAAGACCAAGGAGTTATGGCCAATAGAACACCACTTGTTCCAAAAGCCCTCCTACTAGATTTAGCTGTACTTATATACACTTTTGAAGACCCTAAAGTCCTCAAATCTAGATAGCTATTTCTACAACAATTTAAGATATAAAAGCTATGGTTCCAACCTAATGGGTCTCGTTCATTTTTCACTTATGGAACTCATTTTGACATAAACCATCAAACTATTTTGTCCTATCAAGCTCATTAAGCTTGAAATCCACCAATTTGGTATGGCCAACCATCTAACTCCATCAAAACCACTACTACCCACACATAGACACCTCGGTACATTCAAGTGCACAACAACACTCATTAATCCAATACACAATCAAGTTCTCAAATCATCAAACATCAGCTTCGTGTAATGAAGTCAATGTTTCTCATAGCAGCACTTTAAAATAATAATCTTATATCCTCCAATCACTTCATCTCATGGCATATTTACATATTTTTAACTCCATAAAACACATAAATACGAGCATGCTTCTCAAAGTTATCCATTTTCAACCTAACATACAAAATCCAGAGTTTCCCAAATAGATATCAATAACATAGTATCACTCAATCTTTTCTTCAACATAATTTATACCAATTGTAAGCAAATATTTCATATACAAGTCAAGCTATGCCACACATTTCAAACATAATCAATAATAAAAAATCTCTCAAACAATCCAAGAATCAATGATTCCTAAACACTATCAAAACAGAAGGTTCCCAAACCTCAATTCCTTAGCTCCAATGTGCTTACTTGACACCTTGATCACCAACCCTCTTCTTTCCTTTTTCTTGTCTCATTGCCACCAGCACATGCACAATTAAATTCTAGAATTGGGAATTAAGGAAATCAATTTCCATATCAATTAAGAAGAAAGAAGGAGAAGAAGAATCGGGAGCAATCTAACACATTTACTTACCTTAATCTTCCGAGAATTCAGCTCAACTTAAGAACTAACCACTAACCAACCAAAAATTCAATGACCATGATTAAACATGATGAAGAAGAAGAGAAAGAACGAAAGATGAACAAAAGAGAGAAAAGGGTAGCCGATCCACATGCAGAAAAATAAAAGTATCCTTCCCTCTTCAATCCTTATATTGCATGCCAAAGGGTGCGTTGGCAAAGCCAACAATTGCCACCCGGATTCCACTCACCCACTCAATCTTGATTAGTTTAATTAATCACTTGCACATGATTAATTCAAACTTTAATTAATCATGCACAATAACTGTAACACCCCCTACCCATACGTAGGCAATCCCATTTGATAAGGAGTGAGACGCCGTATGAGTAAAGGTATCACCAAACAGATACAAAGGAAATCATACATTCATTCATATCATACACACAGAAACATGAGATAATTAAAAACTTTAAGGAAAAGAAAGCAATAGCTGATCATACATTAATATAACAAACCATTACAATAATGTTCTGATCAACTAGCTGAAACAAAAGATATTACAGAACCAAAATATAAATACAAAGGCGGAAGCTGAAACAAAACTGATACAAGAGAGTTCTATACAAAAAGAATCATCAACAATTACAAAACTAAGCCCTACACTAACTCCTTCTGTGTTGGCTTGACGGCGGCGACTCTCTCTCAAAGCAAAACTCCTTCCGCACCTGCACGGGTAAAAACACCGTGCTAAGCGATAAACGCTTAGTGGGGAAACACACATAAAATATGAACGGCCATTCACAATGGTCGTCAAGGCATAACACATTCAAAATGGCAAAATGCAATAGCTCATAACATAATTCATAAGAACATGCTCATAATTTAAAGCCATACATTCTGCATCTCAAATTCATATCCATTTCCATATTAGTTGAACATACATTTCATCAATATACTCATGCAGATATCACATGTATATAGTCATAAGAGTAGAGCAAACCAATCGAACACCAAAAGAACACCTGCTGACTCTGGGTAGTGGATAACGAGTGTACAGACAGTACTTTACAGGTACGAGCCGATTACAGACAGTACCTTACGGGTACGAATCGAGAAAACCATTTTACTTTTAACTTTCACAAATCATTTTAAAAAGGGACCATGAACAAGATCCTTACACATAATAGGGTTCGCGAGGAACCAAACGGGGACCTGATCGGGGTCCAAACGAAATTGAGGGGTGCAGCTAAAAGACTCTATTAGGCATGCCTAACTATCCACTTACTTGACTCTAGCAGGTTATGCGTCATTCAAATCATATTTCAGAATATAACATATAATTCATCTGAAGAATCCTGGTATCACTCATATCAAAGCATATAAAAGTATGACATGCATCATACAGCAGTATAAGTCCATTCGGAAGAATTACGGAATTCATTGTTGAGTTAAAACCGATAAATTTCAGAAAATAGGCCGAACGGGGTGACCAACGAGGTTGGCTGGTCACGAGTCGTGACTGGCATCACAACTCGTGACTGGCCTCCTCACAAGGCTGGTCACGAGACGTGACTGGGAGTCACGTCTCTTGACTGGCTTCCTGGTCACGTCGTGACTTGCCTTTCTCTTGCTGGTCACGAGTCGTGACTGGGAGTCACGTCTCGTGACTGGCTTCCTCCTTCAGCTGGTCACGGGTCGTGATTGGCTATCAGCTGACTGCCTTCTCAGGCTGGTCAAGAGTCTTGACTGGGAGTCACGCCTCGTGACTGCCTTCCTCTTGGCTGGTCACGAGTTGTGACAGGCAGTCACAACTCGTGACTGGCCTCTTTCTGGCTGGTCACGGGTCGTGACTGGAAGTCACGTCTCGTGACTTGCTTCTCTTCTTGGCTAGTCACGCGACAGACACAGCAAAATGGGAATTTCTTAACAGTAACACGATTTTCCAATTTTCCAGAATTTCCCAGAACACAAAAATCAACTCCAAAATTGAATCAAACCATAACAATCTGTTCTTACCTTCCAGAAAACATCCCATACAATATAATAACATAAATGCAACTCAGTTGAGCAATTAAACAACCAAATCAAATATTAATGCATTCAAGCTTCTCAAGAAAATAAACCCTAAATTACAGTAAGTTCAAATCTAACACAATTCACAAACACAATTCACAAACACAAATCCCAAACCTGAGATTCTAAGCTTCAATCACTTAGCTCCACTAGTCCCAGCAATCTCCTTGCCCTTAGGATCGCGAGGGAGATCAACTAACAATCAACACACCAAGAACAACCAAAAATAAAAACCCTAAGTTAATTCTAAACTCAAAGAAGAAGAAGATGAAACAAATGAGAGAACAAAATGAGAAGAATACATTTACTTACCAAAGAAGATACAAAGAGATGATTAACTCCACCACTACAAACTTGAATCCACACTACAATTCTTAGAGTGAAGAAAATGAAGAAAAGAGGATGAGGGAAGAAGGAAACGTGAATCTACCATTTTCCTTTCTTTCTTTCCTTTTTATTTTTCTTTTCTTTGCCCTAAGCATGTGTCAATTTCCTATGGGTGAAGCTAACCACTCACACCAAACAACCATGTATTACACACACCCAATGCATTCCAAACTAAAAACACCCTACAATGGTATGACCACACACACAAGCATATCCCAACTTAAAACACCTTAATATGATATGCTCAAGTGCACACAACTATTACCCAATTAATACACACACTAATACCCTATATGCACCCTCATACTAACAAAACCCAAAAACATGCATTTTTTAACAAAGTACCCTTATGCTATGCCGAACACATACAAATGCATGCTCACACAGACAGGCTCGTTCTACTAGGGGGCAAATGTGGTGTGACAACTCTCCCCTACTACAAAGAATTTCATCCTCGAAATTCTCACCTGAACTGAACAACTGCGCATACTGAGCTCTCATCGACTCCTCTGGTTCCCAAGTCGCTTCCTCGACTCCATGATGAATCCACAACACTTTTACCAAAGGGATCTGCTTACTTCTCAATCGTCTCACCTCTCGGGCTAGAATAGCTCGCGGTTCCTCATCATAGGAAAAATCTGGCTGAACCTGAATATCCTGAACTGAAAGAACATGCGATATAGGCTATAGGTCCTACCTTAGCCAAAATCTCATAAGGACCAATGAAACGAGGACTAAGCTTGCCTTTCTTTCCAAATCGAAGCACTTTCCTCCAAGGTGAAACTTTAAGGAAAACTTTGTCCCCGATCTCAAAATGCACATCTTTCCTCTTCAAGTTGGCATAAGATTTTTATCGATCCTTGGCTGCCTTCAAATTCCGCTGCACCACTCTGATCTTTTCTTCGGTATCTCTAACCAAGTATGGCCCAATCACTGATCTCTCGGATAGCTCGGTCCAACAAACCAGAGTCCTACACTGTCGACCATACAAAGGCTCATATGGTGACATATCGATACTCGACTGAAAGCTATTGTTGTAGGCAAACTCCATAAGCGACACATATCTGTCCCAACTACCCGGAAAATCCAAAGCACAAGCCCTCATCATATCCTCTAAAATCTGAATGACCCGCTCTGACTGACCATCTGTCTGAGGATGAAATGATGTACTGAAGTTCAACTTAGTACCCAAAGCTCTCTGTAACTCCTTCCAAAACTTGGAAGTAAACCTCGGATCCCGATCTGAAACTATGGATAAAGGCACCCCATGCAACCGAACTATCTCATCTACATAGATACTGGCCAATCTATTCATCGAGTAGTCCACTCTAACTGGCAGAAAATGAGCTGACTTCGTAAGCCGATCCACTATTACCCAAACTGAGTCATGCTTCTTCTAAGTCAAAGGCAAACCAGAAACAAAGTCCATGGCGATATCATCCCACTTCCACTCAGGAATGGATAAAGGCGTAAGCAATCCCAAGGGAACCTGATGCTCGGCCTTTACTTGCTGACATGTCAAGCACTTGGAAACAAAATCCACTATATCACGCTTCATACCAGACCACCAATATAACTGCTTCATGTCCCGATACATCTTTTCATTACCAGGATGCATAGTAAAAACTGTACTATGTGCCTCACTCATAAGCTGATTCCTCAAATCCTCAGACTTTGGCACACACAAGCGATTTCTGAACATAAGCACTTCATTCTGAACTGAGAACTCTGACTGCTTACCCGATCTGACCTCTTGCACAATTCACTGAAGTCTCACATCATCCCTCTGAGCATCCACAATCCTCTGTCCCAAGGTAGGCTACACACGCAATTGGGCAATCAAAGCCCCATCTGAACCAAATCTCCATCTGAACTGTCTCAGGAACAAGGCTGAAACTGACTTCTGACTCAAAGTATCAGCGACTACATTGGCCTTACCAGGATGGTAATCCACAATGCAGTCGTAGTCCTTAAACAACTCAAGCCAACGGCGCTGTCTCATGTTCAACTCTTTCTGTGTGAGGAAGTACTTCAAGCTCTTGTGGTCCGAAAAGATCCTACACTTTTCTCCATACAGATAATGACGCCAAATCTTTGAGGCAAAGATCACAGCCGCCAACTCAAGATCATGCGTCGGATAGTTCCTCTCATGTGGCTTTAACTGACAAGAAGCATAAGCCACAACCTTACCTTCTTGCATCAAAACACATCCAAGGCCAACACCCGAAGAATCACTATAAATGACAAACTCTTTACCCGAGATGGGTTGAGTAAGAATAGGAGCCTCAACAAGCAACTGCTTTAACTGATCAAAACAAGCCTGGCATCTATCTGACCACTCAAATCTGACCCCTTTCCTCAACAATCTAGTCATCGGAGCGGCAATCACAGAAAAGCCCTTAACAAACCGACGGTAGTAACCTGCCAAACCAAGGAAACTCCTCACTTCCTGAACATTTCTAGGCGCTTTCCAATCAACTATCGCCTCAATCTTGGCCGGATCTACCTGAATACCCCTAGCTGAAACAATGTGACCCAAGAATGACACTTCTCGAAGCCAGAAATCACACTTGCTAAGCTTGGTAAACAACTGGTGCTCTCTCAACATCTGCAAAACCAATCGGAGATGCTCCTCATGCTCACTCTCATCCTTGGAATACACCAAGGTATCATTAATGAACACTACTACAAATCGATCTAAGTATGGCCTAAACACACGGTTCATCAAATCCATAAAAGCTGCTGGAGCATTGGTCAAACCAAACGGCATCACAAAAAACTCATGGTGGCCATACCTAGTCCGAAATGCAGTCTTAACCACATCTGCATCCTGAACTCGAAGCTGATAGTACCCTGATCGAAGATCTATCTTAGAGAAAACACCTGCACCCCGAAGCTGATCAAACAAATCTTCAATCCTAGGCAACGAATACTTATTCTTCACTGTGACCTTATTGATCTGCCTGTAATCGATACACATCCGCAAAGATCCATCTTTCTTCTTGACAAACAGAACTGGAGCTCCCCAAGGAGATATGCTGGGTCGAATAAACTCCTTATCTAATAGCTCTTGTAACTGAGTCTTAAGTTCTCTCAACTCTACAGGAGCCATCCGATAAGGTGCTTTCGAAATAGGTGAGGTACCCGACATAATCTCAATGGACAACTCAACCTCTCTCTCAGGAGGCAAACCAGGCAACTCACTCGGGAACACATCACTAAACTCCCGCACTACAGGAATATCCTCAATCTGAACTTGATCTCTCTTGGAATCCAACACGACCGCTAGAAAAGCCTCACAACCTTTCCTGATAAACCTCATGGCTTGCATCGCAGAAATCACATTATTCAAAGAACTAGCACCCAAACCCTTCATAAACACAGGAGACTGTCTTATATCCCGAAGTACAACCGTCTTCCTATGGCAATCAACTACAGCCCGATGCTTACCCAACCAGTCCATACCCAGAATCAGATCAACCTCTCTGAAAGGCAACTCAATCAAATCTGCTGGAAGCACAACTCCCTCAACCAACAAAGGACAACTCCTAAAGACTCTACTCACACTGACACTATGCCCTAATGGACTGGTCACACAAATCTCATAATCTAACTGATCAACCACATGCAACTTATCAACAATTTTATCTGTGCACAAGTATGAGTGTGTGGAACCAGGGTCAATTAGAGCATACAATTCAATGTCATGGTGTAGGAACTTACCAGCAATAACATCAGGCGTATCCTGCTCCTCTCTGGCTCTCACAGCATAAGCTCTAGTTGCAACCTGAGGAGGACGCTCAACAGTCTCAGAAGCAGCTCCATCTCTAGGCCGACCGCCTCGACCTCTACCTCTACCTCTACCTCTAGCAGGCTGAGAAGCATTCGATCCAACTCTGCTAGCTCCTCCCTGAGGTCCTGAATCCTCACTCATCTGGGGACAACTAGCCACACGGTGCTCGGTGCTCCCACATCGAAAACATCCACCAGTGAGCCACCTACACTCACCCCGGGGAGCCTTACTGCAATTCGCACAAACAGGTATAACATCAGATCTACCACCTCTGCCAGAATAAGATACTGCTGCAGAACCCTGTCTTCTACTTCTAGAAGCTGAACCAGCTGCTGGCTCATCCTGGATCTCTTACCCGAAGATGAGGAAGAACCACCCCGAGCAGAATTCCTTCGTTGAGCTCTCTCCCTAAGCAAAGATTTTGACTTCTCTGCCCTCATGGCGGCCTCTGCAATCAGATAATAACTTACCCCAGGCATACACATCAAAGAAATCAAGGAAATCTTCAAAGACTCATTCAACCCCGCTTCAAAATGCTTACATCTGAAATCATCTGTCATAACCCCACGCGGAGCATAGCGAGACAACCGGCTGAACTCTTTGTCATAATTCGAGACCGACAAAGTCCTCTGCCTCAAACTCAGAAACTGTGCCCATCTTGCATCCTTATAAGCTTGAGTCACAAACTTCCTAGTGAACTCCTCACTAAAGAAATCCCATGTAACAGGATCAGGCATCTGAGGTTGCCTACTAACCAATTCCCACCATTCATAGGCTGACCCTTAAAGCAATGCCACAGCACACTCAGCTTGCTGATTGCGAGGACACCTGACTTCTTTTAAAGCTCTCTTTACCTTATCAAGCCACTTCTCAGCTAACTCGGACTCATCTAGCCCAGTCCCATAAAAATCCTCAACACCAGCTCTTCTCAAACTCTCAATAGGGGCTCTAGGAGCAGTCACTCTCTCCAAAACCCTAGCCATGTCCTGATGCAATCTGAACATAGCCTCAAAAGGCATGGCTGCGGCCTCGGGCTGGACCCTAGCATGCTGAGCCGACACAGAAATTGATGGATCTACAGCTTGAGGGTTCACACTCTCGGCAGATTCCTCAAGTGATCCACGAGCAGAATTAGAAGCCATCTAAACAAACAAGAAACACCCGCATCAGCCAACACAGATCTAGACACATACACATCTAAGCAACTCAAAATAACAACAACAACAACACCCAGAAACGCCTAAACCTATGCTCTGATACCAAAAACTGTAACACCCCCTACCCATACGTAGGCAATCCCATCCGATAAGGAGTGAGACGCCGTATGAGTAAAGGTGTCACCAAACAGATATAAAGCAAATCATACATTCATTCATATCATACATACAGAAACATGAGATAATTAAAAACTTTAAGGAAAAGAAAGCAATAGCTAATCATACATTAATATAACAAACCATTACAATAATGTTCTGATCAACTAGCTGAAACAAAAGATATTACAGAACCAAAATATAAATACAAAGGCGAAAGCTGAAACAAAACTGATACAAGAGAGTTCTATACAAAAAGAATCATCAACGATTACAAAACTAAGCCCTACACTAACTCCTTCTGTGTTGGCTTGACGGCGGCGACTCTCTCTCAAATCAAAACTCCTTCCGCACCTGCACGGGTAAAAACACCGTGCTAAGCGATAAACGCTTAGTGGGAAAACACACATAAAATATGAACGGCCATTCACAATGGTCGTCAAGGCATAACATATTCACAATGGAAAAATGCAATAGATCATAACATAATTCATAAGAACATGCTCACAATTTAAAGCCATACATTCTGCATCTCAAATTCATATCCATTTCCATATTAGTTGAACATACATTTCATCAATATACTCATGCAGATATCACATGTGTATAGTCATAAGAGTAGAGCAAACCAATCGAACACCAAAAGAACACCTGCTGACTCTGGGTAATGGATAACGAGTGTACAGACAGTACTTTACGGGTACGAGCTGATTACAGACAGTACCTTATGGGTACGAATCGAGAAAACCATTTTACTTTTAACTTTCACAAATCATTTTAAAAAGTGACCTTAAACAAGATCCTTACACATAATAGGGTTCACGAGGAACCAAACGGGGACCTGATTGGGGTCAAAACGAAACTGAGGACTGCAGCTAAAAGACTCTATTAGGCATGCCTAACTATCCACTTACTTGACTCTAGCAGGTTATGCGTCATTCAAATCATATTTCAGAGTATAACATATAATTCATCTGAAGAATCCTGGTATCACTCATATCAAAGCATATAAAAGTATGACATGCATCATATAGCAGTATAAGTCCATTCGGAAGAATTACGGAATTCATTGTTGAGTTAAAACCGGGAAATTTTAGAAAATAAGCCGAACGGGGTGACCAACGAGGTTGGCTGGTCACGAGTCGTGACTGGCATCACAACTCGTGACTGATCTCCTCACAAGGCTGGTCACGAGACGTGACTGGGAGTCACGTCTCGTGACTGGGTTCCTAGTCACGTCGTGACTTGCCTTTCTCTTGCTGGTCACGAGTCGTGACTGGGAGTCACGTCTCGTGACTGGCTTCCTCCTTCAGCTAGTCACGGGTCGTGATTGGCTATCGGCTGACTGCCTTCTCAGGCCGGTCACGAGTCGTTACTGGGAGTCATGCCTCGTGACTGCCTTGCTCTTGGCTGGTCAGGAGTTGTGACAGGCAGTCACAACTCGTGACTGGCCTCTTTCTGGCTGGTCACGGGTCGTGACTGGAAGTGACGTCTGTTGACTTGCTTCTCTTCTTGGCTAGTCACGCGACAGACACAGCAAAGCGGGAATTTCTTAACAGTAACACGATTTTCCAGTTTTCCAGAATTTCCCAGAACACAGAAATCAACTCCAAAATTGAATCAAACCATAACAATATGTTCTTACCTTCCAGAAAACATCCCATACAATATAATAACATAAATGCAACTTAGTTGAGCAATTAAACAACCAAATCAAATATTAATGCATTCAAGCTTCTCAAGAAAATAAACCCTAAATTACAGTAAGTTCAAATCTAACACAATTCACAAACACAAATCCCAAACCTTAGATTCTAAGCTTCAATCACTTAGCTCCACTAGTCCCAGCAATCTCCTTGCCCTAAGGATCGCGAGGGAGATCAACTAACAATCAACACACCAAGAACAACCAAAAATAAAAACCCTAAGTTAATTCTAAACTCAAAGAAGAAGAAGATGAAACAAATGAGAGAACAAAATGAGAAGAATACATTTAATACCAAAGAAGATGCAAAGAGATGATTAACTCCACCAATACAAACTTGAATCCACACCACAATTCTTAGAGTGAAGAAAATGAAGAAAAGAGGATGAGGGAAGAAGGAAACGTGAATCTACCATTTTCCTTTCTTTCTTTCCTTTTTCTTTTTCTTTTCTTTGCCCTAAGCATGTGTCAATTTCCTATTGGTGAAGCTAACCACTCACACCAAACAACCATGCATTACACACACCCAATGCATTCCCAACTAAAAACACCCTACAATGGTATGACCACACACACAAGCATATGCCAACTTAAAACACCTTAATATGATATGCTCAAGTGCACACAACTATTACCCAATTAATACACACACTAATACCCTATATGCACCCACATACTAACAAAACCAGAAAACATGCATTTTTTTACCAAAGTACCCTTATGCTATGCCGAACACATACAAATGCATGCTCACACAGACAGGCTCATTCTACTAGGGGGCAAACGGGGTGTGACAATAACACTTTAGCCACTTAATTTATTAATTTCCTACAATTAAGTCCTTAATTCCAAATTACACTTAGATAAAAAATTAGAAATCCCAAATCCGATTCATCCAATTACCCTATTTAAGCAAAAATACTACTAGGATAAATTTCGGGTCATTACAATTCCAGCTGCTTTTATTCATTTCATTTTTTTTCTTTTAGGACAGACTACCTGGTTTCAGGTTTTCACCCTACCCTTTTTGCCTAACTTTTGCTTAGAGATCCAGTTGCAGTTTTCATCTCTAACGGCCTTTTTTTGTTTGTTTTTTGTTTTTTTGAAGGGTAGGATTTATCACATGAAGTATTGTTATCACTACTTTAAGAATTGCTCCAGCACAAGTCCTTATGCATGCCACATGTTTCTCTTGACCTTTCAATTGCATGTTTATGTCTAGCTTATGCATGCATTCCAATTTATATGCACCATATGCAACAACAATAATCATGTCTAGACATGTGATGCAAAAACACAAGTTTTATTTAATCTCAGGAAGTAACAACTTGGGCATATTCGACTCCTGTTATCAATCAGCCCTCTCGGGTTTTCTTGATTGAATATTTTCTCTTAGCCCTTGTGTAGAGACCGGGTCCCGAAGCAGCCCAGATCAGGGTTATCCAATGATGAAATTAAGTGTCTGTTCACAGACAAAAAGGTTATAAGTGACAGTTTTTTTGGTCAAAATTTGCTTTTTAAAAATAAATATAAAAATATATTAAAAAAAGGGGTTTGAAGCTATAGTGTTCTTGTTAATTTCTAGAAAAAAGATTTTTTAAAAAAAAAAATTATTTTCGGCTGCTTACGGCCACCGGCGGATGAGGCCAGGCGCCCCTCACGTATAGGCAGGCCGGGTGCAACCCAGTGCTCCTCGTGAGCGCAGGACGTACCCAGTGCGCGCGTTGAGGGGCGGGCAGTCAGGCCTACCCAGCACCGCCTAGGCATTTTTTTAGGCCAAAAATGTGTTTTTTTCTCTTTTTTTGGGGAATTTAATTTAAAACATTTTTTTTCGGACTTTTAAAATTCATCAGTTTTTTTCTGTTTTAATGGGAATTAAATTGATTTAATGGCTTCCAAAAAAACTAATTTTTGGGGATATAAAAGATTTTTTTTTAAGAAAAAAGGGTTTCTTTTGGGTGAGTTTAGAGAAAATCTAAGATTTGTGTTGGAAGAAAACACAAGATTCTTGAAGAATTCTTCTAAAAATCCATCTTTTGATTTGAAAAATAACACTTGAGTGAGAGAAATCAATTCTATTTTCTTGAGATTGTGAAAATTTTTCTTTGATTTCAAAGATTTCTTGGCTTTTTTTCCTAGAGAGAAAAAAGCTTGAGTTCTTTTATTGTTTCTTAATTTGATTTTCGTAGATTGTTGACCAGGAAACAATTCACGATCCTAACTTTTCAGATCGATAATTTTGAGGTAAATATTCTGAATTTGAATTTGTATTTTATATTTTTTTATTATTTTTTGTTTATAATCAATTAATGACCATGTAGTTTTTTAGATCTATTATTTATTCTTTGTTTTATGTGATTTTAGTCATAGATTTAACATTTTCTAACATATTTTATCTTATTTTTTTTATTTCTTTTTGTTTACTTGATTGTTCATTATTATTATTATTATTATTATTATTATTATTATTATTATTATTATTATTATTTGTTAAATTTTGTTTCTGGCATGTTTCTCATACATATTCTAATGTTCATTTTGTGCAATTGCTACAGTGTTCTTCACATGGACATTGCATGCATGACTTTGTTTCTTTCTTTTTGTCAGCTGGATTTTATGGTTTTCTTTGGTTTCCTTTACTATTTGGTTTCATGCGTTTGTCTTTTTGTTATCGCAATTCATGCATTTGATACTTTATTCATTTAGTTGTTTAATTGGTTGCTTATTCATCTGAGTTGGTTATTATTATTATTATTATTATTATTATTATTATTATTATTATTATTATTATTTATGTTTTTATGGGTGTTGATTTATTAATATGTTAATTTTTTTATTTCATTATGTCATTTAATTTATTTATAATGCATTTAATTTATTTTAATTCACTTTTATTATTTTATGTCTTTAATTGATTTTTACTTAATTACTAATATCAATTTTATTTGTGTTTATTTTTAGTTCAATACTTTTTTTTTTAATGTTTGAGCACCCTTGCGAGCAAATGAAGAAGTCCAGGAAGTTTATTTTGATTGATGTAATATTTTTATTATTTTTTCTTTATTTTGTTTTTTAATTAATTTGTCATGTAATTTGTAATAAATTTATTTTATTTTATGCACGTTAAAAAGAAAACCACATAAAAATATATTTCTTAATAAATTTGGATGTTTTCTAAAAAAATGGGACTAATGTCCTAATTTTTAACTAATAAAATCCCACTTTTACAAAAAAGAGTTTTTTTCTCAAAATGGGATCACTCATCCCAATTTTCCTATTAATGCCAAAAAATAACTTTTCAATTTTCTAAGTGAACATGAAGGAACCAATGTTCCTATTCTTAATAAATGTCCCGATTTATGAATGTTATTTAGTTAGTTAATTTTGTTTATTTAATTTTTTATTTTGGGGGATTGTATTTTTGTCCCAATTTCATCTTTTATTTTATTTTGTGATTTACTTATTATTTTATCATTTTTTTCGATGCTTGATATGCGCGTTAATGCATGACGTGTGAGATGAGAGATGAAAATTTAATATAAAAAATCCATTTATAATTAACCATGGCATTAATAAGAGTAAAGTTCCGAATCTTTCTCTAGTTTAGACCCCAAGGTTATACGAACTTTCCCAATTTCTTATAAATTGGGTGGCGACTCCAAAACACCTCAAAGGTGCTTAAAAGGTTCATGCGATTAGATTAACTTTCCCAATGTTCTATTGGATAAGGATTCCAAAATATCTCATGTTGCCAAAGATCAAAAGACGCGAACCCTCTTAGGCCCTAAAAGCGGGCCTCTGGAAAACGATCGGGTTTGGCATACGTCACACCCTGATTTTTGCCCAGGGCATCTTTTCGGTTTTCACCCTAGCGGGGTGCCCAATTTTAACAAGATCGCCTATTTTCGATTTTCGACCGGCAGGGCTTTTACTCTGTTCTTTTTTATTTATTTCCTTTACCATGAGACCTTCTTCATTCTGTTAGCATTGCTTGATTTCTTGAATCCTTCATCAATATTTTAACCGGGACGGTTGATGACAATGCCTCTTTCAATAGTGGCTTTTCAGCACAAAAGGCTTAATCTTGACCTTTGTCTAAACTAACTGAGTCAACGAGCTCTCCTTTTGGAACTTAACTATGAAAGCTCGCATTTTGCCTTTTTTTTCGATTTTAGCCACTCAATTTCTGAGATAACTTTCAATGGTTGAGTTTGGGTTACAGGTTGGGCTCAGATGATTTAGGCCAAAACTATGGGTTTTCTTTTCTTTTTTTTTTGTTTTTGTTTATGTTTTTTTCTTTCTTTATTTTTTTTTGTTTTTTTTGTGAGGGCCCAAAGCTTCGTTCTTCTTGAATTTGATAGTCCAGCTTCTGAGGCAGGACCTTAATTATTGGAGCTTCGTTTTGCTTGGCTACACTATATGCATCCAAGATGTTGAAGAAGCAAAGGAATGGCTTTTGAAAATTTTGATTGCTGTTAGGTTGACAAATTGAAGCAGGTTGTCCTAGTATGTCATTATAGGTCCAGCCAAAGGCCATTTTCTCTCTTTTTTATCATTTTTTATTTCTCAAATTTTATCTCGCTTCAAAAGTTAGGTTGGACGCAACCAAGATTATTATTTTTTAATTTTTTTTTGAAACTGAATGAAATAGTGTTCCTTGAACCAAAGCCTTGATCATGATTATTACTATGCATGATGCAATAAGATATGACTATGCATACATAAGAAAAGCCCATACTATTAATATAGTTAGAGAAATAAATGCATAACATAGTTCAAAAATACATCAAAAGAAATCTCTAAGCCCATCTGCTAAGGCCACTTCTTTTATTCCTAGCGGTGGAGGTAGTGTAGCCAATACTTCTCCACTCTGTGTGCATGGCTTCAAAACCTTCCTTCCCTACTTAGGCACTTAATCTGTCTTACTTTTTATCTTTTGCTTTTCTGGGTCAGAGATCTACTTACCGTAAATGAGGTCTTGAACCCGATCCCTCAAAGTTCGATAATGATCTGTCAAATACCCCGTGTGCTAGTAGAAAGCACAATACTAATTTGCCTTGTGATTGGGCTGCCTCTAGGTTTTGGTGGGCCTAGCCAAGACGGTTAATTTTTCATACCCTCAGAATTCAGATTCGATGGAGGAAAAAAGATGGTTAATTTTCTTGTCTAGATCCGCAAGAATTAAATAAAAAATCTAAAAAATCTAAATTTTCTCTCTAGAGAAACAATTGCAAAAAGAAAAAAAACTTGTTTAAAAAAATAACAAATGAAAAATTAGATCTTAAGAGCAAAGAAGTAATTTTTTTTTCTCAAAGTCAATTTTTCATTTAGAAAATTTAATCTCAAATTTTTGAAGAAATTGTATTGAAGAAGAAAAAAAATAAAAATTAGAATTTTCCTTGAAAAAGAGAAGAAGAAAGTTGCAACTAAAAAATCTCCCTTGAAGAAGAAAAGAAATTTCCAACCTAAAAAAAAATATCTCTCCCCTTTCTCTTTCTTTATTTTTCTATTTATATGGCTTTAGTAAAAAATATAGTTAAATTTAGGAAAAGAAATTGAATTTTAATCAAATTTTACTTTAACTAAATGTAAAAAATAGGAAAATCCTTGAAAATCCAAGAAAAGTGATAAAAATCAAATTTTATCAAAAAATTCCATTTTTGGGGTGAAAAACACGTTTTCGGCAACTTGGGGGCGAGCGACGCCCGTCCCTGGCAAGGGACGGGCTACCTATGCCTACTGGCAACGCACATGTGAGCTGCGCATACGGGCGAGCGATGCTCGCACGTGCTACACGCAGTGCAAGTGGGGGCGCTCGCCCCAGCGCGAGTGCGCAAGCTGTGTGCTGGCGCACTCCTGGAGCATGAGGCTGGCCTATCCTTGTGCGCTGGCGGCCGCAAGCGTCCGAATTTTGTTTTTGTTTCTTTTTAAGAAAATTTAACAATAATACCATAAATTCTAGCCCCTTTTTTATTTTTATTTCTTTATTTATTTATTTTTAAAAAGTAATTTTGATAAAAAAATGATCACTTCCAACCTTTTTTCACGTAAATAGGTGTTAATTTCATCATTGGGTAACCCTAATCTGGACTGCCTCAGAATCTGGTGTCTACATTTACTCAATGTGTAGGAAATTAAATTTGGGTGATCTAAAGGAGACAGGTATGAGGCTCTAATTGGCTGACAGGTCGATGAGGAAACCGAAAGGAACGATAGAGGATCTGTTAGTGAAAGTAGGGAAATTCATTTTTTCGATAGACTTTGTGAGTATGGAAATGGAAAAAGATATGAAGGTGCTATTAATTGTATGGAGGCCATTTTTGAATACAACAAAAGCGTTAATTGTTGTTCATGGCTGGAAGGTTACCCTACGGTTTAATAATGAAGAGCTGGTAGTGCATATGAACAAAGCGACAAGATATCCATCACATGGATTAGATGAATCTATTAATTTTGTGGATGTAGTACAAAAATGTGTGGAGGAAAGTCAAGAGAAGATTTTGTTGGATCATCCATTGAACTTATGTTTAATGCATTCAGGAGAGGATGTTGAGTTAGAAGTAGGAGAGAGGGAGATAGTAGCTGTCATAGAGAAGGAAAGTGAAGTAGACGCGAGGAAGGAAGTACTTCTAGAGCTTCCTAAGGATGAGCCATAAGCTTAACTTAAAATTTTACCTTCTCATTTAAAATATGTGTTTTTGGAAGGGAATGATAAGCCAGTAATTATATCTTCTTCTTTGATAGGTTTGAAGGAGCAACTGTTGATTGCTATGCTGAAGAAACACAAGAAGGCGATTGGATGGAAAACCTCTGATTTGAAATGAATTAGTCCAAGCTATTGCATGCATCGAATACCAATGGAGGAAGATTTTAAGCCGGTGGTTCAACTCCAGAGATGACTTAATCCATCAATGCAAGAGGTGGTAAAGAAAGAGGTACTCAAGCTTCTTAACTAAGGTATTATTTACCTTAACTCTGATAGTAGCTGGGTCACTCCTGTTCAATGTGTTCCAAAGAAAAGGGGGATTACATTTATTAAAAATACACAAAATGAGCTTATTCCAACTCGTACAGTTATGGGATGGAGAGTCTATATAGATTTTAGGAGACTTAACACTGCAACCCAAAAAAACCATTTCCCCTTGCCTTTTATTGATCAAATGTTAGAGAGGTTAGTTGGTAACAAATTTTATTATTTTCTGGATGGATATTCAGGGTATCTACAAATACCAATTGACCTTGAGGACTTGGAAAAGACCACTTTTACTTGCCCTTATGGTACATTTGCGCAAAGACGCATGCCCTTTGGCCTTTGCAATACATCGGCTACGTTTCGGCGGTGTATGATGGCCATCTTCCATGAGTTCATTGAGAATTTCATGGAAGTATTTATGGATGATTTTACCATCTATGGGAAGGACTTTAATAGTTATCTAGCTAATCTGGAGTTGGTCTTAGGGAGATGTAAGGAAACTAACCTTGTCCTAAATTCGGAGAAATGTCACTTTATGGTTAGAGAAGGGATTGTGTTGGGGCATAAGGTTTCTAAGAAAGGGATAGAGGTGCACAAAGTAAAAATAGATGTCATCAAAAAACTACCACCACCAACTACAGTAAAAGGGATTAGAAGTTTCTTAGGACATGCTGGATTTATCCAGTTTGCTTATCAAAGATGCTGCATTTAACTTTTCTCATGAGTGTTTGCAGGCATTTAACACATTAAAATAGAGACTTATTTCAGCTCCAGTGATTTTCACTCCAGATTGGGATCTTCCATTCAAATTAATGTGTGATACGAGTGATTTTGCAGTGGGAGCAGTGCTAGGGCAGAGAAAGGAAAAAATTTTTCATGCTATTTACTATGCCTGTCACACTTTGGTAGGAGCCAAAGTCAACTATACCACAACTGAAAAGGAGCTTCTTGCTATAGTTTTTGCATTTGAGAAATTTAAGACTTATCTTCTTTGTTCTAAAATTGTTGTGTGGTCTGATCATGCAACATTGAAACACCTTTTTGCTAAAAAGGAGACAAAGCCTATGTAATGGCCAAAAAATATTAACTTCAGTGAATAGTAAAAGTGAGCCCAGGTGGGGCCCATGAATAGTAAAAGTGGGCCCAGGTGGGGCCCATGAATAGTAAAGGTGGACCCCATGAATAGTATTGTTATCATTGACTGGGCCCTATGAATAGTAATATCATTATTGACTGGATCCCATGAATAGTGATAGCATCTTTGATTGAGTCTATGAATAGTGACTGTGGGTCCCGTGAATAGTAACTATGGGTCACACAAATAGTGACTTCAGGGTGAACAGTACCAGAAAATATTTTATTTCACCATTAGAAAGAGGATGTTAAATGGAGGATAATGGTATAATCTGCTGCAAAAATGAGGTCAAATAGGCCCCCAAAAGTCAGTATGAAGTTGTCTCTAGTTCGGTTCGGTTGAACCGAAGTTTGACTGAACTTTGACCGAATTTTTATAAATGGTTAGAGAGGATAAAAGGGTATACTGTAAGAGGATTAAAGGCTTAAAATTATTTTTAGAAATTTTTGATAGCATTAGAATTGTATTTTACGGCAAAATCGGATTGAACCTAATTGGACCGGTTTAAGTACACCGGACCCCAAACGGACTCCGATTGACCTAAACTTTTGCAGGGAGAATAATTTTAATATTATAAGAATTATGGAATTAATTGGTAGTGAAAATGAGTTCTAGAACATTCAATTACACCAAAACAGTGAAAAATGACCCGAAAACTGAAAATCAGATCAAATTAGCTCAACCACTTTGGTTGGACCTGGTCCGGTCCAATTGGAACACATTCAAATTTATGGAAATCCCTTGTATTCCTTTTTTTTTCAGCCACCCTCCTTCTTCCTCTCTTGTCCGAATTGCTTCTCCTCCTTCCTCTCTTGGCCCAATTGCTTCTCCTCCTTCCTCCACCATTTTTCTTTCATTTTTTCTTTATCTCACCTCAAAATAAAACATCTCTAAAATAATTCAGCTCCTCAAGAATCCATTGGTGGTCTTATAATTTCATTTTAAGGAGTAAAAGTGGGTGAAACCTAGACTTGAAAGTTTAGGTGTAAAATTGAGGTAAGAGATTTAAGTGTTTTTAATTTGGTTTTAAGGTTCCTAAGGGTACTTTAGGATGTGAATAATATGTTTATGAAGTTTATTTGTTGAAAGGAAATTTTGTTTTGATGAAATCTTAATTTTTGTGTTTGGACATAAATATGTCCACTAGGTGAAGGAACCTCTAAGCAAGCTAAGGGCAAGGAAAAGGATAATTGGGAGGTTTATTACAAGAATTTGAAGTTTGTGATTGCAAATTCCATTTAATTCCTTGGTAAAAGTATGGATTTAGGTTATGTTTGTGAAGAAAGTATGTGATTTATGCATGTTTAATTAGAAAAACATGATATTCATGCTTAGGGATGTTAAAAATGATGCTATGGATGATTAAAATGAAGAAATAAATTTTGTGTCAAAAATTCCTTCTTTGGTCGAATGTGAATCATGTGATTTTCATGTGTTTTCATGATGTTTTATGCATGTTTATGATGGATCTATGGTATTTGGCATGTGACTTAATGAATGGTATGTGTTAGAGTATGCAAACAGATCATGAGGTATGTGATGTATGTATGGCTGAATGTATATCTTGTGTAAAGTCATTATTTTGATGTATTTTCATGGAAATTGATGGTATGGTGATGTTATACAACATGTAATTGGCCCAAATAAATGTTAAAATTGATAAAAAAAAATTAATGTAAATAAATTTGGTATGTGGGCCGTTTGCATGCATGTATTTATGCATGTGTACCATAATGAAATAATGAGTTTACATGGCATGTGATGATGTAATGATGATAATCACATGTGTAATGATGAAATGGTATGAAAAAGAATAAGATATTATGATCATATACCATGAAATATATGTATATCACATTAATAATGTGAAAAATAAAATAATATTGCCCTATGTAGTGATCTGGTAGTCAAGTCTAGTTCAGGATATGCTGGCATACCATTGGGACATAAGACCACGGGTGTGAGCATGGTGTCTCACTTTTTAATAGGCCAAAGATGGTCCTATTTCACCATATTGAAATTGTACTGTACTGTATTTAAAGATAATGGTGGTCCCATCGGACTCCTTTGGTATTTCTGTGAATTTTTGGAGTTCACGTCTCGTTTATCCTGTATTCAGAGTCTGACAGTGTATTACAGGGGCATAATAGTAAAAATAAGATTAAAATGGTTAAAATATGATTAAAATAATATTTATGTGGAAAAAGGACATAAATATCATTATATAAAAAGTTTGAGGGCAAAATGGTAATTTAATGGTTAAATGTGAAAATTTGTAACTTTTCAGGGGTAAATACGTAATTTAGCATGAAAATGGTAACTGGAGGGTAAAACCGTAAATTGGTATGTAAATTAAGGGTAAAATTGTAATATTAGTGAAAATAATTAAACTAATGGCATAATGGTAATATTAGTGAATTTAAAATGAACTAATGGCATAAATGTAATTTTGGTGAAATATAAATGAACTAAGGGTAATTTCATCATTTTGAAAAAGTTTATGGGTATATATGTTATTTTACCATAAGTTAAGAGTAAAATGGTAATTATAATTATTTATGTGTATTAATTGTGTAACTTCCCTAATTATGTCATTTAAAGATAATTAAATATAATATTGCATGAATAATTGGTAATTAAATTAAATATGTTTAATTATGAATATTTAAATGATATTATTTATTAAATATTATTTATGCATGTGAAATTAGTTTAAGTGGAAATTTCTGGAATTGCAATCACCGCTGTGCATATTTAATGCTCAGCACGTAGTTTTATTTGACTGCGTGTAGGTATTCTGTAGGATTTTGGAGCAGTGCATACCTCACACATTTTGGAAGTGGTATTGAAGAGTATTATTTGGAGTACTAAGTATGTTAAAATTTTGGCATGTATATGTCTTAGAATATTATTTTGGGTTTTGGTCTGTAATAGATTATTATAACTGTCACTAGGTTATGTGTGTAGTAGTTTCATTGCATGTGACTGAATGTCTGTGAATGAGTGTTGGGCATGCCTAGTAATTGGTAGAAATTAAGTTAATCCTATTGGTAAAGTAAAATGTAGGTTTTCAACTCAAAAGAAAACTGACCAAATGAATAGTAACTTAGACAGTTATAGGTCAATTGATAACGAATTAAAATAGTAATATTAAGTTTGATGATTAATTAATAATTGTTAATAGACTTAAGTAAATTGACTTTTCATACAGTACTATTCATACGATACTATTCATACGGTACTATTCATATGGCACTATGTAAAAAAAAATTACCGATTTTAAATAATAGTCTATTTAATAACCTGACTAGTTCAATTAGGTTAACTGGATTAAAATGAACAGTAACTTAATCGGAACATAGGGGATTACAAGTATTGGAATCAGAGCCCGGTTTCGGTGGTTCTAAGATCGGAGTGGGTCAATATGAATAGTATAAGTACATGTACATGTCAATTAATTTTTGGATAGTATAGTTACGTGAGACTAATGTATGCTTGCTCATTGTTCTAGATCGCGAGTATGGCTTCAGATGAAGGCCACTCCACCGATTGTTCCTCCTCCTCAGCAGCAGCCTGAGTTTATGAACTTGATGGCGAATTTCTATCAGTTTATGGAATCTCAGTAAAAACCTTGGGGTCATGAACAGCAGTTAGCACCACCTAGGCGAAGGCCTATTTTGGAACAAATTAAGAGATTGGGAGTGGAAGATTTTTATGGTCGCGGTCCTTTGACTCTAATTCAGGTAGAGGAGTGGTTGTTTAAGTTAAAGAGGATGTTTGAGACCACTCAGAGCCCACCAGATGAGATGCTTCAAGGAGCAATGGCTTTACTTCGGGGTCCTGCGTACACATGTTGGAGTTTAGTTCATAAACACACTCCAGTTGATCAGGTTACTTGGGGGTTTTTCCAGACTCAGTTTGAGAAGAAATATGTCGATTCTGAGTATAAATCTGCTATGCAAGATGCCTTTTGGAGGCTTAGACAAGGGAACAAGTCAGTTGCTGAGTACGAGAGAGAGTTCGAACGGCTTAGTGCTTATTTAGATGATGAGTCCATGACTGAGCAGAAGTTGTGCCACAGATTTAAAAGAGGTCTGCATAATAACATCAGATTGGCTTTGGGTTCTCAGAGAGATTTAGATATGAGGTCCTTGGTTAAAGAAGCCCTTAGAGCGGAGACTATTATATCAGAAGAGGTCGATAGACAGTCCCGTTTCAAGCAAAAGAGGAAACCGGGTCAGTTTTCTGGTGCAGCTGGTCAGAGTAAGAAGTTGAGAGGGTCTCCTCAGTCTCAGAGCCGTGCAACAACAGCCCCTACTATCACCCAGAGGAACCCAGTCGGCAACAGTTCCCCAGTCACATCCGTAGCTAGTGCACCCAGGGATAGAGGAAGAGAGTCAGTTCCACAGTGCCCTCATTGTAAGAAGTTTCATCCGGGTGAATGCAGATTTTTGAACAGGGCTTGTTTTAGATGTGGGTCCCAAGAACACCAGATCAGAGATTGTCCTGAGGCCTAGCCATCCACTGCAGCATCACCAGCTCTGGGTGGAGGGTCAGCCCCTCGAAGAGGATGCGGTAGGGGAGCAGTTCCTTCACAGGCAGTACAGCCACCTTAGGGTCATACTACTGGACGAGCATATGCTGTTAAAGCCCGTGAATAGGATGATGCTCCATACGTCATTGTTGGTAAATTCTCATTGCTTTCTTATTCAGTTTATGCTTTGATTGATCCTCATTCTACGCATTCCTATATTAGTACTGTGGTTGCTTGCGATAAAGGGTTGCATGATAGTCAATTAGACCAGGATATTTTAGTGAGTAATCCTTTGGGGCATAGTGTAGTAGTGAACAAATTTTATAGAGATTGTCCGGTTAAGGCTCAGAGTTTTGTGTTTTCTGCTGACTTGATTGACCTCCCATTCTGAGAGTTTGATGTGATTTTGCGTATGAACTGTTTATCCACTCACCAGGCCACTATTGACTGTAAGAGGAAGAGAGTAACTTTAAGAACTACAGACGATCAAGAGATTGTCATTATGGGTGAAAGATCAGATTTTCTTTCTGATATGATTTCAGCTACTGCAGCTAAAAGACTTATCAGAAAAGGGTGTGTTGCCTACTTGTGCTATGCAATGGAGACTAAAATGGATGAACTTAAGGCTTCAAATGTGCCCACTGTTCGGGAGTTTTAGGATATTTTCCCTAAAGAATTTCCAGGTCTGCCGCCTGATAGAGAGTTACAGTTTACTATTGACTTAGTACCTGGTATTGCACCTATCTCTATTACTCCTTACAGAATGGTGCCTTTAGAACTTAGAAAATTGAAGATTCAGTTGCAAGAATTATTTGATAAAGGCTTTATCATATCGAGTGTTTCACCTTGGGGTGCACCAGTCCTCTTTGTGAAAAAGAAGGATGGATCACTTCGGTTATGTATTGATTATAGACAGTTGATTAAAGTCACCATAAAGAACAAGTATCCACTGCCTCGGATTGATGATTTGTTTGATCAGTTAAAAGGTGCGGGTGTGTTTTCCAAGATTGACTTAAGATCTAGCTACCACCAGCAAAAGATTAAAGAGTCAGATGTGCCTAAGGCAGCTTTTCGCACCAGGTATGGTCATTATGAGTTCATGGTCATGCCTTTTGGATTGATAAAAGCTCCAGCAGCTTTTATGGATCTGATGAATAGGGTTTTCCACCCTTACTTGGATCAGTTTGTGGTTGTTTTTGTTAATGATATTTTGGTGTATTCGAAGACTCCAGAGGAGCATGTTGAGCATTTGAGGATTATTCTGCAGACTCTGAGGATAAGCAGCTTTACGCCAAATTCAGTAAATGTGAATTCTGGCTGAATAAAGTATCATTTTTGGGTCATGTAGTATCAACATATGGTATTAAAGTTGATCCTAAAAGATTGAAGCGATCCTTAAGTGGAAGACACCCAGGAGTGTTACCGAGGTTAGGAGTTTTCTAGGATTGGCAAGTTACTATAGAAGATTTATCAAAGGTTTCTCTTCGATTGCAGCTCCTTTAACCAAGTTATTACAAAAGAATGTTAAGTTTGCATGGTCGGATAAATGTCAGGAGAGCTTTGAGAAGCTTAAGTGTATGCTGACTGAAGCTCCAGTGTTAGTGCAACCTGAATCTGATAAGGACTTTGTGGTCTTCAGTGATACTTTCAGATATGGTTTGGGTTGTGTATTAATGCAAGAAGGCAAGGTGATTGCTTATGCCTCCCGACAGCTTAAGACTCGTGAGAAGAATTACCCTACTCATGATCTTGAGTTGGCAGCTATTGTATTTGCATTGAACATCTGGAGACATTATCTCTATGGTGAGAGATGCTACATCTACACTGATCACAAGAGTCTTAAGTATTTGCTTACTCAGAAGGAGCTTAACTTGAGACAGAGACATTGGCTTGAATTGATCAAAGACTATGAGTGCTTCATTGACTATTATCCTAGTAAAGCTAACATTGTAGCTAATGCTCTCAGTAGGAAGTTCATGGCTTCTCTACGGGCTATGAATGTTAATCTGGACTTATCAGATGATGAAGTTTTGATTGCAGGAATGCAAGTTAAGCCAGATTTTCACCAGCAAGTGAAAGATGCTTAGAAGCATGATGATTGGTTGTCCACCATTATGTCTCAGGTGAAAGATAGCCATGTCAGTGATTATTTGTTGGGTTCAGATGGTGGGTTATATTACAAACAGAGATTGTACGTTCCTGATCAAGCTGATTTGAGAAGGAATATTCTGTCAGAATCTCATCACAGCAGCTTTTCCATTCATCCTGGTAGTAACAAGATGTATCAGAATTTGAAGATGTTTTACTGGTGGCCAGGCATGAAACGTGATGTGACAAAATTTGTGGGTAAATGTCTGATTTGTCAGCAAGTCAAGGCAGAACATCAAGTTCATTTAGGTTTGCTTCAGCCTATTTTCATTCCTGAATGGAAATGGGACAGAGTAACCATAGATTTTGTGTCAGCATTTCCTCTCACGGGAAAGAAACATGATGCAGTTTGGGTGATTGTTGACCGACTCACTAAATCAGCTCACTTCCTGCCTATCAGAATGGATTATTTGTTATCCAAGTTGGCAGAGTTGTAAATTAGTGAGATTGTAAGATTGCATGGAGTTCCTTCCTCCATCATTTCATATAGTGATGCGAGATTCACTTCTCAGTTTTGGAAGAGGTTACAAGAAGCTTTGGGAACTAGATTACATTTCAGCATAGCTTTTCATCCTCAGACTGATGGTCAATTTGAACGTGTAATTCAGATTCTGGAAGATATTTTGAGATGTTGTATACTTGAGTTTATTAACCGATGGGAGAGGTACTTGCCTATAGCAGAATTCGCTTACAACAACAGTTGTTAGACTAGTATCAAGATGGCTCCTTATGAAGCTTTGTACGGTAGAAAGTGCAGAACTCCTCTTTGTTGGATAGAACTCAGTGAGAACAAGATTGTGGGGTCAGATCTGATTCGAGAAACAGAAGAAAAAGGTTCGAGTGATTAAAGAAAGACTGAAAGAAGCCATGGATAGACAGAAGTCCTATCCAAATTTGAAGAGGAAAGATATAGAGTTTCAAGTGGGAGATAAAGTATTTCTGAAAGTTTCTCCTTGGAAGAAGATCCTGAGATTTGGAAAGAAAGGCAAGCTGAGTCCAAGATTCATTTGCCCTTATAAAATTATTCAGTGGGTTGGACCAGTAGCTTACGGATTGAAGCTTCCACAAGAGTTAGAAAAGATTTATTACGTCTTCGATGTCTCTATGCTTCGAAGGTACCGTTCAGACCCCAGTCATGTTATCAAGCCTGAAGAAGTTCGAATTCAGCCAGACATGACTTATGAGGAGTATCTAGTGAAGATCCTGGCTAGAGAAGTGAAGCAGCTCAGGAACAAACAGATTCCACTAGTGAAGATTCTTTGGAATCACCACAATGTCGAGGAAGCAACATGGGAACTCGAAGAGACTATGAGACAACATTATCCCCAGCTCCTCAGTTCAGGTAAATTTCGAGGATGAAATTTTTAATAGGTAGGTGAGAATTGTAATGGCCCAAAAATATTTACTTCGGTGAATAGTAAAAGTGGGGCCAGGTGGTACCATGAATAATAAAAGTGGGCCCAGGTAGGACTAATGAATAGTAAAAGTAGGCCTAGGTGGGGCCCATGAATAGTAAAGGTGAGCCCCATGAATAGTATTGTTATCATTGACTGGGTCCCATGAATATTAATATCATCATTGACTGGGTCATTGTAGACACCGGGTCCCGAGTAGCCTTGATCAGGATTACCCAATGATGAAATTAAGTGTGCCGATTTATAGGCAAAAAGAATGAAAGTTGGAAGTGATAATTTCCTTGTCATTTTGATTTGTTAGGAATGAAGAAAAATGTATTTTAGAAATATTTTAAAAATGTTTTAAAAATTATTTTGGGATAAAAAGTTAGTTTTTAAATTATTGTATTTTTATAGAATTTTATTTAAAAAAAAAATTAATTTTTCGCGCGAGTGTCGGGCTGCGGCAGCGCTGGGCGCGGACCGCAGCGCCCTGGCGCGCAGGTGGAGCGTGCGTGGGGCGCGCTCGGTCGCGCGCTGACGGATTGCCCATCACACGCACCTGCGCGCGAAGGGGCGCCCCTCGCCCCTGTGCGCCTGTTTTCGCCCGTTTTGGCTTTTATGGCTTTTTTGGCCATAACTTCTTCATTTTAAATGCTTTTTAACTCATTTTTTTTTTTGCATAATTCAATTCAAAAAAGCCTTTTATCTTCCAACCCAATAAATTCAGTTATTTTTTTTGTAGTTATGCGAATTAAATTAATTTAATGTCTTAATTAAAAATCTGATTTTTTTGGGGAAAAATAAAAGGGGAATTTTGAAGGAAAAAAGGGGGATATTTTCTTTAGAAAATATTTTTCTTCTTCTTTCTTCTCTAAAAGACAAACTCTCTCAATTTCTAAAGAATTTTTTCCAAGAAGATTATCAAGGCAAAAAATAATAATTTTTGTTCTTGGTGACTTTCTTCTTTTCAATTAACAATTTTTTTACTTTAAGACAAATAAATTAATTATATGTTCTTGAGTAAAATTCATCTTTCAATATTTTATTTTTCTAATCATATTCTTACAATCAAGACAAGGAATTGGATCTTACCTTCATTTCATCAAGATAAATTTTGAGGGTAAACATTCTTGGCTCAATTTCTTAATTTAATTTTTAATTTCATTCTTTTGTTTTTATTTAATTAGTTAACATGTAAATTCTTTTAGTTCTATCATTCTATTCTTTTTTTTTATTCTTTTGATTTTATTTAATTAATTATCATGTAAATTCTTTTAGATCTATTATTTAATTGTTCATATTTCTTATTTTTATTTAATTGTTCATACTATTATTTCTTATTTTTATTTCTTATTTAATTGTTCATGTTCATATCATTGTCATCATTCTTGTTCATATATATTATTAGTATTGTCATTTAACATGTTTTAACATAATTGACTTATCTTATTTTTTCCATTTTATTCTTCCATATTTAATTGAATTGTTCATATATTATTATTATTATTATTATTATTATTATTATTATTATTATTATTATTATTATTATTATTATTATTATTATTATTATTATTATTATTATTATTATTATTATTATTATTACCATGTGCTTATGTGATTGTCCATATTATTATTGGTATTATTATTATCATGCCTTAAACGCGCCATGTTGATTTTATTTCCTATTGTTCTTGCATGTTTATATGATTGTTCATCTTCTTTGATGTTGTTATTATTATTATTATTATTATTATTATTATTATTATATTTGATTGTTCATATTCTTTGTTATTATTGTGTTATTATTATTATTGTAGTTATTATCATCATTAGTATTATTATATTATACTTATTCTTGTTTAATTTTATTATTACTATTATTATTTATGTTTTATGCATGCTGATTGTTATTATTTCTTTTACTTTTTATGCATGATTGGATGTTATTAATGTTATTTTATGCTTTTTATGCATGTTAAATTTTATTAGCACTATTTTATGTTTTTTTAGCATGTTGAATTTATAAATTTGTTAAATTGCATATTTTTATTATGTCATTTTAATTGGCTTGTCATGCATGATGTGATTTTATTTGCTTTAATTTAATTGCTTTAATGTTATATATTTAATTCATTTTTATACTAACTTCATTTTTATTTATTTTTTTATTTTTCAATGCTTATTTTTCATATGTGAGTTTTTGTCAAGTGGGAGCCCATGGAGATTTGAAGATCCATTTGGTAGTTATTTATTATTTTTTGTTGCTTTTTATTATTTTGGATTAATTTATTTTCTCATGTAATTTGTAATAAGTTTATTTAATTTTATCTTTATGCACGTTAATTGAAAAAATCACAAAAATAT
Source organism: Excoecaria cochinchinensis (assembly GCA_947683425.1). Taxonomy (NCBI): domain Eukaryota; kingdom Viridiplantae; phylum Streptophyta; class Magnoliopsida; order Malpighiales; family Euphorbiaceae; genus Excoecaria; species Excoecaria cochinchinensis. The sequence goes on from CANTUQ010000192.1 coordinate 345,088, forward strand.
TTCTATTTAATTAATTTTGTTTTTCTAAATAAAAATGGGATCAATGTCCTAGTTTCTTCCATCCAAAATAAATTATCATTTTAAAATTGTTTTCTTTAATTATGCATGAGAGGACCAATGTCCTCATTTTAATAAATTACCCGATTTATGTATGAATTGTATTTTATTTACAAATGGGGATTGTATTCTGCCCCTAGTTTTGTTGTAATTTATTTTGCATTCATTTATTTTATTTATCGCTTTTATTATGTGTTTGGCATGCGCGTTTAATTAAATTGCATGAAAATTGAATGAGAAATGGGATGAAATACTAGATTCAAAACTTGATTATAAACTTAGCCAAGGTATGAATAAATCGGAAGTCCTGAACCTGTCTCTGGTCTTTGGGCTCAACGAGGCTAGAGACCCATTTTAATGGGATCTCCAAGACACCTCTTTTGTCCCATAAAAAGGCTTTAACTTACATAGTCCTAGGCTCCACGAGGCGAGAGGGCCCTCCTAATGTTCTATTAGGATAGGACCTTCAAGACCTCTCTGGCTTGCCCAAAATGGAAATAGCAACGCCGTCTTAGGCTCACTGAGGTGAGACGAACTTTTCCAATATTTTATTGGGTGGCGACTCCATGAAATCTCCTTGTTGCCCAAAATAGACGCACTTGTAAATACCTTACAAGTTTTCAAGAATCTCTCTCGATCGCCCTAAAGGCGGGCTTTCGGGGCCCACGGGGTACAGCGCGTGTCACAGACCCATAAATAGTGATAGCATCTTTGACTGAGTCTTTGAATAGTGACCGTGGTCCCGTGGATAGTAACTGTGGGTCCCACAAATAGTGACTTCAGGGTGAACAGTACCTGAATATATTTTTTTTCACCATTAGAAAGACGATGTTAAATGGAGGATAATGGTATAATCTGGTGTAAAAACCAGGTCAAATAGGCCCCCGAAAGTCAGTCTGAAGTTGCCTCTAGTTCGGTTCGGTTGAACCGAAGTTTGACTGAACTTTGACCGAATTTTTATAAATGGTTAGAGTGGATAAAAGGGTCTACTACAAGAGGATTAAAGGCTTAAAATTATTTTTACAAATTTTTGACCGCATTAGAATTATATTTTACGGCAAAATCGGATTAAACCGAATTGGACCGATTTAAGTAAACCGAACCCCAAAAGGACTGCGATTGAGCTAAAATTTTATAGGGAGATTAATTTTAATATTCTAAGAATTATGGAATTAGTTGGTAGTGAAAATGAGTTCTATAACATTCAATTACCCCAAAACAGTAAAAAATGACCCGAAAACTGAAAATCGGACCAAATCGGCTCAACCACTTTGGTTGGACCTGGTCTTGTCCAATTGGACCCATATAAATACATTTAAATTTCTGGAAATCACTTGGATTCCTTTTTTTCAGCCATACTCCTTCTTCCTCTTTTTGCCGAATTGCTTCTCCTCCCTCCTCCACCATTTTTATTTCATTTTTTATTCATCTCACCTCAAAATTAAACCTCTCTAACATAATTTAGCTCCTCTAGAATCCAATGGTGGTCTTATCATTTCAATTGAATGAGTAAAAGTGGGTGAAACCCAGACTTGAAAGTTTAGGTGTAAAATTGAGGTAAGAGATTTAATTGTTTTTAATTTGGTTTTAAGGTTCCTAAAGGTAGTTTAGGATGTGAATAAGATGTTTATGAAGTTTATTTGTTGAAAGAAAATTTGGTTTTGATGAAATCTTAATTTTTGTGTTTGGACATAAATATGTCCACTAGGTGAAGGAACCTCTATGCAAGGTAAGGGAAGGGAAAAGGATAATTTAGAGGTTTATTACAAGTAGTTGAGGTTTGTGATTGCAAATTCCATTTAATTCCATGGTAAAAGTATGGATTTAGGTTTTATTTGTGAAGAAAGTATGTGATTTATGGATGTTTAATTAAAAATAACATGATATTCATGCTTAGGGATATTAAAAATGATGCTATGGATGATTAAAATGAAGAAATAAATTTTGTGTGAAAATTTCCTTCTTTGGCCAAATGTGAATCACGTGTTTCATGATGTTTTATGCATGTTTATGATGGATCTACGGTATTTGGCATGTCAAATAACGAATGGTATGCGTTAGAGCATGCGAACACATCATGAGATATGTGATGTATGTATGGCCGAATGTATATCATGTGTAAAGTCATAATTTTATTGTGTTTTCATGAAAATTGATGGTATGGTGATGTTATACAACATGTAATTGGCCTAAATAAATGATAAAATTGATAAAAAGAATTATTGCAAATAAATTGGTATGTGTGCCATATGTATGTATGTATGTATGCATGTGTACCGTGATGAAATAATGAGTTTACATGGCATGTGATGATGTAATGATGATAATCACATGTGTAATGATGAAATGGTATAAAAAGGAATAAGATATTATGATGATATACCATGAAATATATGTATATCACATTAAAAATGTGAAAAATAAAATAATATTGCCCTATGTAGTGATCTGGTAGTCAAGTCTAGTTCAGGATATGTTGGCATGCCATAGGGACATAAAACCGCAAGTGTGAGCATAGCGTCTCACTTTTTAATAGGCCAAAGATGGTCCTATTTCATTGTATTAAAATTGTGCTGTACTGTATTTAAAGACAATGGTGGTCCCACCGGACTCCTCTGGTATTTCTGTGAACTTCTGGAGGTCACGTCTCGTTTATCCTATATTCAGAGTCTGCCAGTGTGTTACAGGGGCATGATAGTAAAAATAAGATTAAAATGGTTAAAATATGATTAAAATAATATTTATGTAGAAAAAGGACATAAATATCATTATATAAAAAGTTTGAGGGTAAAATGCTAACTTTTTGCATATGTGTTTTAAGAATGGTTAATAAGGGTAAAAATGTAATTAAATGGTTAAATATGAAAATTTGTAACTTTTTCGGGGGTAAATATATGGTAACTGGAGAGTAAAACCGTAAATTGGCATGTAAATTAAGGGTAAAATTGTAATATTAGTGAAAATAATTAAATTAGTGGCATAATGGTAATATTAGTGAATTTAAAATTAAATAATGGCATAAATATAATTTTGGTGAAATATAAATGAACTAAGGGTAATTTTGTCATTTTGAAAAAGTTTAGGGTATATATGTTATTTTACCATAAGTTAAGGGTAAAATGGTAATTATAATTATTTATGTGTATTAATTGTGTAATTGCTCTAATTATGCGATTTAAAGATAATTAAATATAATATTGCATGAATAATTGGTAATTAAATTAAATATGTTTAATTATGAATATTTAAATGATATTATTTTTTGAATATTATTTATGCATGTGAAATTAGTTTAAGTGAAAATTTCTAGAATTGCAATTACCGCTGGGCATATTTAATGCTCAGCACGTAATTTTATTTGACTGCGTGTAGGTACTCAGTAGGATTTTGGAGTAGTGCATACCTCGCACATTTTGGAAGTGGTATTGAAGAGTATTATTTGGAATACTAAGTATGTTAAGATTTTGGCATGTATATGTCTTATAATATTATTTTGGGTTTTGATCTGTAATAGATTATTTTAACTGTCATTAGGTTATCTGTGTAGTAGTTTCATTGCATGTGACTGAATGTCTGTGAATGAGTGTTGGCCATGCCTAGTAATTGGTAGAAATTAAGTTAATCCTATTGGTAAAGTAAAATGTAGGTTTTCAACTCAAAAGAAAACTGACCAAATGAATAGTAACTTAGACAGTTATAGGTCAATCGGCATAATTGATAACGAATTAAAATAGTAATATTAAGTTTGATGATTAATTAATAATTGTTAATAGACTTAAGTAAATTGACTTTTCATATAATACTATTCATATGATACTATTCATACTGTACTATTCACATGGCACTATTTAAAAAAAAATTACCGATTTTAATTAATAGTCTATTTAATAACCTGACTAGTTCAATTAGGTTAATCAGATTAAAAAGAACAGTAACTTAATCGGAACGTAGGGTGTTACAGCCTAGGCTAATCATGTGGGTACTCCTACTGCAAGAGTGTGATTTAGAAATCAAGGACAAAAAGGGGGTAGAGAATTTTATTGCGGATCATTTGTCAAGGCTTGAGCACGAGCATATTGAGAAAGGGGAAATCTTAGACTTATTTCCTGATGAACGAATATGTGCATTGTATGCTTGTGAAGTTGCTATTCCATGGTTTGCTGACATAGCTAACTATCTTGCAGGTGGTTTTATACCGAATGATTATACATGGAAATAAAAGAAAAAGTTAAAGGCTGATGCAAGACATTACATATGGGAGGATCCTTATATTTTCAGATTGTGTGCTGATCAAATGATAAGAAGATGCATTCCTAGAGAGAAGCATGAAGAGATAATTAAAGCTTATCGTAGTGGAGATGTGACGCCCATTCCCTAATGAAAGACTAGCTCAGCTAATCTTAGTTAGAGAAGGCCGCACACACACAAACAGAACACAAGCCTAACCTGAACAATAAAATTTCAACATCTATAAACATAACTCACGCATCACATGCCAACTACTTTAGTTAATACACCAAAACCACTCATAAGACATGCGTACATATGGGGGTAACATTCATAGTTATCACATTATTACATGCCTTTACAAACCCGATTCACATATTAACTATACAAAAAGCTTATACAAAATTCCCAAGTAACGACCCCAAACCTACACTATTCACTTCCTATTGTTGACCGTACAAAATACGGGGGCGTCCTCCAGTCACCTCTCGTCCGTACCTGCACGGATTAGAGTAAATCCATGCTAAGCGATAACGCTTAGTAGGGAACTCATATATAACAAATAATTTATCACACATCAGAGACACCATACATTACATGCTAGTAGACATGCCAGAACAATTATTATCATAGCAAGTACCATTTCAAGCATAGCATTGTTCCGTACTATATTCAATCATAAGGCATCAATCACTTATTCACATATCCACATTACATGCTATATTATATCCTAATCATTTCCATTTATTAATTAACTGGTTAGCCTACAATTCAATGACGCGGATAACGGGTATCGTATTGGTACCACTCAGGTACTAAAATCGCATTGAGATCTCATTTATGCATTGGTACCCTCAGGTACACATTATCAATCCACATATAATAAAATCCAGCAAGTATTATTCGCATTGTTTATGCATTGTGATTCCTATGGAATCAGACACTTTTAACGCATGGGGCTGCAGCACTTGACCCTATAGGCATGCCTAACTATCCACTACTTGACTCGCAGGCTTAAGTTGTTAAACATTTTATTCATTTCATATTGAACACATTTCGCATCACATATGTTGTTGCCCAACATCACATTCGCTTTATACATTTGCGTTAGCAGATAGCTATTTACTTCACTTGCATACTCATAGCATTTCCAACCTCATTCTTTCATAGTTAATAATCACATATTTGATTGCATTCAAAAGTCATCATGTTTATGCAAACATACATTACTTTATACACACATAATGCTTACTCATAATGTCCTTCATTACAGCTTAAAGCCTTGCCATTTAGAAGTCCAAACACATTAGGATTATATTGCCAAAATAGGGTAGGTCACGGTCACAATGAATTTCATTGTCACCGTGACATGTTGAAGTTCAAAACAGAATGCAAACTGGGGACAGGTCACGGTCACGATCAATTTCATTGTCACCGTGACATGTTCCCAACTCTCGGCAGAATGCAACTTGAGGGTATGTCACGGTCACAATGAATTTCATTGCCACCGTGACATATCCACACTTTGCAAAACAAAATGTTCTCTTGGGTACCTCACGGTCACAATCAATTTGATTGTCACTGTGACATACAAAATCCATTAGGCCGAATTGAACTCAAGCATACCTCATGGTCACAATCAATTTGATTGTCACCGTGACCCATATAAAAACACTATAGCACAGCTGTGCTTTCCAGTCCAATTCTTCTTTCACATTAAGACTTCAAATCTCATTCTCACTTTTGGCAATCAACCCAAATACATCAACCACTTACTCAATTAGCACATACCTGATTTTCCTTCTTGTTTTGGCATTCATCTTTAGCACAATTTATAATGAATCCCAATTCACACATAGCATACATGCTCTCAAGCAACTCATTCACTAAACACATCTCCACAACCAACAAATAACTGGTAACACAATTTCATGCTCAATGCCATCATTCCACATACACATACAGCTCATATCAAAGTCTCTATTTGACCATTACAAATCATACGATTTACACATCTAGGGTTTGTTCCCAAACCTTGTCGCCTTAGCTCCTAATTACGACGGATGCTCGGCTCTCCAACTACAGCTTTTCCTTTATCCTTCTTCACTTCTTCAGCTAACAAAACCAATTCAATCCCAAAATTGAACATGATCTATCAATTCTCATTCCAAACCAACTCAAACTAAAAAGAAAGAGTAGAAGATGAGAACAAGCATTCATAATCACTTACCTCTTAAGTCCAACAACTTAACTCTTAAGCAACTTAACAACTTGACCTTCTTAACAACTATGCAAATAGATTTAGAGACCTAAGGACTATTCTAACGCAAGAAAGAAAAGAAAGAACACAGAAAATTGACTGAATTACACAAATGAATCTTTTCCCTTTCCTTAGATAACTCATGCATGCAAAGGTGGAGGTGGCATACTCACAAGGAGCCACACGGATTCCACTCACAAAACCTGCCTCCCACTAACTGATTGCTTACATTACTTTATTCTTAATTAATCCATCATTAGATAAACAAATTAGCCAATAATCCATTCCTAACTTAATCTCATATATATATACCAATTGGTCACTAAACTTTTCACTTAGCTTTCAATCAAGTCCTTCCAACCTTCCATTTAAGTTCAAGTTACACATTCCATTTCACTCACATGCCAAAATTAGGTCAATACTATTAGGGTACATTTCCGGCCATGACAACTCTCCCCTCCTTAAAGAATTTCGTCCTCGAAATTCATACCTGAGTTAAACAGCTGTGGATGCTATTCTCGCATAGCCGCTTCTGGTTCCCAATTTGCCTCTTCAACACCATGATTCTGCCAGAGCACTTTCACAAGCGGTATCTGCTTATTCCGAAGCTGTCTCACCTCTCTTGCTAATATTGCCTTCGGTTTCTCATCATAGGTGAAGTCTGGCTGAACCTCCACTTCTTGCACAGGTAACACATGAGATTCATCCGATCTATACCTTCTCAACATGGACACATGAAACACATCATGAAGCTTACTTAACGCCGGAGGCAAAGCCAATCGATATGCTACGGAGCCCACTCTTTCTAGAACTTCATATGGTCGAATAAACCTCGGACTCAATTTTTGTTTCTTGCGAAACCTCAGTACCTTCCTCCAAGGAGATACTTTTAGAAACACTTTGTCACCCACTTCAAATTCAATATCTCTTCGCTTTAAATCTGCATAGGACTTCTGTCTATCACTAGCTGCCTTTATTCTTTACTGAATAAGTCTTGCTTTCTCTTCTGTATCGCGAACTAAATCTGGCCCTACAATTCTGTGCTCATTCAATTCCATCCAGCAAATTGGTGTGCGACATTTCCTTCCGTACAAAGCTTCATATGGTGCCATGCCAATACTAGTCTGATAACTGTTGTTATAAGCAAATTCCATAAGTGGAAGATACTTATCCCAACTCTTAGAGAAATCCAGTACACATGCTTGCATCAAATCTTCCAAAACCTGAATAATTCTTTCTGATTGTCCATCAGTTTGTGGATGGAAAGCAGTACTGAAGTTCAATTTCGTACCCAACGCCGTTTGCAAACTCCTCCAAAACATAGAAGTAAATCTGGGATCCCTATCAGAAACGATAGACAGAGGAATCCCATGCAATCAGACAATTTCTCTTACATACGACTTAGCCAAATTTTCCATAGAATAATCCATCTGAACTGGTATAAAGTGAGCCAATTTCGAAAACTTATCCATAATAACCCATACTGCATCTTGCTGTCTTGAAGTCAGAGGCAATCCCGAAACAAAATCCATCGTAATATTATCCCATTTCCATTGTGGAATAGGGAGTGGATTCAACTTTCCTTGTGGGACTTGATGTTCCGCCTTAACTTGTTGGCATACCAGGCACTTGGATACATATTCCACTATATCTTTCTTCATACTGGGCCACCAAAATAACTGTTTCAGATCCTGGTACATCTTGTTTCCATCTGGATGCATAGTGAAAACTGTATTATGGGCCTCATGCATCAATCTCTTCTTTAATTCTTTATCATTTGCTACACACATTCTGTTCTTGTACAGCAGTACCCCATCTTCATTCACTGAATAGTCAGTCTTGTCCATATCACTGACTGACTGCAGAACTTGTTGCAACCTCGCATCATTCCTCTGTGCAGTTATTAACTCGTCTCTCAAGACCGGTCTCGCTTTCAACTGTGCTAATAAAGCTCCGTCCGCCGAAAATCTCCACTTAGTGTGCTTTAACTGTAATGCTGAAATTGATTTCCTGCTCAAAGCATCAGCCACTACATTAGCTTTTCCCGGGTGATAATCCACAATACAATCATAATTTTTAAACAGCTCGAGCCATCTTTGCTGTCTTAGATTCAATTCCTTTTGAGTAAGCAGATATTTCAAACTCTTGTGATCGGTGTAAATTCTACACTTCTCACCATACAAGTAATGTCGCCAAATTTTTAAAGCGAACACTACTGCTGCCAACTCCAAGTCATGAGTTGGATAATTCTGCTCATGCGATTTCAATTGCCTTGACGCATACGCTACCACCTTTCCATCTTGCATCAATACACAACCCAACCCTATACCTGAAGCATCAGTGTATAGCACATACTCTTTGACAGTCATAGGCTGTGTATGAATCGGTGCTTCAACTAGCATTCCCTTTATCTGATCAAAACTCTGCTGACACTTCTCTGTCCATTCATACTTAACTCCCTTTCGTAGTAACCTTGTCAATGGAGAAGCTATCACCGAGAACCCTTTCACAAACCTCCTATAGTATCCTGCCAACCCCAAGTAACTACGAATTTCAAGCACGTTCTTAGGTGGCTTCCAATTCACAATCGCTTCTATTTTAGCCGGATCCACTTTGACACCTTCAGAAGATATTACATGACCCAGAAAAGATACCTCTCGCAACCAAAACTCACATTTACTTAGTTTGGCAAACAGCTGATGTTCCCGCAACGTCTAAAGCACAATCGTCAAATGCTGCTCATGCTCCGTTTCATTCCTTGAATAAACAAGAATATCATCTATGAACACCACCACAAATTGATCCAGATATGGTCTAAATACCCGATTCATCAAATCCATAAATGCAGCAGGCGCATTAGTCAACCCAAAAGGCATTACTAGAAACTCATAATGCCCATATCGGGTCCTAAATGCAGTCTTAAGTATATCTTCTTTCTTTACTTATAACTGATAATACCCCGAACGCAAATCAATTTTCGAAAACACACCTGCCCCTCTTAACTGATCAAACAAGTCTTCAATTCGCGGTAGAGGATACCGGTTCTTTACGGTCACTTTGTTCAATTGCCGATAATCTATACAAATTCTCATCGTACCATCTTTCTTTTTAACAAATAGGACCGGTGCTCCCCATGGAGAGACACTAGGCCTAATGAACCCTCTGTCTAACAATTCTTGCAACTGTGTCTTCAACTCCTTTAATTCAGTCGGAGCCATCCTATAAGGCGCTTTAGACACTGGTACTGTTCCAGGTACTACATCAATGGACAATTCAACTTCTCTTACTGGCGGTACACCACTCAACTCTTCTGGAAACACATCAGGGAATTCTTTTGCCACAGTTATATCTTGTAGTTTCACATGCTCCCTCTTACTGTCTAACACCAAAGCCAAGTACGCTTCACACCCCTTCCTCATATAACGATACGCGCATCGCTGAAACCACATTCACTAGGGGATTTGCATAGACTCCTCTTACTATTACTTTATTACCCTTACCATTACTGAGTACCACAATCTTTCTTTTACACTTAACCACTGCATTATACTTAGTCAGCCAATCCATACCCAAATTAAATCAAACTCATCAAATGGCAGCTCTATTAAATCAACTGATAATATTCTACTCTGAACCTCTAATGCACAATCTCTATATACCTTGTTCACATTCACATTATTTCCCAAAGGACTAGACACACATATATCATATTTTAAACATTCAGCTTTAGGCATCTTTTCACATATCTTTTTAGCACACACATATGAATGAGTTGAGCCAAGATCAATAAGTGCAAACATTTCCACTCAATAAAGTAGAATAGTACCTGCTATCACCTCAGGTACATCCTGTTCCTCTCGTGCCTTCATTGCATAAGCCCGGACTGGCGCCGCATTAGGCCTATCCACAATCTCAGAATCTGCTGCACCTCTAGACTGATTACCTCTGCCACGTCCTCTTCCTCTTCCTCTATTAGCAAAAGGCAAATTTGAACCACCCCTACTCTGCTCTTGCTGATTTCCTGTCGTCTATAAGCATTCAGGCAGTTAGCAAGGAAATGAGTGCTACCACATCTAAAACAAGCACCTGTCACTCTCCAGCATTCTCCTCTATGCCTCTTACCACAGTGAGGACACTCATGTACCTCGCTCCTGTTACTAGATGCTCCTCTTCCAGAGCCAGTTGCTGAAGGAGCCCCACGCTTCTTACCTCTTGCTGCAGAACTAAACACTGATTCTGCAGGTGATGCCAAGGAAGAATCCCTTGACCTTTTTCCCCCCTGAGAACTACCTCTGTTAGCATTTCTTCTTTGCAATCTATCTCATTGAGCTCCCAAAGACCTCTCGGCTCTCATGGCTGCCTGAACTATCCGATAGTAACTCACGTTCTGCTCAGTAGTCAGCGAAACCAACAATGCCTTGATTTCCTCATGCAATCCTTCTTCAAACTGCTGACACCGGAACTCCACAGTCAGAACATCTTTCGGCGCATATTTGCTCAAGCGACAAAATTCTTTTTCATACTCTGCCACCGTCATAGCTCTCTGTCTTAAATTCAAGAACTGCTTCCAGTTGGCCTCTCTGTGAGCTTTTGTTATGAACTTATCTCTAAACTCCTTTTCAAAGAACTCCCAGGTGATTGGATTAGGAAGCATCGGATTCTGCAAAACCAGCTTCCACCAGTCATATGCTGCTCCCTAAAGCAGCGTCACCACACATTCCACTTGTTGCCCCAGACGACACTTAATCTCACCCAAAATCCTCTGTACTTTTTCTAGCCAGTACTCTGCCTTTTCAGACTCATCCAACCCAGTTCCATGGAATTCTTCAGCCCAATGTTTTCTCAAGGTTTTCAATGGTGCTTGTGGTGCAGTCATTCGTTCCATCACCTTTGCCATATCTTGTGACATTTTCAATAAAGCTTCCATTAGATCCACTGGAATATCGTTCGTAAAACTAACAGGCCGTGACTGATCAGACCCCGTTATTTCTGCCTCATGAGGGTTCACACTTTCGGCAGTCTCTTCTCTGGTATTATGATCAGGATCCATCGTTTAAAAGACTACACAGATAAAACAAGGACGTCCGCATTAGGTCAACATAACTATACGCATCCAACTACCCAAACTCCCAGAAAAGACTGAACCTAAGCTCTAATACCACAACATGTGATGCCCATTCCCTAATGACAGACTAGCTCAGCTAATCTTAGTTAGAGAAGGCCGCACACACACAAAAAGAACACAAGCCTAACCTGAACAATAAAATTTCATCATCTATAAACATAACTCACGCATCACATGCCAACTACTTTAGTTCATACACCAAAACCAGTCATAAGACATGCATACATATGGGGGTAACATTCATAGTTATCACATTATTACATGCCTTTACAAACCCGATTCACATATTAACTATACAAAAAGCTTATACAAAATTCCCAAGTAACGACCCCAAACCTACACTATTCACTTCCTATTGTTGATCGTACAAAATGCGAGGGCGTCCTCCAGTCACCTCTCATCCGTACCTGCACGGATTAGAGTAAATCCATGCTAAGCGATAACGTTTAGTGGGGAACTCATATATAACAAATAATTTATCACACATCAGAGACATCATACATTACATGCTAGTAGACATGCCAGAACAATTATTATCATAGCAAGTACCATTTCAAGCATAGCATTGTTCAGTACTATATTCAATCATAAGGCATCAATCACTTATTCACATATCCACATTACATGCTATATTATATCCCAATCATTTCCATTTATTAATTAATTGGTTAGCCTGCAATTCAATGACGCGGATAACGGGTATCGCATTGGTACCACTCAAGTACTAGAATCGCATTGAGATCTCATTTACGCATTGGTACCCTCAGGTACACATTATCAATCGACATATAATAAAATCCAGCAAGGATTATTCGCATTGTTTACGCATTGTGATTCCTATGGAATCAGACACTTTTAACGCATGGGGCTACAGCACTTGACCCTATAGGCATGCCTAACTATCCACTACTTGACTCGCAGGCTTAAGTTGTTAAACATTTTATTCATTTCATATTGAACACATTTCACATCACATATGTTGTTGCCCAACATCACATTTGCTTTATACATTTGCGTTAGCACACAGCTATTTACTTCACTTGCATACTCATAGCATTTCCAACCTCATTCTTTCATAGTTAATAATCACATATTTGATTGCATTCAAAAGTCATCATGTTTATGCAAACATACATTACTTTATACACACATAATGCTTACTCATAATGTCCTTCATTACAGCTTAAAGCCTTGCCATTTAGAAGTCCAAACACATTAGGATTATATTGCCAAAATAGGGTAGGTCACGGTCACAATGAATTTCATTGTCACCGTGACATGTTGAAGTTCAAAACAGAATGCAAACTGGGGACAGGTCACGGTCACGATCAATTTCATTGTCACCGTGACATGTTCCCAACTCTCGGCAGAATGCAACTTGAGGTTATGTCACGGTCACAATGAATTTCATTGCCACCGTGACATATCCACACTTTGCAAAACAAAATGTTCTCTTGGGTACCTCACGGTCACAATCAATTTGATTGTCACCGTAACATACAAAATCCATTAGGCCGAATTGAACTCAAGCATACCTCACGGTCATAATCAATTTGATTGTCACCGTGACCTATATAAAAACACTATAGCACAGCTGTGTTTTGTCACTAGCATAGCTGTACTTTCCAGTCCAATTCTTCTTTCACATTAAGACTTCAAATCTCATTCTCACTTTTGGCAATCAACCCAAATACATCAACCACTTACTCAATTAGCACATACTTGATTTCCCTTCTTGTTTTGGCATTCATCTTTAGCACAATTTATAATGAATCCCAATTCACACATAGCATACATGCTCTCAAGCAACTCATTCACTAAACACATCTCCACAACCAACAAATAACTGGTAACACAATTTCATGCTCAATGCCCTTATTCCACATACACATACAGCTCATATCAAAGTCTCTATTTGACCATTACAAATCATACGATTTACACATTTAGGGTTTGTTCCCAAACCTTGTCGCCTTAGCGCCTAATTACGATGGACGCTCGGCTCTCCAACTACAGCTTTTCCTTTATCCTTCTTCACTTCTTCAGTTAACAAATCCAATTCAATTCCAGAATTGAACATGATCTATCAATTCTCATTCCAAACCAACTCAAAGCAAAAAGAAAGAGTAGAAGATGAGAACAAGCATTCATAATCACTTACCTCTTAAGTCCAACAACTTAACTCTTGAGCAACTTAACAACTTGACCTTCTTAACAACTATGCAAATAGATTTAGAGACCTAAGGACTATTCTCACGCAAGAAAGAAAAGAAAGAACACAGAAAATTGACTGAATTACACAAATGATCTTTTCCCTTTCCTTAGATAACTCATGCATGCAAAGGTGGAGGTGGCATACTGACAAGGAGCCACACGGATTCCACTCATAAAACCTGCCTCCCACTAACTGATTGCTTACATTACTTTATTCTTAATTAGTCCATCATTAGATAAACAAATCAGCTAATAATCCATTCCTAACTTAATCTCATATATATATACCAATTGGTCACTAAACTTTTCACTCAGCTTTCAATCAAGTCCTTCCAACCTTCAATTTAAGTTCAAGTTACACATTCCATTTCACTCACATGCCAAAATTAGGTCAATACTATTAGGGTACATTTCCGGCCATGACAGGAGAAGTCGGTGGACATCATGGAGCCAATAGGACGGTATCGAAAATTTTCCAATCTGGATTTTATTGGCCTACTTTGTTTAATGATGTTAAAGTTTTTATTCAGTGTTGTGATAAATGTCAAAGAGTAGGCAATATTTCTAGGAGGGATGAAATGCCATTGACAAACATGCTTTAGGTGGAATTATTTGATGTGTGGGGGATAGACTTCAAGGGATCTTTCCCAGTGTCCTATGTGTTTGTATCTATTTTAGTGGCAGTAGATTATGTAAGCAAATGGGTAAAAGCAGTTGCCACTAGGACATGTGATGCTAAGGTAGTGCTAGAATTCCTTAGGAGAAATATATTCACCCAATATAGAGCGCCTAGGGCCATAATCAGCTACGGTGTCAAGCACTTTGTTAACCATCAATTTACCGCCTTACTGAAAAAATTTGGTGTTAGGCACAAGGTTACTATACCATGCCATGCCCAAGCTAATGGTCAGGTGGAGGTGTCGAACAAGAAACTCAAAGTCATTTTAGAAACACAGTGAATGCATCTAGGAAAGATTGGTCCCTTAGAATTGATGAAGAATTATTGGCATATAGAACTGCTTCTTCTTTGAATTCTTTTGCTTTCTCTCCCTACAAGAGTTCATCTCCATTAGTTTTCTTTTGGCTTAAGTTTTAAATCCACATGAGATTGCTTTTAAAAATACTTTATGATATTTGTCATAGTTTCTAAATTCATGTATATTTCATCAAATGGCAATTTTCTGATGATTGACTACATGATTATTTATGCGACTTCGGGTTTTGGGGCATTCGTTATAAACTTGGGCATCGAGTTTATTAATGATCTTGTGTGCAATTGAGCAATGTCTAGACACTTTGTATCTTATTCTTCATTATTTTGATTTCCATTTCATTTTGGAAGTTTCGATTAGTGCTTGAAGGTTAAAATTCATTGAGTGAATATGATGCTTACCACATGTTTGTTAAAATGCCTCAATGAGCAGTTTTCCTCTTATTTTAGCATTTCTCTGAAGAGATGAAGTTCATTATTTTGATTTATGATTAAACACTTCTCTTTGCAATAAAATTATCCTTATCTGAATTGATGTTCCTTATTTGGACTGTTATTGTCTTAATGTGATCTTTTTGATACAAGAGGTTGTACTAGTTTTTGATGAGTTTAATAATTCTTGTTTGTGTTCATGGCTATTGTCATTTTAAGAGAATGAATTGATATTGATTTTTCTTGCAGTGGCCCCAAAGCACAACCGCACTGAAGCTGCTTCTGGCTCATCTAGCCAACCCTCCATCAATGTATCAAAAGTACCAAATTTGGTAGCAACTGACATGAAAGAAGAATATGCTCACTTCACTAAGTGCAAATACATTTCGCCTGTATATTTGGACATGGCACTGCTTGAAAACTTAGGAATCCGAGATGAGGTTCAACATCTCATTGCTAACATTTGATGGGAGCAACTCTTTGTGCATCAAGAGAAGGTTTATACTGACCTAACAAGGGACTTTGTGGCGACAGTGCACTATAGATTGGGAAAAATAGTGCCATAGATCCAAGTGCTATTTCTTTTTATTTAGAGGGCACACTGTATGAGATTTCCTTCGTGAGGTTCTCAGAACTGCTGGGTTTTCTTCCTCATGCACTAGATTATTTTGATGATTATGATAAAGATAGTGCCTGGGCGATAATCAAAGACCATGTCACAGACACTAGTTATGTGTTAGGGAAAACAAAGGCTCACCATTTGCATAATCATGGTTTACGGATTATTCATAGGTTTTTCGCGATGTCACTAATGAGCCATGTTGATTCTGCTGGGCAAGTTAACTTGCATGAAGCCCTTTTTCTGGAATGTATGGTCCAAGGATTTAAAATCAATGGTGCTCCATATTTGTGGCACAAATTGGAGGAACTGCAGTGGAATCAAAATAAAGTCAAGAAAATATCTTTCAGCATGTGGGTTACTATAATAGCCAAAGGTATGCATCATTCATTGAGGAGGAGTCAAGTATTACCCTCTATTACTTTCACTGATAACAAGCTATTGAAGAACATGAAAGTGGCAGTCGATGATGAGACAGAAGGTTGTAGGTATCACCTGATAAACAGAGAGGAATATTTAGATAAAGTTGAGCATAATTTGGGTGGATTACCTTGTGCTTCAGATCAAGAAGTTGTATCATCAACCTCTTCGTAGTACAATTCCTTAGTTGAAAAAATAGATCCCCTTGTAGATAAGCCGATCTTCAATCCCAGCTCAATCAGGTGTTGCTAGGCCTCACTACATTAACAGCACATTTTGATGCACATTATCCACTGCCGGCACCACCAGAGATTTGAGCCCAGGGAGTCCCCTGTTTTTTGTTTTCTTTTCTTTTTGTTTTTCTAGTTGTTTAACTTGATGGGGATAGCAAGATTTTAAGCATAGGTTAGGGGAACAAAGCCAATGAATTCGCGTTGATAACTTTTTATTGAAGAAGAACAAGTTCTAAATTGATATATTTTGTTTTAATTCGAAGTTTTTTGTGCTTTATTTATTTAGTGGTTATTTTGTTTACGTTTATTTTAATTACATGTTGTTTTGTTGTTAAAGTTTGTTGTTGTGATGAGTTGGTGTTATCTCAACACCCTTAGTCTAGTTTGTCTTCTGTTATTCCTGATTCGAATGGTTTCAAACTTTAATTTGTGAATGGATTGTTTAGAAAACCTATTTTAGGAAGAGAGTAGTTGTATGTTTTAACGAGTTTTTTTTTTCAAAATAGTTTCAGTTGGTCAATTATCTTTTGATTTCTTATCCATTGCGAACTTTAGGCTGTATTGTAAAAATCTTGAAAAAAAAAATTAAAACTAGTGTGTGAAAGCGCCGGAGTGAAGGAATTTTAGGATAGCTAGAACCTTCCTCATCACCATTCGAAACTATAACACCTCAATACCCCTCTGGAGGAATTTCGGAATGCTACACACAGAAACACATACATTCATGCAAATAACTAAAGCGGAAGCATTCAGGAAAAACAAATATACTTGCATTTCAGAACTTATACAGTATGCATATACAAAATTATTACATTATCAAATATCAGAATTACATGCCTTTTTCCTTACTTATACAAAACACTATACAAGAGTCCTATATAAAAAAGAATACAATAAACTCAAACAAAAAGAAACCCTTCAAAATCAAAAACTCCTAGTGGCCAGCAGATGGGGACTCACACTCAGAACAGAGCCTGCAAACCTACATGAAAACAAAGCATCTGTGCTAAGCGATAATGCTTAGTAGGGATGAACAGAAGCAAAGGACTTCCAATGAAGTCGCAAACAAAACATATGGATTATATAATCAAAGTCACTTGCCACAATCAAAGGTAATAAACATAATATGAGCAACAATATCAATAGCACAACTAATACACTTACCTTTTCCTTTCATGCTCATATCACTCATGTATATAAGACTTGTATCTGTATATAAGTAAAGATGTTATTGTAATTCAACTCAGTTATGTAAATATTTTTATTTATCAATGAAAGAGAAAATTTTGTTCCCCCGTTTCTATTAAGTTTACTTATGTATTTATAAATATGCATGTATTATATTAAATGTTTTGTGTATTCTTTGTTTCTGTGTGGCAACAACCCTTGCCTATTGAGACACTCACTTCTCTATGGAGGGTGAGCTTCCCTATGTATAGGTAAGGGGTGTTATAATTTTATTGGTATCAGAGCATAGGTTTAGGCAGTTTTGGGCGACCGTAGAATAGATATGTGTTTAGAATTGTGTTGGCCTGATGCAGATGTCCTTATGTTTTATAGTTAGGATGGCTTCCGAGCGAGGATCTCTTGAGGGATCAGTTGAGAGTGTAAATCCCCATGAGCAAGATCCGTCAGTCTTTGGTCCTGCTCAGCCAGCGAGGATACAACATGAGGCTCCAACCATGCCTTTTGAGGCTAGGCTTAAGATATCGAAAGACATGGCTAGAGTTTTGGAAAGAGTAACGGCGTTGAGAGCTCCGATTGAGAGTATGAGGAAATTTGGAGCTAAGGATTTTTATGGGATGAGTTTGGATGAGTCTAATAAAGCAGAATTGTGGATTGAGAAAGTTAAAAGAGTTTTAGAGGAGATTCGATGTCCCCCGGATAGGGAAGTGGAGTGTGTTGTGTCACTCTTGCAAGGCTCTGCCTACGATTGGTGGAAATTGATTTTGAGGCACCCACAGTTACCGGACCCGGTTACTTGGGAATTTTTTGAGCGAGAGTTTAACAATAAGTATGTGACCAAGGTATATAAGGAAGCTAGATGGACTCAGTTCTTAAATCTTAAGTAGAGAACCTTGTCTATGGCAGACTATGAGAAGGAATTCAGTAGGCTTGGCAAGTATGCACCGTCGGGTATCCTTACTGAAGAGTTCTGTTGTCAGCATTTTGAGGAGGGCCTGAATGAGTCTCTCAAGGCTATGTTGATTTGCTTGATGTCCTTTCCAACAGTTAGTTATTATCAGATCGTGCAAGCAGCAATGTGAGTGGAACGTTCTGAGACCATTTTAAGAAAAAGGGCTCAAAAGAGGAACCCCTTTCGTGGAGGCTCATCTTCGAGGAAGAGACCAAGAAATCCTCAATTGAATTCTCTGGATGAGTCTACCAGTAGCCCTGCTATGAGAGGAAGGAGACAAGGACCTTCTCAGGGATCTAGTGTTGGCAGAGGTGCTTCTGGTGGTAGAGGTGATATTGTACCGGAATGTGCACATTGTAATAAGCTCTATCGGGGCGAATACCATTGGTTAACAGGAGGTTTCTTTAGATGTGGTAGCACGAAGCATTTTTTGGCTCATTGCCCTAAGTTAACTGAGAATACCCATGAACAGCAAGAGGTCAGTTGAGCGGGATCTAATGCCCCTCAAGCCAGTCTTGGTAGAGGACGAGGACGAGGTCATGGTGGACGGCCTAGAGATGGAGTTTCTTCTGAGATAGTAAATCGTCGTCCGGTCGCGCCAGCCAGGGTGTATGCAATGAGGGCTTGGGACGAGCAGGATGCACCAGAGGTGATTGCTGGTATGTTTCTACTCTTTGAAACTAATATGCATGCTCTAATAGACCCTAGTTCCACACACTCATGTTTGTGTTCTAAAAAGATATGTGCTAATTTGCCTAATGCTGATCAGTTAGATTATGAGATATGTGTAACTAGTCCTTTAGGGCATAGTGTTAATATGAGTAGAGTGTATAAGGACTGTCCTTTAGTAGTGTAAGGTCAAGAGTTCCCACTTGATTTGATTGATTTACCCTTCTATGAATTTGATCTGATTCTGGGTATAGACTGGTTGTGTAAGCATTGAGCCGTGGTTGATTATCATAGGAAGACAGCTGTTGTAACATCCCAAATTAGGACCTAGAAGGATTTGCATGCGTAATTGGATATATTAAGGGTATCTGGGTAATTGTGCAAGTGAAATTGGTTTTAATTAAGGACTTAATTGAAAGAGAATAAAAGTATTTAAGTGAAGAATTTATTTTAGTGACGAAGAGGTAATTGGTAAGGACTAAGTGGAGAAAAGTCAGGGACTAAAGTGAAATAAGTTAAAGATTTTTATTTTGGACTAATGAGAAGTGGACACCTAAGTAAGGGTTGGTAAGGAGCATTAAATGAGGAAAGAAAGAAAAGGAAAAGAGGAGAGAGAGAAGGGCAGTTTGCTGTCCCCGTTTCTGCTCTCTTCCTTCCTGTTTCTCTCTTTTTCTTTCTTCTTTCCGTGTCTTGCTCCTTCATCTCCTTTGGTGTGGTGTTGTAAGCTTGAGCTGATTTGGTAGAGATTGAGAGTTGGATTGAAGAGGTAAGTTGTTAGTTGTGATTCCAAGTTCTCCTTCTTTTATGATATGTGTTTTTGGATTTGTGGGTTTGGATTAAGCATTTTGGATTTGGATTTTTATGTTCTTACAAGAAGCTTTGGACAAAAAGAAGAACAAGGGTAAAGAAAAGGTTGATTCTTAAAGAGGGAGTGTTCAAGGGTTGCTATATAGAGGTTTTGGAGTTATTTGAGTTTTGGTTGTGTTTGATAGTTTTGGATTTCTGGAAACATTGAATAGTTCTATGTGTTTTATATGTATGTTTGAGTTGAGTTTGAGTATATTTATATGATATGTTATATGTAATCTTGGTATATGATGATTGAGAAATGGATTTGCATGAGTAAGAGTAAAATTGTTGTGTATGAGATTATATTAGGCAATCTTGCAAATTATTGCTTTTATCAAGTGTTAAAGGTTGTTAAGATGATTATAAGAATGTGTGCAGTCCATATGCTTAGTTATTGGAAGTTATATGCATGAGATGATGAAGATGAGTTTGAAACAAATGAGTTTTCTGCGAAAATCTGGGTTTGGAATGATTTACACGGCGGTAAGGGATCCTCGTACCGCCATGTAAATGCATTCTGGATTGGTGTTTTTATTGGTCTGTTGAGCCGAACGGCAGTAAGGAATTTCATACCGTCGTGTAACTGCTCTCTGGACATGTTGCTCGGCATGATTTTGGTTCCTTCACGAGTCATGAAGGAGGGCACGACTCATGATGCTCCTTCATGAGTCGTGAAGGTAAGCACGACTCGTGAAGCGTGAGTCATGAGAGCTGGCACGACACGTGCATCTAGTGTCACGAGTCGGGACACTAAGCATTACTTATGACAGTGACCCCTCCTTCCTGCCTGCCCTGCCCTATTTTCTGAAATGATTTTCTTGTCTCACTCTGCATGATTTCTCACTAGTGCATGGTTTATGTTTTTGCTTAAGCCCTGTTTTTCCAAATGTTATTTTGAGACCCTTTTAAATGGTTTTTCATCCATGAATTATGATTGAGCATGCATTGTTAAATCATTTTATGATAATTTAAAGGATTTTATGAATTATATGCTTGTTCAGTTGATGAGTTTTTATATGAAATGTATTGCTATTCTTGTAATGTGATCTATTACGTGAGTTATGCTACATGTTTGATCGGTTGGTTGACCTTATATGTATTGAGATATGATGCTCATATAAGTATATTTGTTTATGGATGATTTTATAGAGTCGGGTTGAGCCTGAATGGTCATAATGGTGGATAGAAAAGCACTTATCTAGGGTAGTGTGAGTGCAGCTGCTACGTATTTATGTGCGGGCCCCCTTTGGGTCTTTGATTCGGCCCCGTTTGGGTCATATAAGATGTTTAAGACTCATGTCTCTATATGCTTGGATACTGTGTCCTATCAGTATCAATAATTATAAGATGTTTCGAGACCAATGTGTCTATATGCTTGGATACTGTGTCCTATCAGTATCAATTATACCTGTATCCACCTCTAATATATGTTCAGGCTAGTACATGTCTTTCATGAATAAGTTGTACAGTAATATAATTATATGATAAGTTTGTACTTGAATTCGTGATTAAGGTTATGATGCTCATTTTACTGATAAGTGTGTATGCAGTGATTTTATATGTTTTTGTATAGGTAATAAAATGAGACTCATTATGTTATATTTGAGATGCTTATGTTATATTATACGTGCTTGTAAGTGTAATTTATGTTAGTGTGCTTATGTAAGCAGTTTATGTATATATATGTTCTTGTGTGTTTTCTTTGGAAGTCTTTTGTTTTTGTTCCTCTCCACTAAGCGTTATAGCTTAGCACGGGTTGTTTCCCCGTGTAGGTGGCAAGTTTGAGTTCAAAGTCGGGCATCTGCAGGTCGGCCACTAGAAGTTCCAGTTGTAGTTTTTTTCTTTTGCTATAGTTTATGTGTATATTTTTGTATATGGGAATGTAAGAGATTTTGAGCAAGTTGGTATATCTGTAGTACTATGTATTAGAATATTTTTGGTATGTATATATATATGTTTCAGTAAAAGAATGCTTTTGTAATTTTGCTTATTTTGATCTCTTATGCATTTAATATTCCCGCATTAGATGTATGCATTAACTTTTGCTTCCGCGTAAGATGTATGTATATAAGTTTATTTTGTGTGTGTAGCATTTTGGTATCCTTCCTACGGGGGTATCAGGGTGTTACAGCTGTGCTTAAAGGTTGTGATCAGTCTTTAGTAGTTGTGCGAGGTTTGGGTTCTGGTCCCTTGGGTAATCTGATTTCAGCCATGCAAGCTAGATGGTTTATGAGGAAGGGATGTGAGGCTTATTTGGCGTTGGTGTTGGATTCTAGGCATGACCAGGTTAAGATTTAGGATATACCTATAGTATCAAGTTTGTGGATGTCTTTCCGGAGGAGTTGCTAGGGTTACCACCTGAAAGAGAAGTGGAGCTATCCATAGAGATTCTATCGGGTATAGCTCCTATTTCTAAAGCTCCTTATCGAATGGCTCCTGTAGAATTGAAAGAGTTAAAAATTCAATTGCAGGAGCTATTGGATAAAGGCTTTATTAGGCCCAACGTTTCTTTATGGGGTGCTCCAGTGTTATTTGTCAAGAAGAAGGATGGAACTTTGAGGATGTGTATTGACTATTGGCAGATCAATAAGGTTACAGTGAAGAATAAGTATCCTTTGCTAAAGATAGAAGATTTGTTTGACCAATTAAGAGGAGCTAGAGACTTTTCTAAACTTAACTTGCGGTCTGGTTATTATCAGCTTTGGGTGAAGGATGTGGATGTTGCTGAGATTGCTTTTAGGACGCGATATGGCCACTATGAGTTTTTGGTGATGCCATTTAGGTTAACGAATGCGCCAGCGGCTTTTATGGATTTGATGAATAGGGTATTTCGGCCATACTTTGACCAATTTGTTATTGTGTTTATTGACGACATTTTGGTATACTCGAAGAATGAGTGGGAACATGAAGAGCATTTGCGTATTGTGCTTCACGTTTTGAGGGATCATAAGTGTGACTTTTGGCTAAAGAGGTATCCTTTTTAGGACATATTATTTCCTCGGAAGGTATCCGAGTTGATCCTCTAAAGTTGAGGTGATAGTGAATTGGAAGCCACCTCAAAATGTGCCAGAGGTGAGAATTTTTCTAGGGTTAGCCGGATATTGTAGGCGATTTATCAAAGGATTTTCGGTTATTGCTTCACTATTGACTAAGTTACTTCGAAAGGGAGTCAAGTTTGAATGGAATGATGGTGTCAAGACAATTTTGACCAGTTAAAGAGTATGTTGGTTGAGGCTCCTGTACTTACTCAATCCACTTCCGGTAAAGAGTATACTGTGTACAGTGATGCTTCGGGTATTGGTCTCGGTTGTGTTCTGATGCAGGATGGGAAGGTAATAGCATATACGTCTAGGCAGTTGAAGCCTCATGAGCAGAACTATCCGACGCATGACCTATAGTTAGCCGCGGTTGTGTTTCCTCTTAAGATATGGTGACATTATCTGTATGGCGAGACTTACAGGATTTTCACCGATCATAAGAGTTTGAAGTATTTGCTTACCCAAAAAGAATTGAATCTTAGAAGCGGAGATGGTTGGAATTATTCAAGGATTATGATTGTATAATAGACTACCATCCGGGCAAGGCAAATATTGTTGTAGATGCATTAAGTAGGAAGTCAGTTTCGACTCTAGCCTTACAGCGTGGTAAATGGAGAATTGATTCTGATGGAGCTTTGATTGCCCAATTGAGAGCTAGGCCTAGTTTGAAGCAGTTAATTATTGATGGTCAAAAAGATGACCCTAAATTACAGCGAGCTTTGGAAGTGGTTAAGAGTGGAGATCAGACTGATTAATCTATGAGTATGGGGTGCTTTACTTTAGAAATCATTTGTGTGTGCCTAATGATAGTGAAGTGAAGAGAAAGCTTTTGCAAGAAGCACACACTACAGTTTTCACTATGCATTTGGGAAGTAATAAGATGTACCAGGATCTGAAGCAGTTCTATTGGTGTCCAGGTATGAAAAGATATGTTGTGGACTTTGTGGTCAAGTGCCTAACCTGTCAGCATGTAAAGGCTGAGCACCAAGTTCCGTTAGGATTGCTCAATCTTTTGCCTATTCCTCAGTGGTAGTGGAACAATATTACTATGGATTTTGTATCTGGTTTACCTCTAACTCAAAGGAAGCGCGATTCTGTGTGGGTAATAGTCGATCGACTTACCAAGTTGGCTCATTTCTTACCGGTTCGAATCGATTACCCTATGGATCGGTTAGCGGAGATATATGTAAATGAAGTGGTTCGGCTTCATGGAATTCCATTATCGATTGTGTCCGATTGGGATCCCAGGTTCACATCGAAGTTTTAGAAGGAATTACAGTCAGCTTTGGGTACTCGGTTGAATTTCAGCACGGCTTTTCATCCTCAGACAGATGGTTTATCAGAAAGGGTTATTTAGATTTTGGACGATATGCTTCAGGGTTATGTATTGGACTTTTCTTGGAGTTGGGATAGATATGTTTCTTTGATGGAGTTTGAGTATAATAATAGTCATAAGATGAGCATTGGTATGGCACCATATGAGGCTCTCTATAGCAGGAAGTGTATGACCCCAGTTTGTTATACAGAACTAATTGAACGCTCAATTGTAGGTTTAAATTTGGTTAGAGATGTGAAAGAAAATATCAGATTGGTTCAGCAGAATTTGAAGGTAGCAAGAGACCGATAGAGATCTTATGCCAACTTGAAGCGGAAAGATATTGAGTATGAAGTTGGTGATAAAGTGTTCCTAAAGGTGTCACCGTGGAGAAAGATTCTTCTATTTCGTAAAAAGGGGAAGCTTAGTCCAAGGTTTATTGGGCCGTATGAGATTTTGCAACGGGTTGGACCAGTTGCCTATTGGTTGGTTTTGCCATCAGAGTTAGCGAAGTTGCATGATGTATTCCATGTATCGATGCTTCGCAGGTACCGATCAGATGAATCACATGTTTTATCTATTCAAGAAGTGCAAGTTTTGCCAGATTTTTCATATGATGAGAAGCATAAGGCTATCTTTGCTCGAGAAGTAAGATAGCTTCGAAACAAGCAGATTCCCTTAGTTAAAGTGTTATAGGGACATCACAATTTGGAAGAGGCGACTTGGGAACTTGAATTGGTGATGAGAGCTCAGTATCCTCAGTTGTTTGTCTCTGGTGAGAATTTCGAGGACAAAATTCCTTTTAAGAGGGGAGAGTTATAAGGACCCAATTTGTACCCTAGTGGTTTTGAGCATGGTTTGGTATTCTTTTTATAGAAGTCTTGTGTGTATTATTATTAACCTTAGGACTTATTGGCATTTTTAATAAGTTAGAAGGGTATTAATGTGTTTTAATTTTAATTATGTGATTTAGGTGTGTGTTGAGAAGAAAAGAAGGATTAGAAGTGGAATTTGCCAAATTTACCACAAATGAGTGACATGTGGCAGGAGAGAGAAAAGAATATAGGGATTGACTATATAAGTCAAGAGAGAGAAAATGTGAGGGAGCAGATTTGCCCCTCTCTCCCATTTTCCCTCAAGTCTTTTTCTTCTTCTTCTTCTTCCTCCTTGCCCTAGATCATTCTTCTAGCTGCTATTATTGTTGTGTTGGTTTGGCAAATTTCGGATTTTTGGGTACGTGATAGTGCTCTTCTTCTTCTCCTCCTTGTCTAGTTGATGTTTATGTATGTGTTGGGTTGATTTGTTCAGAGATTCCAGCTAGACAACCTAAAGGGAAGGAGAAAGTTGGTGGGAGTTCTGCCAATTAACCTTGAGGAGATTAGGTAATTGTATATTTATGTAATTGTGTCCTTGATCAATTGATTTGAATTTCTAGAAAAAGTTTTTGGAATTGAGCATGTTTGTATGTATGAGTGAGTTGGGTTTTGTCAATTTCGAGTGGAATTTGCAAGTAGACTTGTGTATGTAAAGTTGGAAGAATTTTATGGGATTCTATTGATTTTACAAGTTTAAAATCTGGTTGAGTTTAATTGTTCAATTTGGTTAATTGATTGCTCCTAATGAATGAAAAGTGTTTTTAGCATAATTAAAAGTATGTTTTGGATGCATGTGTTGAGTGGATTGACATTTGATGTTGGATTGTATGAGTTTGGGAAAAGATTGGCAAGAGGAGGGCTATTGAACTCGGAATCAGAGCATGGAACACGACTCTGTTGCGAGCGTGACAGAGTGTGCAGAATCGAGCTCTAGCTGAGGTGCTTTCTATCGCCAGTGCAACAAAGAGCTCGATAGCCGAGTGTCTGCCGGGCGGATCTTGTCCCGAGCGCGATAGTGGCCTACCTGCACTCTGTCGCGAGTGTGATCTATGTCGAGAGCACGATAGAGGTCAGTCTGCTTTTCCCCACTAGTGCGGTTGATCATCGAGAGCGCGTCCTTTGAGTGTGATCAGTCTCTGTAGCGAGCGAGACCGATCGTCACGAGCACAACCTTCCCCTGTTCTTCATATGTGTATTATTTCATTCACTTTGCATGGTTTCTCACTTGTAATTTATAAATGTTTTAATGTGTGAGTTATAATATGCTTTATTGTGTGACCTATAATTGAATTAATATTTTAGCCTGCAAGAGTCACGTAGTGGATAGATAGGCATGCCTATAGAGTTCTATTTGTTGTAGCCTATGCGTTTCTGGGACCCTAATCAGGTCCCTATGCGTTTGGGTCCTCACGATCCTCCATGTGTTTGGATCTTGTTTAAGATCCCTATGTGTTTTAGAAGAAAAGAAAGAAAGGAAAGGAATTATTTGTTTGTACCTTTGGGTCACTATACGTTCACTCGTTATGCACTTTATTGAGTTTGTAGGTGTAAATATGTGTTTGTCTGTTATGAAATTTATGTGAATTATCCAAATGACGTTATATCATATGTATGAGTGATGCTTTACTAATGAGTAGAATTGATGGTTATCCTGTAATACTTCAGTTATATGAATGTGCCATGTGAGTGCGATTTGCATTAACATCCACTGTGAGTGGTCGTTCATCTCTTGAATTTCCCCACTAAGCCATTGAGCTTAGCACGGGTATTTCATCCAGGCAGGTGTGGAAACGGTAGGAGATTTTGGGAGGTCAAGTTCGCAGCAGCCAAGGCTAACACAATAGGTTGGGCTCTTGTTTTAGTTTTAGGCTTTGTTTTTGTTTTGATGTAAAGCCTTTGGATATTGTAATTATGTAACTCTTGTAATATGCTCAGTTATGAAATTTTGTAAGACTTGAATCTGTATATAAGTAAAGATGTTATTGTAATGCAACTCAGTTATGTAAATATTTTTGTTTGTCAATGAAAGAGGAAATTTTGTTCCCCCATTTCTATTAACTGTACTTATGTATTTATGGATATGCATGTATTATATTAAATGTTTTACGTATGCTTTGTTTCTGTGTGGTAACAATGTAACACCCCCTACTCATACGTAGGCAATCCCATCCGATAAGGAGTGAGACACCGTATGAGTAAAGGTGTCACCAAACAGATATAAAGCAAATCATACATTCATTCATATCATACATACAGAAACATGAGATAATTAAAAACTTTAAGGAAAAGAAAGCAATAGCTGATCATAAATTAATATAACAAACCATTACAATAATGTTCTGATCAACTAGCTGAACCAAAAGATATTGCATAACCAATATATAAATACAAGAGCGGAAGCTATAACAAAACTGATACAGGAGAGTTCAATACAAAAAGAATCATTACAGATTACAAAAATTGAGCCCTACACTAAGACCTTCTGTGTTGGCTTGATGGCGGTGACTCTCTCAAAGCAAAACTCCTTCCACACCTGCACGGGTGAAAACACCGTGCTAAGCGATAAACGCTTAGTGGGGAAACACACATCAAAAATATATGGACGGCCATTCACAATGGTCGTCAAGGCAAAACACATACACAATGGCAAAATGCAATAGCTTTAACATAATTCATATAAACATGCTCACAATTTAAAACCATACAATCCGCATTTCAGATTCATATTCATTCCAGAATAATCAAACATATATCTCATCATTATACTCATTCAGATATCACATTTATATAGCCAATTCAGAACAGAGCAATTCAATTGAACACTTAATGAACACCTGCTGGCTCGAGGTAGTGGATAACGAGTGTACTGAAGGTACCTTACGGGTACGAATCGAATACTGAGGGTACCTCACAGGGGTACCTCACAGGTACAAATCAAAAGTCATTTCATTTTTATCAAAACACAATATTTTTACTGAGGGGACCTTAAACAAGATCCTAATACTGAGGGGTTCGCGAGGAACCAAACGGGGGACCTGATCGGGGTCCAAACTGAATTGAGGGCTGCAGCTAAAAGACTCTATTAGGCATGCCTAACTATCCACTTACTTGACTCTAGCAGGTTATGCGTCAATCAAATCATAATTCAGAGTGCAGAATAGAATTCATCTGAAGAATCATGGTATCACTCATATCAAAGCATATAAAACTATGACATGCATCATACAGCAGTATACGTC
The DNA here is from genome assembly GCA_947683425.1 of Excoecaria cochinchinensis. Lineage (NCBI taxonomy): Eukaryota > Viridiplantae > Streptophyta > Magnoliopsida > Malpighiales > Euphorbiaceae > Excoecaria > Excoecaria cochinchinensis. Next base: position 373,788 of record CANTUQ010000192.1, read on the forward strand.
CATTAAGAAGAAGTACGAAAATTCATTTTTGAGTTAAAACCGGGAAATTTCAGAAAATAGGCCAAACGGGGGTGACTAACAAGGTGGGCTGGTCACGGGTCGTGACTGGCATCACAACTCGTGACTGGCCTCCTTCACAAGCTGGTCACGAGTCATGACTGAGAGTCACGCCTCGTGACTGGCTTCTTCTTTTGCTGGTCACGCGACGTGACTTGTCCCTTTTCTCTTGCTGGTCACGAGTCGTGACGGGGAGTCACGTCTCGTGACTGGCTTCCTTCTTTTGGCTGGTCACGGGTCATGACTGAGAGTCACTACCCGTGACTGCCTACACTGGCCGGTCATGAGTTGTGACTGGGAGTCACGTCTCGTGACTTGCCTCTCTTGGCTGGTCACGAGTTGTGACTTGCAGTCACCACTCGTGACTGGCCTCTCCGGCTGGTAACGAGTCATGACTGGGAGTCGTCTCGTGACTGGCCTCTCTTCTTGGCTAGTCACGCGACAAGCTTCTGGAAATGGGGAAATTCAACAGTAACGCGATTTTCCCATTTCCAGAATTCCCAGAACTCAAAAATCAATCCCAAATTTGATTCAAAACTTTACAAACCTGTTCCTAGTTCCCAGAAGACATCTCATACAGCAAAAACAAGATAATTGCAACTTAATTCGGAAATTAAAATAACCAAATCAAGCATAATTTCATTCAAGTTCTTCAAAAACACAAACCCTAAAAATAACAGTAAACTCAAAATCAAACAATCTTATCAAACAGATCCCAAACCTGAATTCTAAGCTTCACTTCACTTAGCTCCACTACTCCCAGCAATCTCCTTGCCCTTGGGATCGCGAGGAGCCACAGCTAAGCAACGACACATCGAAGAACAACCAAAATAAAACCCTAAGTTAAATCTAAACTCAAAGAAGAAGAAGATGAAAACAAATGGAAAAGAAAGATGAGGAATGCCATGACTTACCAAGGAGGATGAAAAGGGATGATTAATTCCACCAACAAGGCTTGAATCCACACTAGGGTTCTTGGAGAAAAGAAAAGGAAGAAGAAGATGCGAAGAGGGAAGAACGTGAAGAAAGGCAGATTCTGTATTTTTCCCTTCTTCTTTCTTTTTCTTTTTCTTTTCTTTTGCCCTAAACATGTGTCAATTTCCTATTGGTGAAACTAATCACTCACACCAACTAGACATGCACCACACACACCCAATACACTCCCAACTAATGCACACCCTACAATGGTATGAACTCACACACTATGCATTCCCAACTTATAACACCTTAATATGATATGCTCAAGTGCACACAACTATTTCCCAATTAATTCCTACACTAATGTCATACATATAACCATATGCTAATAAACCCCAAAAACATGCATTTTACTAAAATACCCTCAAGATATGCTGAACACATGCGAATGCTTACATATACAGACAGGCTCATTCTACTAGGGGGCAAACGGGGTGTGACAACTCTCCCCTACTAAAAGGAATTTTGTCCTCGAAATTCTCACCTTAACTGAACAACTGCGGATACTGAGCTCTCATTGACTCTTCCGGTTCCCAAGTCGCTTCCTCGACTCCATGATGGTTCCATAACACTTTAACCAAAGGGATCTGCTTACTCCTCAACTGCCTTACCTCTCGAGCTAAAATAGCTCGCGGTTCCTCATCAAAGGAAAAATCCAGCTGAACCTGAATATCCTGAACCGAAAGAACATGAGAAGGATCTGTCCTATATCGACGAAGCATCCAAACATGGAACACATCGTGCAACTTTGCTAACTCCATCGGTAAAGCCAATCTATAGGCTACAGGTCCAACCTTACCCAAAATCTCATAAGGACCAATGAAACGAGGACTAAGCTTGCCTTTCTTCCAAAACCGAAGCACTTTCCTCCAAGGTGAAACTTTAAGGAAAACCTTATCCCCGATCTCAAATTGCACGTCTTTCCTCTTCAAGTTGGCATAAGACTTTTGTCGATCCTTGGCCGCCTTCAAATTCCGCTGCACAACTCTGATCTTTTCTTCAGTATCTCTAACCAACTCTTGCCCAATCACTGATCTCTCGGATAGCTCGGTCCAACAAACCGGAGTCCTACACTGACGACCATACAAAGCCTCATATGGTGCCATACCAATGCTCGACTGAAAACTATTGTTGTAGGCAAACTCCATCAGCGATACATATCTATCACAACTACCCGGAAAATCCAAAGTACAAGCCCTCATCATATCCTCCAGAATCTGAATGACCCGCTCTGACTGACCATCTGTCTGAGGGTGAAACGCTGTGCTGAAGTTCAACTTAGTGCCCAAAGCTCTCTGCAACTCCTTCCAAAACTTGGAAGTGAACCTCAGATCCCGGTCTGAAACTATGGATAAAGGCACACCATGCAACTGAGCTATCTCATCCACATAGATACTAGCCAATCTATCCATCGAGTAGTCCACTCTGACTGGCAGAAAGTGAGCTGATTTTGTAAGCCGATCCACTATTACCCAAACTGAGCCATGTTTCCTCTGAGTCAAAGGCAAACCGGATACAAAGTCCATGGCGATATCATCCCACTTCCACTTAGGAACGGATAAAGGCGTAAGCAATCCCGAAGGAACCTGATGCTCGGCCTTTACCTGCTAACAAGTCAAGCACTTGGAAACAAAATCCACGATGTCTCTCTTCATACCGGACCACCAATAAAACTGTTTCATGTCCCGATACATCTTCTCACTGCCAGGATGCATAGTAAAGACTGTACTATGCGCCTCACTCATAAACTGTCTCCTCAAATCCTCAGACTCTGGCACACACAAGCGATCTTTGAACATAAGCACTTCATCCTGAACTGAGAACTCTGACTGCTTACCCGATCTAACCTCTTGCACAATCCGCTAAAGCCTCTGATCATCCCTTTGAGCATCCACAATCCTCTGTCTCAAGGTAGGCTTCACACGCAACTGAGCAAGCAAAGCCCCATCTGAACCGTCTAAGGAACAAGGCTGAAACTGACTTCCGACTCAAAGCATCAGCGACTACATTGGCCTTACCAGGATGGTAATCCACAATGCAGTCGTAGTCCTTAAACAACTCAAGCCAACGACGCTATCTCATGTTCAACTCTTTCTGTGTGAGAAAGTACTTCAAGCTCTTGTGGTCCGAAAAGATCCTACACTTTTCCCCATACAGATAATGACGCCAAATCTTCAAAGCAAAGATCACAGCCACGAACTCTAGATCAAGCGTCGGATAGTTCCTCTTATGTGGCTTTAACTGTCGACAAGCATAAGCCACGACCTTACCTTCTTGCATCAAAACGCATCCAAGTCCAACACCCGAAGCATCACTATAAATGACAAACTCTTTACCCGAGATGGGTTGAGTAAGAATAGGAGCCTCAACTAGCAACTGCTTCAACTGATCAAAACAGGCCTGGCATCTATCCGACCACTCAAATCTGACCCCTTTCCTCAACAATCTAGTCATTGGAGCGGCAATCACAGAAAAGCCCTTAACAAACCGACGTAGTAACCTGCCAAACCAAGGAAACTTCTCACTTCCTGAACATTTCTAGGCGCTTTCCAATCAACTATCGCCTCAATCTTGGCCGGATCTACCTGAATACCCCTAGTTGAAACAATGTGACCCAAGAATGACACATCTCGTAGCCAGAAATCACACTTGCTAAGCTTGGCAAACAACTGGTGCTCTCTCAACATCTGCAAAACCAATCGGAGATGCTCCTCATGCTCACTCTCATCCTTAGAATACACCAAGATATCATCAATGAACACTACTACAAATCGATCTAAGTATGGCCTAAACACACGGTTCATCAAATCCATAAAAGCCGCTGGAGCATTGGTCAAACCAAACGGCATCACAAGAAACTCATAGTGACCATACCAAGTCCGAAATGCAGTCTTAACCACATCTGCATCCTGAACTCGCAGCTGATATTACCCTGATCGAAGATCTATCTTGGAAAAGACACCTGCTCCTCGAAGCTGATCAAACAAATCTTCAATCCTAGGCAACGGATACCTATTCTTCGCTGTGACCTTATTAATCTGCCTGTAGTCGTTACACATCCGCAAAGATCCATCTTTCTTCTTGACAAACAGAACTGGAGCTCCCCAAGGATATATGCTAGGTCGAATAAACCCCTAATCCAATAGCTCTTGTAGCTGAGTCTTAAGTTCCCTCAACTCTACAGGAGCTATCCGATAAGGTGCTTTCGAAATAGGAGTGGTACCTGGCATAATCTCAATGGACAACTCGACCTCTCTCTCAGGAGGCAAACCTGGCAACTCACTCGGGAACACATCACTAAACTCCCGCACAACAGGGATGTCCTCAATCTGAACCTGATCTCTCTTAGAATCCAACACAACTGCTAGAAAAGCCTCACAACCTTTCCTGATAAACCTCTTGGCTTGCATCGCAGAAATCACATTATTCAAAGAACTAGCACCCAAGCCTTTCATAAACACAGGAGACTGACCTCTATCCCGAAGTACAACCGTCTTCCTATGGCAATCAACTACAACCCAATGCTTACCCAACCAGTCCATACCCAGAATCAGATCAAACTCTCTGAAAGGCAACTCAATCAAATCCGCAGGAAGCACAACTCCCTCAACCATCAAAGGACAACTCCTAAAGACTCTACTCACACTGACACTATGCCCTAATGGACTAGTCACACATATCTCATAATCTAACTGATCAACCACATGCAACTTATCAACAATTTTATCTGTGCACAAGTATGAGTGTGTGGAACCAGGGTAGTTAGAGCATACAATTCAGTGTCGTGGAGTAGGAACTTACAAGCAATAACATCAGGTGCATCCTGCTCCTCTCTGGCTCTCACAGCATAAGCTCTAGCTGCAACAGGCAACTCACGATCCACTGTCTCTAATGCAGCACCCTCTCTAGGTCAACCACCTCGGCCTCTACCACGGGTAGCCTGAGAAGCATTCAAACCAACCCTACTGGCCTCTCTCTGGGAACCTAAATCCTCATGCAATCTCAGAACTCCCACACCTGAAGCACGCACCGGAGAGCCACCTACACTCACCCCGATGAGTCTTACTGCAATGAGGACAAACTGATGAAGTCTCTGATCTACCAACTCTACCAGAACCTTACACAGCTGCAGAACCCTATCTCCTACCTCTGGAAGCTGGGCCAGATGATGACTCATCCTGTGGGTTCCTCGATCTCTTACCCGAGGATGAAGAAGATCCTCCACGAGAAGGGTTCCTCCTCTAAGCCCTCTCTCTCAGCACAGTCTCAGATCTCTCAGCCCTCACAGCAGCCTCCACAATCTGATAGTAACTCACCCCAGGCATGCACATCAAAGAAATTAAAGCAATCTTCAAAGACTCATTCAACCCCGCTTTAAAATGCTTGCATCTGAAATCATCTGTCATAACCCCACGCGGAGCATAGTGAGATAAACGGTTGAACTCTTTCTCATAATCTGAAACTGACAAAGTCCTCTGCCTCAAGCTCAAAAACTGCGCCCATCTAGCATCTCTATAAGTCTGAGTAATATACTTCTTTGTGAACTCACCCTCAAAGAACTCCCAAGTGATCAGATCCGGTAGCTGAGGATGTCTGCAAACCAATTCCCACCATTCAAAAGCGGACCCTTGCAGTAAAACTAGTGCACACTCAGCCTGCTGGTCGGGAGGACACCGAATCTCTCTCAGAGCACGCTTCACTTTATCTAACCACTTCTCAGCCATCTCAGACTCATCCAAACCGGTACCATAGAAATCTTCCACACCTGCCATTCTCAAGTTCTCCATAGGGGCTCTAGGAGCAGTCACTCTCTCCAAAACCCTAGCCATGTCCTGATGCAATCTAAACATAGCCTCAAAAGGCATGGCTGCGGCCTCGGGCTGGACCCTAGCATGCTGAGCCGACACAGAAATTGATGGATCTACAGCTTGAGGGTTCACACTCTCGGCAGACTCCTCAAGTGATCCACGAGAGAATTAGAAGCCATCTAGACAAACAAGAAACACCCGCATCAGCCAACACAGATCTAGACACATACACATCTAAGCAAATCAACACAACAACACCCAGAAACGCCTAAACCTGGCTCTGATACCAAAAACTGTAACACCCCCTACTCATACGTAGGCAATCCCATCCGATAAGGAGTGAGACGCCGTATGAGTAAAGGTGTCACCAAACAGATACAAAGCAAATCATACATTCATTCATATCATACATACAGAAACATGAGATAATTAAAAACTTTAAGGAAAATAAAGCAATAGCTGATCATACATTAATATAACAAACTATTACAATAATGTTCTGATCAACTAGCTGAACCAAAAGATATTACATAACCAAAATATAAATACAAGAGCGGAAGCTATAACAAAACTGATACGGGAGAGTTCAAAACAAAAAGAATCATTACAGATTACAAAAATTTAGCCCTACACTAAGACCTTCTGTGTTGGCTTGATGGCGGTGACTCTCTCAAAGCAAGACTCCTTCCGCACCTGCACGGGTAAAAACACCGTGCTAAGCGATAAACGCTTAGTGGGGAAACACACATCAAAAATATATGGTCGGCCATTCACAATGGTCGTCAAGGCATAACACATACACAATGGCAAAATGCAATAGCTTTAACATAATCCATATAAACATGCTCACAATTTAAAACCATACAATCCGCATTTCAGATTCATATTCATTCCAGAATAATCAAACATATATCTCATCATTATACTCATTCAGATATCACATTTATATAGCCAATTCAGAATAGAGCAATTCAATCGAACACTTAATGAACACCTGCTGACTCGAGGTAGTGGATAACGAGTGTACTGAAGGTACCTTACGGGTACGAATCGAATACTGAGGGTACCTCACAGGTAAAAATCAAAAGTCATTTCATTTTTATCAAAACACAATATTTTTACTGAGGGGACCTTAAACAAGATCCTAATACTGAGGGGTTCGCGAGGAACCAAACGGGGGACCTTATCGGGTCCAAACTGAACTGAGGGCTGCAGCTAAAAGACTCTATTAGGCATGCCTAACTATCCACTTACTTGACTCTAGCAGGTTATGCGTCAATCAAATCATAATTCAGAGTGCAGAATAGAATTCATCTGAAGAATCATGGTATCACTCATATCAAAGCATATAAAAGTATGACATGCATCATACAGCAGTATAAGTCCATTAAGAAGAAGTACGGAAATTCATTTTTGAGTTAGAACTGGGAAATTTCAGAAAATAGGCCAAACGGGGGTGACGAACAAGGTGGGCTGGTCACGGGTCGTGACTGGCATCACAACTCGTGACTGGCCTCCTTCACAAGCTGGTCACGAGTCGTGACTGAGAGTCACGTCTTGTGACTGGCTTCTTCTTTTGCAGGTCACGCGACGTGACTTATCCCTTTTCTCTTGTTGGTCACGAGTCGTGACGGGGAGTCACGTCTCATGATTGGCTTCCTTCTTTTGGCTGGTCACGGGTCGTGACTGGGAGTCACTACCCGTGACTGCCTACACTGGCCGGTCACGAGTCGTGACTGGGAGTCACGTCTCGTGACTGGCCTCTCTTGGCTGGTCACGAGTTGTGACTTGCAGTCACCACTCGTGACTGGCCTCTCTGGCTGGTCACGAGTCGTGACTGGGAGTCACGTCTCGTGACTGGCCTCTCTTCTTGGCTAGTCACGCGACAAACTTCTGGAAACGGGGAAATTCAACAGTAACGCGATTTTCCCATTTCCAGAATTCCCAGAACTCAGAAATCAATCCCAAATTTGATTCAAAACTATACAAACCTGTTCCTAGTTCCCAGAAGACATCTCATACAGCAAAAACAAGATAATTGCAACTTAATTCGGAAATTAAAAACCAAATCAAGCATAATTTCATTCAAGTTCTTCAAAAACACAAACCCTAAAAATTACAGTAAACTCAAAATCAAACAATCTTATCAAACAGATCCCAAACCTGAATTCTAAGCTTCACTTCACTTAGCTCCACTACTCCCAGCAATCTCCTTGCCCTTGGGATCGCGAGGAGCCACAGCTAAGCAACGACACATCGAAGAACAACCAAAATAAAACCCTAAGTTAAATCTAAACTCAAAGAAGAAGAAGATGAAAACAAATGGAAAACAAAGATGAGGAATGCCATGACTCACCAAGGAGGATGAAAAGGGATGATTAATTCCACCAACAAGGCTTGAATCCACACTAGGGTTCTTGGAGAAAAGAAAAGGAAGAAGAAGATGCGAAGAGGGAAGAACGTGAAGAAAGGCAGATTCTGTATTTTTCCCTTCTTCTTTCTTTTTCTTTTTCTTTTCTTTTGCCCTAAACATGTGTCAATTTCCTATTGGTGAAACTAATCACTCACATCAATTAGACATGCACCACACACACCCAATACACTCCCAACTAATGCACACCCTACAATGGTATGCACTCACACACTATGCATTCCCAACTTATAACACCTTAATATGATATGCTCAAGTGCACACAACTATTACCCAATTAATTCCTACACTAATGTCATACATATAACCATATGCTAATAAACCCCAAAAACATGCATTTTACTAAAATACCCTTATGATATGTCGAACACATGCGAATGCTTACACATACAGACAGGCTCATTCTACTAGGGGGCAAACAGGGTGTGACAAACAACCCTTGCCTATTAAGACACTCACTTCTCTACGGAGGGTGAGCTTCCCTATGTATAGGTAAGGGGTGTTACATGCATCGCATGCACGCTGAGGGGCGGCCAGGCCGTCCCTCGCCTGCCCTACCCGCCCTTTGCTGCCAGTGGCCCTCTGTGCGCCATTTCCGGCTGAAACGCATTTTTTGTGGTTTTTTTGATATTTAATTCATTTTTAAAGGGATTTTAAAGGTTTTTTCCATTTCAAAATTAAAGATGGGAATTCAATTGACTTAATTGCTTAAAAAATTGGATTTTTGGGGAGAGGGATATAAAAATGGATGATTTTAGGGAGAAAAAGGGGAAGAGCTTGAAACTTGATTTTTTCAGAATTTTTGAGAGATAAAAAACGAATTTTCTTCTTGATTTTTCTTGTGGAAATCTTGGGTTTATGATCAAAGAACAATACTTGGGGTAGAGAAATCAATTCTCTCTTCTTAAGATTGTAAATTTCTTCTTTTATTCAAATAATTTTTTGAGTTTTTAGAGAGAGAAGCTTATTCTTTGTTCTTATTTTTTTAATTTGATTTTTTTAATCTGATTTTTTGTGGATTTTGACATGGAAAATAATTTGAAATTCAATTTCTCCAGATCGATAATTCTGAAGGTAAATTTCTAGGCTCAATTATAATTTTTATTTATTTTTTTCTTTATTTTTCAACCATTGTTGCACATCTTGAATATTATTTTATATGATCAATTTATTTGATTTATTTTTTTTGCTTATCATTTAAGTTAATTTAGTTATTTTTCATATCAATATAACATAAAATCATGTAAAATCACATAAAACTACAAGTTTTACATTGAGTTTGGAAGAAAAGTTGAAGTAGGAGTTCCTGTCTCCTTCCTTCCTCCGAGGGGCGGGAAGAAGGTGAGGGGTGACCTACCTGCCCCTCGTGGCTAGGCCTCCCCTTACCCTTATTTTTGTCTTTTATGCCCCCCTTTTAACCCTTTTTCATCCCATTTTTGGTGTTTTTCAATCCATATTTTGTGTGGTATTTTTTTTGTATGATTTTAATTTTATTTTATCATGTAATATTTATTTTTGTTATTTTGCATGATAATGTATATTATTATTATTATTATTATTATTATTATTATTATTATTATTATTATTATTATTATTATTATTATTATTTTAATTAATTAATTTTTAAATTTATTTGCTAACATTAATTTTTATTTTGTTTTTATTATCTACAATTCTTATTTTTTCTTATGTGAGCATTTTCAATGGCAAATGGGGATCCATGGACATTCAGAGGCATCATTTTGGTTGGATTTGTCATTTCTCTTTATATTTTTGTTATTTTACATTATTTTTTATTTATTTTACTATGTAATTTGTAATAAATATAATTTATTTTATGCACGTTAAAAAGAAAGTCACAAAAAAATATTTTACTAACAAATTGAGTTTTTTCTAATAAAGTGGGAGCAATATCCTAATTTTTAAGCAATAAAATCTAATTTTTAAAAAAAGAAGAGTTAATTTTCCTCAAATTGAGATCACTCATCCCGATTTTCTTAAAAATAACTCTTCAAATTTTTAGTGTGCATGCAGGAACCAATGTTCTTATTTTAAATAATACCCCGCTTTGTGTATGAATTTTATTTACGTTGTTTTAATTTTTATTTTATTTTAGGGGATTGTATTTTTGTCCCAATTTTATCTTTTATTTTATTTTGTCATTTACATTATTATTTTATCATTTTTTTTGTAACACCCCATACCTATACGTAAGGGAACTTACCCGCAAGGAGTGTGTACCCGTATAGATAAGTGCGTTACTAGCCAAAACATACATACGAACATAACAAGAGTGGAAAAGAAACATTCAGAATACAATAAATTAAGACTTATAACACACTAATGGGCCAATAGAAAATCTCATTTCATATATCAAAATATTCTTTACAAAGGAGTACATTATCCTTACAAAATTACATAAATTACATACTTGAAATATTTACAAAATCTAATACATTACAAAATGTTACATCAGAATACAAAAATACAAAAGACAAGCTATATAAATATATAATCTCTCTAATGTGTTGGCTCTGACTGCTGTGGATCAAACTCCTCAAAAACTCGGATAGGTTCCACACCTGCACGGATAAAACATCCGTGCTAAGCGATAACACTTAGTGGGAAAAACAAAATATTGATGACCATTCACAGTGGCCGTCAAGGCAAAACACATACATATAGCACATACAACAGTATACAATTATTCATATAAAACATATCACTTATAACATACTTTACATACAAGAGTAATTTAACGTAGTCACAATCATGTCTCAACATAAAACAAGGTCGCATTTATAAGAGAATCAATTATATGCCTGCAAACTCAGAGTAGCTGTAATGCCCCAATACCCCTCGGGAGGAATATCGGGATGCTACACTCACAAGACACATATAAACTAAAGCGGAAGCTATAAAGAAGAACACACGGTAGCGGAAGTAGAAGCAATAAAATCAAGCACAGACTAATAGAAGTGGAGGCAACTCAAAAGTAACATATACTTATATTACAGAACTTAAAACATATACATATACAAAATCATTACATGCCATATATCAGAATTATATGCTCTCACACTTATACAAAACGCTATATAGGAGTCCTATACAAAAGGAAATATAACTAATACAAAAGAATCACTTCGAAGACAACTCCTAGTGGCCAGCAGATGGAGACTCTCGCTTAGAACGAAACCTGCAAACCTACATGAAAACAAACATCCATGCTAAGCGATAACGCTTAGTGGGGATGAACAGAAGCAAAGGACTTCCAAAGAAGTCACAGCAAAACATAGCACATGCATAGCAATAAAAGATACATGAATCAAAATCCAAAAGCTTATCACATACGTAGCAAGCATGATAGCATAATACTCAAGGTCAAAGTAGATTCGAAAACAATAACAATTGCTAACACTTAGAAGTAATAGAACATACAACCGATACAAAATTTCTCATTTCACATGTACAAGAATACATCACAAAGATAGCCTGAGATCGTGATTATGGCGGATACGGGTAATAGAATACTGGCTAACAGTATCAGAAGATTGAAGTCTAAGATTTCAGAAGACTGAATTTTAAAAGCTTGAATATAAAAGACCGAAGTCTAGTTTTCAAAAGACCGAAGTCTAAAACTTTAACCCATACGGGTTGACTGGAGCAGCTGCTAAACTCTAACCCTTAATAAGCATGCTTATCTATGCACTACCTAGACCGATCAGGCTGGACAACATTCAAGTCACAATATCATACACACAACATTTCCCCAAGAATCCCATCAAGGATACAAACCAAACCACTCATATACTAGTCAAGTAAATCATCACATAGCTTATGCAAATATATATATATAAGAAGATACAAATACATAAGCTAAAAATACATGAACATTCATAGACAATGCAAATACTAATATTCCATACTAAAACATAACATTTAGCATGTCACAACCCTCATTGAATGATGTTATACAAGGCTAAAAATGATACCCATACCCATGCATAACATTTATGTATGAACAATTATTCAAAGTGCAAGACAGGGTACCTCACGGTCACAACTAATCTGGTTGTCACCGTGACATACAATAGATACAAAACAGAATGCAAATTAGGGTACCTCATGGTCATGACCACTTGGTTGTCACCATGACATACCTCACACTGAACGAGGCAGAAAGTAAACATGGGTATCTCACGATCACAACCACTTTAGTTGTCATCGTGACATACCACACACTTTCTAGGCAGAAAGAAACCTTGTGTACCTCAGCGTCATAACCACTTTAGTTGTCACCGTAACATACCACACACTTTTCAGGAATAAGTATTTCTTGCATACCTTATGGTCACAATAGCATGGTTGTCACCGTGACCTATGAAGAATTGCCAAGACACAGCTGTGTCTTACCAAAACACAGCTGTGCCAACTGCAACACAAACCATCCCATCAAAAACACATGCCTTTCAAATGCACAAAACTAAACATACACAATAACTATGCTCAAAACAGAGTCTAAGATCATCAAACTTCAACTAACAACACATGCATATAACCAAAACCATCCATATCAAAACATGCATCAAATATACAATCACAACTAAAGAGCACACGATCCCAAACCTCTAGGAGCAGTTGAAATACCCAAATCAGACCTTATCCTTGCCCTTTTCAATCCTTCTTCTATCCTTAGCTTCTTATAAAACCTAATCAAAACACAATCCCTTAATGCGAATTCTCAAACAACAAACCAAAAAGAAAAGGGGTAGAAGCAGAAATTCAACCCAAAAACACTTACCTCTCAACTTTAATCCTTGTCTAAACTCTTCAATTAATCCAATTCAAAATGCAAAAATCCAAACACAAGTAAACAACCCAAAGAGATGAAGGAGAGAAAGGGAAACCCTGGAACACAATAGAGGAAAGAGAAAAACTACATGCAAAGCAAATAGGGACAGGAAATCCCACCAACTTACCCTTATATTGCATGTCCAAGTCCATGTGGCATAACCATAACAAGCCACTAGTCAAACACAGCCTTAAGTCCCACTCGCATGCAAAGTTTCCTCTTGAGTCCATGGCAAATCTCACTTAAGTCCCTCAAGTCATTTCTTCCTTCAAACAACTTAAATTCCTTACAATTAAGTCCTAAACAAAATACTTAAACTCATACAAATTTAGAATTAACACCACTAATTCTACTAAGGTACAAATCGGGATGTTACAATTCTCTCCTCCTTAAGAAATTTTTTCCTCAAAATTTCACCCGATACCAAACAGATAACAATACACTTACAATAATAGAACTCATATTAATCAAACTTTAAAAAATTGGGAACTTACCAGAAGGACCCACTTGTTCATCTTCTTTTTCTCTGATTATGGCGAAACACCAAGCTGGACCCCCTGAAGGTATTGGTTTCTCGACCGTCTCCGATGGTTCTTGCATTGCTTGCCCTCTTCATCTACCTCTTCTAGCAGATCCAGTCACTCCCATGTTACCCTTACTTTCTGGCTGAACTGAACATTCCCTCAAATCCGGGCAATTGGCCAGCATATGCTCCATGCTGACACATCAAAAACGTGCTCCAAAAAGCCTCCTACAAGTGCCCCAATGGAACCTCTCACAGTGCTCACACTTGGGCACTATACTTCCCTTACTTGATGGTGCCAAAACACTATCCTTCAATACCAGCTAACGACGTGATCCTTGGGTAACCTGCCTACTTGTAGCTTCTTGCGAATTCTTAACCCTCGGCACACCACTATCATTTGCTTTTCTCTTAAGTTCCTTATGCTGGTTAATCACTTCAGACTCTTCTAACTTTATTGCTACCGAAACCAATTTGTAGTAACCTACTGAATGCATGAAAGTCATAGTTGAAAGAGGACCTTTGATGCTCTCCTGTAACCCGTCTTTAAGCTGACGACACTTGAATTCCTCAATTAGCAACAAATCTGGCACATACTTACTTAACCCACTGAATTCCTTCTCATAATCACTTACTATTCTACCTCAAACTCATGAATTCCTTCCACCTAGCTTCTCGGTAGGCTTTGGTCACATATCTCTTCTCAAACTCTTGCACAAAATAATCACATGTCATCTCTATAGGTTGCTGGGGGGTTCCTTAGCACCAGCTTCCACCAATCATAAGCCGAACCTTGCAAAAGGGACACTACACAATTAACCCTCTGATCTAATGGGCAATTTATCTCTTGCAAAATTCTACCCGTCTTCTCTAACCAATACTCGGCTATGTCTAAATGATCTAAAGTTGTACCACTAAATTCCTCTGCCCCTCTTCTTCTAATCAAATCAGTTGGGGCCTTAGGGGCAGTTAACCTCTCAATCAATTGCATCATTCCTTGCATCAGTATCGGATCACCATAAGCTGGACCCATACCTTCAGCCCGAGGTCTCTCTTGTGTTGGCTGATTAACCCTCGCAAGATTAACAGTACCTACCGTCTCACCTATCTCTTCACTGGGATCAGACTCTATCTAAACTCTACACAAGATAACATCTCCATTAGGCCACGACTCTAGACAGATTCACACACATCTAAACATATTATAGACCGGAATCATCTAACCAGGGCTCTAATACCACAACCTATAACTCCCCAATACCCCTTGGGAGGAATATCAGGATGCTACACGCGCAAGACACATACAAACTAAAGCAGAAACTATAAAGAAGAACACACGGTAACGGAAGCGGAAGCAATAAAATCAAGCACAAACTAATAGGAGCGGAGGCAACTCAGAAGTAACATATACTTATATTACAGAACTTAAAACGTATACATATTCAAAATCATTACATGCCATATATCAGAATTATATGCTCTCACACTTATACAAAATGCTATACAAGAGTCCTATACAAAAGGAAATATATCTAATACAAAACAATCACTTCGAAGACAACCCTTAGTGGCCAGCAGATGGAGACTCTCGCTCAGAACGGAACCTGCAAACCTACACGGAAACAAACATCCATGCTAAGCGATAACGCTTAGTGGGGATGAACAGAAGCAAAGGACTTCTGAAGAAGTCATAGCAAAACATAACACATGCATAGCAGTAAAAGATACATGCATCAAATTCCAAAAGCTTATCACATATGTAGCTAGCATGATAGCACAATACTCAAGGTCAAAGCAAATTCGAAAGCAATAATAATTGCTAGAACTTAGAAGTAACAGAACATACAACCGATACAAAATTTCTCATTTCACATGTACAAGAATACATCACAAAGATAGCCTGAGATCATGACGATGGTGGATACGGGTAACAGAATACTAGCTAGAAGTATCAGAAGACCGAAGTCTAAGATTTCAGAAGACCGAAGTCTAGTTTTCAGAAGACCGAAGTCTAAAACTTTAACCTAGACGGGTCGACAGGAGCAGCTACTAAACTCTAATCCTTAATAAGCATGCTTATCTATCCACTACCTAGCCCGATCAGGCTGGGTAGCATTCAAGTCACAATATCATACACTCAACATTTCACCAAGAATCCCATTATGGATACAAACCAAACCACTCATGTACTAGTCAAGTAAATCATCACATAGCTTATGCAAATATATATATAAGAACATACAAATACATAAGCTAAAAATGCATGAACATCCATAGACAATGCAAATACTAATATTCCATACTAAAACAAAACATTTAGCATGTCACAACCCTCATCGAATGATGTATACAAGGTTAAAAATTATACCTATACCCATGCATAACATTTATGTTTGAACAATTATTCAAAGTGCAAGACAGGGTACCTCACGGTCACAACCATTCTAGTTGTCACCGTGAAATACCATAGATGCAAAATAGACTGCAAACTAGGGTACCTCACGGTCACGACCATTTGGTTGTCACCGTGACATACCTCACACTGAACGGGTCAGAAAATAAACATGGGTATCTCAAGGTCACAACCAGTTTGGTTATCACCGCGACATACCACACACTTTCTAGGCAGAAAGCAACCTTGGGTATCTCACAGTCACAACCACTTTGGTTGTCACCGTGACATACTACACACTTTTCAGGCAGAAGCATTTCTTGCATATCTCATGGTCACAACCACATGGTTGTCACCGTGACCTATGCAGAATTGCCAAGACACAGCTGTGTCTTACCAAAACATAGCTGTGCTAACTGTACCACAACCCATCCCAACAAGAACACATGCCTCTCAAATGCACAAAACTAAACATGCACAATAACCATGCTCAAAACAGAGTCTAAGATCATCAAACTTCAACTAACAACACATGCATATAACCAAAACCCATCCATATCAAAATATGCATCAAATACACAATCACAACTAAAGAGCACATGATCCCCAACCTCTAGGAGTAGCCCAAATACCCAAATCAGACCTTGTCCATGCCCTTTTCAATCCTTCTTCTATCCTCAGCTTCTTGCAAAACCCAATCAAAACACAATCCCTTAATCCAAATTCTCAAACAACAAACCACAAAGAAAAGGGGTGGAAGCAGAAATTCAACCCAAAAACACTTCCCTCTTAACTTTAATCCTTGTCTAAACTCTTCAATTAATCTAATTCAAAATGCAGAAATCCAAACACAAGTAAACAACCCAAAGAGATGAAGGAGAGAAAGGGAAACCGTGGAGCACAATAGAGGAAAGAGAAAAACTACATGCAAAGCAAATGGGGATGGGAAATCCCACTAACTTACCCTTATATTGCATGTCCAAGTCCATATGGCATCACCACAACAAGCCACTAGTCAAACACAGCCTTAAGTCCCACTCACGTACAAAGTTTCCTCTTGAGTCCACGGCAAATCTCACTTAAGTCCCTCAAGTTCGTTCTTCCTTCAAACAACTTAAATTCCTTACAATTAAGTCCTAAAAAAAATACTTAAACTCATACAAATTTAGAATTAACACCACTAATTCTACTAGAGTGCAAATCGGGATGTTACAGTAGCGGATAATTAGTGAACACTGGGTACCTGTGGGTACGAACAAAAGCAACTTCCTTCATTTTCATACAAGAACATTTTCACTAGGGATCTTAAAAAAGATCCAAACACATCAGGATCATGAGGACCCAAACGGTGACCTGATTAGGGTCGAAAACACTAAGGGGCTGCAGCTTACAAAACTCTATAGGCATACCTGTCTATCCAATAACTTGACTCTTGTAGGCTAGGCATAATTAACACACTAAATGCATTTTAAAGATATTGAATAACATGGTAATTCACTCATAAAAGCAATTACAATACATGAGAGAGTAATCATGTAAAAAGTACAAAACCAATAACCTAAAGGAACAGGGGACTATCGCGCTCGCAACAGTAGGGGTGAAAAAGCTTCCGTCGTGGTCACAATAAAAGGGGCAAGGAAGATCACTATTGTGTTCGCGTGCAAGGATGCTCTTGCGACATCCACCACACCTACACAAGCTCGGCAACCGAGTTCTCTATCATTCTCATGATCGAGGTCGCACTCGCGACAGAGGCAATTCATTGGCAAGAGCTCGGATGACCTAGCTCTAAGCTCGGTAGCCAAACTCTCTGTCGCGCTTGCGACCAAAGTAGCACTCGCGAAAGAGGCACTTCACACTTGGAGCTTTAATTGCCAAGCTCTGTTGCACTTGCGATGCTTGTCGCGCTCATGACAGAGTTGATTTTCTAGCTCTAACAGCCAAAAATCTGTAGAAATCTCAATCCCCAATCATCCCTAGCAAGCAATTCAACCCAAGAAACTTCCACATAAACATCAATGGGCATTTTAAACATGTTGTACAACATAAAACACACATTTTACACTAATTAATCATGGATTAACCCAACAAAATAAATAATTCCATCAAAAGTTCTTCACACCCAGATTTTTACCCAAACTCATGTAAAATCATACCCTAAATTCACTTTCACTTTCATAGTCACCAAACCCACTTAAATTCCACAATACACACTTCAATCAAACATACATATATACACTTTCACACTCAATTTCCAGAAATTAAAACAACAGTTCAATGATAGATCAAATTATATAATCACTAGCAAATTCCCAAACCTCAAATCCTAAGCTCCTTAAATGTCAATTGGCGGCACTATTACCGACAATCTACTTTTCTTTTGGATCCTTAGGAGGCAACATTGATCAATCAAAGCCAAAACACACAAAACTGAAAACCCTAAATACATAAACACACACAACAACGGGAAACACAAAAAGGAAAGAGGAAGAAGAAGAAGAAGAACAACAACAACAACAACAATAACAAAACTTACTGAATTAGCTCTAGAATTTGCCAAACTTGAACACAAATCACCAACTCAAAGAGATGCAAGTGAGCAAAGAGGAAGAGGAAAAGCAAAGAAGAAGGATAGGTGTGGAAGAGGAAATGGGAGAGAGGGGCAGATTTGCTCTCTCTCTCTCTCATTTTCTCTCTCCAACGCTTATAAAGCCACTTTCTTGCCCCTTGTCATAAGATTGTGGTGAATTTGGCAAATTCCCTTCTAATAATTTTTATTCTCCTAACCATAACAATACACCGTATAATAAAATAAATAACATGCAATTATGCCTAACTTAAAAAATCATGCTAAGACACTATAACACACACACACAATCTCAAAACTACTAGGGTGGGAATTGGGGTGTTACATTTTTTATGCTTGATATGCGCATTAATTTTAATGCATGATGTGTGAAAAAGAGATGGAAATTAAATAATTTAAAAACTCATTTATAATTAACTAACACATTAATAAAAGTAAATTTCTGAACTACTCTCTGGTTTAGACCCTGAGATTAGACGAACTTTTCCAATTTCTTGTAAATTGGGTGGCGACTCCAAAATACCTCAAAGGTGCCTATAGGTTTCATGGGATTATATGAACTTCCCGAATGTTCTATTGGGAAGGGATTCCAAAATATCTCACATTACCTAAGATCAAGATGTGACCCCTCTCGGGCCTTAAATCTCACAACCCGAAAAGTATCCTAGAAGGATTCGTGCATATTGAGGTGAGCGGTGACCAAAGTTATGTAAATTAAAGTGTTAGGTATGTCAAAGGGACTATTTAAGAATTTAAGTAAAGGTTTCGGCAAGTACAGTTAAGGATATTTCGATAATTGTGCTAGAGGCATTGGATTTGATTGGGGACTAAATTAAAAGATAAATAAAGTTAAAAAAAAAGAAATAATTTTATTTAGTGACCAAGTGGTAATGGTCAAGGACCAAAGATGTAATAAGTCAAGATTTTTATTGAGAACCAAAAGCGGCTTGACATGTGGTTTGGTTGGTGTGGGCATTTAATGGAAAGGAAAGAAAAGGGAAAAGAAAGGGAGAGAAAGAAGAATTTCTGCTTTCCCGTTCTCCTCTTTCTCTTTCGGCTTCTCTTCCTCTTTTCTTCTTCATTTTTTTGCTTTGCCTCCTTGATTCTTTCTGCCTGGAGTTGTTACAAGGTTGTGGGTGTTTTGGTTCAGGTTTGCGAGCAAGATTGAAGAGGTAAGTGTTTGGTTTTGGTTGCATGTGTTTGATCTTCTTCTCCTCCTTCTTTTGCTGGAAACTTTGGTAATTTAGGGTTTGGGTTAAGTGATTTATGTTATTTGTGCAAGAATTGGGTGGCAAGAAGAAGAGCAAGGGCATGGAAAAGGTTATAGCTTGAAGAAGAGCTGGGTTTTGAGCTTCAGGAGGTTTGGGAGTTTATTTTGCCCCTTTCTCTTTCGGATCATATGTGTGCATGTGGTGTTTGATTTCTTGAATTTTGAATGGTTTAGCATGTGTACATGCATGTGTTAGTTTGGGGGAGATTGTTAGTAATGCATGTTAGTGATTGAGATTAATGTTTGTAAGTGTTATAGTGAAATTACTTAAAATAGTGAAAGCTACGTTCTTGAAGTTCTTGCTCTGTATTTTAGCATTTCCAGTTGGATTGATTGTGTAAATTAGTGTAAATTGAGTGTATTTTGATTATGAGCATATTTTGGAAGGCATTTGAGTGCTGAGGTAAGAGTTATTGCATGTTTGAGTGATGAGGGCATGTTTGGTTTTTAAAACAGAGTAGTGAAGGGAAGTTTCTAGGGAAAAATATGACTCTGTCGCAAGAGCGATGCTCGTCTCGATCGCGATAGAGCCGGATTTCCCCAATAACTCTCGGATGCCTTGCACGAGTCGTGAAGGGCTGCTCATGCATGCTCCGAGTCATGAAAGCCAGCACGACTCGAAGAGGGATGAGTTGCTGCACACACTTGCACGAATTGTGCACAAGTGCACGGGTCGTGCACAAAGAGCACCAGTCGTGCTCATGTGCATGAGTCGTGCATAAGAGCGCGAGTCGTGCACAAGAGCACGGGTCGTACAGCCTCCTGCCCCTATTCCTGCCTTCCTCTATTCTTTTGTTATGCTTTGATGGGCTGCCTTCATGAGTCGTAACAGTGAGCACGACTCGTGATCGCCTCCTAGGACTGCTTGCGATAGACCTCTCTGTCTTAAAATTATTTTGAAAATCTTCTCCTTTGCATGGTTTCTCACTTGTGTCATGCCGCTATAAATTTAAATGAGTCATTCAAATGCTTTTATGCATGATAATAATTAATTTATGTGATTTTGCCTGCCATTATTATTTAATGATTAGTTTTAAACATAAGCAATGTAATTAGTACATGTGATATGCAAAAATATGAATTGTTTAACCTATGAAAGAATATATGTTTAGTTGTAATATGATAAGTGTGATTTGTGTAATGATATGCATTTTATGGATACACGAATCGATGTGGAAATAAAGAAATGTTATAAATATTGTATGACGGAGTTAAAATTTAGCCTGCGTTAGTATAGTCGTGGATAGATAGGCATGCCTATAGAGTTTTGATGCTGCAACCCCTTTGTTCTGTTTGGACCCTGATCAAGTCGCCGTTCGGATCCTCGCGATCCTCAGTGTGTATGGATCTTGTTTAAGATCCCCCAATGTGAAAACATTTTTATGTGAAAATAAGAAATTGCTTTTCGATTGTACCCTCGGGTACCCCCAATGTGTTCTGTTACTCACTCATCCACCGTTTGACTTAGCAGGAAATTAAAAGAATAACAAAATGTGAATGAATTTATAAGTTTTGCGATGATGTGCATAGAGCTATGTGAATAAGCATTTGAAAGTGTTTACGGAAATGTTAAGCTTGTGCTTCACGCACTCAAATGTTTTGGATCATTTATGGACTAGAATGTTAAATGTGTGTGTGACGCGCGCCGAACCCCGTGGCCCCCGAAGGGCCGCTTTTAGGGCGATCGAGAGAGGTTCATGAAAACTTGTAAGGTATTTACAAGTGCGTCTATTTTTGGCAACAAGGAGATTTCAAGGAGTTGCCACCCAATAAAACATTAGGAAAATTCGTCTCGCCTCAGTGAGCCTAAGACGGCGCATATTATCCATTTTGGGCAAACCAAAGGGGTCTTGGAGGCCTTCACCCCAATAGAACATTGGAATGACCCTCTAACCCTAAGGAGCCTAGGATTGTAAACTGAGTCTTTTAGTGGGACACAAGAGGTATCTTGGAGATCCCATTCCAATGAAACATTAGAATGGCCCTCTCGCCTCGTTAAGCCCAAAGACCAGAGATGGTTCGGGACTTCCCATTTATTCATACCTTGATTAAGTTTTTAATTGAGTTTTGAATTTAGCGTTTCATCCCTTTTCTCATTCAATTTTAATGCAATTTAATTAAACGCGCATGTCAAACACATAATAAAAGCGATAAATAAAGAAAATGAAAGCAAAATAAATTACAACAAAACTAGGGGCGGAATACAACCCGTATTTGTGAATAAAATACAATTCATACATAAATCGGGCTATTTATTAAAAATGAGGACGTTGGTCCTCTCATGCATAATTAAACAAAATAAATTTAAAGTAACAATTTATTTTGGATGAAAAAGCTAGGACATTGGTCCCATTTTATTTAAAAAAACAAATTAATTAAATAGAAATATTTTTGTGATTTTTTAATTAACGTGCATAAAAAATAATTTATTACAAATTACATATTAAATAAAATAATGAAAGCAAGGTAATGAAAATAATAAAGAAATAACCAATCAACTCCCAGATGGATCTCCAAATCTTCAAGGGCTCCCATTTGGTATGGAAAAGACTCACACATAAAAAATAAGTATTGAAATAAAAGAAAAAAAATAAAAGCGAAGTTAGTGATAACTTCAATATAATACTTAGTTTTGATAGTGTTTTCGTATGATTTTTGGGTGTTTACTTGTGTTTTTTGTCATATTATGTTTCTTTTAGGTTAATGTTGCTAATCTTTGTGAAATTGGAATTTTGATGCATAATAGATAGTTTTTTGATGGAGTTTGATTTGTCTTTGCAGGTTTGGTTCTAGGTACCTCACGGTCACAATCAAATTGGTTGTGACCGTGACATAAAGAGGAATTGAAAACAGGAGCAGTCTTACAGGGGTCACGGTCACAATGAAACTCATTGTGATCGTGAGATAGAAGCCCATTGGACAGAATGCAGCTATGAAGCATGTCACGGTGGCAATCTATTTCATTGTCACCGTGACATGATAATCACCAAGTCAGAATCAGTGCAGTATGTACCTCACGGTGGCAATGTATTTCATTGTTACCGTCACATAAATGTTTCCTGGACAGAAGCTTAAGTTGAAGACCTCACGGTGGCAACATATTTCATTGCCACCATGACCCCTCTCCTGTGCGCAAGGGCAAATTGGTGATCTCGACACTTCCCGATGGCAATGGATTTTATTGCCACCGTGACCACTCTGACACTATAAAAGCATACTTTTCTATTTGGCTAGGGTTCCGAATTTTTGTTTTTAGTTTTCATATCAGTTTTGCGACTAACAATTTTCTAAGTTTTTTTTCCATTTTAATTTTAGTTTTCCAATCTTTGTCTTTAGTTTTGAATTAGAAATCAAGAATATTTCATCAGATTCACATAGTTTAATTTCAATAGAGTTTTTACATTAAGAGAATTTCCAGAATTTTTCTCCATTGAAGATTTGAAGAAGGAGATTGAAGAACTAAGGGTTTTGTAACACCCCCTACCCATACGTAGGCGATCCCATCCGATAAGGAGTGAGATGCCGTATGAGTAAAGGTGCCACCAAACAGATACAGAGCAAAACATACATTCATTCATACCATACATACTGAAATACGGGATAATTAAAAAAACTTTAAAGGAAAAGAAAGCAATAGCTGATCATACATTAATATAATAAAACCATCACAATAATGTTCTGATCAACTAGCTGATACAAAAGATATTACATAACCAAAATATAAGTACATAAGTGGAAGCTATAACAAAACTGATACAAGAGAGTTCTATACAAAAGAATCATTAAGATTACCAAAAGCTAAGCCCTACACTAAAACCTTTTGTGTTGGCTTGACGGTGGCGACTCCCTCAAAGCAAAACTCCTTCCGCACCTGCACGGGTAAAAACACCGTGCTAAGCGATAAACGCTTAGTGGGAAAACACACATAAAATATGGACGGCCATTCACAATGGTCGTCAAGGCATAACACATTCACAATGGCAAATGCAATAGTTTATAACATATTCCATATAAACATGCTAACAATTTAAAAGCCATATGTTCCGCATCTCAGATTCATATCCATAATATTCAAACATACATCTCATCATTATACTCATCCAGATATCAACTTTATATAACCAAAACAGAGCAGAGCAAACCAATCGAACACTTAATGAACACCTGCTGACTCGAGGTAGTGGATAACGAGTGTACTGAGGGTACCTTACGGGTACGAATCGAATACTGAGGGTACCTCATAGGTACAAATCAAAAGTCATTTCATTTTTATCAAAAACACAATATTTTTACTGAGGGGATCTTAAAAAAGATCCTAATACTGAGGGGTTCGCGAGGAACCTAACGGGGACCTGATCGGGGTCCAAACTGAACTGAGGGCTGCAGCTAAAAGACTCTATTAGGCATGCCTAACTATCCACTTACTTGACTCTAGCAGGTTAAGCGTCATTCAAATCATATTTCAGAATACAGCATATAATTCATCTAAAGAATCATGGTATCACTTATATCAAAGCATATAAAAGTATGACATGCATCATACAGCAGTATAAGTCCATTCGGAAGAAATACGAAATTCATTTTTGAGTTAAAATCGGGAAATTTCAGAAAATAGGCCAAACGGGGGTGACCAACAAGGTTGGTCGGTCACGAGTCGTGACTGGCATCACAACTCGTGACGGGTCTCCTTCTCTGGCTGGTCACGAGTCGTGACTGGGAGTCACGCCTCGTGATTGGCTTCTTCCTTTGCTGGTCATGGGTCGTGACTTGCCCCTTTCCTTTCGCTGGTTACGAGTCGTGACTTGGAGTCACGTCTCGTGACTGGCTTCTTTCTTTTGGCTGGTCACGGGTCATGACTTGCAGTCACCACCCGTAACTGCCTTCTCTGGCCGGTCACGAGTCGTGACTTGGAGTCACGCCTCGTGACAGGCTTCCTCTTTGCTGGTCACGAGTTGTGACTGGCAGTCACCACTCGTGACTGGCCTCACTGGCTGGTCACGAGTCGTGACTGGGAGTCACGACTCATGACTGGCCTCTCTTCTTGGCTAGTCACGCGACAGACAAGGATAAACGGGAAATTCAATAGTAATGCGATTTTCCCATTTCCAGAATTCCTAGAACTCAAAAATCAATCCCAAATTCGAATCAAAACCATACAAATATGTTCTTACCTTCCAGAAGACATCCCATGCAATATAAACAACATAAATGCAGCTCAATTCACAGATTAAAACAACCAAATCAAGCATAAATCAAACATAAATGCATTCAAGCTTCTCAAGAACATAAACCCTAAAAATTACAGTAAGTTCAAATTCAAACAATTATCTCAAGCAAAATCCCAGACATGAAATTCAAAGCTTCATTCACTTAGCTCCGCTAGTCCCAGCAATATCCTTGCCCTTAGGATTGCGAGGAGCCTCAGCTAAGCACAACACATCGAAGAACACCCAAAAATACAAACCCTAAGTTAAATCTAAACCCATAAATTAAAAAGAGAAGAACAAAAAGGGAAAACAAGATGAGGAATGCAATAACTTACCAAAAGAATGCAAGGGAGATAATTGATTTCCACTAACAGTAGCTTGATTCAAGCTATGGTTTCCAAATAGGAGCAAAGGAAGAAGATGAGCAAAAGAAGAAGAAGAAGAATCGGGAAAAAGAATTGAATCCCTGCCTTCTCACTTTTCCTTCTCTACTAACTCATCTTTTTCCCTAACCCTACACTTGTCACTTTCCTATTGGTGGAAACCAATCACTCACACCCAACAAACAAATACTACTCACACACAATACACACCCAACTAATGCACACCCTAAAATGGTAAGAATACACACACACAATGCACTCCCATCTTAAAACACCTTAATATGGTATGCTCAAGTGCACACAACCATAACCCAATTAATTTACACACTAATGTCATACATATAACCATATGCTAATAAACCCCAAAAACATACATTTTACTAAAATACTCTTATGATATGCCGAACACATATAAATGCTTGCACATACAGACAGGCTCATTCTACTAAGGGGCAAACGGGGTGTGACAGGTTCAACAGGGATTTACACCTTAATGAATTTCTGGGTTTATTCTTTCCTCTTTCCTTTTAATTTTGTAATGGATTGTGAGTAGTCTTTTAGTTTTTTGGGGGATCTTTGAATCCCCTACTCATTATGTGAATTCTGAACATCTTTTGAATTTAAATATATGATTGAATGGTTTATTTCACTGGTATTTATTATTGATTCGTGGAATTTATTTTATCAAGTTAATTTCCAGTTTTGATGAATGATTTATTTCATGTATCTTTGTTGGTTATTGAGTTGTATGGATTGAATACCATGGTTATCTATATTTAGTTTGTTTCATTTTTGCTGTGTCTTTTGGACGACTCCGATTGGGAATCTAGAAGTGCAATATTTTGTGATTTAAGACTATAATGATGGAGTGAGATAATTAAGTTCTGGGTTATTTGACTCCGTATTGGGAAAATAAACCAAACTTAGGATTTTAGACCCGCGGATAGGCTGATTATGTGGCTGGCTCCGGTTTGGGATGTCATATAATTAGAGTGGCTGACTCCATTTGGGAAGCCTGGGTCCCAATTTATTTCATAAATGATTCTTGAATTAATTTTATTCATATCTGGGTATGGGCTGGATGAGTGAACCTGAGCAACGTTTGTCTATTTTTAAATTCTTATCTTGTTAATTTTTCCATCATTTTGTTTATTGCAATTATTGACGTCAATTTAATTTGATTATTTCTGTTTGTTTATTTTGGTTATTTAAATTCTTTATTTTTAATCAATAGTTAACTCAATCAATACAAATAATTTGGAATTCTTTAGCATACATTTGATTTTCATTGCTTGCGCACACAGTCCCTTGGGTACGATAATTTGGGGTCCGAATTTACTCCACTATATTATTTGCCGATTCAGTACACTTGCTGAGGTCGTGTCAAGTTTTTGGCGCCGTTGCCGGGGATTGGCGTTGTTTTAAGTTTTAATTATTATTTGTATGTGTTTCTCTTTTATTTTATTTTATTTTTATTTTTGTTATTCTTTTCAGGTAGTTGTTGTGGTGTATGAGCAGATTGAGATAGGAACAAATAGCCCCCTATGATCCTGAAATCGAGAGGACTTTGCATCAACGAAGGAGAGCTAACAGAGAAATTAACATGGAAAACAATCCTCCTCCTATTGGTGAAGTTCCTCTCAAGAACGAACAAGTGCCGGGGGCACAACAAGAGAATCCGGGAATGTATAGAGAAGAGGTCCCTAGGCAGAGAACGATAAGGGACTATGCTGTACTGAGATGGAATGAGGATCATCGGACAATTGTGCTGCCACAGGGAGTACAGTTTGAACTTAAGCCAGCAACTATTAATATGGTACAGAGGAACCAGTTTTCGGGTTCAGAAGTGGAAGATCCTGCGCAGCACTTGGACATATTTTTGGAGGTTAATGATATAGTCCAGATTCCAGGAGTGACATCTGACTCGGTAAGATTAAAGTTGTTTCCTTTCACTTTGATTGGAAAAGCAAGAGAATGGCTGCAAATGTTACAGAGACAGTCAATCAGATCATGGGACCAGTTATAAGAGAGGTTTTTGATGAGATTCTTCCCTCCTACAAAGACAGCGAACATCCGCAATAGTATTCTGGGTTTTAGTCAGATGGTTGAGGAGCCTTTTCATGAGGCTTGGGAAAGATTTAGGAGATTATTAAGAAGCTGTCCACACCATGAGATAGCAATCTACCATCTGATGATAATATTTTATTCTGGGGTTACACCGCAAACAAAATCTCTTTTGGATGCATCTTCAAGAGGTTCATTCATGAATAGGTTGCCAGAGGAAGCTTTCCATCTGCTGGATGAAATGGCAGTGAATGATGCTCAATGGGGTAATCCTAGATCGGTTGCGAAGAGGCAAGGAATACATAATGTAGATGAGGTGTCAATGCTGAAGGCACAAATTGAGTCGATGCGCAAGGAGATGAGTGGTCTAAAAGTGCAAAATGTAGCTTCTGTTGCTTAAGAGAGTGGATGGTACGAAAATGGGCAATATGGCCAAGAGAATGAAGCAATGGGAGATGTAAATGCTGTAGGAGATTACAGAAGAAATGACCCCTACAGTAACACATATAATTCGGGTTAGAGAAATCATCCAAACTTCTCTTGGAAGGATGGACATCAAAATGCTTCATCCTCTAATTCACAGGTAAGAGCTCCCTTCAACCAAAACACTCATCACAATCAAGGGCAGTCATACCAACGTCCAATATCCACTCAGTATCAAACACCATATCCTACCCATCACAACCAAGGACAAGGTTTTAATCAATTACAAGCTCAACCATACCACCCACTGGGATACCAACCGAGGCCACCTGTGCAAGAAAAGAAGCCGAACCTTGAAGATATGTTGGCGACTTTCATAAACAGTCAATAGCAGTTTGTGAATACCCAGCAACAGTTTATGGCTCATCAAGAAACAAGGTGGAAATCTCAAGAGCAATGGAACCAAAATCAAGATGCTTCCATGAGGAATTTAAAAACTCAAGTGGGACAGCTTGCAAATTCTATTTCTCAAAGGCAACCGGGAACATGTCCCTCGAATGTGGACCGAAATCCAAAGGAAGAAGCTAAAGTGATCACACTGAGAAGTGGCAAGGAAGTGGTACTGAGAGAGGACCAAGGTAAAAATTCTTCATCATCATCAGAAAAGGAGGAGCCGACACGGACGGTAAGTAACTCTAACTCTAGGGTAGAGGTTAATGAGAAAGCTCCTAAAAATGATAAGGGTAAGGGTCTAGTGAATCCTAAAATAGAGGATCTTGATATTAATAGACTGCCATTTCCTGCTGTGGCTAGACAGGAAAAGAAAAATGAGCACAAGGCTAGGTTTCTAGAGATGTTTAAGAAACTGCACATAAATTTACCATTTGCTGAAGCTTTAGCTCACATGCCTAACTATGCTAAATTCATGAAAGAATTATGTTCTAATAAAAAGAAATTAGAAGGGCATGGAATTGTACAGCTCACAGAAAATTGCAGTGCTATAATCATGAACAAGATCCCTGAAAAATTAGAGGATCCAGGTAGTTTCACTTTACCCTTTGAAATTGGTGAAGGTTTTAATGGAAATGCTTTATGTGATTTGGGTGCGAGCATAAATTTGATGCCTTATTCTATTTGCAGGAAGCTTAATCTTGGAGAGCTCAAGGAGACGGGAATGAGACTCCAACTTGCAGATAGGTCGGTGAGGAGACCGAAAGGAGTGATTGAAGATCTGTTAGTGAAAGTAGTGAAATTCATTTTCCCGGTGGACTTTGTGGTAATGGAGATGGAAGAAGATCGCAAGGTACCATTCATTGTGGGGAGGCCGTTTTTGAACACAGCAAAAGCGTTGATTGATGTAAATAGTCAAATGGTCACCTTAAGGTTTAATGATGAGGAGTTGGTAGTGGACATGAACAAGGCTCAAAAGTATCCATCTGGTGATATGGAGGAGTCTGTTTATTTTGTGGATGAAATAGATGAGTGTGTAGAGGAGGTGCAGGAAAAAGTGTTGGGAGCTGATCCAGGGAATGTGAGTTTGATACATTCATTGGAGGATGGAGAGATGGAAGAAGAGATGAGGGGAGAAGTGATAGCAGCTGTGGTGACTGAAGGTGAAGAAGAGGAATCACAAAGAAAGGAGCTTAATCCGAAAAAGGGGGATTCAAATTCTGAACTTAAACCTCTCCCTTCTCATTTGAAATATGTGTTCTTAGAAAATGAGAAAAAACCAGTAATTATCTCTTCTTTGTTGACAGGTGTTGAAGAGAAGATGTTGCTTGAGGTGCTGAAAAAGCACAAGGGTGACATTGCATGGGAGACATCGAATTTGAAGGGCATTGACCCTAGTTATTGCACACACCGAATTTCGATGGAGGAGGAATGTAAGTGTAGACGACCTCACCGTCTATCGGGCTACCATAAGGCAGGATCATGGAGTCGCCACCCGATAAAACATCGGGAAAGTAATTCTAACCTTATGAGGCCCAAAACCAGAGAGAGTTCGGGATCTCACTCTTATTCATACCTTTGGTTAATATTATGTGAATGGGTTTTTAAGATCAATTATTTTATCTCTTCTCTCACATGCAAATTATACAATAAAATTAAAGTGCATTACAAGCACGTATAAAAAAGCAGTAGATAAAATATAATTACAATTATCTGAAAACAAATATGAAACCATAAAAGAATGATAAAACTACATACATAACTCGGGCTATTCTTTTAGGCAGGAACATTGGTTCCCAATTACTTTTTATGAAAAGTTTTGAGTTCTCAAATCAATTTAAACCTTTGCTTTGGGATGAAAACCAGGACATTGGTCAAGTTTTATTAACAAGTTATCATTTTAATATAAAACATTTGTGTGGTGGTTCTTTTTAAGCACGGTCAAAAATCTTTTATTATTACAGACCATTAGCGAATGAAAGAAGAATAAAATTGTAACACCCCCATCGCCGCCCCCGTTGGAAGGACGCCGACGGGCGCGCTACTCGACGTTCACTCACACAGATATGCACATGCACAAAGCGGAAGCATACATTCATACATAACATACATACGAAAATACGGATTAATTAAAAACTTGACTTAACATGCGTGCACAGACTGATCATGCAATAACTCACACACACGCAGGCACTAAGCGGAAGTATAAAACGAATGATAAAACAAAGGAATAAATTAACATAAAAACATACTAACGATTACATTTCCCAAAAGTAAACTCAAGATTCTTACATAATATTACATATACAATAATACAGAAATACAAAAACTGAAGTACAGAAGCTGAACAAAATACAAAACTTCTAACTCCTACGTGGCCGACCTTGCAGATGCGCGACTCGAACAGAACCAAACCTGCCACCTGCACGGAAAGGAAATCCGTGCTAAGCGATAAACGCTTAGTGGGGAGAACACACAAGAGTATGGACGGCCATTCACAATGGTCGTCAAGGCATAACACATTCACAATGGCAAATGCAACATTTAGAATACATATATAATCAGGCTTGAATAGTAAGGCATTAATTCAAAAACTCATAATCATAACCATATGCTTATATCAAGAATAGGCCAAAACAGACATAATACAATGCACGATACAAGTGTCATCATGCAGAACCACATACAATATCACATGCATAAACCTACCATGGTATCAAATATCAGTACCTTACCGTGCGAAGTCACATGAGATTTACACATGCAATAGTCATAACCAAGTACCCATGCATGAACTGACAACCCAATCCAAAGCGACACAATTACCATATAATAACGCACCCAACTATCATGTTGAGAATACTAGCTATCTAACATACTTTGACATGCCATACACACACTAGTCAAAATCCAAGGGGTGACATCCAAAGCACCACAAAACCGCTGTACAACTCTAATATATAAATATCATGCTGAAAATACTCTAATAGCGGAGACCGAAGACATACTCACATAACATCACATTCATATCATCACGAAGTAGAAAGTGCAGTTAAATCTTACATACTTACAGCCACAACTGATCCGATTCACATGCTTATATAATAAAACCATGCTGAGTCACATACATAAATACATTAGTCGGATCACATTCAAGCATTCTGAAACTATAACACAACACATGACAAATGCGGATAATAGTGTAAGGTATTCTATCATGCTTACCATATAAAGACATACATTCCGAAGCTCAATTATACGTTCATATACTTATAAACTAAGTTCCCAAATCATTACCGTGCTCATTCGGATATCACATTCTCATAGATATTTCAAAGCAAAACCAAACAACAAGGCACCTGCTGACTCACAATAGTGGATAACGAGTGAACTGATTAGTACCTTACGGGTACAAGTCGGCCAAAGGGTACCTTACGGGTACGAATCGAAAACCATTTTATTTGTCACAATTGAAACATTTTACTGAGGGGGGGATCTTAAATAAGATCCAAACACATTAAAAAGGATCGCGAAGATCCGCACATATAAAGGGTTCGCGAGGAACCAAACGGGGGACTTGATCAGGGTCCAAACGTCCAAAGGACTGCAGCTAACTGAACTCTATTAGGCATGCCTAACTATCCACTAGACTGACTCTCGCAGGTCATGCATAAAACAATTCACATTTCGAATCGCACAACACATAAATATATATACATCATGCATAAACCAGAGTACGATAGACATATCAATATGCTCATAAAGTCGGTCATATATATCATACAATTTCCTATTGCAAAACATAATATAGTCAACACACCTTAACATTAAACAATATTCTAAAGCATGTCAAAATCAGGTATAGGAGCACTACCATGCCAATTATTATCAATACAAAATCCTAATCATGCATTAGGTGAGGATAACTAAGTATAAATCATGCATAATCCAAAATTACATTTAATCATAACACATTGAGTCCAAAAAGCTAAAGCATAATAATGCATTCAGACATTAACCATATTATTCAATAAATTTGGCATAGCATAATAACAATCATACCTCATACAATTTATATTTTGAAGCATGCAATAGTTCAATCAATCACATTTTAGCACCACTCAATATACTAAAGCATGTTAGGAACTCATGTGGAATCATATCATGCCAATGATTAATAACACATAATCTTAATCGTGGAATGATACAATATACTCTTAAGCATGGCATGTTATTCTTAGAGGAGGATCTGATCAAAGATATGCATAACATATTTTACATTTTAATAGGACATGCTCGGGACTAAACAATCAGAAAGTTAGTCTACATAATTCCTTCGCATTCGAAATATGACATGCAATACAAATCACAACAATGAGCATATAAAAGTATGACATGTATCATACAGCAATAAAGGTCCATACAGAAGAAATAGGAAATTCATTTTGGTTGAAACTGGGCTAATTCGGAAAATGGGGCTGAAGGGAGGTCGGTCACGAGCCATATCACGACTCGTGACTGGCCTCACAAGAGGGTCACGAGCCGTGACTCTATGTCACGTCTCGTGACATGCCTCACAGGGGAGGGTCACGAGTCGTGACCTAGTGTCACGCCTCGTGACATGCAAGGGAGTCACGGGACGTGACTCTAAGTCACCCCTCAAGGGAGTCACGGGACGTGACTCTAAGTCACGAGACGTGACTTGCCTCACACAGGGCAGTCACGCCTCGCGACTGCTTCTAGCCCGCCGAGAAGTCACGCGTCGTGACTGGGAGACAGAGTCACGTGCCATGACTGAGAGTCATGACTCGTGAATTGTCTCTCTCAGGGAAGTCACGACACACGCTGGAAACGGAAATTCCACCAGAATCGCGATTTCCCGTTCCCCGCATGCCCAAAATTCAAAGAACTCAACAAAATCATTTTCAATTTGATTCAAAACACCACCAAATTCATCTTACCTTCCAATCGATGTCCCCTATAGCATAAACAAGATAATTGCAACTTAATTCAACAATCAAAACAACCAAAATCATGCATAAACACATTCAATTCCTTCAAGAACATAAACCCTAAAATTTACAGTAAGTTCGAAACCCAATCTCAGTAACTTCAATTCAATCCTTATCATGCATTACTAACACATCTACTCACATAATCATGCATATACACATTCCAAAACACACCAAATTCCAGAAATTACACAATGCAAACATATTTACAACCTAAGTGAGAATTAGGGCAGAGACATTCAATTAATTCCCAAACTGAAATTGAAGGACACAAAGCTCTCAAACCTAGAATTGAAGATCCAAAAATCACACTTCCAGCTTCAATCCTCAATCCTCAACTTGTCCTTAACCTTCTTCTTGCAATCCAAAGCTTGCACAAACAAGAAACCCACAAAATCCTCAGTTCAAACCCTAACTGAGGTAAAACCAGTAGATGAAGAAGAAGAAGAAACACAGCACGCAGGAACCCTTAAACCCAACTTACCTCTTCAATCAAAACACACTCCAAGCCAAACACAACTCCAAGCCAAAGAGAACGAAAGGAAAAGCAGAGAAAGGAGAAGAGAAGAGGAAGAGGAAGCGTGAGAGGAGAGAACGGGAATGCTAAAATCTGTGTTCCCTCTCTCTTCCTCTTACTTCTTCTTTTTCTTCTTTCAATGCCCACCTAACAAGCCCACTTGGCAACTCCCAATTGGACCAAAAAATCCACTTAGACTTTTCAAACCAATGCACCATACATTCACATGCACCTAATCCTTTCTTGAATAAAAATCTCATGCCAAGGTACCAAACTCACACTTCACTAGATCAATGCCACAACCAAAACACCCTACAACCGAATACCACAAGCACACACTAACATTTCTCTTCTTACATACTTAATTAATTATTTACCATTAAGTCCTTATTATCCAAATTTCTCATGCACAAATTACTGAAATACCCTTGCATTCCCGACTTAGCATACACATTCCGACCAGGGCTATTTTGGGGTGTGACAAAAATAATAATTACATATTTCAAAATAAATAAATTCTAATCTACTTATCCCGACCATGCTTCACCTAACTCCGTGGGCGAGTAACGTGCCACTCGCATCGCGGTAAAGACAGAAAATAATATTGGTTAAAAATGAATAAATAAATAATTGAATGAATAAATAAACAAATAAATAATTGAATAAAGTAAATTGAAGAAAATAATTAAAGTTAATAATGGATTAAATTAAATTAAATGATAAATAAATGAATAAATAGATAAATAATTAAATAAATAATTGAATCAAACAAAATGAGAGGATTAATGAATGTAAAACACAATGACAATTATAATAATCAAATGCAATAAAAATGATAATGCTAATAATAACAATAAACAAACAGGAAATGATAATAATAATAAAAATAATAATGATAACAATAGTAACAAAATAATAATAATAATAATAATAATAATAATAATAATAATAATAATAATAATAATAATAATAATAATAATAATAATAATAGTAGTAGTAATTGTAACACCCCCATCGCCGCCCCCGTTGGAAGGACGCCGACGGGCGCGCTACCCGACGTTCACTCACACAGATATGCACATGCACAACGCGGAAGCATACTTTCATACATAACATACATACGAAAATACGGGTTAATTAAAAACTTGACTTACTTGCGGGCACAGACTGATCATGCAATAACTCACACACACGCAGGCACTAAGCGGAAGCATAAAGCGAATGATAAAACAAAGGAAACTTAACATAAAAACATACTAACGTTTACATTACCCAAAATAATCTCAAGATTCTTACATATAATATTACATATACAAAAGAATACAGAAATACAAAAGCTGAAGTACAGAAGCTGAACAAAATACAAAACTTCTAACTTCAACGTGGCCGACCTTGCAGATGCGCGACTCGAACAGAACCAAACCTGCCACCTGCACGGAAAGGAAATCCGTGCTAAGCGATAAATGCTTAGTGGGGAGAACACACAAGAGTATGGACGGCCATTCACAATGGTCGCCAAGGCATAACACATTCACAATGGCAAATGCAACATTCAGAATACATATATAATCAGGCTTGCATAGTAAGGCATTAATTCAAAAACTCATAATCATAACCATATGCTTATATCAAGAATAGGCCAAAACAGACATAATACAATACACGATACAAGTATCATCATGCTGAACTACATACCATTTCACATGCATATACTTACCAGGGTATCGGACATCAGCTGTAACAACCCAAATAGGGCCTGGTCGGAATTTGCGTGGTAAGTCGGTAAGTAAAGGTATTTTCGTAAATTGAGTATAAGGAAAATAGGATAATAAGGAATTATGTGTTAAAGGAATAATAGTGTGTGCTTGTAGTGTATGGTTGTAGGGTGTAAGTGGACTTAGGGCTTTATTGTGTGGTTTGTGGTGCATGGTGCCTAGGATGAAAAGGGGGTGTTTAAGAAATGTTATGGTGTGAGTGGAGTATGGTGCATTGAAGATATTTGTGCAAGAGATGTTAGTGTGTGTTGAGTTATGGTGCTTGGGTGAGCAAGTCAAGATAGTGGGATCTTTGGTGCAATAGGATTGTGACACATGGCATAGGGTTGTTGAGCATTAAATGAAAGGAAGAGAGAGGAAGGGAGGACAGCTTTTGGTAAAGCTTCCCGTGGAAGCTACTCCCTTGTTTCCATTCCCGTTCTCCCTGCTCCCTCTTGCTTCATTTTTCTATTCTCAACCCCATCTCTTGTGTTCTCCTTGAGCTTTGAGTAGGATTATAAGAGGTAAGTGTTTGGATTTCTTGAGGTTTAATCTTGGGTTCTTCTTTCTCCTTTTTTTTCTGGTTTTGATTGTGGTTTTGGGTCTGATTTGAGTGTGTTGTGGCTGGGTTTTGTGCAAGCATCAGAAGAGAGAAGGAAGAGCAAGGGCAAGGATAAAGTGGTTTCGTGAGGAGCACGGTTTGAAGCTTCGTTTTCTAGGTATGGGAGCTGTGTTCTTGAGTGTTTAGTTGGGTATGGGTTTTGAATGCATGCAAGTGTTGGGAGCTATGCTTGTAGATCGTGTTTTTCCCTAATTTTCCTCCTTGGATCAACTCTATTTTGAGATTGTATGTCATTTGTAATCTTGAGTGTTTTATGGATGCATGTTTAAATCAAGTAGTGATTTATAGTGAAGTGTGAGTGATATAGTGAAGATGTTATGTGTTTCCAGAATTTGAACATGCCATGTTAGTGTATTTGAGTTTGGTTGTGAGTGATTTCATGTTGAAATTATATTTGATTATTGTGTAAATATGTTTATGGGACCTTGAGAATGATGCGGTGATGTGCAAGAGCCTTGAGGTAAGTGTTTGTGTCTCTTGTTTGCATGTATGGAGTATTGTGTGTGAAAAGTGAAGGAGAAAGTGCAGATTGGACGAATTTGGGTTCTGTCGCGAGCGCGACAGAAGGCGGATTTGGCCCCTTGTTCTTGAAGAGCCCACTGTCGCGATCGCAACGTTGTCGCGACCGTGACAGAGAGCTCGGTAGCGGAAACCTCCGCGCGGGCGTGCTGTGGAGCGTGCGCGCGAGGAGGAAGGAATTGGTCTCTGTCGCGATCGCGACGCTCGTCGCGAGCGCGACAGAGCTCAACCCCATGAATTTCTGCCGCGAGTGCTTCGTCGCGAGCAGGCCTCTTGGCGTGACCTCGGGAGGAAGTGCCCCGTGCTCTGTCGCGAGCGCGACACATGTCGCGATCGCGACAGAGGCCCTTCCTGCTTGCCCTGTTTTCTGAATGTGTTTCTTTTGTTCCACTTTGCACGGTTTCTCACTATTGCATGAAATATGTTTGTACTTATGACTCGTGATGCCATTGTATTAGTGTTTTAGTTATGAATTCTTTTGATGTTAGAGTCTGGAGTTGAATCTTGTTTTTTATTGTGTAATGTCGTGTGGGTCAATGTGTTGTTGAGCCTGAAGTGTCAAGGTATAGGATAATTAAGCATGCTTAAGAAGGGTTAGTGTACAGCTGTTCTGTCCGCCCCGTTTGGGCGAAGCGGTCGACCTCCGAGATGGTCATCTTCCTTGTAGTGATAAAATGTTTTGAGACTCAGGTCTCCCGCGCTACCTTCGGGTATTAAAGTGTTTTTGAGGCTTTGGTCTCCCGTGCCGTGTTCCCGTATCCTCCACCATTGATTTCAGGCTATTGTGTGAACTGTCTGCTATTGATTTAGTGAAGTGTTTTGATCATAGTGTGACTCTGAAGAGTGTAATGGTTTAGTGCATTGTACTATTTATCCTGAATATATTTGCATCTCTGTACTCTGATTTCTTCGAGAATGAGGTATGTTAGTGCATGTTTATTAAATAGTGTTCTGTTGTGCTTGTTTCTCCCCACAAAGCGTTATCGCATAGCACGGGCTTTTATCCCGTGCAGGTAGCGTGAAGGATTTTTGGGAGTTGCTCGTGTCACGCATCTGCAGGCTGGCCACATAGGAGTCGAGTTATTTATTTTGTCTCCTCCTGTAATTCTTTTTGTATATGTATTATTTTTGTAAGGATTTTAAGTTGTAATCTGTTGGGATATTATATATAGCTTTGTATTTTATTTTTATAGTAATGAAGTTTATTTTCTAAGATTTTTTTTATTGGTTATTGAATGCTTCTGCTTAGCGCATGTATGCTTCCGCTGTATGTTTTGTCGCGTCGTAAGTGAGCGTCGGGTAGCGCGACCGCCGGCGCCCTTCCGACGGGGGAGGCGGTGGGGGTGTTACATCAGCACCTTACCAATCATAATGGCATGACATTTAAACGTGCAATTATCAGGCCCAATTACTCATACATTATCTAAAAACCCATTCACATGTTATAAGATTACCATGCTATACTGCATACAATTATTATGCCAAGAACACGAGCTAATTAAACCTACTTTCCGTCATGCTATACTACCCTCACTAGCCGAACTCAGGGAAATACGTCAAAACACCACACTTCCATTGCAAGACTCTTTCACATATAATATCATGCCATACTCATAGACACATGACAACATGCCGAAAATACTATAACAGTAGAGACCAAAGGAACATATAGCAAAATATTACATTCAGCGCATACACAAGCTCAAGATCAGATTCTTAAACACTTTAACTTGCCTCATCATGCATACTAATTCACATGCTACCATAATAATTAACAGTACAAAATCACACTCATATACAAACTAATTAACCATATAAATCCGTAATTTAAACTCACATTCGTATACACATTATTTCGTATGCTTATAGCCTAACTAGTCGGATTCACGTTTTAATAATAATAACATGATAACATATACTCAAGGCATTTGAAAGATTATGGTCACAATTATGCACGTTTTAATTCCAGTACTTATATCTATAACTGATAGCATACAAATACATTCACCATATGATATACATATATGTATACAGATAAATATGCTCAATTCACCTGTTTAAGTCACAATCAACCCATTCAGAGTTTCATAATCACATTTGATTACATAACTGATTCACATGTCCAGAATTATGCTCATTTGAATATCACAATCTCCTGTTCATATCAGACAAAACAAATAGAATACCTGCTGACTCAAAATAGTGGATAACGAGTATACGGACAGTACTTTACGGGTACGAGCCGATACGGACAGTACTTTATGGGCACGAGCCGAGAAAACCAATTTTACTTTTTTCCTTTTTAACTTTCACAAAACATTTTCAAATGGGATCTTAAACAAGATCCTATCACATAAGGGTTCGCGAGGAACCAAACGCGGACCTGATCGGGGTCCAAACATTCAAAGGGCGCTGCAGCTCAAAGACTCTATTAGGCATGCCTAACTATCCACTAGACTGACTCTTGCAGGTCATGCATAAAACAATTCACATTTC
Source organism: Excoecaria cochinchinensis (assembly GCA_947683425.1). Taxonomy (NCBI): domain Eukaryota; kingdom Viridiplantae; phylum Streptophyta; class Magnoliopsida; order Malpighiales; family Euphorbiaceae; genus Excoecaria; species Excoecaria cochinchinensis. The sequence goes on from CANTUQ010000192.1 coordinate 413,136, forward strand.
GAATTGCACAACGCATAAATATATATATACATCATGCATAAACCAGAGTACGATAGGCACATAAATATGCTCATAAAGTCGGTCATATATCATACAATTCCCATTGCAAAACATAAAACAGTCAACACACCTTAACATTAAACAATATTCTAAAGCATGTCAAAATCAGGTATAGGAGCACTACCATGCCAATAATTATCAATACAAAATCCTAATCATGCATTAGGTGAGGATAATTAAGTATAAATCATGCATAATCCAAAATTACATTTAAACATAACACATTGAGTTCAAAGGCTAAAGCATAATAATGCATTCAGACATCAACCATGTTATTCAAATAAATTTGGCATAGCATAATGTCAATCATACCTCATACAATTCATATTCTGAAGCATGCAATAATTCAATCGATCAAATTTTTGCACTACTCGATATACTAAAGCATGCCAAGAACACGTGGAATCATAATATGCCAATGACTAATAACGCATAATCTTAATCGTGGAATGATACAATATACTCTTAAGCATGGCAAGTTATTCTTAGAGGAGGATCTAATCAAGGATAAGCATAACATATTGCTAATCACAAATAAACCATTCGTATAAATGAGGTAATATAGCACACAGTAGGGGAAAAAGCCATAAAAGCATTTGAAAGTCATTTTATAAGAAAACTAGTTACTTGGGGAACACGGCAAAATAGAAAGGCCATATAAGACCATATAAAAGTGTGACATGAATCATACAGCAGTATAAGTCCATACAGAAGAGACAGGAAATTCATTTTGGTTGAAACTGGGCTAAATCAGAAAAATAGGGCTAAAGGGAGGTCGGTCACGAGTTGTGACTCGTGACTGGCCTCACAGGAGGGTCACGAGTCGTGACATAGTGTCACGCCTCGTTACCTGCCACACCAGGTAGTCACGAGTCGTGACTCTAAGTCACGACTCGTGACTTACCTCTCATAAGGCAGTCACGGGTTGTGATTGGTGAATCACGCCCCGCGATTGCTTCCAGCCCTCCGAAGAGTCACGCGTCGTGACTGAGAGACAGAGTCACGCGTCGTGATTGGAAGTCACGACCCGTGACTTGCCTCACAAGGGAGTCACGAGTCGTGACTCTAAGACATGACTCATGACTTGCCTCTCACAAGGCAGTCACGACACACACTAACACTGGAAACGGAAATTCTATCAGAATCGCGATTTTTCGTTCCCAGCATACCCAGAATTCGAAGAACTCAACAAAAACCATTTCAATTTGATTCAAAACACTACCAATCTCATCTTACCTTCCAATCGGTGTCCCATACAATATAAACAAGATAATTGCAACTTAATTCAACAATCAAACCACCAAAATCATGCATAAACACATTCAACTCCCTCAAGAACATAAACCCTAAAAATTATAGTAAGTTCAAAACCCAAGCTCAGTAACTTCAATTCAATCCTTATCATGCATTACTAACACATCTACTCACATAATCATGCATATACACATGCCAAAAACACACAAAGTTCCAGAGATTAAATAAAACAAACACATTTACATCCTATCCTATGTGAAAATTAGGGCAGAGACATTCAATAATTCACAAACTGAAATTGAAGAACACAGAGCTCCCAAACCTGGAAAATGCAACTTCAATCCTCTCTTTAGAAGCCCACTTTATCTTTCCCTTTGTCCTTCTTTCTCACTTCAACCACTTGCAAACAAACCCAACAAAGAACACAAAATTAAACCATGAGAACTCCATTCAAAACCCATAAAACACTGGAGAAGAAGAAGAAGAAGAAGAAGCCATACAAATCCATGATCTTACCTCTTTAAGCAAAGCACAATCCAAGCCAAACACAACTCCAAGCCAAAAGAGAAAGAAAGGAAAAGCGGAGAAAGGAGAAGAGAAGAGGAAGAGGAAGCGTGAGAGGAGAGAACGGGAATGCTAAAATCTGTGTTCCCTCTCTCTTCCTCTTACTTCTTCTTTTTCTTCTTTCAATGCCCACCTAACAATGCCACATGGCAGCTCCCAATTGGACCACAAAACCCACTTAAACTTTTTCCAAACCAAAGCACCATACACCCACATGCACCCAATCCTTTCCTGAATAATATCTCATGCCAAGGTACCAAACTCACACTTCACTAGATCAATGCCACAACCAAAACACCCTACAACCGTATACTACATGCACACTCTAACACTTCTCTTCTTAACATACTTAATTAATTATTTACCATTAAATCCTTATTATCCAAATTTCTCATGCACAAATTACTGAAATACCCTTGCATTCCCGACTTAGCATACACATTCCGACCAGGGCTATTTTGGGGTGTGACAACTCTTTCCTCCTAAAAGAATTTCGTCCTCGAAATTCACGGCAAAACACTTATACCCAAACAACCCAAACAAACAAAACTTACTTAGACAAAAGCTTGCAATGCAACTTACCAGAAGAACCTGCGGTCTCCTTCGAATCCTTGCTAGACGCTACAAACTCTGTGGACGGTCGAGAAGATCTGAGCAAATCCTCCACATCCTTTCTAACTTGCCCAACTAGACTCTCACTCATCTTCTTAGGACAATCGATTATTTGATGTTCCATACTGCCACACCTGAAACAAGCACCTGAGAGCTTCCGACATGGGCCCCGATGTCGCTTCTGGCAGTGCTGACAAATAGGCGGTACCCCCTTCTTCCTACTCTTGTCCCCATGTTGCTTCTGACATTGTTGACACATCGAAGGTTCTCGAATTCTCTTACCTGATGACATCTCTTTACCCGATGCTTTTCTCTTCTGAGGTACATGCCGCACAAATTCTTGAGAAGTACGAGGAGCAGTCAGCCTATCCAAAATTCGAATCAATCCTTGTACTAATGTCCTATTATCAGAAACAGGACCGGAATCTTCAACTGGAGGACGCTCGAAAACATTCTGATCAGCACCAACTGGGTTCACACTTTCCGTTGTCTCGCCCACATTCTCACTAGGATCAGACTCCATCTAGACACGACACAAAACAAGACACATCTGCATTAGGCCATGACACGAAACCGACACTCACGCAAAGACTCAACATATAACAAACAACACACCCAGAATCATCAAACCAGGCTCTGATACAACTAACTGTAACACCCCCATCGCCGCCCCCGTTGGAAGGACGCCGACTGGCGCGCTACCCGACGCTCACTCACACAGATATGCACATGCACAATGCGGAAGCATACTTTCATACATAACATACATACGAAAATACGGGTTAATTAAAAACTTGACTTACTTGCGGGCACAGACTGATCATGCAATAACTCACACACACGCAGGCACTAAGCGGAAGCATAAAGCGAATGATAAAACAAAGGAAACTTAACATAAAAACATACTAACGTTTACATAACCCAAAATAATCTCAAGATTCTTACATATAATATTACATATACAAAAGAATACAGAAATACAAAAGCTGAAGTACAGAAGCTGAACAAAATACAAAACTTCTAACTTCAACGTGGCCAACCTTGCAGATGCGCGACTCGAACAGAACCAAACCTGCCACCTGCACGGAAAGGAAATCCGTGCTAAGTGATAAACGCTTAGTGGGGAGAACACACAAGAGTATGGACGGCCATTCACAATGGTCGCCAAGGCATAACACATTCACAATGGCAAATGCAGCAATCAGAAAACACATATAATCAGGCTTGCATAGTAAAGGCATTAATCCGAAAACTCATAACCATAGCCATATACTTATATCAAGAATAGGCCGAAATAGACATAATACAATACACAATACAAGTATCATCATGCCGAACTACATACCATTTCACATGCATATACTTACCAGGGTATCGGACATCAGCACCTTACCAATCATAGTGGCATGACATTTAAAGATGCAATTATCATGCCCAATTACTCATACATTATCTAAAAACCCATTCACATGTTATAAGATTACCATGCTATACTGCATACAATTATTATGCCAAGAACACGAGCTAATTAAACCTACTTTCCGTCATGCTATACTACCCTCACTAGCCGAACTCAGGGAAATACGTCAAAACACCACACTTCCATTGCAAGACTCTTTCACATATAATATCATGCCATACTCATAGATACATGACAACATGCCGAAAATACTATAACAGTAGAGACCAAAGGAACATATAGCAAAATATTACATTCAACGCATACACAAGCTCAAGATCAGATTCTTAAACACTTTAACTTGCCTCATCATGCATACTAATTCACATGCTACCATAATAATTAACAGTACAAAATCACACTCATATACATACTAATTAACCATATCAATCCGTAATTTAAACTCACATTCGTATACATATTATTTCGTATGCTTATAGCCTAACTAGTCAGATTCACGTTTTAATAATAATAACATGATAACATATACTCAAGGCATTTGAAAGATTATGGTCACAGTTATGCACGTTTTAATTCCAGTACTTATATCTATAACTGATAGCATACAAATACATTCACCATATGATATACATATATGCATACAGATAAATATGCTCAATTCACCTGTTTAAGTCACAATCAACCCATTCAGAGTTTCATAATCACATTTGATTACATAATTGATTCACATGTCTAGAATTATGCTCATTCGAATATCACAATCTCCTGTTCATATCAGACAAAACAAATAGAATACATGCTGACTCAAAATAGTGGATAACGAGTATACGGACAGTACTTTACGGGTATGAGCCGATACGGACAGTACTTTACGGGTACGAGCCGAGAAAACCAATTTTACTTTTTTCCTTTTTAACTTTCACAAAACATTTTCAAATGGGATCCTAAACAAGATCCTATCACATAAGGGTTCGCGAGGAACCAAACGGGGACCTGATCGGGGTCCAAACATTCAAAGGGCGCTGCAGCTCAAAGACTCTATTAGGCATGCCTAACTATCCACTAGACTGACTCTCGCAGGTCATGCATAAAACAATTCACGTTTCGAATCGCACAACGCATAAATATATATATACATCATGCATAAACCAGAGTACGATAGGCACATAAATATGCTCATAAAGTCGGTCATATATCATACAATTCCCATTGCAAAACATAAAACAGTCAACAAACCTTAACATTAAACAATATTCTAAAGCATGTCAAAATCAGGTATAGAGGCACTACCATGCCAATAATTATCAATACAAAATCCTAATTATGCATTAGGTGAGGATAACTAAGTATAAATCATGCATAATCCAAAATGACATTTAAACATAACACATTGAGTTCAAAGGCTAAAGCATAATAATGCATTCAGACATCAACCATGTTATTCAAATAAATTTGGCATAGCATAATGTCAATCATACCTCATACAATTCATATTCTGAAGCATGCAATAATTCAATCGATCAAATTTTTGCACTACTCGATATACTAAAGCATGCCAAGAACACGTGGAATCATAATATGCCAATGACTAATAACGCATAATCTTAATCGTGGAATGATACAATATACTCTTAAGCATGGCAAGTTATTCATAGAGGAGGATCTAACCAAGGATAAGCATAACATATTGCTAATCACAAATAAACCATTCGTATAAATTAGGTAATATAGCACACAATAGGGGAAAAAGCCATAAAAGCATTTGAAAGTCATTTTATAAGAAAACTAGTTACTTGGAGAACACGGCAAAACAGAAAGGCCATATAAGACCATATAAAAGTGTGACATGAATCATACAACAGTATAAGTCCATACAGAAGAGACAGGATATTCATTTTGGTTAAAACTGGGCTAAATCAGAAAAATGGGGCTGAAGGGAGGTCGGTCACGAGTTGTGACTCGTGACTGGCCTCACAGGAGGGTCACGAGTCATGACATAGTGTCATGCCTCGTGACATGCCTCAAAGGAGGGTCACGAGTCGTGACATAGTGTCACGCCTCGTGAACTGCCACACCAGGAAGTCACGATTCGTGACTCTAAGTCATGACTCGTGACTTGCCTCTCACAAGGCAGTCACGCGTCGTGACTGGTGAATCACGCCCCGCGATTGCTTCCAGCATGCCGAAGAGTCACGCGTCGTGACTGAGAGACAGAGTCATGCGTCGTGACTGGAAGTCACGACCCGTGACTTGCCTCACAAGGGAGTCACGAGTCATGACTCTAAGTCATGACTCGTGACTTGCCTCTCACAAGGCAGTCATGACACACACGAACACTGGAAACGGAAATTCTATCAGAATCGCGATTTTTCGTTCCCAGCATACCCAGAATTCGAAGAACTCAACAAAAACCATTTCAATTTGATTCAAAACACTACCAATCTCATCTTACCTTCCAATCGGTGTCCCATACAACATAAACAAGATAATTGCAACTTAATTCAACAATCAAACCACCAAAATCATGCATAAAAACATTCAACTCCCTCAAGAACATAAACCCTAAAAATTACAGTAAGTTCAAAACCCAAGCTCAGTAACTTCAATTCAATCCTTATCATGCGTTACTAACACATCTACTCACATAATCATGCATATACACATGCCAAAAACACACAAAGTTCCAGAGATTAAACAAAACAAACACATTTACATCCTATCCTACGTGAGAATTAGGGCAGAGACATTCAATAATTCACAAACTAAAATTGAAGAACACAGAGCTCCCAAACCTGGAAAATGCAACTTCAATCCTCTCTTTAGAAGCCCACTTTATCTTTTCCTTTGTCCTTCTTTCTCACTTCAACCACTTGCAAACAAACCCAACCAAGAACACAAAATTAAACCATGAGAACTCCATTCAAAACCCATAAAACGCATGAGAAGAAGAAGAAGAAGTAGAAGAAGCCATACAAATCCATGATCTTACCTCTTCAAGCAAAGCACAATCCAAGCCAAACACAACTCCAAGCCAAAAGAGAAAGAAAGGAAAAGCAGAGAAAGGAGAAGAGAAGAGGAAGAGGAAGCGTAAGAGGAGAGAACGGGAATGCTAAAATTTGTGTTCCCTCTCTCTTCCTCTTACTTCTTCTTTTTCTCCTTTCAATGCCCACCTAACAATGCCACATGGCAGCTCCCAATTGAACCACAAAACCCACTTAAACTTTTTCCAAACCAAAGCACCATACACCCACATGCACCCAATCCTTTCCATAATAATATCTCATGCCAAGGTACCAAACTCACACTTCACTAGATCAATCCCACAACCAAAACACCCTACAACCGTATACTACATGCACACTCTAACACTTCTCTTCTTCACATACTTAATTAATTATTTACCATTAAATTCTTATGATCCAAATTTCTCATGCACAAATTACTGAAATACCCTTGCATTCCCGACTTAGCATACACATTCCGACCAGGGCTATTTTGGGGTGTGACAGTAATAATAAAAGATAATAATATTAATGATAATAATAATAGCAATAATGCAAAGTAATAATAATAACATGAATAAAAATGATAATGATGATGATAACAGTAATAATAATATTAAAATAATAACAACAAAACACAACGATAATTAATAATAACTAAATATACCCAATAATAATAATGATAATAATAATAATAAATAATGTAAAATAATTAATTAATTAATAATAATAATAATGCTAAAGACAGAATAACACTAATAATAAATTAATAGATAATAATAATAACACTACTAACAATACTATAACCTCAATAATAATAATAACAAATAATCACAAAATACAATAACCAATAAGAAATAAATACAATAATGAATATAATAATAAATAAATAATATTAATAACAATAAAATCAATATAACTCAATAATACTAATAATAGATAAACAAAAATAATAATAACAATAATAATGTAATAATAATAATAATAATAATAATAATAATAATAAACAGAAAACAAATAAATGTATAATAATAATAATAAATAATATACAAAATATTAAATAATAATAAATAAATATAATAATAATAATAATAATAATAATAAATAAATATATAATAATAATATTAATAATATTAATAATTAAATAAAATATAAAGGAGATAGGAACTTACCTCGTCGGAGCCGCCGACGGAGGGGGGTGGCCGACACAGCCATCACCGGAAGTGAGATCGGGACACCGGGAGTGCGGCGGCGGTAGTCACGCGCCGAAAGAACAACTGCATCGCCGAAAAATGCCACGAAGCGTCGCCGGACTTCTTCTCTGACGCGCCTTGCTGCCGGCGGTCAGTTGAGGAACGGCGGCCATAGGGAGCTTCGTCCGGGCCTGCTCTCCACGGTGGCGAGGCGCGTGTGGTGGTTGACCGCCGCGGCTGGCCGGCGGAGGCACCGCCTCCGTCTCCTTTTTTTCCTTCTTTTTCAGCTCCGACCTCTGGTCTGCGTTTTGGCCCTGCTCCTCTTTCTAGTTGTTTCTTCTTTTCCTTTTAATTTCTTTAATTCCTTGATTTTGGTTTCCCTTGCTCTCTCTTGATTTTCCTTTAGTTTTTGTTTCTTTTTTTTTCTATTTGCTTTGATATGTGTTCCTCTTACTCTATTCTCTCTTTCTTTTTAATTTTCTTTCCTTTTTTTCTTTGCCCAGCCGAGACCCCTTGCTCTCTCTTGTTCTTCCTTTTTCCTTCTATTTTTTTTCCACTCAATTTTTTTTTTCAATCCGGCCGAGAGAGCCCCCTTTTCATCTCCTCATCATATTCTTTTTATACCCTAGAATTAGGGTTAAGGTCATCTAAATAATTCCCTCCTTTTTTTTTAATTATTTTTTTTATTTTAACTAATTTACACACTTTTAATTTACTTAAACTAAACACATATATTAATTAATTAAACATTACTAATTAAACACTCTATATTTTCCTACCTTCTTAATTTAATTAATCTACTTAAATTACGACATCTATTTTATCTAATTAAACCCCACATTTATTTTCTTTTTTTTTTCAACTTTAATTATCCTAAAATACTAACTAATTAATCAACTAATCTTAACTATTAATTTATCTTACAATATCAACTAATTAAATTAACCTAATCTTAATTTTTTATTTATCTAATTAAATTAACCTAATCCTAATTTTTTTATTTTTAATTTTACCTACATATTTTATGTATTTATTATTATTATTATTATTATTATTATTATTATTATTATTATTATTTTTTGGAGGAATTTATTAAGGACCCAAGATTGCCATTGCCATTTTTTCATTAAACCCGACTCGGGACCCGGTGTCTACAGTTGCCCCCAATTTTGGAGAGCCTAGTGTCTAGACACCTAGGTGAGCCAAAATTCAAAGAAGGAAGAGAGAAAACTACATACCTGAGGATGCCGGACCTTACCTTGTTGACGCTGCGTAGGAGCAAATGGTTGTCTGTCTTAGTTTGGCAGGCCTTATCCCGGTCTGCTTGGCAGTGAATGTATTGGTACATGTGCCCCTAATGGTCTCGTCTCGACCTGTAAGGCGTTTGTGAGATGTAGTGTTCTCTAGCTACGATCCCGTTGCGAAGCACAGTTTTCTCTAACTGTAACCTCACTTGCTTCTGCTGGCCTCATCTCGGCTCGCGCAGCTTTGGTGAGATGTAGTATTCTCTGACTACAAATCTCCATTGCGAGATGCAGTATTCTCTAACCGCAGTCTCATCTCGATGTGTTCTATCGCTAGTCTGTAACACCCCGAATACACCCTAGTCGGATCAAGATAAGTTTAGGGTGTAACGAAAACCGAATGTGGTTGAGATATGAATAAAAGTGTTAAAAAGGACACAACCGTAATTAATTCAAAAGTTTCGACGAGTTTCGATTAATAGGACAGTTATATCGTCATGCCTTAAACGACATGAAAAGAATTATTTTGGTAATTAAGAATGTGTCAGTGGATAATCAAAATGGTTAAGTGTAGTAAAGGACGTCATCAGTATTAGGTGAAAAGTTAAGGGTATTTTGGTAATTTGCCAAATTGTGACTTAAATAAACTAATTAAGAAGATTTGTATGCCAATGTTTTAATTGGAGATAGTTATTTCCCAAATGTATGAAGAAACAAAAGAATAAAGGACTAAATTGATATTCAACATAAAAATCTAAGTGTAGCCAATAGGAGCATGGCATGTGGCTCAATATAGACCAAGTATGTAAAAGGGGAAAGAATGAGATAGGGGTATATGGGTTCTTTGGCTAGAAAACTCAGAATTTTGCTTCTCCTTTTCTCTTTGTTCTTCATCTTTTAAATTAGTAAAAGAAAGAGAGATGGAAGTTGGGAAAAATTAAGCAAGAGTTATTGATTTGGAGGTAAGTTGTGTAATTGTACCTCTTCTTCTTCTTCTCTAATTGTAAGTTTCAGAATTTATATAGAAATTATGGTTATTAGATATGCTAACATGTAATTTCATGGGTTTTGATGAGGAAATTGGATGATTGTGATCATGAAAGAATATGGGAGTAGAGGAGTGCAACTAATTGAACTAAAAGGAGCAAAGGAAGTGAGGTTTGGAAACTAGTTTGATTTGATGTGTTTTGATGATAAATAATATGATTTGAGATGTATTTGAATGATATATGTTGAATCTATGATGTTGATAGTGAGTGTTGGCTTTAGATTGTTAAAATTGTGCATGTGAGTAGGATTTGATGAAAATTGTGTTAAGAAATACTTGACCTTTCTTCGGTTATTAGGGTATATCCAGCGTTTTAGAACTCCGAATCGTATGTAAAAAGTACCGTTTGAAAGCTAAGACATATTCCTACAAATGTCTTAGAAATAAGCGTGAGCAAATTCTAGCTCTAACTATCTCAAAAGTAGTCATGAAGTAGAGCTATCTTCCCTGGCCGGGTTCAGGGGAGCAGTGTATATTGTTTTGTTCATATCTGGATATTTATGTGTTCAAATGAACTGAAATTTGTTTTATATGAAAGCTAACATCCTAAGTATCATTTGTTAAGAAGGGACTTTTTCCTAAAATTGGGTGTAAGACATCGTTTTGGGCTGTACAAAATTGTGGTGAGGTTTGCCCAGTGTCACCACCTCAGGTGGTGAAATAATCTGCCACACCCTTAGATGGTGAAATAATCTGTCACACCCTCACGTGGTGATTTCTGCCCAGTGTCACCACCTCAGGTGGTGAAATAGTCTGTCCCTCAAAATATCACAGCCTTAGGTGGTGAAACATTCTGGTTGCTTTCTTTTAGCATTTAACACTCTTTTTGGGATCTCTAAAACTTCCAATGGATATTTCTTTTAACTCCTAACTCATTAATCATTGAAGATTAATAAAAATAATCCATAAAACCTATTAGCAAAAGTAACAATACATATAATTATGTGAAGAATAGTAATGGAATGATAAATATATGTGTTTGAGCTCGATGTTAAACTCAAGTGATGTGTATATGCCTATGACATGGTGATTCTTGAACTTAACTAAGTATGTAATTAATGACCATGAACACGTAAACTTGAAAAGTGTAATGTGTACGTAAGTGAAGTAATTAGTTGATGTGTTAAGGGCATGTGTAAAAGAGAATGTGATCATGGACGGTATATGTATTATGAAAATTGATCAATGTGAAATGGATAACATAATTAAATAACTTAAGCCTGCGAGTCAAGTAGTGGATAGATAGGCATGCCTATAGGGTCAAAGTGCTGCAGCCCAATGCGTTTAATGTATCTGATTCCTTGGGAATCACAATGCGATTATAATGCGTATAATTCTTGCTGAATTTTATTATATGTGAAATGATATTACTGTACCTGAGGGTACCAATGCGTAAATAAGATTTTAATGTGATTATAGTACCTCGGTGGTACCAATGCGAAACCCATTATCCGCGTCTTTGAATTGCAGGCAACTTAATAAATGGAAAAAAATAATAATAATACAACCATTATGTATGTTATATTCTGGAATTATGAGATGGGTTGCTTAATGCTCTATGTGTATGAGAATGCTAAATAAATCATGACATGCCTAAAATGGTACTTAATGTGATATAGTCAGTTAAGTATGATCTTTTGCGTATAATGTATGATGTTCTATTTGTGTGGTGTATTACTTGTTATGTGTGTGTGTTTTCCACTAAGCGTTATCGCTTAGCACGGATTTTCTTTTAATCCGTGTAGGTACTATTGATCGGGTCTTTCGAGAGTCTTTCCGCAGCAGTCAAGGCCAATGCAAGCTTATGAAGAGATATTAGCGTAAAATTTGTATAGTCTTGATAATGTATGCAAGATTTGAAATTTGAAATTATAAGTTTTGGTAAAAATGATATTGGTTATGTAAATGGTCTATCTATAGTAAATTCTGACGAAGTATATTTTACAGTGCGATTGTATAATGAATTTATAGTTAAATATAATGTGTTTTTGAAAATGAAAGGAATTTTATAACTCATATTTTAGCTTAAGGGTTTATAAGTTTTACATGTTTGTTCGGTAATGCCCTTGACCGTCGTCGTGAACCACCGGTTCACGGTATGGTTTACTACGTACGGGTAAGGGGTGTTACATTTAGTGGTATCAGAGCATAGGTTTAGTCGGTTCTAGACGACTAGAGTTTAGAGTTCAATCTATATAGATTTTGCATTGGCCAATGCGGAGGTTTTATTTTGTATAAGTGTTGTGGTAAGAGTGGATAGACGTTGATGACATCAATAACGAGACAGTTAAGTGTGATATGTGATAAGCTATGATCAGCCTATTATGAATTCATTTCCTGTTATTAAGGTATTGGATGTAGCTGTAGAGATTCTAGTTAGAGAATTGTATATAGTACAATATAAGTTATGTATAAGTTTACCCTGAGGGGAAATATGGAATAAAGGATTAGATAATGCTGGATTTTCAGTAATTGAAAGTATTTTAAGGATTGTGACACTCTGTACACCTGTCAGCTACTTTATTAATGAGAGCAATTATTTGAATGTGATACATCATGGGGGTTGGGCAACTTGCATTGCCATTATTTAAACTGCATTAATATATTACATCATTCTGCATATATAAATCATTTAGCATTCATTACATCTATCTTTGTTGACCCTTCTTGATGAACGTCAGACATGTGCATTTGCCTCCAGTGATAGGAAGCTGACAGAATGTACATTGAGTGTAACAAAGTTGAGTGAGTGTAATAAGGAATTAGTTCTTCAACTGGAAAGAGAAAAGAGAAGAAGAAAATAAAGAAAGAGAAATAAAGGATCACGGAATGTGTATAAGAATGAATAAGAGATTTGTGTCTATAGAATTGGTGGGTTTGACCCTTCTTTGTTAATGAATTAAGGTATAAAATAAGATAAGGTTTCTATAGATTTTGGAAAAGGAATGGAATTGTCTCTGATTAGATTAATTTATTGGCTATAGATTTGAGCTTGCTTATAAGAGTGAATAAAATTGTGAACTTTTGTACAGGATGGCTAAATAATAGATACTGTAAGATATATATGATGTTTCAGAAGTGATAGACAAATTGTGACTAGTGATATTGGTAATTTGGGAGAGAATTGTTATAAATTGTTTTGATTAAGAGAGGAATTTAGTGAATGTGTGAGCAATTCTGTATTTAAAGGATGAGATGTTTTATGAGGAAGGAGTTAAGTGAAAAGATTGACATGATAAGCTTAGGTTAAAGGTATATATATACATAAAAATATATGATGAATTGAATATTGGGAGTAGGTGTATGTCATGATTGTATTGGAATTTGAATAAGGAATAATTCGATGAAAGAGGTTATATGTGCATATGATGTGATAAGGTGGATTGAGAATGACATTTGGGACCTGATAGTAATGAAATGTAAATGATCTGTAACCCAAATTTTTGAGATGCTTATTTGAAAAGACGGATTTTCGGATATATGTAATGATACTAGTAAGAGTGATTTGAATTGTACGATGATTATGCAAGGTGGCATATGGTAACAATGACAGTTGACACTGATATTAGTGAAACAATTTGCTATTTGGATAGCAACGTTGAGGATTTCTTAAGCAGGTTATTATTGTTTCGAGATAATAACCATTGGTAACAAGGGACAATCAGAAGTTTAAGTAAACATTAAAGAGCTTTATAAATTATACTATATGACAGGAAGTAATAAGATGGATTATGTGCGAGGTAAAGCGTAAATATTGCATGATAAGTATAATGTAAGTGTGTGAATGTTAGTAATAAAGATTTTGAAATTCAGAAAATCGGATATAAGTGAATTTCGAGGACGAAATTCTTTTAAGGAGGGTAGATTTGTAACACCCCGAATACACCCTAGTCGGATCAAGATAAGTTTAGGGTGTAACGGAAACCGAATGTGGTTGAGATATGAATAAAAGTGTTAAAAAGGACACAACCGTAATTAATTCAAAAGTTTCGACGAGTTTCGGTTAATAGGACAGTTATATCGTCATGCCTTAAACGACATGAAAAGAATTATTTTGGTAATTAAGAATGTGTCAGTGGATAATCAAAATGGTTAAGTGTAGTAAAGGACGTCATCAGTATTAGGTGAAAAGTTAAGGGTATTTTGGTAATTTGCCAAATTGTGACTTAAATAAACTAATTAAGAAGATTTGTATGCCAATGTTTTAATTGGAGATAGTTATTTCCCAAATGTATGAAGAAACAAAAGAATAAAGGACTAAATTGATATTCAACATAAAAATCTAAGTGTAGCCAATAGGAGCATGGCATGTGGCTCAATATAGACCAAGTATGTAAAAGGGGAAAGAATGAAATAGGGGTATACGGGTTCTTTGGCTAGAAAACTCAGAATTTTGCTTCTCCTTTTCTCTTTGTTCTTCATCTTTTAAATTAGTAAAAGAAAGAGAGATGGAAGTTGGGAAAAATTAAGCAAGAGTTATTGATTTGGAGGTAAGTTGTGTAATTGTACCTCTTCTTCTTCTTCTCTAATTGTAAGTTTCAGAATTTATATAGAAATTATGGTTATTAGATATGCTAACATGTAATTTCATGGGTTTTGATGAGGAAATTGGATGATTGTGATCATGAAAGAATATGGGAGTAGAGGAGTGCAACTAATTGAACTAAAAGGAGCAAAGGAAGTGAGGTTTGGAAACTAGTTTGATTTGATGTGTTTTGATGATAAATAATATGATTTGAGATGTATTTGAATGATTTGTGTTGAATCTATGATGTTGATAGTGAGTGTTGGCTTTAGATTGTTAAAATTGTGCATGTGAGTAGGATTTGATGAAAATTGTGTTAAGAAATACTTGACCTTTCTTCGGTTATTAGGGTATATCCAGCGTTTTAGAACTCCGAATCGTATGTAAAAAGTACCGTTTGAAAGCCAAGACATATTCCTACAAATGTCTTAGAAATAAGCATGAGCAAATTCTAGCTCTAACTATCTCAAAAGTAGTCATGAAGTAGAGCTATCTTCCCTGGCCGGGTTCAGGGGAGCAGTGTATATTGTTTTGTTCATATCTGGATATTTATGTGTTCAAATGAACTGAAATTTGTTTTATATGAAAGCTAACATCCTAAGTATCATTTGTTAAGAAGGGACTTTTTCCTAAAATTGGGTGTAAGACATCGTTTTGGGCTGTACAAAATTGTGGTGAGGTTTGCCCAGTGTCACCACCTCAGGTGGTGAAATAATCTGCCACACCCTTAGATGGTGAAATAATCTGTCACACCCTCACGTGGTGATTTCTGCCCAGTGTCACCACCTCAGGTGGTGAAATAGTCTGTCCCTCAAAATATCACAGCCTTAGGTGGTGAAACATTCTGGTTGCTTTCTTTCAGCATTTAACACTCTTTTTGGGATCTCTAAAACTTCCAATGGATATTTCTTTTAACTCCTAACTCATTAATCATTGAAGATTAATAAAAATAATCCATAAAACCTATTAGCAAAAGTAACAATACATATAATTATGTGAAGAATAGTAATGGAATGATAAATATATGTGTTTGAGCTCGATGTTAAACTCAAGTGATGTGTATATGCCTATGACATGGTGATTCTTGAACTTAACTAAGTATGTAATTAATGACCATGAACACGTAAACTTGAAAAGTGTAATGTGTACGTAAGTGAAGTAATTAGTTGATGTGTTAAGGGCATGTGTAAAAGAGAATGTGATCATGGACGGTATATGTATTATGAAAATTGATCAATGTGAAATGGATAACATAATTAAATAACTTAAGCCTGCGAGTCAAGTAGTGGATAGATAGGCATGCCTATAGGGTCAAAGTGCTGCAGCCCAATGCGTTTAATGTATCTAATTCCTTGGGAATCACAATGCGATTATAATGCGTATAATTCTTGCTGAATTTTATTATATGTGAAATGATATTACTGTACCTGAGGGTACCAATGCGTAAATAAGATTTTAATGTGATTATAGTACCTCGGTGGTACCAATGCGAAACCCATTATCCGCGTCTTTGAATTGCAGGCAACTTAATAAATGGAAAAAAATAATAATAATACAACCATTATGTATGTTATATTCTGGAATTATGAGATGGGTTGCTTAATGCTCTATGTGTATGAGAATGCTAAATAAATCATGACATGCCTAAAATGGTACTTAATGTGATATAGTCAGTTAAGTATGATCTTTTGCGTATAATGTATGATGTTCTATTTGTGTGGTGTATTACTTGTTATGTGTATGTGTTTCCCACTAAGCGTTATCGCTTAGCACGGATTTTCTTTTAATCCGTGTAGGTACTATTGATCGGGTCTTTCGAGAGTCTTTCCGCAGCAGTCCAGGCCAATGCAAGCTTATGAAGAGATATTAGCGTAAAATTTGTATAGTCTTGATAATGTATGCAAGATTTGAAATTTGAAATTATAAGTTTTGGTAAAAATGATATTGGTTATGTAAATGGTCTATCTATAGTAAATTCTGACGAAGTATATTTTACAGTGCGATTGTATAATGAATTTATAGTTAAATATAATGTGTTTTTGAAAATGAAAGGAATTTTATAACTCATATTTTAGCTTAAGGGTTTATAAGTTTTACATGTTTGTTCGGTAATGCCCTTGACCGTCGTCGTGAACCACCGGTTCACGGTATGGTTTACTACGTACGGGTAAGGGGTGTTACATAGTCCCCCTGCTAACCTCGTCTCGGTCCGCATGGTGGCTATGAGGTATAGTACTCTCTGACTACAACCTCGATTCGTGGTCTATTATACCACGATAGTTCTGCTAGCCTCGTCTCGGCCAACACGGAGTTTGTGAGATGTAGTACTCTCTGAATACAACCTCTGTTTGCGATCTGTTCTACCGTTAGTGTTTATCTTGGACTTCCTTTTTTTGGAAGACTTTGATGCTCACTGAGAGACTTTCATGCTCACGGGGAGATTTTGATGCTCACTGGGGGACTTTGATGCTCACTGGGAGACTTTGATGCTCACTGGGAGACTTTAATGCCCACTGAGAGACTTTGATGCCCATTGAGAGACTTTGATGCTTACTGGGAGACTTTGATGCTCACTGGGAGGCTCTGATGATCACTGGGAGGCTCTGATGCCCACTGGGAGGCTCTGATGCTCACAGAGAGACTTTGATACTCCCTGGGAGGACTTGGGTTGATTTGCCCCCGGAGAAGACTTGGGTTGATTTGATTGCACCAAATCGCTACCAAGATTCAAAGTACGAATGTTCTGAGATTCTGAATCGCTACCAAGATTCGAAGTGCGAAAGTCCTGAGATTGCACTGAATCGCTAACAAGATTCAAAGTACGAAAGTATCGCTACCAAGATTCAAAGTGTTTGCACCGAATCGCTACCAAGATTCAAGGTGCGAAAGTTTTGAAATTACACTGAATCGCTACCAAGATTCAAAGTGTTTGCACCGAATCGCTACCAAGATTCAAGGTGCGAAAGTTTTGAAATTACACTGAATCGCTACCAAGATTCAAAGTGTTTGCACCGAATCGATACCAAGATTCAAAGTGTTTGCACCGAATCGCTACCATGATTCAAGGTGCGGAAGTTTTGAAATTACACTGAATCGCTACCAAGATTCAAAGTGTTTGCACCGAATCGCTACCAAGATTCAAGGTGCGGAAGTTTTGAAATTACACTGAATCGCTACCAAGATTGAAAGTGTTTGCACCGAATCGCTACCAAGATTCAAAGTGCAAAAGTTCTGAAATTACACTGAATCGCTACCAAGATTCAAAGTGTTTGCACCGAATCGCTACCAAGATTCAAGGTGCAAAAGTTCTCAAATTACACTGAATCGCTACCAAGATTCAAAGTGTTTGCACCGAATCGCTACAAAGATTCAAGGTGCGGAAGGTTTGAAATTACACTGAATCGCTACCAAGATTCAAATTGTTTGCACCGAATCGCTACCAAGTTTCAAGGTGCGAAAGTTTTGAAATTACATTGAATCGCTACCAAAATTCAAAGTGTTTGCACCGAATCGCTACCAAGATTCAAGGTGCGGAAGTTTTGAAATTACACCGAATCGCTACCAAGATTCAAAGTGTTTGCACCGAATCGCTACCAAGATTCAAAGTGCGAAAGTTCTGAAATTACACTGAATCGCTACCAAGATTCAAAGTGTTTGCACCGAATCGCTACCAAGATTCAAGGTGCGGAAGTTCTAAAATTACACTGAATCGCTACCAAGATTCAAAGTGTTTGCACGGAATCGCTACCAAGATTCAAGGTGCGGAAGTTTTGAAATTACACTGAATCGTTACCAATATTCAAAGTGTTTGCACCGAATCGCTACCAAGATTAAAGGTGCGGAAGTTTTGAAATTACACTGAATCGTTACCAAAATTCAAAGTGTTTGCACCGAATCGCTACCAAGATTCAAAGTGCAGAAGTTTTGAAATTACACCGAATCGCTACCAAGATTCAAGGTGTTTGCACCAAATCGCTACCAAGATTCAAGGTGCGGAAGTGTTGCGCCGAGTCTGCTCCAGACTAACAAAACGCGAGGGTTACTCTCCTGAGCTGCACCGAGTCTGCTCCAGACTTACAAAGTGCGGATGGTGATACGCCGAGTCTGCTCCAGACTTACAAAACGCGAGGGTTGCTCTCCTGAGTTGCACCGAGTCTGCTCCAGACTTACAAAGTGCGGATGGTGATGCGCCGAGTTTGCTCCAGACTTACAAAACGCGAGGGTTGCTCTCCTGAGCTGCACCGAGTCTGCTCCAGACTTACAAAGTGCGGATGGTGATGCACCGAGTCTGCTCCAGACTTACAAAACGCGAGGGTTGCTCTCCTGAGCTGCACTGAGTCTGCTCAAGACTTACAAAGTGCAGATGGTGATGCGCCGAGTCTGCTCCAGACTTACAAAACGCGAGGGTTGCTCTCCTGAGCTGCACCGAGTCTGCTCCAGACTTACAAAGTGCGGATGGTGATGCGCCGAGTCTGCTCCAGACTTACAAAATGCGAGGGTTGCTCTCCTGAGCTTCACCGAGTCTGCTCCAGACTTACAAAGTGCAGATGTTCTGAGATTTGCCTCCTCAGAGGAGTTGGTAATTCCTTCTCAGAGGACTTAAGGATTCTGCCTCCTCAGATGACTTAGATTTTACCTTCTCAAGGACTTTGAAAGTTATGCCTCCTTAGAGGACTTGGAAATTTTCCTCCAACTTTGAAATGATTGCCCCCTGAGAGATTTTTGAGATTTGGCCTCCTCAAAGGGCTTAAAAGGATTTGCCTCTTAAGAGGACCTTGAGATTGTGCCTCTTCAGAGGGCTTGAGAAACGTCGACATGTGAAGTCCTGAGGTTGAGATTGATGTATATCATCTAGTAGACACAGGGCACTGTGTATGCATGAAATACATATGAAAAGCCATGTATGCATGGAATGCATGTGAAAAGCCATGTATGTATGAGATGGCACGCAAAGTTATGCATGTATGAAATCTAAGAGTTATGCATGTATGGAATGACATGCGATGTTATGCATGTATGAAATCTAAGAGTTATGCATGTATGGAATGACAAGCGATGTTATGCATGTGTGAAATCTAAGAGTTATGCATGTATGGAATGACAAGCGATGTTATGCATGTATGAAATCTAAGAGTTATGCATGTATGGAATGACATGCGATGTTATGCATGTGTGAAATCTAAGAGTTATGCATGTATGGAATGACACGCAATGTTATGCATGTGTGAAATCTAAGAGTTATGCATGTATGGAATGACACGCGATGTTATGCATGTGTGAAATTTAATTGTGTAGTGTGTGTAGAAATATAATATGCATGTAGAGAATTGTGTACATGACATATATGCCACAAATGATCATGAATGAGAAATACATCCAAAAGATCAAGCATAAAATATGTGCAAGGGGATTATGAATGCGAAATATATACACATGATCATACCCGTGAGGGTAAAGAGTCATTCACTGGCATAAGTGTGAGGAATCACATGCAAAGATAAGTGGAAGTCATTATATACATGAAGGCTATGTGAAGAATTGGATGTGTGTGATGTGTGTATGGATAACTATACATACAAAACGAATGTAGAAAAAAAATCATGTGTACATGTATAAAGTGCATGCAAATGATGTGCATGTGAGATGCATGCAAAAGATATGCCCACGAAAGGCGCAAAATAAGTGATTATAAAAATGAACCTCAGAGAGGCCCGTATGTGAAAGTATCTATAAAATATGCTCGCTGAAGATCTTATGCCAAAAGACATGCACTAAGAATTGTACATGTAAAACTATTTATTGAGAATATTTTCTACAATTATGTGTAAAAACATTTGCAAAAAGTATATATACAAGGGATGTTGCTGAGAGTGTACGCGAAGTATCATTTTCATGGGTAGTGATAAGAAATACCCCAAGATTGTAAAATGAGTGCAACCTATTAGGTACCTCAAACTCGAGTTTCTATCTGCCTTTGAGCATACTGAATGAATCACATTCTCAACTGATTCAATCTCAGTAAAAGAATTCGGGAGTCATTCCCAATGAAGGGCAAGAAGATAAATGTGTAGACATCAATGTTTACTAAATCAACATGTAAATAGAAGGCATACCATACAATCTCTGTGTGTATGTGCAAAAGGCCAAAACAGAATTTTTTTTTTAAAGCAAATTCTAGACGCAATTTTGGAGACGAGACTCAACTCGAATGCACTAATGCACTCACGGCTTCTCGCTTGAAGCTCAAGAAACACCATACGCCTCTTCCTACGTACCAAACCTTATTAGAAGGTCATCTCCGCTAATTAGATAAGGCCGAACCAAGAATCAAGAGGTCTTACTTTGGTTGTAACGTTAGGCTTAGGTAATTGGCTATCAAAGGAGGATCAGGTCGCTAGAGAAAAATGGCTGCAACGTTAATTCAACGGATGAAAGCACCATTCTCAACCCCAATTGTATACTGTCCAGATATTCTTGAATTTGAATTTGGTAATACTTTAGCTCGTCAAGCTCAGTATAATAATTAAGCTAAAAAGATAACTACTGAGCTCATCAAGGGGGCTTTTTTTTTTTTTGCTCGCAAGTTTATGTCTCTAATTACACAAAAATTTTATCGATGATTTAGACCCCTTTCCCAAAGTGTAGCCCCAAAAATTATCGATGATTGAAAATTCATTTCCCAAGGGGTAGACCCATCCTTATCAGGGTGATTTCTGGTAACCAAAAAATTATCAATGGTCGAGATTCTCTCCTAGAAGTGTAAACCCACTTTCACCGGGCAATTTTTGATAACCCTAAAAAATTATCGATGATTGAAATTATCTTCTCGAAGTGTAAACCCACTTTCGTCAGATCAAATCTTTATAACCCAAAGAAATGTCATAATGTACATCCATCCTTACTAGAGCGACCATTCTTCTAAGGGGAAGCCAAAATCATTTTAGGCGAAGGGTGAAGTTTTAGCATGTGTAACAATAAAACCAGTACGCATTTAGCATACCAAAATAAAGGCTCAACGGGCTAGCAAGCGATTGTAAAATAAAGGTAGGAAATGGTCATTTAAAGGGCTATACAAAGAAACGGTGCCTAAATCATTTTCTAGATTCAGTCTTATCCGGGGGTCGCTTTGACGGGTAATCAGAAAGGTTCTAGTGCTCTTAGTGAGTTTTCATCCAATCCCCTTATTGCAACTAGTTTTTCAGTTCATTTTCAAAGCGGGCCAAATGTGCTCTGAACTTAGAAATGACATGGTATAGTCAAATATTTTCATGCGATCTAGCTCTTAAAGATCAAACATATCTACCCCTCACTTAATTCAAAGTGGAATGAAACGCAGATTTCTAAAAACTGAGATCAAAGTCATTCATAGTTAAGACCCACTTAGGCAGAATCAAATTTCAAATCAAAGATACCTTAATAAGGTGCAACGTGTCAGCGTTTTAGGGTACCACTTCACACATAAATTTTTAACTTTATCAAAATGTATATGTACAAAAATCATGCAAGCCAACAAAGAAGTTTTTTTTTTCTTCATAAAATATGTGCAAGCTATGCATTAAAAATCATGTACAAGGAAAGATGCATGCAATGGCGTCATGCATGTCAGTAATGCGTGTAAGGAACTATATGTGCAAAACATGTGTAAAAACATATTGTATAAAAATGCATACATGAAATATGTGCAAAGATGTGTGTACTTGAGGCATCTACAAGAAACTATAAGTGAGTGTGAGTGCATAAACAATGCATGACAAATGATGTGCTTTGTACATGTAAACAGTACATAATTAAGGCATGAGTACAAGGTATGGCACAATATGAGAATGAATGTTTAAGATACATAACGCATGTGCACATGGCATAATTTAGACATGATAAGATGAAGATGATCTAGCATGATAATGTGTACTAATGAATTATGAGGGAAGGCAAAACTCACAAAATGCAAAATATATACAAATTATGCACATGACTTGGAACTCCATATACGAATGATTATGTACTGTGACTGGAGTATGTGTGCAACACAAGATATACAATGAAAGTGTCTGGAAGAAATAAATAGCATTCACAAAGTACGTGTATTTACATGGTATGAGCATGCAAGACATGCATTGGTATATACAATGACTAACATGCATGATGAAGAACTTATATGTACATGGCATAATTCATGTATGATAGTAAATGTTCATGATATGGCATACAATGTGAAAAATGCAAGATATTTTCTGTGTATAATGACTGACCCAACGCTATATGCTAATGCAACTGTATGCATATGCTCCAGCACACAATGTTTATATATATATGCAATGTAAGCCTACTAATATGTACATATTATGACGCATGATGAGTGCATTCTTTTTACTTTTATTTTCTTTTTTTTTTATGGCGGCAGTACATCCACATGTGCTATGATGCATGTCAACATTCAGTGGTGTATGTTATATGTACAGGTTATGGTGCATGATGGATGTCATAAAGAATGTTAATATATATATATTGGGACAAGCATTGTTATGTACATGCAAAGCAAATACATGTTACGTGCATATTTACAAATTATGATACAGGCAATTTTATATACAAAGTGCACAGGTTCTATTATTGTACATGAGAAAAAATGCACATGCCTTTTTTACTATTGTTCATGAAAGAAAGAAATAATGCACGAGCACGAATACACATACAAGAAGAAAGTTCCTCCCAACCGTTTCTCTCTCACACAGGAGGTCGTGCGGTCTCTTTCTTAGGTGGGCTTGACCCATGGATCAACGGGGAACCCAATGGGTGCGTAAAGCGTGCTGCGAAGCACAAACTCTCATTAATAAAAACCGCATGCAGATGAATTTTCGGCTATCGTGTATTTAAATAATCCGAATAAACCGAAACACGCCCCTCGGGGTATGAAAATCTTTAAGGAGCGAACATCTAAATTTATTTGGATTTGTCCAATACACAATAACCCACTCCATAAGCAACGTATTATGGCGCATGCCCCCTAGGGGAAGTATCTATTGCCATTACATGAGTTTTGGTCAAAGGTAATGATATTTTAGGGTTACCCAAGCATGGTCCCTGCCAACGGGTCTAGCTTATCATGAGCATAACGACCTATCGGGTCTCCATTTAATATACCATGATGGTACGAGACTTAGGCTAGTGATTATCCTTAACACTTCCCTAGATTGAATGAAAATAGGGTCGTGTTTCGGGAACGCACCGAGGTTAAGAAAGGGACCAAACTAACATAATTCTAAGGCTCTAGCATGATGCAATGCAATTTTTTGAAAAGGGATAAAATTTCTTGATCCTACACCCATTTACATTAGATTAACCAAAGGTACTTTCGGAGCAAAATCTCATGATATCCCCATCGGAGTCGCCACTGTAGACGACCTCACCGTCTATCGGGCTACCATAAGGCAGGATCATGGAGTCGCCACCCGATAAAACATCGAAAAAGTAATTATAACCTTATGAGGCCCAAAACCAGAGAGAGTTCGGGACCTCACTCTTATTCATACCTTTGGTTAATATTATGTGAATGGGTTTTTAAGATCAATTATTTTATCTCTTCTCTCACATGCAAATTATACAATAAAATTAAATCGCATTAAAAGCACGTATAAAAAAGCAGTAGATAAAATATAATTACAATTATCTGAAAACAAATATGAAACCATAAAAGAATGATAAAAATACATACATAAATCGGGCTATTCTTTTAGGCAGGAACATTGGTTCCCAATTACTTTTTATGAAAAGTTTTGAGTTCTCAAATCAATTTAAACCTTTACTTTGGGATGAAAACCAGGACATTGGTCCAGTTTTATTAACAAATTATCATTTTAATATAAAACATTTGTGTGGTGGTTCTTTTTAAGCGCGGTCAAAAATCTTTTATTATTACAGACCATTAGCGAATGAAAGAAGAATAAAATAATAATTACATATTTCAAAATAAATAAATTCTAATCTACTTATCCCGACCATGCTTCACCTAACTCCGTGGGCGAGTAACGTGGCACTCGCATCGCGGTAAAGAAAGAAAACAATATTGGTTAATAATGAATAAATAAATAATTGAATGAATAAATAAACAAATAAATAATTAAATAAAGTAAATTGAAGAAAATAATTAAAGTTAATAATGGATTAAATTAAATTAAATGATAAATAAATGAATAAATAGATAATTAATTAAATAAATAATTGAATCAAACAAATTGAGAGGATTAATGAATGTAAAACACAATGACAATTATAATAATCAAATGCAATAAAAATGATAATGCTAATAATAACAATAAACAAACAGGAAATGATAATAATAATAAAAATAATAATGATAACAATAGTAACAAAATAATAATAATAATAATAATAATAATAATAATAATAATAATAATAATAATAATAATAATAAAAGATAATAATATTAATGATAATAATAATAGCAATAATGCAAAGTAATAATAATAACATGAATAAAAATGATAATGATGATGATAACAGTAATAATAATATTAAAATAATAACAACAAAACACAACGATAATTAATAATAACTAAATATACCCAATAATAATAATGATAATAATAATAATAATAAATAATGTAAAATAATTAATTAATTAATAATAATAATAATGCTAAAGACAGAATAACACTAATAATAAATTAATAAATAATAATAATAACACTACTAACAATACTATAACCTCAATAATAATAATAATAACAAATAATCACAAAATACAATAACCAATAAGAAATAAATACAATAATGAATATAATAATAAATAAATAATATTAATAACAATAAAATCAATATAACTCAATAATACTAATAATAGATAAACAAAAATAATAATAACAATAATAATGTAATAATAATAATAATAATAATAAACAGAAAACAAATAAATGTATAATAATAATAATAATAAATAATATACAAAATATTAAATAATAATAATAAATATAATAATAATAATAATAATAATAATAATAATAATAATAATAAATATATAATAATAATATTAATAATATTAATAATTAAATAAAATATAAAGGAGATAGGAACTTACCTCGTCGGAGCCGCCGTCGGAGGGGGGTGGCCGACACAGCCATCACCGGAAGTGAGATCGGGACACCGGGAGTGCGGCGGCGGTAGTCACGCGCCGAAAGAACAACTGCGTCACCGGAAAATGCCACGAAGCATCGCCGGACTTCTTCTTTGACGCGCCTTGCTGCCGGCGGTCAGTGGAGGAACGGCGGCCATAGGGAGCTTCGTCCGGGCCTGCTCTCCACGGTGGCGAGGCGAGTGTGGTTGTTGACCGCCGTGGCTGGCCGGCGGAGGCACCGCCTCCCTCTCCTTTTTTTCCTTCTTTTTCAGCTCCGGCGCCTCTGGTCTGCGTTTTGGCCCTGCTCCTCTTTCTAGTTGTTTCTTCTTTTCCTTTTAATTTCTTTAATTCATTGATTTTGGTTTCCCTTGCTCTCTCTTGATTTTCCTTTAGTTTTTGTTTCTTTTTTTTTTCTATTTGCTTTGATCTGTGTTCCTCTTACTCTGTTCTCTCTTTCTTTTTAATTTTCTTTCCTTTTTTTCTTTGCCCAGCCGAGACCCCTTGCTCTCTCTTGTTCTTCCTTTTTCCTTCTATTTTTTTCCACTCAATTTTTTTTCAGTGCAGCCGAGAGAGCCCCCTTTTCATCTCCTTATCATATTCTTTTTATACCCTAGAATTAGGGTTAAGGTCATCTAAATAATTCCCTCCGTTTTTCTTTTAATTAATTTTTTTATTTTAACTAATTTACACACTTTTAATTTACTTAAACTAAACACATATATTAATTAATTAAACATTACTAATTAAACACTCTATATTTTCCTACCTTCTTAATTTAATTAATCTACTTAAAGTACGACATCTATTTTATCTAATTAAAACCCACATTTATTGTCTTTTTTTTTCAACTTTAATTATCCTAAAATATTAACTAATTAATCAACTAATCTTAATTATTAATTTATCTTACAATATCAACTAATTAAATTAACCTAATCTTAATTTTCGATTTATCTAATTAAATTAACCTAATCCTAATTTTTTTATTTTTAATTTTACCTACATATTTTATGTATTTATTATTATTATTATTATTATTATTATTATTATTTTTGGAGGAATTTATTAAGGACCCAAGATTGTCATTGCCATTTTTTCATTAAACTCGAATCGGTTCCCGGTGTCTACAGTAAGCTAGTAGCTCAGCCTCAAAGGCGACTCAATCCGGCAATGCAAGAGGTGGTAAAGAAGGAGGTACTTAAACTCCTTGACTCAAGTATTATTTACCCTATCTCTGATAGTAAATGGGTGAGCCCAGTTCAGTGTGTGCCTAAAAAGGGGGGAATGACAGTCGTCAAAAATGAGCTGAATGAATTGATTCAAACTCGTACTGTTACGGGTTGGAGAGTCTGTATTGGTTTTCAAAGATTAAACAATGCCACTAGAAAAGACCATTTCCCCTTGCCATTTATTTACCAAATGTTAGAAAGGTTAGTGGGTAATAGATTTTACTATTTTTTAGATGGGTATTCGGGATATTTACAAATCCCTATAACCCCTGAAGATCAAGAAAAAACAACTTTTACCTGCCCTTATGGCACATTCGCCTACAGGAGAATGCCTTTTGGATTATGTAATGCACTGGCTACGTTTCAACGGTGTATGATGGCTATTTTCCATGACTTCATAGAGAAATTTATGGAGGTATTCATGGATGACTTCACCATATATGGAGCTGATTTTGAAAGCTACTTAGAGCATCTCGATTTAGTGTTAGGGAGGTGTGAAAAGACCAACCTAGTGTTGAATTAGGAAAAATGCCATTTTATGTTGAGAGAGGGCATTGTGCTTGGGCACAAAATTTTTGAACAAGGGATAGAGGTCGATAATGTAACACCCCCAATGTCCCCATTGGAAGGACGCCGGAGAGCGCTACCCGATGCTCACTCACAAATAAGCACACATGCACTATGCGGAAGCATACATTTATCTAAAACACGGGGAAATTAAAACTTTGGAAAGCAAAAGCATATACGTTAACTCACACCCACGCAGGCACTAAGCAGAAACATATACACATGTATACATATGATCATTCAGCGGAAGCTTAAAGCGAAAGATAAAACGAAGGAATAACTGAAAGCTTAATTACAAATACCATAATACAGAAATACAAAAGCTGAAATACATAAGCTGAACAAATTACAAAACTTCTAACTCCTATGTGGCCGACCTTGCAGATGTGCGACTCGATCCGAACACAACCTGCCACCTGCATGGGAAAAGAGCCCGTGCTAAGCGATAAACGCTTAGTGGGGAGAACACACAAGTAATATGGATGACCATTCACAATGATCGTTAAGGCATAACACATACACAAATGACATATGCAAATAATCACAACAGATGGATATACAATCCTGCATATGAAAGCCATGCATTCGGAAGTTCATATTCACATGCAATACAATTATCAGGCAGTAACGAACCCAATTATCATGCCGAGAACACTAGGTACCAAAATATATTTTTATCATGCCACAAGGTGCATACACAAAATGAAACCCAGGGCATAGCATCAATCCACCACACTTCCACTGCGCAACTCTAAACCATACAATATCATGTTATGAACTGCAAACATATAACAACGTACCGAAGACACCACAGTGACTGAGTTCAAAGGAACATATAGCATATCATTAAATTATGGCACATGCTCTTACCGAACGTCGACCCACATGCATTGCATCATAATAGTACATATACTCATTCACACATTTAACCTTAACATTCAATGATTCAAATCAGCGTACTTATACATATTAGTTCACATGCTTACAATTCTAACCAATGAAATCAAACATATTCCCAATACGATAAATATATATACGGGAAAACAGATACAAAATACATATTGAGTCACATTCGGCCCACTCAGGAATTCATAATCTTATTCAGAAAGATGGCTGATTCACATTACTGAAATCTTACCCATTCAGTTATCATATTCTCATATTCATATCAGACAAAGCGAACAGAATACATGCTGACTCAAAATAGTGGATAACGAGTATACAGAAAGTACTTTACGAGTACAAGCCGATTACAGAAAGTACTTTACGGGTACAATCGCAAACTATTTTACTTTTCATTCTCAAACATTTTTATGGGGGATCTTAAACAAGATCCAACCACATTACAGAAGGTTCGCGAGGCACCAAACGGGGACCTGATCGGGGTCCAAACGGAAACGAAACAGAAGCTGCAACAAAGACTCTATTAGGCATGCCTAACTATCCACTAGACTGACTCTGGCAGGCGGAGAATTACACAGAAAATGGTCGTATTTAAAATTACGACAAGCGAATAATTCACATTCTATGATAATCAGAACATATATTCTTATAGCTCAAATACATGGTATTGCGTGCTAAAAACCGTAATAAAACATTCCTAAAACATGCAGAAATAAAGGGATTTTATTACAAAAACAGGGTAGGTCACGGTGGTAATCAGATTGGTTGCCACCGTGACATACCAGGGATCCTTGGCAGAATGCATGTTTGGGGTACCTCACGGTCACAACCAAAATGGTTGTCACCGTGACATACCAAAGGAACCAAACAGAAGCAAAGGTTTAGGTGCCTCACGGTCACAACAAAAATGGTTGTCACCATGACGTACCAAAGAAGCCAGACAGAATCAAAAGCTTGGGTACCTCACGGTGGTAACGAAATGGGTTGCCACCGTGACATACCCACTGCCCAGACAGAAACCAAAGTTTGGATACCTCACGGTGGTAATCAAATTGGTTGCCACCGTGACCTATTCAAACTCACGGCAGAATGCATCTGGTTCGTGCCTCACGGTGGTAATCAAATTGGTTGCCACCGTGACCCATGCCCAGATGCGATTCCTGAGGGCGATTTCCAGGTTATTCAAACCAACTATCCCAAAGTTCTCATTTCAAACAACATATCCTCATTCCAATAGCAATAAAAATCCAAATCAAACATCATTGAATCATGTCATTAATAAGTCTTTCACATGAATTCGAAGAACAACATCACATTACATCAATTCATGCTAACACTTAACAATGCAAAGTCTTAGTCATGCAACGGAACAATTTACACTTAAGCATAGCATAATATTGTTAGAGAAGGATCAAAAGTACAGATATGCACAATACATTTCACATCCAATATTACATGTTCATGATGAACAACCATGAAATTGGCATTCATAACTCACTCGATTTCAGATGGCGATATACGATACCACCCACAACAACTAACATTAATAAATCACGTCAAGCAACCCCACATCATTCGATATCCTTTAAATGTGTACAACTTAATCATGTTACACATGCTCATACAGATTAAGGTATTACAACCCTTAAATGTCATTTAACTGGACTAGATTCTAGTCATACAATTACACCTAATTATTTCATTAGTTTGTATTAATCTTAATCCTATTCATGTTTATTTTCCAAGTGAAAACTATTCTTATACTCATTTAATAGTCCTAAACATGCATTGGATGGATCCTAGGAAGCTCCGGTGCAAAACGGGTTCAATTCGGGAAGAAAAACACCTAAAATGGTCAAGACAGAAGTGGTCACGGTGGTAATGAATTCATTGTGACCATGAGGTCCAAAAATAAGCATTCTGCCCAGCATTTTGGTATGTCACGGTGGCAATGAAATTCATTGTGACCGTGACATACAAAAAATTTACAAAACAGAAGGCAAAACTCAGAACTGCTTCATAACTCATTTTTATTCAGCCTAAACGGACATCTAAAAGACATTGTTAGGCAAACATTCCTTCTTAACATTTATTTCTTAGGATGTTAAGTTTACAATGGAACAACTTTCGGGTAATTCTGACATCTAAAACTCTAGATATGGGCTAAAATATCAACACTGTTCCATTAACCCGACCCAACCAGAAACACTTCAGATTTTAACTTATTCAAGGGTCTTAGAGCAAAAAATGGCTCCTGGTACTTCAAAGACAATTTTAGATCTGTATCTTATCTTTCAAATGGCACTGGAATTACTCAATTTGGAGGTCTATAACTCGATCTATGATAAAAAAAATACACAAAGGTCTGGCAAAAACTAAACAGAATTTCCCCAACATCATACTTTGCACACCAAAAGTTATATGAACAATCTAACACATTCAAAATTCATGCACAATCATCCAATAAATAATCATGCATCATTTATACATCAAGATCATATCACACATAGCTCCCAAACCTGCAAATCAAAGCTTCAAACCGATCACTTCAAAATCCAACCATCTCTTCCCTTCTCCTCCAAAACTTGCAACCAAATCAAATCAAAACCTCATTAACCCAAGAACATAACCTTTAAAACCCACCCAAATCCGAAAAAGGAGAAGAAGAAGAAGAAGAAGTACACTAAAAGCAAAACAGCCACTTACCTCCTATAGAACCTTCAAAGCTCAAACCCTAGACCAAAGGTTGAAGAAAACCCACATGGAAGGAAGAGAGAGCAGAAATGTAGATGGGAAAGAGAGAGAGAGGTGTGGGAAAGGAAAGGCAAAACTTCCTTTGGCTTCCACGGGAAGCTACTCCCTCAATCCCTCTCTCTTCTCCTTTCAAATCCCAATCAATGCTCCCACCAACCTTACACATGTCACTCCACTATTGGTCCCTAATGATCTTATCTTGACTAACAACCCAAGGCACCAAACTCAACTCACACCATATAACCTCCCATGAAACACTTTTATATCCTAGTTACCATGCACCAATACCACTAGATCATGCCAAAACCAAGGTATCCTACATCCATACACACATGCACACCTTATAATTTTCCCTTCTTAACATAATTAATTAATTACTTTGCACTTAAGTCCTTATTATCCAATTTCCTCATGAACAAAAATACAAAAATGCCCTTCACTTATCCGACTTAGCTAGTCAAATCCGACTAAGCCCGATTTGGGGTGTGACAGATAAGGCCAAGGTGGAGGTAATAGAAAGTTGCCACCCCCGACTAGTGTGAAGGGCATTAGGAGTTTCCTAGGACATGCAGGGTTTTACCGCCGTTTTATCAAAGATTTTTCAAAAATTGCTAAACCCTTGTCCAATTTGCTTATGAAAGATGCTCCTTTTAATTTTGATAGTGAATGCATGCTAGCTTTTGAAACTTTGAAGCAACGGCTCATTTCAGCCCCGGTGATTATATCTCAGGATTGGAATCTTCCGTTTGAATTAATGTGTGATGCTAATGATTATGCAGTTGGAGCAGTGCTTGGACAGCGGCGGGATAAATTATTTTGTGCTGTTTATTATGCCAGTCATACTTTGACAGGGGCACAGGTCAATTATACCACCACTGAGAAAGAGCTTCTCGCGATTGTTTATGCTTTTGAGAAGTTTAGGTCGTATTTGCTGGGCGCAAAAATCGTGGTGTGGTCAGACCATGCAGCTTTGAGACATTTGTTTGCCAAGAAGGAATCCAAGCCGAGATTGATTAGATGGGTGCTCCTACTGCAAGAGTTTGACTTGGAAATCAAAGATAAGAAGGGGGCTAAAAATTTTATAGCGGATCATTTGTCGAGATTGGAGAGCGATCAAATTGAAAAAGGGGAAATTTTAGATTTATTCCCTGATGAACATATTTGTGCTTTATTTGCAATCGAAGTTTCTGTTCCTTGGTTTGCTAATGTGGCTAAGTTTCTTGCAAGAGGATTTATGCCAAAGGACTTCACATGGAAGCAACGGAAGAAGCTAAAAGCGGATGCCAAACACTACATTTGGGATGACCCCTATTTGTTTTGCCTATGTGCTGATTAAGTGCTGAGGAGATGTATCTCGGATGAGGAGAAGGGAGAGATCATCAAGGCATGTCATAGTTGGGAAGCTAGTGGGCCCCATGCACCAAATAGAACGGTATCAAAAATTCTATCCTCTGGTTTTTATTGGCCTACTATGTTCAAAGATGTGCAATTCTTTGTGAAAACCTGTGAAAGATGCCAGAGAGTAGGTAACATTTCTAAAAGAGATGAGATACCTTTAACTAATTTGCTT
Source organism: Excoecaria cochinchinensis (assembly GCA_947683425.1). Classification (NCBI taxonomy): domain Eukaryota; kingdom Viridiplantae; phylum Streptophyta; class Magnoliopsida; order Malpighiales; family Euphorbiaceae; genus Excoecaria; species Excoecaria cochinchinensis. Next base: position 446,212 of record CANTUQ010000192.1, read on the forward strand.
GAGGTAGAATTGTTTGATTTGTGGGTGATAGACTTTATGGGATCTTTTTCGGTTTCTTATGGGTATGAGTATATTTTGGTGGCAATGGACTATTTGAGTAAATGGGTGGAAGCAATAGCCACGAGAACTTGTGATGCCAAGTTTGTTCTAGATTTCTTGAGGAAAAATATATTCACCCGATTTGGAGCCCCTAGAGCAATTATTAGTGATGGTGGTAAACATTTTGTTAACCACCAATTTAAGGCTTTATTGCAAAAATTTGGAGTTAGGCATAAGGTCACCACCCCTTATCATGCTCAAGCTAATGGGCAGGTTGAAGTGTCCAATTGAGAACTTAAGGCCATCCTAGAAAAAACTGTAAATTCATCTAGAAAGGATTGGTATTTAAGGTTGGATGAAGCTTTGTGGGCTTACCGAACTGCATTCAAAACATCTATAGGATCATCCCCATTTAGGCTTATTTTTGGTAAATCTTGTCATCTCCCTGTCGAATTAGAACACAAGGCTTATTGGGCAACCAAGTTTTTAAATTTTGATATCAAGAGTGCAGGTGATAAGAGACTTCTCCAGATGAACGAATTGGAAGAGATCCGCTATTGCTCGTACCAACAAGCAGAGAAGTATAAGGCAAACACAAAGAAATGGCACGACAAGAAATTAGTCACGAAAGAATTCATTCTAGGTATGAAAGTTCTTTTATATGATAGCAGGTTGCGTTTATTTCCTGGAAAGTTAAAATCGCGGTAGAAGGGGCCGTATGAGGTTGTGGGAGCTGATCAGTTTGGAGTGATCACATTGAAGCACCGGAATGGTGAGAATGAGTTCAAGGTAAATGGACACCACGTGAAGCCTTATTTTGAATCATCATAGGATGGGCCTTTAGTGATAGTCGACCTTGCGGATCCTTGACGGTATTTAAAAGTCTAGCTGCGGACTTGTTAAATGCAGAACTTCTTCTCTAACTATGTTATTTTGTGTTTATTATTCTTTTCTTTAGGTAGTTAATATTGTTTATTTTTGTTTAAGTTGTTTGGTTTGTAGTCATAAGAAAATTATGTTGCTAAAGGGAGAATGTTCAAGGTTTTAAATAGCTGAAGTTTTGACTGATTGATGAATTTTTTTTAGCAAGTTTGCAGGTAGTTACGGTGGAAATGGATTTTTCTTACCATCGTGACCAGGGGAGAGTGCATTCTGGAATTGGGAATGTGCACATGTTACGGTGATAATGAATTTCATTGTCACCGTGACCACATGAGGGAGCCATTCTGGATTGGCATAAATGGTATGTCACGGTGACAATGAAATTTGTTGTCACCGTGACCATCGGGTAAGTGACATTCTGTTTTGAGGTGTGCACATGTCAAGGTGACAATGAAATTCATTGTCACCGTGAGGTCAGGTGAGTTACATTCTGTTTTCAAAATGGGTTATGTCACGGTGACAATGAAACTCATTGTGACCGTGACATGATGAACATTCAATTCTGTTTTCAAAATGGGTTATGTCACGGTGACAATGAAATTCATTGTCACCGTGACCCCATGGCGGTTCAATTCTGGATTGAAAATTTTGGGTATGTCACGGTGACAATGAAATTCATTGTGACCGTGACCCCCTCGAAAATATCTTTTAAAATCCCAGTTTTCCATATATTATTTCTCACTTTCCCACACCTCATTCACTCTCACCGCGTGTTATTCGTTCTTCTTTGCATTCTCTGTGTGTCTTTTCTCTCTTTTCGGCTACCATTTCGGATAATCTACAACAAGTAAGTAATTTTCTCTTTCTATTGCTTTAATTTCATTTTTGTTTTTCCCCTCCTCTCGTTCCCTGTTCTCGTTTGTTCTTTATCATTATGCTGTTCTTGTTTGCTTTGTCCAAATATTTCGTTTTGTCCTCTGGTATTGCTTTGCAATCTTGATGTGAATCCTCTTAATTATTACTTTCCTTCTCAATTTTTAGCCTTAATTTTGAACGTGAATGGTTGGGAAGTAGGATTTTAGGGCGTAATTTGTGCACAACTTGGGTTGATAATTTTACTCAAATTTTGGATTGGACTTAACTTTTATTGATTTTAAACAATTTGTTATGCATTGTATTGTTGCTAATTGCCAATTTGGGGGGTTGTTAGTGCCCTTGTTTTCCAATTCCAGTGCGTTTAAGTGTTGTTCACCAAGTGCTTGATTAAATGTCTCTATGAACTGATTTTCCAGATTTTGCAATTTTTAATATTTTGAAATGTACAGTTTTATTTGCCCTGATGATAATTGTGCTTTAAGGTTGTCATTGCACACTCTTAACCTCTTTATGTGTTGCTTTTCTTTGTTAAAAACAAGCTCATTTGGACGATGAATAGGTTAGGGTAGAATGGATTGTTTATCGATGAGAAAGTTGTAGCCATTGTTTGTTTAAACTTATATTTTTATTGAAATTGGCTGATTGTTTTCGTGCAGTGGCTCCAAAAAAAAAAGTTCTGCTCTAGCTTCGAGTTCTAGCAGCCAACCACCCGGCTCAGATTCAGTGGACATTTCCAAAGTAGCAGCATGGGTTCCAGGTGCTAAAAAGGTTCCTTATGCTCGATTCACCAAATGTTCGTACATCCCAACGAGCTAATTGGATTTTGGATTGTTGGAGAAACTAGGAATAAAAATGAAGTCTAGCAACTTATCGCCAAAATTGGCTGGGAGCGAGTTTTCATGCTTAACGAGAAAGTTTATCCTACTTTGACAAGAGACTTTGTGTCAACTATCACTTGTAGACCAGGCCGCGATCTTATCCATGATCTAGGTTCTGTTTCATTTTTTTTGGACACTATAGTGTATAACATCACTTTTCATGAATTTTCAGAGTTTCTTGATTTTCCACACTTAGTGCCGGATTGTTATGATGATTACTCTAAAGATGGTGCGTGGGCAATAATTCGAGACAATGTGACTGCCACACAATATGTCTCGGGCAAAACTAAGTCGCATCATTTGAACAGCCACATTCTGCGAATCCTCCATCATTTTTTTTCATTATCTATGTTAAGCCATACAGATTCAGCAGGCCAAGTCAACTTACCGGAAGCCCTATTTCTCGCGTGCATGATCCAGGGTGTCCGAATTAATGGCGCCACGCATTTCTGGCACAAATTGGAGGAGATGCAATGGAAACCGAAAAAGGCGACAAAAATCGCACTTAGTGAATTTGTCACTGCCATTGCTAAGCGTGTCCGTCACCCCTTGAAAAAGTACAAATCGTTACCTTTCAGTGCTACAATTGATCAAAAGATGCTCACAAATATGAAGGTCATAGTGAAGGATGTGACAACAGCTGACGGCTTTCGGTTGTCCACTCGTGATTAGTATTTGCACGGCGTCGAGCGCAGTCTGGGAGGCTTGCCACGCGAGAACGAGGAGGATCCTGAGGCACCAGCTCTGCCAGCCCCTGAGCACCAGCAGTTTTCTTCCGTGCAGTATGACGCGATTATGGAGCGCATGGACACCATAGCCGCATCTGTGGACACTATCTCTGCGTCTCAGGCTGACATTCAGTCCCAGTTGGACCAAATGCTCTTGGCATTTTCCTCCTGGTCTGTGCGATTTGATGCCCAGTTTCCACCGCCAGAGGACTGACCAGGGAGCTTTACTACCTTTTGTTTTATTTTTGTTTTTTTTTAATTTTTGTTTATTTTTATTTTTGTTTTGTAATATTGTGACTTGCTGGGGACAGCAAGTTATTGTGTGTGGGGGTAGCGGAGTAACTCTACATTCTTAAATATGTAACTAATAGCTTATGATGTATGTTTATTTTTGCATGTTTATTTTTGTTGTTTAGTTTTCTTTTGGGTACTTTATTGTTGTTGCTTGATTATCCCTATCTTTGCTTGGCTAGCTCTTAGTTATTCCTGTTGTGAATGTTTTGAACTTTAATTTGAGAATGGTTTATCTTAAAAATTGATCATAGCAAATGGGTAGTTGGAAGTTTTAGAAGCAAATTAATCTAAATTAGTCATATATCTTGTAATTTCCAATAATTTCTGCACTATAGGCTTGTTTGTAAAAATTTAAAACATCCAGTGCGTAAGAGTTTTTGAGTGAAGGAATTTTAGGATAGTTAGAACCTTCCTCATCACCCTTCGAAACATCATAACAACTCAAGCAAGTTTAGGACATGATTTAGGCAATTTCTTTCTTTGGTAACCATTTTAAATAGCTTTTGACCTACCTGTTTACTTCATTTCCATTGCTAGCCCCGTTGAGCTTATTTAGTATGCTAAAAGCGTACTATGCATTTTTCTTTGTTACACTATTATTTTACCATTTAACCTAAATGCCTTTGACTACCCTTTCTAAGAATTGGCCACTCTAGGATTAGGTTGGGATAACATTGAAAGTTGAATTAGGGTATTGATTGTGAAAATAGTGTGGGAGTGAGAAGAATTGTGAAACTTTGGGGTGTTGTCTATTATCGTTAAGTTTCCTTTAATGGAGTCAAATTTGTGGTAGGAAAATAGAGGTTTTGGGTATCTCATCATAAAAATATTTCAAAGAATAAATAAAAAAAAGAAAAGAAAAGAAAAAGAGAAAAGAAAAGAAAAAGAAGTTGATGAGTTGTTGATTATTGTTAATCTTGGAGTTGGTTGATTATAGAAAAATTTGAGTGTGGGTTACCCTTAATTAGAAGAAGATGTATTCATATTCATGGATATTTGGGTTTGAAAGATAAATTCATTAAGAAAGTTTATCACTTTGTTTTCTTAAGGTTTAATGTATTTCATATTTGGGGAAGTTTAGATGACCTTTGGCAACTTTGAGTAAATTGAAGGTAAGTCATGGAAATTTTTGTTCAGATTGGATAGTGGTGTTTTTAGGTAGAGTGGCTAACTCTTTGTTTAAATTCTTTAACTTTTCTTCTTAGCCAATACCTTAACCTAACATTACAACCTTGGAATAAGTTCTAATGATCCTGCTCTTAGCTTGAGTTGTTCAGTGGAGATGACCCTTGTGGTTCCGGTGCTAAAGGAGAGGCTTATAATTACCCTGAGTTGCAAGTGTGTAACAAATATGCAATTTATTGCTTATTTATTTCCTTTGCTAAATTGCTAAATTGCGCTGGTCGTTTTGTTTTGAAAGGAGAAAATTTGTTTTAGCCTAGCACACACACACACACGTGAAATTATTTGATATAAATTGATTTGAGAATTTGTAACTAAGACCCTTCTACTTGGCGCTAAGACTATTGTTAAGTTTTCGTATTCCGAGTTAGAGTTTGAAATTTCAGGAATGTGGATAATTCATTTACTCGAGGACGAGCAAAGTCTAAGTGTGGGGTATTTTGATAACTTCAACATAGTACTTAGTTTTGATAGTGTTTTCGTATGATTTTTGGGTGTTTAGTTGTGTTTTTGGTCATATTATGTTTCTTTTAGGTTAATGTTGCTAATCTTAGTCAAATTGGAAATTTGATGCATACCCTTTTTGATGGAGTTTGATTTGTCTTTGCAGGTTTGGTTCTAGGTACCTCACGGTCACAATCAAATTGGTTGTGACCGTGACATAAAGAGGAATTGAAAACAGGAGCAGTCTTACAGGGGTCACGGTCACAATGAAACTCATTGTGACCGTGAGATAGAAGCCCATTAGACAGAATGCAGGTATGAAGCATGTCACGGTGGCAATCTATTTCTTTGTCACCGTGACATGATAATCGCCAAGGAAGAATCAGTGCAGTATGTACCTCACGGTGGCAATCTATTTCATTGTCACCATCACATAAATGTTTCCTGGACAGAAGCTTAAGTTGAAGACCTCACGGTGGCAACAGATTTCATTGCCACCGTGACCCCTCTCCTATGCACAAGGGCAAATTGGCGATCTCGACACCTCATGGTGGCAATGGATTTCATTCCCACTGTGACCACTCTAACACTATAAAAGCATACTTTTCTGTTTGGCTAGGGTTCTGAATTTTTGTTTTTAGTTTTCATATCAGTTTTGCGACTAACAATTTTCTAAGTTTTTCTTCCATTTTAATTTTAGTTTTCCAATCTTTGTCTTTGGTTTTGAATTAGAAATCAAGAATATTTCATCAGAGTCACATAGTTTAATTTCGATAGAGTTTTTACATTAAGAGAATTTCCAGAATTTTTCTCCATTGAAGATTTGAAGAAGGAGATTGAAGAACTAAGGGTTCAACAGGGATTTACACCTTAATGAATTTATGGGTTTATTCTTTCCTCTTTCCTTTTGATTTTGTAATGGATTGTGAGTAGTCTTTTAGTTGTTTGGGGGATCTTTGAATCCCCTACCCATTATGTGAATTCTGAACATCTTTTGAATTTAAATATATGATTGAATGGTTTATTTCACTGGTATTTATTATTGATTCATGGAATTTATTTTATCAAGTTAATTTCCAATTTTGATGAATGATTTATTTCATGTATCTTTGTTGGTTATTGAGTTGTATGGATTGAATACCATGGTTATCTATATTTAGTTTGTTTCATTTTTGCTGTGTCTTTTGGATGACTCCGATTGGGAATCTAGAAGTGCAGTATTTTGTGATTTAAGACTAGAATGATGAGTGAAATAATTAAGTTCTGGGTTATTTGACTCCGTATTGGGAAAAGAAACCAAACTTCGGATTTTAGACCCGCGCATAAGCTGATTATGTGGCTGGCTCCGGTTTGGGATGTCATATAATTAGAGTGGCTGACTCCGTTTGGGAAGCATAGGTTAAGAGGGTTATCCCAATTTCTTTCATAAATGATTCTTGGATTAATTTTATTCATATCTGGGTATAGGGTGGATGAGTGAACCTGAGCAACATTTATCTATTTTTGAATTCTTATCTTGTTAATTTTTCCATCATTTTGTTTATTGCAATTATTGACATCAATTTAATTTGATTATTTCTGTTTGTTTATTTTGGTTATTTAAATTCTTTATTTTTGATCAATAGTTAACTCAATCAATACAAACAATTGGGAATTCTTTAGCATACATTTGATTTTTATTGCTTGCGCACACAGTCCCTTTGGTACGATAATTTGGGGTCAGAATTTACTCCACTATATTACTTGACGATTCAGTACACTTGCTGAGGTCGCATCAGTTAGTAAAAAATTAATTAAACATATAGCATGAAAATAATTAAATTAAGGCAATCAAAATTGCATCATGTATGACAAGCCAATTAAAATGACATAATAAAAATATGCAATCTAATTAATTAACAATTTAGCATGCATAAAAGACAACATAATAATAATAAAATTCAACATGCATAAACAAGTATAAAATAATGATGATAGAATTTAAGATGCATAAAAACATAAAATAACAACAATAACATCCAATCATGCATAAAAAGCAAAAGTAATAATAAAAATCAGCATGCATAACACATAAATAATAATAGTAATAATAAAATTAAACAAGAATAAGGATAATAATAATAATACTAATGAAGGTAATAACTACAATAATAATAATAACACAATAATAACAAAGAATATGAACAATCAAATATAATAATAATAATAATAATAATAATAATAATAATAATAATAATAATAATAATAATAATAATAATAATAATAATAATAATAATAATAATAACAACAACAACAACAACAACAACATCAAAGAAGATGAACAATCCAATTAAATATGGAGCAATAAAATAAAAATAAGATAAGCCAATTATGCTAAAACATGTTAAATGATAATACTAATACTATTAGTGAACAAAAATGATGACAATAATATGAACATGAACCATTAAAGAAGAAATAAGAATAAGAAATAATAATATGATCTAAAAGAATTTACATGATAATTAATTAAATAAAATCAAAAGAAAAAGAAAATAAGAAGAAAATGATAGAACTAAAAGAACTTACATGTTAACTAATTAATTAGAAACAAAAATTAAAAATTGAGCCAAGAATGTTTACCCTCAAAATTTATCTTGAAGAAATGAAGGTAGATGATCCAATTTCTTGTCTTGATTTGTAAGAATAAAATTAGAAAAATAAAATATTGAAAATGATTTTTACTCAAGAACAATTAATTGATTTATTTATCTCAAAGTAAAAATTGTTTGATGAGAAGAAGAAAAATTCCCAAGAACAAAAATTATTCTTTTTTGTCTCAAGAATTCACTTGGAAAAATTCTTTAGAAAAGTTGAGAGAATTTGGTTTGAGAGAAGAAAGAAGAAGAAAATATTTTCTAAAGAAAATCCCTTCAAAATTCTTTCCAAAATTCGCCTTTTATTTTTCCCCAAAGATTCAGATTTTTAATTGAAAAATTAAATTGACTTAATTTCAATAAAACCAAAAAACTGAAGAAAATCAAAAGTTTGGAATTTTAAAAGTTTTACCATTGAATTCTACAAAACAAATTGAAGAAAAATGAATTTTTGGGGCCAAAAATCGGAAAATGGGCGACCAGGGGGCGAGGGACGCCCCGTCGGAGCGTCCGACGGGTGTCCCCGAACGCAGGGCACGCGCGCGACGGGCAAGCCGTTGTTAGCGCGCGCCTGCGAGGAGCTCTCGCGCAGCGCGCGGGCGAGCGGGCCTCGCGCTGCGGCGGGCGCCCAGCGCTGCCGCAGCCCGACATTCGCGCGAAATTTTTTTTTTTAAATTTCTATAAAATACAATAATTTAAAAACTAACTTTTTATCCCAAAATAATTTTTAAAATATTTTTAAAATATATTTTTATTCATTCCTAACAAATCAAAACGACAAGGAAATTATCACTTCCAACTTTCATTCTTTTTGCCTATAAATCGGCATACTTAATTTCATCATTGTGTAATCCTGATTAAGGCTACTCGGGATCCGGTGTCTACAGTTGCCCCCAATTTCGGGGAGGCTAGTGTGTGGGTGCCTAGGTGAGCCAAAATTCAGGAAAGGGAAAGAAGCGCGTACCTGAGGCGATAACCTTCCAGCTGCTCCATCGGGAACAGTGCTGTGATTTGAACCGTGAGTATCCTCCGGGATTGCACTGAGTCGCTGACAAGACTACAAAGTGCCGGGAACCATCCTAAAATGGTGATGCACCGAGTCTGCTACAGACTACAAAAAAAGCACGAAGAGGATTGCACCGAGTCTGTTATAAACTACTAAAAGTGCAAATGTCATCCGTAGATGACACTGCGCCGAGCCTGCTACAGGCTACAAAAAATGCAAAAGAAAGATTGCACCGAGTCTGCTACAGACTACAAAAAGTGCAAAGGAGGACTGCATCGAGTCTGCTACAGACTACAAAAAGTGCAGCTGCCATCACCAAATGGCGATGCGCCGAGCCTGCTACAGGCTACAAAAAACACAAAAGGAGAATTGCACCGAGTCTGCTACAGACTACAAAAAAGTGCAAAGGAGGACTGCACCGAGTCTGCTATAGACTACAAAAAGTGCAGCTGTGTGACGCGCGCCGGATCTCGCGCGCCGCCCTTTCGGACCGCCCGCACGTGGGCGATCGGGGCATTTGCGGGTCCGTTGACAGCTTGCGATGAATCGCAAGTGCGTCTATGTTGAGCAACACGGAGGTTTCATGGAGTCGCCACCCAATAGAACATTGGGAAAGTTTCTCTCGCCTCAGAGAGCCTAAGACTGCGCTTGGTATCCATTTTGGGCCAGCCAGAGGGATCATGGAAGGTGAACTCCTCACCCTAAGGAGCCTAGGATTAGTGTTAAAGCCTCGTGACTCAAGAAGTATCTTGAAGGATGACCTCTAACCTCTTGAGCCCAAAGACCAGAGCTGGGTCCGGGATTTCTCATCTATTTCTACCTCAATTATTTTATGATCAAATTTTAATATCATTAATTCGCTCTCTCTCCACACTATGCAGTTTGATTAAAAGGCGCATTTATTCACATCTTGAAAGCGATAAATGATCAAATAGATAATGAAAGAAATAGATTACAATAATACAAGGAGCGGAATACAACTCCCTTTCGTAAATGTGCGGATCATGCATAAATTGGGGCATTGCTTATTTTGAGGACTTTGGTCCTCTCATGCATCGTTATTAAAATTGGGGATTTTTGTTTGTGATGATCTTTATTGGATAAAAATTGGGCATTGGACCCTAGTTTTTGTGTAAACCTCATTTTATTGAATATAAAACATTGAGTCATTTTTATACATTAACGGGGTATGAAAGGAGTACATCCATATACATAAAATGATCAATAAATAACAAATGAAGGAAATACTTAAGAGGATTAGGAAACTAAACCGGATGAAGTCCTCCAAATAAGGTAGACTGTAACACCCCAAAACCACCCCAGTAGTTTGAGCCTGTCCGTATCTGTATGTGTGTATTTTTATGTGTTGCATGTGTGTTTTAAATTGGTTTATTTATGTAAGTTGTGTGTATTAGTTGAGAAGAGGAATTAGGCTAGTGTATAGGTGGGAGTATAGAAGTAAGGTATGAGTAAGAGATAGTTTGGTGTATATAGTAATGTATGGGAGTAGGGTGTATTGTGGGGCAAGTGTCCTTTGGAGAGAGTGACATGTGGCATATGGATAGGTTAACATTTATTGGGTTGGTGAGTGAGAGAGAGAAAAGGCAGCCATTTTCCCTTGTTTTCCCATTCTTCCTCTCTTCTTCATGCCATCTTCCCCTTTTCTTCTTCTTTCTTCTTGTTCTTTCCTTTTTCTTTGCCCGATCTTGCTCCCTCTCCTTTCCTTTGAGTAGATTGAGTTGCTTAGCTTGTGATTTTTGAAGTTTAAAGGTGAGTTGGGGTTATGGGTGTTTTAGATTCTTCTTCTTCCTCTTCTCTAGGTTTTAGTTTATATGTATTTGTTTATGGGTTGTTTTAGAATTGATTTTGGCTATTGTGGGTTTGTGGTTCAGAGGAGGCTCCTAGACCGGCGAAAGGAAAAGAAATCGCTAGCGGGAGCGGAGCTCGCGAATAGGAGCTAAGGAGAGAAGGTTTGGGATTGTTCATCTTTTATGCATATATGTGAATTGAGTTGGATAATTATGCTTTTGGGTTTTGATTGGGGTTGCAAGTGGTGTTGTTGTAATTTAAATTACATTAAACATGATATGAGATGCTAGAGAATGAATATTGTTGAAGGATTTGTGAGAAATTATGTGAATAGTGGTAATTGTTGTTAAATGTGCTGTTTTGGAAATTCTTGAAATTGGACATGTAATCGACTTGATTTAATTGAGATAAATGGTGGTAAAGCTGGGTTTTTAATCATGTTAGGAGTTGTGAATGCTTGCGTTGCTTAATTTTAAGGTTTAGAATCAATTTGGAAGTTTGGATGTGAATTGTATGAGATTTCTATAGAATTTGGGCGTAAGAGTTGAAAAACCCGTGTCTGTCGCGATCGCGACATCGTCGCGAGCGCGACAGAGCACGGAGGTTTCAGCCCTCGCGCCGGCACGAGAAGTGTCGTGCCGAGAGCTCGAAGGGGAACTCTCTGTCGCGAGCGCGACAGAGCGCTCAACCTCCGAGTATGTGCAGGACCCCTTTCTGTCGCGAGCGCGCGGTGGTCGCGAGCGCTATAGACTTGGAAGGTTGCCTTCTGTCGCGAGCGCGACGTACGTCGCGAGCGCGACAGAGAGGGACGCCTTCACCCTCTCGCGAGCGCGAGACTTGGCGGGGAGATGTGTTTCGGTCTCTGTCGCGAGCGCGACAGTGGTCGCGAGCGCGACAGACGCAGCTTCCAAATTTGATTTCTTTTCCTTTTTGCTTAATGACTTAATTTCTTTTGCATGCGGTTTCATTAAAGATTTAACTATCTATTTACATGGATAATACGTATGTAAACATGTTAAGCTTTTGTATAACCTGTTAATGTCGGATAAGTGGATAGTTAGGCATGCCTAATAGAGTTATGTGCCGCTGCAGCTATGTGTACGACTTTGGACCCTGATCAGGTCCCCCGATCGGATCCTCGCGATCCTTTTGTCTGAATCTTTCTTAAGATTCTATGTGAAAACAATTTGGAATAAAACAAATAGAATATTTTGATACCTCCGGGTATCTATGTGTTTGAAATATGATACCGATACTCTCAAGTATCTATGTGTACTCGTTATCCACTCATTATGATTAAACAGGTGTCATTGTGTTTTGTACAAGAATCTTTGGATGAGAATGCAAATATCTGAATTAACTATGTATGATTATATGCCCATAATTGTATTGTTATCATATGTTTTCTGTCATCGTCACTGTGAGTGGCGGTTATGCATTCTGTGTTTCCTCACTAAGCGATTTCGCTTAGCACGGGTGTTTATCCGTGCAGGTGTGGAAGGTTTTAATTACCTTGGGTTGGGCGTGTCGCATCGGGAAGGCCAACGCAACTAGAGATCGGAAGTGTTATAGTATAGGCTTTCCTTTCTTTTGTAACTGATATAATATTTTGTTAGCCCTTTGGAACAATGTATCTTGGGCTTTGTAATTGGTTCTTTTTGTAACCTATTGTAACATGTATAGACTTTCTTTTTGTATATTAATAAAAGTATCCATTTTGTTCTGTATCCCTCTTCTTTCTCTTAAAGTTTTTATTTATACCGGATATGTTATTCTGTATGTAATGTTTGAAAGTGTGTACTAGTGGGGTGTGACACTCCTATCTATCTTGGATCCCACTCACTCTAGTTACGAGTAGAAGTATCCATGGTATAGGTTGGGGTGTGACATTAGGTGGTATCAGAGCTTTTTGGTTTAGAGGTTACTGGGTTTCAGTGTGTTAGTCAGTTTGTTGGGGGTTGTGTTGGCCTGATGCGCATTGCGTTTATATTTTGTAGTTATGGAGTCCGCTTGTGGATCACTTGAGGGGTCAGCAGAAAGTGCCAATCCCCAAGAGCAGGATCCCTCAGTTTCTGGTCCGGCTCAACCTCCTAGGGGGCGACCTGAGGTGCCTATGGGACCGATGGAAGCGATGCTTCAGAGTATGACAAGAGTACTTGAAAGAGTAATAGCGCCAAGTGCACCTATTGAGAGGTTAAGAAAGCATGGTGCAGAGGATTTCTTTGGTACTGGCATAGATGAATCTTATAAAGCAGAGATGTGGTTAGAGAAAACATCCAGAGTACTTAGGGAGATAAGATGTCCACCGGAGCAAGAAGTGGAGTGTGCCCTGTCTTTGTTACAAGGCTCTGCTTTTGATTGGTGGAGGTTGGTGGTTAGTCAACCGCAGGTTCCTGAACCGATTACATGGGAATTCTTCGAAGGTGAGTTTCAGAACCGGTATGTAACTAAAGCTTATAAGGATGCCAAGTGGGCGCAGTTTCTAACTCTCAAGCAAAGAACGATGTCTGTAGCCGAGTATGAAAATGAGTTTACCAAGTTGAGTAAGTATGCACCACCAAGGGTTCTCACAGAAGAGTTCCGATGTCAACATTTTGAATCAGGCTTGAATGAATCTTTAAAGGTGATGTTAATTTCATTGATGTCAGCTCCGAATGTGAAATATTATCAGTTAGTTCAAGCGGCTTTAAGGGCAGAACGTTCTGAGAATATTTTGAGAGAGAAAGCTCAAAGAAGGAAATTTGCAAGAGGTGGCTCTTCTTCAGGAAAGAGGCCAAGGGAATCACAAGGAAACCCTGTTGATGAGTCTACAGCTAGTCCGGCCCCTAGAGGGAGTAGACAGGGCTCTTCAAGGGGATCAGGCTCCGGTAGAGGAGATGGCCCTCCCCGATGTACCCATTGTAGTAAACAACATTGGGGTGAGTGTCGGTGGTTAACAGGAGGCTGTTTCAGATGTGGTTCTACGGACCATTTACTTGTAAATTGTCCGAACCGATTTGGAGATCCTTCGGGACAACAGGAAGGGAGCCGAGCTGGATCTAATGTACCCCAAGGAAGTCGTAATAGGGGTAGAGGAAGGGGTCGAGGTGGACAGCCTCGAGATAGAGAAGCCTCAGAATCAGTAGATCGCCCAGTGCCATCAGCCGGTAGAGCTTATGCTATGAAGGCCCGAGAGGAACAAAATGCTCCCGAAGTGATTGCCGGTAAGTTCTCTTTGCTCGATTCTGAAGTTTATGTTTTGATTGACCCGGGCTCTACCCATTCCTATGTGTGTTCTGGTAAGTTATGGGATAGTTTGGGTAATGAGGAAAAGATGGAATATGAGATTTGTGTATCCAGTCCGTTGGGTCAGAGTGTTTTAGTTAATCGGGTATGTCGGAAGTGTCCCTTAAAGATTCAGGGTACAGAGTTTGTAGTGGATTTGATTTGTTTTCCGTTTCATGAGTTTGATATTATTTTGGGGATGGATTGGTTGGATAAGCACCGTGCGGTGGTGGATTGTCATAGGAAAGTAATGGTTTTGAAGGATAAAGATCAAATGCCTGTTGTTGTGAAGGGAATTGGAAGTAGCTCTTTGCATAATGTGGTATCAGCTATGAAAGCCAGAAGATTTATTAGAAAAGGATGTGAAGCCTTTTTGGCGGTGGTTTTGGATTCTCGGAGAGGTCAAGTTAAGATTCAAGACATTCTGATTATAAGAGATTTTGTAGATGTCTTTCCGGAAGAATTACCGGGGTTACCTCCCGAGAGAGAGGTTGAACTGTCAGTAGAAATTCTGCCGGGGACAGATCCGATTTCTAAGGCTCCTTATAGAATGGCTCCAATGGAATTGAAAGAATTGAAGAGTCAGTTACAAGAGTTGTTGGATAAAGGATTCATTCGGCCTAGTGTATCACCGTGGGGCGCTCCAGTGCTGTTTGTTAAGAAGAAAGATGGAACCCTTCGGATGTGCATTGATTATCGACAGCTTAATAAAGTGACTATCAAGGATAAATATCCATTGCCAAGGATTGAAGACCTTTTTGATCAGTTGAAAGGAGCTGGGGTATTTTCTAAGATAGATTTAAGGTCAGGCTATTACAAGTTAGGGGTGAAAGAAGCAGATGTGGCGAAGACAGCTTTTCGGACGCGTTATGGTCATTATGAATTTCTAGTGATGCCCTTCGGTTTGACCAACGCGCCTGTAGCCTTTATGGATCTAATGAACCGAGTTTTCCGACCATATCTGGATAAGTTTGTTGTGGTATTTATTGATGACATTTTGGTGTACTCAAGGAATCGAAAGGAACATAAGGAACATCTTGGTTTGGTGTTGCAAAAGTTAAGGGATCATCAACTGTATGCGAAACTCAGTAAGTGTGAGTTTTGGTTGGAAGAAGTGGCTTTTCTTGGACATGTGGTGTCAGCAGAAGGTGTACGTGTTGATCCAAGTAAAATTGAAGCGATTGTTAATTGGATGCCTCCGAAGAATGTGCCAGAAGTGAGAAGTTTTTTGGGTTTAGCAGGGTATTACCGACGGTTTGTTCAGGGGTTCTCGGTGATAGCATCTCCTTTGACCAAGCTACTTCGGAAGGATGTTAAGTTTGTTTGGACTGAAAAGTGTCAAGCCAGTTTTGATCGTTTAAAGGAATTGTTGGTTAAAGCTCCTGTGCTCACACAGCCAGTTTCGGGTAAGGAATACACTATGTACAGTGATGCTTCGGGAATTGGGTTAGGTTGTGTTCTGATGCAAGGGAATAAAGTTGTAGCTTATGCATCAAGACAGTTAAAGCCTCATGAGCGGAATTACCCAACTCACGATTTGGAGTTGGCAGCGGTAGTGTTTGCGCTTAAGGTTTGGCGACACTACTTGTATGGGGAAACATGCAGAATTTTTACTGACCACAAGAGTCTTAAGTATTTGTTAACACAGAAGGAGTTGAATTTGAGGCAGCGGAGATGGTTAGAACTATTCAAGGATTATGATTGTATCATTGACTACCATCCGGGTAAAGCTAACGTGGTGGCGGATGCTCTTAGTAGGAAGTCTTTGTCTGCGTTACTGGCTAGTCGAGGTAGATGGAGATTTGATTCTGAAGGTGCTTTGATTGCTCAACTTAAAGTTAAACCAAGTTTGAGATCAGAAATTGCAAAGGCTCAGTTAAATGATCATGTGTTACAGCGTGTTTGTCAAGCAGTGAAAGAGGGCAAGCGGACTGAATACTTATTAGACAGTGAAGGAGTGTTGAGACACGGTAATCGGTTATGTGTACCTAGTGTGGGTGAGTTAAGGAAGAAGCTATTGCAGGAAGCTCACTCATCAGTCTTCACTATGCATCCTGGTGGAGACAAGATGTATCAAGATTTGAAGCAATTTTACTGGTGGCCGGGAATGAAAAGAGAGATAACAGAATTTGTTTCAAGGTGTCTTACTTGTCAGCAAGTGAAAACCGAGCATCAAGTACCATCGGGATTGCTTCATCCCTTACCCATTCCCCAATGGAAGTGGGATGACATCACGATGGATTTTGTATCTAGTTTGCCCATGACTCAGCGTAAGCATGACTCGGTATGGGTTATAGTGGATCGATTGTCGAAGTCTGCGCATTTTCTACCAGTGCGAGTGGATTATTCGATGGACAAGTTGGCGGAACTGTATGTGGATGAGATAGTCCGATTGCATGGGATTCTGTTATCCATTGTATCAGACCGAGATCCTCGTTTTACGTCCAAGTTTTGGAAAGAACTTCAGGTAGCTTTGGGAACACGGTTAAATTTCAGCACTGCTTTCCATCCGCAGACCGATGGTCAGTCAGAGAGGGTTATTCAGGTTTTGGAAGATATGCTCCGGGGCTGTGTTTTAGAGTTCTCGGGAAGCTGGGATCGGTATGTATCTTTGATGGAGTTTGCATATAATAACAGTTATCAGGTGAGTATTGGTATGGCCCCTTACGAAGCACTGTATGGACGAAAATGTAGAACCCCAGTATGTTGGACTGAACTGTCAGAAAAGGCTATGATAGGTCCGGATATAGTGAGGGATACCGAAGAGAAAGTAAGGGTGGTGCAACGGAACTTAAAAACAGCTAAGGACCGACAACGTTCTTATGCTAACTTGAAGCGCAGAGATATTCAGTATGAAGTGGGTGATAAAGTTTTCTTGAAAGTGTCACCGTGGCGTAAGGTTCTCCGTTTTGGAAAGAAAGGCAAACTAAGTCCACGCTTTATTGGGCCATATGAGATTCTGAGAAAAGTAGGTCCAGTAGCGTATCAATTAGCTTTGCCTTTGGAGTTGGCTAGATTACATGATGTTTTCCATGTGTCTATGCTTCGGAGATATCGGTCAGATCCTTCGCATGTGTTACCGGTGCAAGATATTCGGATTCAGTCAGACTTTTCTTTTGATGAGGAACCGAAAAGGATTTTGGATAGGGAAATCAGACAGCTTCGGAATAAGCAGATACCATTGGTCAAAGTTCTATGGCAACATCACGGTATTGAAGAAGCTACATGGGAACCAGAAGAAGCTATGAGATTGCAATACCCCCAGTTATTTGGAACAGGTAAGAATTTCGAGGACGAAATTCTGTTAAGTGGGGGAGTATTGTAACACCCCAAAACCACCCCAGTAGTTTGAGCCTGTCCGTATCTGTATGTGTGTATTTTTATGTGTTGCATGTGTGTTTTAAATTGGTTTATTTATGTAAGTTGTGTGTATTAGTTGAGAAGAGGAATTAGGCTAGTGTATAGGTGGGAGTATAGAAGTAAGGTATGAGTAAGAGATAGTTTGGTGTATATAGTAATGTATGGGAGTAGGGTGTATTGTGGGGCAAGTGTCCTTTGGAGAGAGTGACATGTGGCATATGGATAGGTTAACATTTATTGGGTTGGTGAGTGAGAGAGAGAAAAGGTAGCCATTTTCCCTTGTTTTCCCGTTCTTCCTCTCTTCTTCACGCCATCTTCCCCTTTTCTTCTTCTTTCTTCTTGTTCTTTCCTTTTTCTTTGCCCGATCTTGCTCCCTCTCCTTTCCTTTGAGTAGATTGAGTTGCTTAGCTTGTGATTTTTGAAGTTTAAAGGTGAGTTGGGGTTATGGGTGTTTTAGATTCTTCTTCTTCCTCTTCTCTAGGTTTTAGTTTATATGTATTTGTTTATGGGTTGTTTTAGAATTGATTTTGGCTATTGTGGGTTTGTGGTTCAGAGGAGGCTCCTAGACCGGCGAAAGGAAAAGAAATCGCTAGCGGGAGCGGAGCTCGCGAATAGGAGCTAAGGAGAGAAGGTTTGGGATTGTTCATCTTTTATGCATATATGTGAATTGAGTTGGATAATTATGCTTTTGGGTTTTGATTGGGGTTGCAAGTGGTGTTGTTGTAATTTAAATTACATTAAACATGATATGAGATGCTAGAGAATGAATATTGTTGAAGGATTTGTGAGAAATTATGTGAATAGTGGTAATTGTTGTTAAATGTGCTGTTTTGGAAATTCTTGAAATTGGACATGTAATCGACTTGATTTAATTGAGATAAATGGTGGTAAAGCTGGGTTTTTAATCATGTTAGGAGTTGTGAATGCTTGCGTTGCTTAATTTTAAGGTTTAGAATCAATTTGGAAGTTTGGATGTGAATTGTATGAGATTTTTGCAGAATTTGGGCGTAAGAGTTGAAAAACCGGTGTCTGTCGCGATCGCGACATCGTCGCGAGCGCGATAGAGCGCGGAGGTTTCAGCCCTCGCGCCGGCGCGAGAAGTGTCGCGCCGAGAGCTCGAAGGGGAACTCTCTGTCGCGAGCGCGACATAGCGCTCAACCTCCGAGTATGTGCAGGACCCCTTTCTGTCGCGAGCGCGCGGTGGTCGCGAGCGCAATAGACTTGGAAGGTTGCCTTCTGTCGCGAGCGCGACAGAGAGGGACGCCTTCACCCTCTCGCGAGCGCGAGACTCTCTCGCGACCGCGAGACTTGGCGGGGAGATATGTTTCGGTCTCTGTCGCGAGCGCGACAGTGGTCGCGAGCGCGACAGACGCAGCTTCCAAATTTGATTTCTTTTCCTTTTTGCTTAATGACTTAATTTCTTTTGCATGCAGTTTCATTAAAGATTTGACTATCTATTTACATGGATAATACGTATGTAAACATGTTAAGCTTTTGCATAACCTGTTAATGTCGGATAAGTGGATAGTTAGGCATGCCTAATAGAGTTATGTGCCGCTGCAGCTATGTGTACGACTTTGGACCCTGATCAGGTCCCCCGATCGGATCCTCGCGATCCTTTTGTCTGAATCTTTCTTAAGATTCTATGTGAAAACAATTTGGAATAAAACAAATAGAATATTTTGATACCTCCGGGTATCTATGTGTTTGAAATATGATACCGATACTCTCAAGTATCTATGTGTACTCGTTATCCACTCATTATGATTAAACAGGTGTCATTGTGTTTTGTACAAGAATCTTTGGATGAGAATGCAAATATCTGAATTAACTATGTATGATTATATGCCCATAATTGTATTGTTATCATATGTTTTCTGTCATCGTCACTGTGAGTGGCGGTTATGCATTCTGTGTTTCCCCACTAAGCGATTTCGCTTAGCACAGGTGTTTATCCGTGCAGGTGTGGAAGGTTTTGATTACCTTGGGTTGGGCATGTCGCATCGGGAAGGCCAACGCAACTAGAGATCGGAAGTGTTATAGTATAGGCTTTCCTTTCTTTTGTAACTGATATAATATTTTGTTAGCCCTTTGGAACAATGTATCTTGGGCTTTGTAATTGGTTCTTTTTGTAACCTATTGTAACATGTAAAGACTTCCTTTTTGTATATTAATAAAAGTATCCATTTTGTTCTGTATCCCTCTTCTTTCTCTTAAAGTTTTTATTTATACCGGATATTTTATTCTGTATGTAATGTTTGAAAGTGTGTACTAGTGGGGTATGACACTCCTATCTATCTTGGATCCCACTCACTCTAGTTACGAGTAGAAGTATCCATGGTATAGGTTGGGGTGTGACATAGACAGCCGCTCAAACTCGGGATTTATCCAAGAGAATCAATATACACTTATAGAAAATTAAGAGATGTTAATATACATAAAATTAACATATAAGAAATCAAAAAGACTTGAAAGAGATGAAAAAAACGATTTAAAAGATGGGGACAGAACCCACCGACGGCCTTCCTTAGCTGACCGACGGGCATCGGTTAAGGTAACCGAGATGTCCGTTTGTCACTCAAGGAGGGGCGTCTGTAGGTGGGTGACCGACGGGCGTCGGTGATAAAGATGACCCGTCGGTCACCACTGTCTCCGAAAAAGACAGAATGGAGAGAACCCTTTTCAAAGTCAAAAAAGTGGGTTATCCCAAAAGGAGATAAGAGAGTCAAAATAAAAGAAAGTAATGACAGGTATTCAAAAATTCTACAAAAGAAGAAATAAATATGAGATGAAATGGAGAAAGAATCCGGAATATTTACCCTCAGATAATCACTTTGGGTGAGATTTTTGTGTTGATTGGAGCTCCGCGCGTTCCACGAGAAGCAAAAGATGAAGGATTTAAAGAAAGAAAATGAACTATTTCTTCTTCAACCCCTCAAAAGATCGATTTTGGAGTCAAAATCTAAAGAAAACTAATTAGTTTTAGTTCCTTTCAATTGATTTGATCCTTGATTAAATAAATTTATTTAGTGAATGTGTTTTGTTGGAAGAGAGAGAAAATTTGCTTGAAATTGGGCAGAGTTTCCTCCTTTGAAAATTTTTCCAACCCTTTTCAAGTGAAAATTCGGAGCTTTTATAGCCAGACACGACTGACGGGCGTCGGTGTACAGGGACGGGCGTCGAAAGAATCCTTCTGACACAAGGATTCGTCCGACGGCCCTGCCACATCCACCGACGGGCGTCGGAGCGGTTGCGTGCTCCGGGAAACCAGGCGGCGTTCTGACAGGGGCGGTGACTTTCCGACAGGCATCGAAAAATACCACAAGCCGTCGGTGACTCAGAGCGACGGGCGGACTTCACAGACGGGCTGGCCGTCTGTGGAGGACAAAATTCCTTTTGACTCAAAAAAAACCTCTGTTTTTCTCTCCCTCTGCCCAGGAATGGTAAAAAGCTTCATTTCTCATGGAACGCGGGACTAAAACCTCCAAATCCAGCCCCTCATACAGGCTCCGACATTGATTTCATCATAGGGTAACCTCTGATCCGGATCGCTCCAGGACACGGTGCTTACAAGCTGCCATCCACAAATAGAGATGCGCCGAGTCTGCTACAGGCTACAAAAAATGCAAAAGGAAGATTGCACCGAGTCTGCTGCACACTACAAAAAAGTGCAAAGGAGGACTGCACCGAGTCTGCTACAGACTACAAAAAAGTGCAGCTGCCATCCGAAAATAGCAATGCGCCGAGTCTGCTAGAGACTACTAAAAGCGCAAAAGGAGGATTGCACTGAGTCTGCTACAGACTACTAAAAGTGCAAAAAGAGGACTGCACCGAGTCTGCTACAGACTACTAGAAGTGCAAGAACCGATGACCTTCATTTAGATAATTCCTGCAAAAATATGTGCACAGAAATATACACAAAAATTTTAGTGTATATGATACGAGATGTAAATGTTTATAAAAATAGATTGACCCTATCCTAGGTGGTTAAGGGTCTGCTTCGTTATTGGTCGCCTTGTACCTCAGCTTCTTGGCTAATGGCAGCTTTTCACCATCCGGGGTCATAAGAATGATCCCCGCTCCTATGCCTTTACTGTTAACTGCCCCATCGAAAAACATCTGCCGCCCTTGTACTGCTATGGCCATGACATCTTCATCTGAAAAATTGTATTCGAATTGGTCTCCCTCAATAGGATGCTCAGCCAAGAACTCCGCTACAGCTCTTCCCTTAATGTTTTTCCTAGTGATGTATTCGATATCGAACTCCTGTAATAGTAATAACCATCTTCCCATTTTCCCTAGTAGAGAGGGCGCTTCCTGAAGATACCGGAGCGGGTTATGTTTAGCAACCGCTTGCACACTGAAGGAATGAAAGTAGTGCCGCAACTTCTTAGAAGCCCAAATCACAGCCAAGCAAATCTTCTCTACTTCAACATATTTGGCTTCATATGTCAGGAATTTCTTGCTAAGATAGTAAACAGCAAACTCCACCCCAAAGTCATCCTCCTGGGCCATCATGGCACCCACTGAATTGTCTTTTATCGCCAGATACAGGATTAGTGGCTTGGCACGATGTGGTGGTCTTAAAACTGGCGGATTCAGAAGATAATCCTTAATAGTATCAAAAGCCAATTGACAATCATTATTCCACACCACCGGTTGATTCTTCCTAAGAAGCTTGAAGATGGGCTCACATACTGAAGCCAGCTTGGCAATAAACCGGCTGATGTACTAAAGCTTTCCCAGAAAATTTCTAACCTCTTTCTCTTTTTGAGGCACTGGCATCTCTCTGATGGCCCTGACCTTGTCAGGATCCACTTCAATTCCTCTCTGGCTTACCACATGGCCTAACAGCTTACCCGAGGTAACTCCAAAAATGCACTTCTTGGGATTGAGGCACAGATCATACTTATTGATCCTTTGAAAGAACTTTTCCAAAGCCTCGAAGTGACCTTCTCTGGTAGCTGACTTGATTATCATGTCCTCAACATACACCTCCACTTCCTTGTGGATCAAATCATTGAGAACTCTGGTGGCCATCCTCTGATAGGTCGCTCCTGCATTCTTTAGTCCGAAAGGCATGACCCGGTAAGCAAATGTACCCCATTCAGTTATGAAAGCTATCTTTATTCAATCAACTATCTTGTTAAGGATTTGATTGTACCCTGCGTACCCATCCACGAAGCTATACATCATGCAAGCAGCGGCACTATCTACCAGCACATCAATATGAGGTAGAGGAAAATCATCTTTCGGGCAGGCTTTATTCAGGTCCCGATAGTCCACACACACCCGAACCTTTCCATCCTTTTTAGCCATAGGAACTACATTAGCCAGCCACGTCGGGTATTTAACCTCCAGTAGAAACTTAGCTTCAATCTGCTTATGGATCTCCTCTTTCACCTTCTGAGCCCATTCTAGCCTAAGTCTTCTGAGCTTTTGCTTGATCGGTTTACTCTCTGGGTAAGTTGGAATGGCATGTTCGGCTACATCTCAATCAATTCCCGGCATGTCCTCGTAGGTCCAGGCAAAGACTTTTTCATATTTTTTCAATATTCTCTCAAATTTTAGCCTCTCCTCAGGAGTTATATCTGATGCTATCAAAATTTCCTTTGGATTCTCCAAAGTTCCGAGATTAAATGCAGCCGTGCTAGTTGAGTTAATGTCAAAGATGAATGCATCATGTTTATAATGATGAGAAATTAAATCATCAGAAACATCACACAAGTAAGCAAAGTTATTCATCTCATTGATGTAATCAGCAACATTAACATTGTCATTAAAAAGTTCTGGCATAAAAAGAATATCTAAACAACTACTGTCTTCATCTTCAGTCCATGATGATGTTGCAGTCGACTGGGCTTTGACTTCTTGACTTGGCGGAGGCTTTTCAACTACCTCCGGTGAAATCTTCAAATCTTCAAACTTCAGATCTAACTCTACCATCTTTTCTTTTCCCTTCAACCTGGTAGCTAACAGTTTATCAGTGATAATCTCCTTAGGCTCATCCCTGTCCCAAATATTGCACTGAGTCATGATCTCCTCATCCCAGAAGTTCTCTGCGGACTTGATAACTCCAACATCCCAATCAAAGACATCATTGAAAATTTCAAACCCTGGAATAATCTTTCCATTTATCCACTGAGGCTCTTCATCACCAATATAAGCACAGACCGAAGATGAGGGAACAAAACTCTCTAAAATGTGGGGGATCTTCTTTGGCACTTTCTTCTAGCCATGCTCTCCTTTGTAGCCCAGACCCTTCCGATCTTTCTGGCCTTGCATTGTGATAGCAGACTGCAGCCCTTGTGAGTTTTTTCCCAAACCAGTACCTGGAAGAAAGTGCATTTTCTTCAGCATGTTCATCACCTGAGGGCTATCTGTCAAACCCTGCTCCTCACCAATCACTGATACGTGGAAGCCACTAAATGGCTGATTAGAGATCCCCAAGGCAGACACTTGGTTCTCTCTCGTTGCTTTTATGGTCACCACCTCCCCTTCATGAGGTATCTTTACCGTTTGGTGTAGGGTGGATGGCACTCCTCCCAAATTATGGAACCACGGTCTTCCCAGTAGGGTTGAGAAATTTGCTGGGATAGGCAAGACCACAAATTCTGCCTCCGTCTCAATGGGCCTAGTCCTAACTAGAGCTCTGAATGTTCCCGATGCCTGTCTTCGAGAATTATCGTAGGCTGTAATGGTCAGATCAGACTTATTCAACATACTCTCGTCCAGCCCAAAAGCCTGAAGTGCCACTAAAGGGCATACATTTATGGATGACCCATCATCAACCATAACACAAGCGGTGTGCTTGCCATTAATTTGTGCTTTGATGTATAGTGGTCGGTTGTGATTGCGGCCTTCAGTTGGAAAATTTGCGTCAGAAAACACCAATCTCTCCCCCGCTCCTCCCTTGACGAGATCTAACAGCTCGGATGGAGAAATTGTGGTGGCTATGGTGGACTCACTCAATGCCTCAACTAACTTCTGTCTATGAGAAGGGGACTGCCTTAGAAGGTCCCAAATAAATATCTGAGCCGTGGTCTTTTTCAACTGCTTTATCATGGAATTTTCTTCCGGCTCCTTCTCCACAGGTGCTTGCACTGAGTCCTGCTGCTTCTCAACTTCGGGAACCAATCTCCCACTTCTTGTTACTGCCCCAACTCTCTCCTCCTCCTCCGAATCCCATGGATTCGTGAACTCTCCATCCTCTTCATCTTCGTCTCTACTCTTACTAGTGGACCAACAGTCTATCGCCGCCACGGGAATCCTTTCTTCACTTGCCTCAGGGCGAGTGATAGCGACGTATTCGTTGCCATACAAATCCTGTAATACATACCATTCAGGTAGGCTCAACCTAATCATAAAGACAGGCGGTGGCACAGCATTGAAATTAGACTTCTTCTTGCTCTCCCTCTTTTCAGGATCGGTGATCTGCTTACTATCGATCAGATCCTGAATCTGATGCCTCAGCCTGAAGCAATTGTCTGTCAGATGCCCAGTATGTTGGTGAAAGGCATAGTATTCATTCTCTTTATGCCTCGGTTCCCCTTGGGTCCTAGCTGGCCTTGGTGGCAGGGGTTGTAGCTTCCCCTCCTTCATCAACCTCTTCAATACCCATGACAAAGGCCTACCCAAATTTGAGAAGTACCTCTAATTCACTCCTGTTGCCGACACCTCAGCTGTCTTCCCACTTTTGTTACCACTGCTGGAACTAGCTGACTTAGTTGCACCTTGATTGTTGTAGCCCTTCTTGGCATAAGCCTCACTGCTTGCCCTTCTGGCCATATATTCTCCTTCGGCTTCTATAGCAATGTCCTTCAAGGATTCCCAATCTTTCAGTCCCTTCATTTTTAGTCCATCTCTCAGATATGGGCTAGCATTCCGAATGAATAATCAGATTTGATCAGGAGTGTTGGGCTTGCACTTCATCTCCATAACCCGGTTCCTCCACCGAGTGAGGTATTCATGGAAAGACTCCCCAGCCTTCTGCTGCAGTAGCTCTAGATCCTTAAGTGTGACCTCCATCCGGGTATTACAATCGTATTGCTTTAGGAACTCTTCAGTCAACAAGTTCCAATCTTCTTTGGACCTCCTGTCCAGCCCATGGTACCGATTAATGGCAGCCCCTATAAGACTCAAGCAAAAGTACTCTATCTTCTGCTTCCTTGTTAAAGTTGTCCCCTTCATGACCAGTGAGTACTTCTTGATGTGTGCAGTAGGGTCAGAGGTGCCGTCAAATTTTGGAATATCAGGCATCTTGAAGTTCTGGGGGATCAGATCATCCCCATCCAGCTCACGATCCTCCAGGTTCATTCCCCTTCCTACCGTCATCATCCTTGTCATAGCCTCAAATTTTTCCTCCATCTTTCTCTATATTGCCTCTTCCAGCTTAGGCGACTTTCCTTTTACCACCATCTGTTCCTCTTGCTCATCTTTCCAGAGGTCAACCTCAGATTTTGGGCCTTCTCTACGCTCAACAGGCATTAGTGCTCTTTGCTCAACCGCAGGTGGGTCAACTACAGCAGGGGGATCCTCCCTAATAGCCCCTTGCTCATCTGGTCTCCTAATAGGAGCAGCAGCAACTTGTTGCCCGGCTATGGTAGTGGTAAGGTTGCCCATCATTGCCATCATTCTGGCCTCAAACTCCTCCATTCTTCTTCCTACTTCCTCGGTAATCATTGCCCTGGTTACATCAGACCCACTGGTTGGATTAGACATACTTGTATCAGCTAATGATTCTGAAGAGAAAGTCTCACTACCCTCTGAAAGAGAATTCGAACTCTGATATGATACTAGCTCTGGTAACCCCAAGAGTGGAATCCT
This sequence comes from Excoecaria cochinchinensis, assembly GCA_947683425.1. Taxonomy (NCBI): domain Eukaryota; kingdom Viridiplantae; phylum Streptophyta; class Magnoliopsida; order Malpighiales; family Euphorbiaceae; genus Excoecaria; species Excoecaria cochinchinensis. Next base: position 472,436 of record CANTUQ010000192.1, read on the forward strand.
TCTCAACCGACCGCCGGGACCCCTAAATCACTCGGGCGAATCTATGATGGCTGAAAAAAATACATCTCGTTAGGATGATGCATAATTGAAATGCAATGCACGGTCGTGCTGATGCAGCATAGACAAACACATGCAAGCATATAGATCCTTTCAACCTTATTGCCCCCCCACACGAGGTAGCATAGTCTCTTTCCTAGCTGGGCTTTATCCAAGGGTTACTAGGGAACCCATTGGATGCGTATAGTGCACGGTGAAAAACCGGCAGCATAACATCTCTTATCTAATGTACACACGTATGAGTGTTTGGCCATTATATATTTAAACACCTCAATTAAATTAAAATGGGCCTACCAAGGCATAAAAGCCTTTGATGAAAGACCATTTAATTTAACTGATCTTGTTCAATATGTAACGGCCCACATAGCAAGCACGGTATTATGGTACATTTTACCTAGTGGAAGTATCTATTGCCAATACATGAGCTTTGGTCAAAGGTAGTGAAACTTTAGGGTTACCCAAGCATGGTCCCTGCTAATGGGTCTAGCTCATCATGAGCATAACGACCGATTGGGTCACCATTTTATATACCATAAGGTACGAGGCTTGGGCTGGTGATTATCCTTAACACTTCCCCACATTGAGTGAACGTAGGGTTGTGCTTCGGGAATGCACCGGGGTTAAAATAGGGACCAAGCTAGCATAATCTAAGGCTCTAGCATGGATGCAATGCAATTTCGAAAAGAGATGAAATTTCCAAATTAAAACTCAATTGTAAATTTTAACTAAGGTACTTTCGAAGGGAAGTCTCTTAGTCCCCAGTGGAGTCGCCACTGTAACACGCGCCGAACCCCATGGCCCCCGAAGGCTCGCTTTTAGGGCGATTGAGAGAGGTTCATGAAAACTTGTAAGGTATTTACAAGTGCGTCTATTTTGGGCAACAAGGAGATTTCAAGGGGTTGCCACCCAATAAAACATTGAGAAAGTTCATCTCGCCTCAGTGAGCCTAAGACGGTGCATATTATCCATTTTGGGCAAACCGAAGGGGTCTTGGAGGCATTCACCCCAATAGAACACTGGAATGACCCTCTAACCCTAAGGAGCCTAGGATTGTAAATTGAGTCTTTTGGTGGGACACAAGAGGTATCTTGGAGATCCCATTCCAATTAAACATCGGAATGGCCCTCTCGCCTCGTTAAGCCCAAAGACCAGATATGGTTCGGGACTTCCCATTTATTCATACCTTGATTAAGTTTATAATTGAGTTTTGAATTTAGCGTTTCATCCCTTTTCTCATTCAATTTTAATGCAATTTAATTAAACGCGCATCTCAAACACATAATAAAAGCGATAAATAAAGTAAATGAAAGCAAAATAAATTACAACAAAATTAGGGGCGGAATACAACCCCCATTTATAAATAAAAATAAAATACAATTCATACATAAATCGGGCCATTTATTAAAAATGAGGACGTTGGTTCTCTCATGCATAATTAAAGAAAATAATTTTAAAATAACAATTTTTTTTGGATGAAAAAGCTAGGACACTGGTCCCATTTTATTTAAAAAAATAAATTAATTAAATAGAAATATTTTTGTGATTTTTTAATTAACGTGCATAAAAATAATTTATTACAAATTACATATTAAATAAAATAATGAAAGCAAGGTAATGAAAATAATAAAATCAACTCCCAAATGGATCTCCAAATTTTCAAGGGCTCCCAATTGGTATGGAAAAGACTCACACATCAAAAATAAGTATTGAAATAAAAGAAAAAAAAACAAATAAAAGTGAAGTTAGTAAAAAATTAATTAAACATATAACATGAAAATAATTAAATTAAGGCAATCAAAATTGCATCATGTATGACAAGCCAATTAAAATGACATAATAAAAATATGCAATCTAATTAATTAACAATTTAGCATGCATAAAACACAACATAATAATAATAAAATTCAATATGCGTAAACAAGTAAAAATAATGATGATAGAATTTAACATGCATAAAAACATAAAATAACAACAATAACATCCAATCATGCATAAAAAGCAAAAGTAATAATAAAAATCAGCATGCATAAAATATAAATAATAATAGTAATAATAAAATTAAACAAGAATAAGGATAATAATAATAATACTAATGAAGGTAATAACTACAATAATAATAATAACACAATAATAACAAAGAATATGAACAATCAAATATAATAATAATAATAATAATAATAATAATAATAATAATAATAATAATAATAATAATAATAATAATAATAATAACAACAACAATAATAATAAAAATAATAATAACATCAAAGAAGATGGACAATCCAATTAAATGTGGAGGAATAAAATGAAAATAAGATAAGCCAATTATGCTAAAACATGTTAAATGATAATACTAATACTATTTGTGAACAAAAATAATGACAATAATATGAACATGAACCATTAAAGAAGAAATAAGAATAAGAAATAATAATATGATCTAAAAGAATTTAGATGATAATTAATTAAATAAAATCAAAACAATTAGAAAATAAGAAGAAAATGTTAGAACTAAAAGAATTTACATGTTAACTAATTAATTAGAAAAAAAAATGGAATTAAAATTAAATTAAAAATTGAACCAAGAATGTTTACCCTCAAAATTTATCTTGAAGAAATGAAGGTAGATGATCCAATTTCTTGTCTTGATTTGTAAGAATAAAATTAGTAAAATAAAATATTGAAAATGATTTTTACTCAAGAACAAATAATTGATTTATTTGTCTCAAAGTAAAAATTGTTTGATGAGAAGAAGAAAAATTCCCAAGAACAAAAATTATACTTTTTTATCTCAAGAATTCACTTGGAAAAATTCTTTAGAAAAGTTGAGAGAATTTGGTTTGAGAGAAGAAAGAAGAAGAAAATATTTTCTAAAGAAAATCCCCTCAAAATTCTTTCCAAAATTCCCCTTTTATTTTTCACCAAAGATTTAGATTTTTAATTGAAAAATTAAATTGACTTAATTTCAATAAAACCAAAAAACTGAAGAAAATCAAAGGTTTCGAATTTTAAAAGTTTTACCATTGAATTAAAAAAAAATTGAAGAAAAATGAATTTTTGGGGCTAGAATGGCCAAAAATCGGAAAATGGGCGACCAGGGGGCGACAGGGGCGAGGGATGCCCCGTCGGAGCGCCCGACGGGCGTCCCCACACACGATGGACAAGCCGTCGCCCTCGCGCGCGGGCGAGCGTGCCCCGCTCGCGCTCCGCCTGCGCGCCAGGGCGCTACGGCGTGCGCCCAGCTCTGCCGCAGCCCGACATTCGCGCGAAAATTTATTTATTTATTTTTTAAAATTTCTATAAAATATAATAATTTAAAAACTAACTTTTTATCCCAAAATAATTTTTAAAACTTTTTTAAAATATTTTTAAAATACATTTTTATTCATTCCTAACAAATCAAAACGACAAGGAAATTATCACTTCCAACTTTCATTCTTTTTGCCTATAAATCGGCATACTTAATTTCATTCTTGGGTAATCCTGATCAAGGCTACTCGAGACCCGGTGTCTACAGTGTGGTATCTTCGGGTACCTTTATGTTTTGTGTATTAAGGCAATGTCTGTTAAATGTTAAGAGAATAAATAAATAATGTTTATTTAAATAAGCGTGTGTGTATAAATCCTGATTTCATGTGAATTCGTATGTGGATAATAAATGTTATAAATCTGTTTAAAGGTTAAGAGTGTGATGGTCTGTATGAAGTCTTTGTAAAGAACAATTAGAATAATTGATATGCATGTTTTCTATAGTTGAATAATCAATGAATGAATTTTATGTATATATTCATTTACATGTGTCCCACTCGCCTCATCTCAGCTTGCACGGTGCTTGTGAGATGTAGTGTTCTCTAACCACAACCCTGTTGAGATCTGTTCTATCGCATGTGTCCCGCTGGCCTCATCTCGACTTGCACGGTATCTGTGAGATGCAGTGTTCTCCAACTACAATCCCGTTGCGATCTATTCTATCGCAGGTGTTTTGCTAGCCTCATCTCGGCTTGCACGGTGTCAGTGAGATGCAGTGTTCTCTAACTACAATCCCGTTTCGATCTATTCTATTGCAGGTGTCCCGTTGACCTCATCTCGGTATGAACGATGTCTGTGAGATGTAGTGTTCTCTAACAACAATCCCGTTGTGATTTGTTCTATCACATGTGCCCCACTGGCCTCATCTCGGGTTGCACGGTGTCTGTGAGATGCAGTGTTCTCTAACTACAATCCTGTTGCGATCTGTTCTATCGCATGTGTCCCCCTGTCCTCATCTCGACTTGCATGGTGTCTATGAGATGCAGTGTTCTCTAACTACAATCCCGTTGCAATCTGTTCTATCGTATGTGTCCCGCTGGCCTCATCTCGGGTTGCACAGTGTCTGTGAGATGCAGTGTTCTCTAACCACAACCCTGTTGCGATATGTTCTATCGCATGTGTCCCGTTGGCCTCATCTCGGCTTGCACGGTGTCTATGAGGTGCAGTGTTCTCCAACTACAATCCCATTGCAATCTATTCTAATGCAGGTATCCCTCTGGCCTCATCTCGGCTTGCACAATGTCTGTGAGATGCAGTGTTCTCTAACTACAATCCCGTTGCGATATGTTCTATCACAGGTGTCCTGCTGGCCTTATCTCGGCTTGAATGGCATCTGTGAGATGCAATGTTTTCTAACCATAATCCCGTTGCGATTTGTGCTGATAGGAGCTAAATTGAAGTATAATTTAGTATTTATTTTGTGTGAATTTATGTAATTAATCATGTAATTGTTTGTAAAATTTGATGTGATATGTTAGACTATGTTTATTTGTATCTGTTGAGTGTTTATGTTGTTATTTGTGTTTTTAGGTGAAGAAACGAAGAGAAGAAGTAAATAGATTGAGAGGATCATGAGAGAGGAACAGATCACGCCGTGACCATAGGTAACGTGACGTGATTGTACTAAGAAGAAAGAAGAGGAAGGAGGAAAAGAAGAGAATTAGCTGCAAGAGACGAGTCACGCCGTGAGCTAAGGTAACGCGATGTGACTGGCCAGAGATGGAAGAGAAAGAGAAAGAAAAGAAGAAAAGAAGCTGAGTGGAGAGTCACGCCGTGAGCAAAGGTCACGCGACGTGACGCCACAGAGAGGCCAGGAAAGGAAGGGAAAAGAGAAGAGAAGAGAAAGGAGAGGAGGAAGCGAGGTGTGAGCGCCAGTCATGCCACGCACACGCGAAGACACGCCGTGAGAGGGAGTAACGAGACACGATTGAACAGAGAGGGAAGAGAAAACCGAAAGAAAGAAGGGAAGAAGAAAATGGGCAAGCGCGTTCTATTGCGATCGCGACACCGTGGCGATCGCGACAGAAACGACCGTTGGGACAATTTTGGGCCAAAAGTCACATGAAAAGTCATCCTCTTTCACCAAATTTTGCAACCATTCTCAAGATACATCTTCAAGTGACACAATCTTTCAATTATCATCTATAAATATTAGGTTAACTGTAATTTTTAGTTGTGGAATTATTATTGAGTAATTTTCTGTATTTTTAGTTAAACAGTTTTCTTTTGTTTAGTTAATTTTTCTTAGTTAGTTTTCATGTTTTGAAGAAGAAGATCAAGGAGAAGAAAATCTATTTGAAGAGTTGGGAAAAGGGTTGAAAGGCTCCTATCTTAATCTCTTATCTTTTATTTCTTCTCTTAATATTTAATGAATACTAATTTAATGAATTTGTTCATTATTAATTTTTTCTATTTCTATCTACTTTCATAGTCTTTCATTGTAGATTTTCTATTAATATCTTTTGCATGATCTTTACAAGTTAAAGTAATTCGAGAGTTTGCTTTATCTGACATTTAATAGAGATTCATTATCAAGGTATATTTGAGAGATTGGTATATTGAGATAATTGCTATAGGTTAGTGTTTATTCTTAAAATATGTAATTAGAAACCTCTAATTCATTAATGAAAATTGTGAGTTAGAATTTTAATTATATGTTTTAGGCATTTTAATTCATGTCGAGAGAGTGAGTTAAAAGTTTATTCTAACTTGGCTTGCATAAAAAGATGAAAGATGTTAATCTAAATGATGGAATCAAGTTCATTGTCTTTAATTCTTCATGATTTATTTTATCTTCTTTTGACTATCATTAACTAGGTTTAATTAGTTTACATGTTAGATTAGATTAAAATCAACTCTACCATTAATTAATCATTGTAAATAAGATTAAAATCAATTAGTAATAGTGTGTAAAGACGTTCCTCATGGGATCGATATCTTAAGTACTATTGCGGTACACCGTATACTTGCGGTATGTTGCATCATTAGAAAATGCACAACAAGTTTTTTGCGCCGTTGCCGGGGAACGGTTGTTTGCCATTATAAAAATTGATTTATGATTTTGGATTACAATATTTTGTTTTGTTTTAATTTGTATATTTGTTTAATTTAATTTTGTGTTTTATTTTTGGTTTTACAGGATTTTGAAAGTTCATGCCTAGTACAAGGAGTTCTTTAGAAGAGCTTGAGCCTTTAAATCCTGAAATTGAGAGGTTTTTATTGAGTAACCGGAAATCCAATAAAAAGAAGAACAAAAATAGGAGATCAATTATCATGGCTGAAGAAAATCCACCAAGATTGATGGACTTTGCCACACCTGCTTTGAGTGGTGCTCAACAAGGAGTGGTAACACCAACGGTAAATGCCAATCAATTTGAAATTAAGCCTTCATTATTACAAATGATTCAAAATAGTATTCAATTTTATGGTTTGGCAAATGAGGATCCAAATGCTCATTTGGCAAATTTCCTTGAAATATGTGATACCTTTTAAGATAAATGGGGTTTCGGCTGATGCAATCAAGCTTAGGCTTTTTCCATTCACTTTGAAGGATAAAGCAAAGGCTTGGTTGAATTCCCTAACAAGAGGATCTATAACTACTTGGGACCAATTGGCCCAAGCATTTTTATCAAAATATTTTCCATTGGCCAAAACTGCAAAAATCATAAAAGATATCACTACATTTGTTCAAAATGAAAATGAATCATTATATGAGGCTTGGGAAAGATTCAAGGAATTGCAAAGAATGTGTCCACACCATAACTTGCCAAGAGAGTTGTTGATGCAAACATTCTATAATGGAGTTAATCCTACCACAAGGGGAACTATTGATGCTGCTGCTGGAGGATCTTTAATGAGGAAAACAATTGATGCAGCATATGAGCTATTGGAAGAGATGGCAATGAATAACTGTATGTGGCCTCCTGAAAGAGTAAGGGAGTATAATAATTCTAATGTTAGGGGGATACATTCAGTAGATTCTATGGTTGCATTACAAGCTCACGTTGAGGCTTTAACTCATAGAGTTAATAGCCTAGGCATGGGAGGTAATGTATCAAATGCTTGCAATATGTGTGGTCAAAATGGGCATGTTAGTGGTAACTGCACTTTAGGCATAGCTAATAAAGAAGAACAAGTTAATTTTCTTCAAGGTCAAGGTCGTGGAAATCCTTATTCTAATACCTATAACCCTGGTTGGAGAAACCATCCTAACCTTTCATGGGGAAATAACAATAATAACCAAAATAGGGGAGTAGGATATCAATAACCACAAGATAGGTTTGGTGCTTTTGAAGGAAAACTTGATAAGTTTATTGAGGAAATTAATTATAAGATGAAAGCCAAAAGAAACTTGAGGCAAAAATTGATCAAATTTCTAAAAATCATGCAGCCTTTATTCATAATCTTGAGGTTCAAATAGGCCAACTTGCTAATTCTTTACCTTCAAGAAATCTAGGATGCCTTCCAAGCAATACTGAGGAGAATCCTATGGAGCATATTAAGCCATGATATATCTAGTTATTTTATTTAGGTTACTTAGTTATTTTATTTTTATTTATGTTTTGTTCTTTGTTTATATATTTTATTTTATAGATTTTCATGCTACTAACACATTTGTTTTTATTTTACAGCTAATTTAGTAAGATTAGAGTTGTTCAATTATAAAAAAAAAATTAATAACAAAATAATTAAATAAAAAAAAAATATATATATATATATATTTTTGCAGACGTTGGCTTCTGTCGCGAACGCGGCAACTATCGCGATCGCGACAGAAGGCATTGATCGCAACAACAAGCGATTTTTGGCAGGGCTCACGACGTGATGCAACTTCACGCGACGTAACGTGAAGTGATCGCGGCAAGCATCGCGAAATCACGATCGAAGTATTGCAGGGCGTGCATCTCGTGATGTTGCTTCACGCGACGTGAGGGGCTGAGGCGAGGGACTTCGCCCAGGTAAGGCCGAAGCGTCACGAGTCGTGACGTTGCCTCACGACGTGACGCGTGATCTGTACATCAGGTATGTTTTAAATTTTTTCTTTTCTTTTCTTTTCTTTTCTTATTTCACTTATTGTTTTTCTATTATTTGGTTTTGTTTTGTTTTCTTTTCTGATTTATAAGATTTAATTTTAATTACATTAACCTAATTTTACATTTAAGCATTAAAAACACAGAAAAAGGAGAATTAAAAGCGGGAATTTAAATTTTAAAACCCTAAAAGTCGTGACCCTTCATTTTCTTCCCTTTCTATTTCATTTCAACTGTACATTTTTGTTCCCTCACGCAGGTCACGAGTTCAAGAATCTCTTCAGTCATTTTTCTTCTTTCTTTTTCTTCTTCGTGTTTCCTTCTTCCACAGAGAACTTCATTTCTTCATTTCCTTTTTCATTTCTTCTTCTTCGTTTTTTTTTCAATCCTCTGTTTTCATTTCGTTTTTCTAGTTCTTCATTTTAGCATTCCATTTCTATTTCTTCTCTTCTATTTTCTTAAATCTTCTTAGGGATTTCGGGTTTTGCATTCTCTTTACAGGTTTGTCAGTTTATTTTCATTTTTATTTTTCATTTTTTCTTTCCCTAAACCCATTTAATTTCTGTATGTTCATGCATAACTAAATCACATTTCGTTTATAGTTATTTTCTGTTTACATTCCTGTTTCGTTTATCTATTCTGTTTTCCTTTTGTGTATTTGGTTTTGTTTATTTTCTTCTTTTGTCTTCAGATTTACTTCTCTATATTTATCATTATCTGTTTACCCAAACAATCAAAAATGGTGAGAACAAAGAATCCCTCTGTTTCTCGTATTGAACAAGAAGAGCAGGAAGTTGAAGAAGTGAATATTGCTGCTCATTATGGTGCCTTATTTCCTATCTTCTCTGTAGATGAAGGCAGTAGGTATTTAACTCTTCGTGATAGGCATTTGATGCAATGTAAGTATTTTCCTGACTCTTTACTTAATCAAATTGGCATGCTAGATGTAGTGAATGAAATGTTAAGATTTTGTGGGTTATTTAAGTTTGCATCTATGCATGAAGTTGTGCGTCCTGATTTAGTTTTAGAATTCTATACCACATTGAAAAGGAATGATGATAATGAGAATTGGTTAGATTTTAGGATGGCTGGAAAACCTTATACTTTAACCTATTTTATGATGAATAGGATATTTAGATTTTCTCAAACGGGTTTAACTGAGCCACCTAAATCGTTTAAGCCACATGAATTTTGGACATTTTTGACTGATTTGCAAACTCGTTATAGGGCTAGGGATGCTAAATCCATGTTTATTAAAGATTTAAGATATTGGATTTTGCATAGGATTTTAGCTTCTTTAGTTTTTAATAGGTCTGAATTCAATAGAGTTTCATATAATGAGTTATTTTTGATGTGGTGTGTACATAAACGCAAGGACGTATGTTGGCCTTTTTGGATAGTAAGTCAATTGTTGCAATGTGTACATAAGCATGATTCACCTTTAATACATGGACATGTTATTTCTAGTATTGCAAACAATTTAAATGTGGATCTTGATGCCTATTATAGAGTTTTTCCTTGCCATTATTTTAATAAGACTATGTTAGTTCGTGGAGAAGTTGTTGGCAATAATTTTCAGGAAATTTCGGCACGTGCTCGATCATGTTGGAGGGATATTGCTGGAAATGCTGCGCCACAAGTTGAGGAACAAGAAGAAGAAGGAGAGGAGGAGGCAAGTGAAGATGAAGTAATGGCTGATATTCCAGCTGCTGCTCCTGAAGTTGGCTCATCCAGCCATAACATTCCCTCAATGCTATCTAATATGCAAGAGCAATTATCTTCCATTGAGCGACGTCAAAGGAGGGTGGAGTACAAGTTTGATAATTTCTTGATACAATCGGGTTTTGTGGTTCCATCGCCTCCACCTTCACCATGATAGGGGAGTTTTCTTTATCTTCATTTCATTTATTTCTTTTTACTTGTTTTTGTGTGTCATTCCTACACATTGAGGACAATGTTGGTTCTAAGTGTGGGGGAGTGATTGTGTTATGTGTTGTGATATTTGTGATTGTTTTTGTGAGTTTGTGTATGTATTATGTATGGAAATTGCATGAAAGTTTTTATGTGTGTTTTTATATGTCAATTAAGTTTTTAAGTAAGCTTTATTATGAAGCATTGTTTATTTGGTATATGATATAGGTTGTTAAGTTCATTATCTTTTATGCTTATTTTTATCAGTTTTTCAAAATTTTTGGGATGTGTTTTAAGTTTTTCAAGTTATTTGGTTTTACTTATTTCAACATTATAGATTATTTAGTCTCTTTACCTACCATGTTTTTAAAGTTAGAATTTGCTCATTTTGTTTCAAATTTTAAGTTTCTAGTTGCCTATGGAAACTATAGCCATAATACTTGCCCTTATTTCTTTTCAATAATGGATGAGAACTAAAAAATAAAAAAGAAAAGTCAAAAGTGGGATGGAGCATAAAATGCACCCACTTAAGTTATAAAAAGAAAAAAATAGCAAGATGTACATTCAAAATTTCAAAAATATGGGATGGAGCGTAAAACGCACCCATATTAACTTCTCTTGCTATGCATGGAATTAAATGAAAAAATATATATATCCATGTAAGAAAGAATATAAAAAAAAATAAAAAAAGAGTCTAAAAATGCCATGAGATTTGATTAAGGGTAAGTGAGCTTCAATTGTCCTAAAAGGTGACTAACAATCTTAAATTTTTAACTTTTATGATCAATTTTCTCTCTTTGATTCATATTTAGTTTTTGAGACTTTATATTCTTTATGTTGGAAGTAGTAAAATTAGAAAACTTGTTGAATTTTCAATGCATATTTTGAAATTTTGATTTACTGATATGTGTGAGTATTTGGGATAGTTGATCTTTGCAACTCTAGTGTATATGCTGAATGAACATTGCTTTGTAATTATGTTTACTGGCTATTAAATTTGCTTATTTGTTTTCTCTTGCTTGAGGACAAGCAAAGGTTAAGTGTGGGGGAATTTGATAGGAGCTAAATTGAAGTATAATTTAGTATTTATTTTGTGTGAATTTATGTAATTAATCATGTAATTGTTTGTAAAATTTGATGTGATATGTTAGACTATGTTTATTTGTATCTGTTGAGTGTTTATGTTGTTATTTGTGTTTTTAGGTGAAGAAACGAAGAGAAGAAGTAAATAGATTGAGAGGATCATGAGAGAGGAACAGATCACGCCGTGACCATAGGTAACGTGACGTGATTGTACTAAGAAGAAAGAAGAGGAAGGAGGAAAAGAAGAGAATTAGCTGCAAGAGACGAGTCACGCCGTGAGCTAAGGTAACACGACGTGACTGGCCAGAGATGGAAGAGAAAGAGAAAGAAAAGAAGAAAAGAAGCTGAGTGGAGAGTCACGCCGTGAGCAAAGGTCACGCGACGTGACGCCACAGAGAGGCCAGGAAAGGAAGGGAAAAGAGAAGAGAAGAGAAAGGAGAGGAGGAAGTGAGGCGTGAGCGCCAGTCACGCCACGCACACGCGAAGACACGCCGTGAGAGGGAGTAACGAGACGTGATTGAACAGAGAGGGAAGAGAAAACCGAAAGAAAGAAGGGAAGAAGAAAATGGGCAAGCGCGTTCTATCGCGATCGCGACACCGTTGCGATCGCGACAGAAACGACCGTTGGGGCAGTTTTGGGCCAAAAGTCACATAAAAAGTCATCCTCTTTCACCAAATTTTGCAACCATTCTCAAGATACATCTTCAAGTGACACAATCTTTCAATTATCATCTATAAATATTAGGTTAACTGTAATTTTTAGTTGTGGAATTATTATTGAGTAATTTTCTGTATTTTTAGTTAAACAGTTTTCTTTTGTTTAGTTAATTTTTCTTAGTTAGTTTTCATGTTTTGAAGAAGAAGATCAAGGAGAAGAAAATCTATTTGAAGAGTTGGGAAAAGGGTTGAAAGGCTCCTATCTTAATCTCTTATCTTTTATTTCTTCTCTTAATATTTAATGAATACTAATTTAATGAATTTGTTCATTATTAATTTTTTCTATTTCTATCTACTTTCATAGTCTTTCATTGTAGATTTTCTATTAATATCTTTTGCATGATCTTTACAAGTTAAAGTAATTCGAGAGTTTGCTTTATCTGACATTTAATAGAGATTCATTATCAAGGTATATTTGAGAGATTGGTATATTGAGATAATTGCTATAGGTTAGTGTTTATTCTTAAAATATGTAATTAGAAACCTCTAATTCATTAATGAAAATTGTGAGTTAGAATTTTAATTATATGTTTTAGGCATTTTAATTCATGTCGAGAGAGTGAGTTAAAAGTTTATTCTAACTTGGCTTGCATAAAAAGATGAAAGATGTTAATCTAAATGATGGAATCAAGTTCATTGTCTTTAATTCTTCATGATTTATTTTATCTTCTTTTGACTATCATTAACTAGGTTTAATTAGTTTACATGTTAGATTAGATTAAAATCAACTCTACCATTAATTAATCATTGTAAACAAGATTAAAATCAATTAGTAATAGTGTGTAAAGACGTTCCTCGTGGGATCGATATCTTAAGTACTATTGCGGTACACCGTATACTTGCGGTATGTTGCATCATTAGAAAATGCACAACTTGTGCTATTGCATGTGTCCTGCTGGCCTCATCTCGGCTTGCACGATGTCTGTGAGATGTAGTGCTCTCTAACTACCATCCCGTTGCGATCTGTTCTATCGCATGTGTCCCGCTGGCCTCACCTCGGCTGGCATGGTGTCTGTGAGATACAGTGTTCTCTAACTACAATCCCGTTGCGATCTATTCTATCGTATGTGTCCCACTATCCTTATCTCGGCTTGCATGGTGTCTGTGAGATGCATTGTTCTCTAACCACAACCCTGTTGCGATCTTTTTTATCGCATATGTCCCGCTTGCCTCATCCCGGCTTGCACGGTATCTGTGAGATGCAGTGTTCTCTAACTACAATCCCATTGTGATCTATTCTATCGCAGGTTTCCGACTGGCCTCGTCTCGGCTTAATGATGTCTGTGAGATGGAGTGTTCTTTAACCACAATCCCGTTGTGATCTGTTTTATCGCATGTGTCCTATTGGCCTCATGTCGGCTTGCATGGTGTCTGTGAGATGCAGTGTTCTCTAACTACAATCCCGCTGCGATCTGTTCTATCGCATGCGTCCTGCTGGCCTCATCTCGGCTTGCACGTTGTCTGTGAGATACAGTGTTCTCTAACTACAATCCCATTGCTATCTGTTCTATCGCATGTGTCCTGCTGGCCTCATCTCGGCTTGCACGGTGTCTGTGAGATACAGTGTTCTCTAACCACAACCCTGTTGCGATCTGTTCTATCGCATGTGTCCCACTGGCCTCATCTTGGCTTGCACGGTGTCCTTGCTAACCCCCATCTGATCTGCAAGGTGTGTGATTGAATGTTCTATCTTGCTGGCTGCTTCCGAGCTTGAATGACATAATCTTGCTAACCCCCATCCGGTCTACAAGACATGATTTTTGGATCTGGCGACCTCCATCCAGTCTGCCTGGTTTCTACCTGTCAACCACTATCTGAATTATATAGTTTCTGATTTGCTAACCACGATCTGGTTAGCCCAGTGCCTAACTGTTGACAATCCTTGGGGTCGGCAGGGTGATTTGTTCTTCGTTGTCTTTCCTGGCGCTTATCCTACAAAAAGAGGCACAGCAAATGTGTAGGGTATATGAAAGAGATGCGTACCTGTGGTAGTACATACCTTTTGTGGTCGATGTCAGACGGGTGCCCCCTGAAGGATGGTTGGTTGTTCCTTGGAGAAGGATTTGTGGAATATGTACATCTTCCCCTTGATTGCATCGAGTCATTTTCCAGGCTTCCAAAGTGCGGATATCATCTTCTTGCAAAGTTCAGATATCATCCTCTTAGAGATCCCTTACTGACTATGACATTCTAGATATCGATTCCTCTATCATCTCCAGCCGAAGCCTCCTTATTGAAAAGACTTGTGTGCCTCTCGAGAGGGTGAGAGACTTTGATGTTGAGCCTCCAAAGAGGAAAATAGGTTTGAGCCTCCTCAAAGGAAAATTAGATTTGAGCCTCCTCAGAGGAAATTAGATTGGAGGTTTTGTTGCTTGCCCGCAGATGGATAGATTTCAATGTCTTTGCTGTCTCTTAAAATGATTTTTGTAAATTTTTGGGATTTTCACATTTTGGATGTATTTCAATTTTTACAGTATGTTAGATTTTCAAGGCCTTGAAAATATCTTCTTATTTTTGTTTTCCTTTTTGTTTTATATGTTTTTGTTGTTTTTTGTTTGAGAATTTGTATTCTTTGTACATTTGAATTTGGATTTTGTACACTTATTGTGTGATGTGTGTGAGCGTATATCTTATGATAGAGAAACTTACCTGATTGCCCCCGGTATGGTGTGCATGTGTAACACCCCGTTATCCCCGTTGGAAGGATACCGGAATGCCACGCGGTCAAGCATATAAACAAATCCAAAGTACATACTTGTAAAATAAAATAAAAGATGAGATGTAAAGAAACTTTTAATTATATAGCAGTAAATCCTTTAACATATATCATATCTATATCGTTTTACAAAAAGAGGCTCGTAAGCAAATACATATACAAAAATAACTGTTCCTTTACAAAAGATTCACTTTGCTATTAACAAGCCATGAACAAAATAACAGCGGAAGACTCAAAAATAACTTCATCCAAAAAGACTTCTAGTGGCCGACCTGCAGATATCTGACTCCGGACCGAACTCGCCACCTGCACGGGAAAAGAGCCCGTGCTAAGCGATAACGCTTAGTGGGGAGGAACAAAACAAACTAACAATATCAATATACAATATATCCAACAAAAATATAATTTCATCGCAACATAAACGTGCAAAAAAGCTATGATTCGCAAATAGAGTCATCATAATTTCATATAAACATATTTCCATGTTCTCTATTTGGCATGAATAAACATTCATTACAAGCTATTAATTACACGAGTCATACTTAGGATGTACATACTTCACCATTCAGAGTATACAGATACAAGGTGCATAATATAAAGTTATACAAAAATTCATGTGCATCGTATACCTTTAATCCTGTCAATAAACATCCCAACATATGCAACACATATAACATATAGCCTGATTAGTCTGAAAATACTCTCTAGAAGTGGATGCGGTCAAATGGATACTGATAGAACACAGTATCCCAAGCATATAGAGACATGAGTCTCAAACATGTACTTTTCATATAGAGACCGAAGTCTCGCATTATATCCATATAGACCCATACAGGATCGAAACAAGGATCCAAACGGACCCACATATAACGTTTTATCATATAGCAGCTGCACACACACTCTGACCTATGTAAGCGCTTACTTATCCACTACTAAGACTTATTCAGGCTTAAAAGACACATCTCAAAAAGAAACTCAAGTAATCATCATTTCAAGAGAATCGCATTAAATACGAACTTATAACTCATCTATACATGTATATTGATCAAAATCGGAAACATATAAATATATAAATTATCAAATACAGGAGATAATAAGGACATGTAACTCACATTGAAATGATTCATACTCATGCAAATTATAATATTTAAATCATGTATATTAATTACTACTCAATTACATAAACCTCATAATTAAACAATTATAACATTAAAGAACAGATTTGGACTTGATCTTGAGTCAAACAGTGAAAATCCCAAGTACAGAAGCTTAAAAACTTTGTTATTTGAAAACAGGGCAGCAGGGAGGGAAGGCCAGTCACGAGTCACCTTGGCAATGGTGTCTCGTGACACTGGCTTCACGCGAGTGCCAAGCAAAACAGGGGCAGTCACGAGCCGTGACCCTCCGTCACGCCTCGTGACGCCAGAGAGGAGAGGGGAGGTCACGAGTCACTGGGCAGAGGTGACTCGTGACACGCAGGGAAGGGGAAAGGTCACGTGGCGTGACTCTCCGTCACGTCTCGTGACTTCCTAGGGAAGGAGGTCACGGCGTGATGCTCCATCACGTCACGTGACCTTCTTCAGAGAAGAGGTCACGGCGTGATGCTCCATCACGTCTCGTGATCTTCTTCACAAACTCCTTCTTCTCAAATTTTCCAGAAAAACGTGAAAAACCAGAAGATCAAGAAAACAGAGTACTTCCTATATTCAAAACCCCAGCTTACCCAAAACTATTTTTCATGCATTGATTAATCAAACACATAACTTCAAGTATCCAAAGCACATTTACAGCAATCTTAGCATAAATCATATACATTTATCAGTTAAACAGAGGTAATACCAGAATCTCCATGTCCCAGGCTTTCACATTCAAACACATGCATATATATTCCATTTACATTCTTTTCTACTGAAATCATGCTTAGACATTGTATTTCTCATACATTTTGATAACCAAAAACACATAAATATCAATCATAGAAAAACGGCAATCAGGATCCAAATATGAGAAATGACAGACACTCCCAAACCTGATAATGAAGCTCAAAAATGACCACTGAAACTCTCAATCCACCACTTTATCTTTTCCTTTATCTTTCTTCTTCTCTTCAGCAGATTCCATGAACCGACAAATAAAACCCGATATTAATCCAAAGAAACAGCAATGAACATTCCTTAAAAAAAATTGGAGAACCACATGAAACTGACAGTCACTTACCTTCTGAAGCTTCTACCAAACCCAAACCCTAGCTCCACAATGGAAGAACACACATGCAATTGAGAAAAAGAACAGAAAATGGAGAGGGAAGGGATGGCTAATGTGAGAGAGAGCAAAAGAGAGAAAACCTCACGTCTTTAGTTTCCAGGAACTAAAAACATTCAGACCTTTCTTTTCTCTCACCCACAAGCACACACTCACTCTCCACTTGGCACACATGCACGGGTTCACAATTCCACTTACTACTCTTTTACCATCAGATCCAAACAATTCCCATAAAGTCCTTGTCAAATTACTCTTTACTCACTAAACTAAAAATCTGTAATTTAAATCTTTATTAAAACCTTGCAATAAAATCCTCTTTCCTCTTATATATTACCCACTTGCCCTTAATTGTCCAATTAAAATTGCTAATTCCAATTAAGCCACTTATGGGGTGTGACAACTCTCTCCTTCTTAAGAAAATTTCGTCCTCGAAATTTCCTCGCTTATCAAATACATCTCAAATACCAAAATCGAAACGAAATAAAACTTAACATATAAACACTTACCCGAAGGACCTGCGGCAACGGTCGCATCTTCAGCAATCATAGCATATGCCCTATGCCGATTATGATCTTCTGTAGCACCAGGTCATTGCACTGTCTCTGATGGTGCTCTCGGAGCTCTACTTCCATCCCGATTACTTCGAGTGACATTGGATCTTCTGCTTTCTTGCTGATTCTGGTCCTCTTGTCGATTAGGGCAAAATGCAAACCGATGCTTCATACTCCCACACTTAAAACACGCGCCGGTAATCTTGCGACACGTACCCCAATGGTACCTATGACAATGCTCACACTCTGGTGCTCGATTTCCCTTGCTAGCATGCGGTGCCACACTTCCTACTTCTGAAGGCACCTGAACAGACCCTCTATTTCCTTGTTCAACTGGAGAACCCCTAGACTTCTTAGTACTCACAGCTCCCCCATCCGGTGCTCTCCTCTTCTGTGCCATCTTCTGCTTTACCACTTCTGATTCCTCTAACTTCATTGCCGCTGCTACAAGCTGGTAATATCCCACTGGTTGCAAGACAATCATCGCAGACAAAGGACCTCTAAAAACCTCACGCAGTCCCTCTAGAAAGTGCCTACATCTGAACTCATCTGTCAACAACTGCTCAGGCACATACTTACTCAACCGGTTGAATTCCTTGTCATACTCACTCACTGTAATTCCCCGCTGCTTCAAACTGATGAACTCTCTCCACTTAGCTTCTTGGTACGCCTTTGTCACATATTTTTTCTCAAACTCTTGCTTGAACTATTCCCAAGTCAATTCAGCTGGTCGTTGCGAATTCCTCATCACAAGCTCCCACCAATCATATGCTGATCCTTGAAGCAACGATATTGCGCATGAATCTCTCTGATCTACGGGACATCTAATCTCTTGCAGAATCCTACCTACCCTCTTCGGCCAAAACTCAGCCACATCTGATTCATCCAAGGCAGTCCCATGAAAGTCTTCTGCTCCTCTCTTTCTTAACAACTCAGTTGGAGCCTTAGGAGCAGTCAACATATCAACCACTTGCAGTAACCCTTGTACTAATGCTGGATCAAAACCAACTCCTCTATTTGCACCCACAGCTGGTGCAGGTTCCCGCTCATGCCTATCCTGTCCAACTGGATCACCTCCTCTGAGTGGATTCTCTCCTCGACCCACATTGATACTGCTCATGGTGTCGCCCATATACTCACTTGGATCCGACTCCATACAAACACTACACAACACAAGACATCTGCATTAGGCCACTATACAAAACTGACTCTCATGCATAGACTCGACTCTACACTCAAATAATCACAACATAACCCAGAACCACCAAACCTGGGCTCTGATACCAAGCTGTAACACCCCGTTATCCCCGTTGGAAGGATACCGGAATGCCACGCGGTCAACCATATAAACAAATCCAAAGTACATACTTGTAAAATAAAATAAAAGATGAGATGTAAAGAAACTTTTAATTATATAGCAGTAAATCCTTTAACATATATCATATCTATATCGTTTTACAAAAAGAGGCTCGTAAGCAAATACATATACAAAAATAACTGTTCCTTTACAAAAGATTCACTTTGCTATTAACAAGCCATGAACAAAATAACAGCGGAAGACTCAAAAATAACTTCATCCAAAAAGACTTCTAGTGGCCGACCTGCAGATATCTGACTCCGGACCGAACTCGCCACCTGCACGGGAAAAGAGCCCGTGCTAAGCGATAACGCTTAGTGGGGAGGAACAAAACAAACTAACAATATCCATATACAATATATCCAACAAAAATATAATTTCATCGCAACATAAACGTGCAATAAAGCTATGATTCGCAAACAGAGTCATCATAATTTCATATAAACATATTTCCATGTTCTCTATTTGGCATGAATAAACATTCATTACAAGCTATTAATTACACGAGTCATACTTAGGATGTACATACTTCACCATTCAGAGTATACAGATACAAGGTGCATAATATAAAG
The DNA here is from genome assembly GCA_947683425.1 of Excoecaria cochinchinensis. Classification (NCBI taxonomy): domain Eukaryota; kingdom Viridiplantae; phylum Streptophyta; class Magnoliopsida; order Malpighiales; family Euphorbiaceae; genus Excoecaria; species Excoecaria cochinchinensis. Next base: position 491,998 of record CANTUQ010000192.1, read on the forward strand.
TTATACAAAAATTCATGTGCATCATATACCTTTAATCCTGTCAATAAACATCTCAACATATGCAACACATATAACATATAGCCTGATTAGTCTGAAAATACTCTCTAGAAGTGGATGCGGTCAAATGGATACTGATAGAACACAGTATCCCAAGTATATAGAGACATGAGTCTCAAACATGTACTTTTCATATAGAGACCGAAGTCTCGCATTATATCCATATAGACCCATACAGGATCGAAACAAGGATCCAAACGGACCCACATATAACGTTTTATCATATAGCAGTTGCACACACACTCTGACCTAAGTAAGCGCTTACTTATCCACTACTAAGACTTATTCAGGCTTAAAAGACACATCTCAAACAGAAACTCAAGTAATCATCATTTCAAGAGAATCGCATTAAATACGAACTTATAACTCATGTATACATGTATATTGATCAAAATCGGAAACATATAAATATATAAATTATCAAATACAGGAGATAATAAGGACATGTAACTCACATTGAAATGATTCATACTCATGCAAATTATAATATTTAAACCATGTATATTAATTACTACTCAATTACACAAACCTCATAATTAAACAATTATAACATTAAAGAACAGATTTGGACTTGATCTTGAGTCAAACAGTGAAAATCCCAAGTACAGAAGCTTAAAAACTTTGTTATTTGAAAACAGGGCAGCAGGGAGGGAAGGCCAGTCACGAGTCACCTTGGCAATGGTGTCTCGTGACACTGGCTTCACGCAAGCACCAAGCAAAACAGGGGCAGTCACGAGCCGTGACCCTCCGTCACGCCTCGTGACGCCAGAGAGGAGAGGGGAGGTCACGAGTCACTGGGCAGAGGTGACTCGTGACACGCAGGGAAGGGGAAAGGTCACGTGGCGTGACTCTCCGTCACGTCTCGTGACTTCCCAGGGAAGGAGGTCACGGTGTGATGCTCCATCACGTCACGTGACCTTCTTCAGAGAAGAGGTCACGGCGTGATGCTCCATCACGTCTCGTGATCTTCTTCACAAACTCCTTCTTCTCAAATTTTCCAGAAAAACGTGAAAAACCAGAAGATCAAGAAAACAGAGTACTTCCTATATTCAAAACCCCAGCTTACCCAAAACTATTTTTCATGCATTGATTAATCAAACACATAACTTCAAGTATCCAAAGCACATTTACAGCAATCTTAGCATAAATCATATACATTTATCAGTTAAACAGAGGTAATACCAGAATCTCCATGTCCCAGGCTTTCACATTCAAACACATGCATATACATTCCATTTACATTCTTTTCTACTGAAATCATGCATACACATTGTATTTCTCATACATTTTGATAACCAAAAACACATAAATATCAATCATAGAAAAACGGCAATCAGGATCCAAATATGAGAAATGACAGACACTCCCAAACCTGATAATGAAGCTCAAAAATGACCACTGAAACTCTCAATCCACCACTTTATCTTTTCCTTTATCTTTCTTCTTCTCTTCAGCAGATTCCATGAACCGACAAATAAAACCCGATATTAATCCAAAGAAACAGCAATGAACATTCCTTAAAAAAAATGGAGAACCACATGAAACTGACATTCACTTACCTTCTGAAGCTTCTACCAAACCCAAACCCTAGCTCCATAATGGAAGAACACACATGCAATTGAGAAAAAGAACAGAAAATGGAGAGGGAAGGGATGGCTAACGTGAGAGAGAGCAAAAGAGAGAAAACCTCACGTCTTTAGTTTCTAGGAACTAAAAACATTCAGACCTTTCTTTTCTCTCACCCACAAGCACACACTCACTCTCCACTTGGCACACATGCACGGGTTCACAATTCCACTTACTACTCTTTTACCATCAGATCCAAACAATTCCCATAAAGTCCTTGTCAAATTACTCTTTACTCACTAAACTAAAAATCTGTAATTTAAATCTTTATTAAAACCTTGCAATAAAATCCTCTTTCCTCTTATATATTACCCACTTGCCCTTAATTGTCCAAATAAAATTGCTAATTCCAATTAAGCCACTTATGGGGTGTGTCACACCCCGTTTGCCCCCTAGTAGAATGAGCCTGTCTATCTGTTTGTATGTGTAAGCATTCGCATGTGTTCGGCATTTCATAAGGGTATTTTAGTAAAATGTATGTTTTTGGGTTTATTATTATGTGGGTGCATACATGGCATTAGTGTGTGTATTAAGTGAGAAATACTTGGGTGTGTGTGTTTATGCCATTGTAGTGTACTTTAGTTACAAGTGCATTAGGTATGTGTGATGTGTGTGGAATTTTAATGTGAGTGGTTAGCTTCACCAATAGGTAATGGACACTTACTTAGGGTAAAGAAAAGAAAAAGAAAAAGGAAAGAAAGAAAAGGAATTGGCAGATTCACGTTCTTTCTTCACTTGTCTTCTTCTTTTTCCTTTCCTTTTTCCCTAAGGGCTCTTGTGTGTGGATTCAAGATTTTATTGGTGAAGTTAATCTCTCTCTGGTATTCCCTAGCTTGCTGAAGCTCCTCGTGATCCAAAGGGTAAAGAGGTTGCTGGTCCTAGTGGAGCTAAGTGATAGAGGCTTAGATTTCAGGTTTGGGAATTTTTGATTGTGTTTTGTGTGATTTTAAGTTTACTGTAAAAATTTAGGGTTCATATGTTCTTGAGGAATTTGAATGTAAATACTCTTGATTAGATTGACTAAATACTGGTTTGAGTTGTTTATATGTTGTTTGAATTGTTTGGGATCTTTCTTGAAAGGTATGAATTGATTTGTATGGTTTTAAATCAAATTTGGATTGATTTTATTGTTCTGGAAATTCTGGAAATCGAGTTCTGTCAAAAATCCCGTTTTTCCTGATGCTGTCGCGCGACTCGCCAAGAAGAGAGGCAAGTCACGAGACGTGACCTCAGGTCACGTCGCGTGACCTGCCAGCTTGAGGCTGGTCGCGGGTTGTGGCTGCCTGTCACAACTCGTGACCAGTTGAAACAAAGCCAGTCACGAGACGTGACTCCCCGTCACGCCACGTGACCGGCTGAGGGAAGGCAAGTCGCGTAATAGCTGAAGAGAAGAAAGTCACGAGACGTGACGTCCAGTCACGTCGCGTGACCTGCGAGAGTGGTGAAGCAAGTCACGAGACGTGACGTCCAGTCACGTCGCGTGACCTGCGAGAGCGCTGCGTGATCTGCGAGGGACGAGGCGTGATCAGCGAGAGATGTCGTCTGATCCGCGAGGGGCAGAGCAAGTCACGAGACGTGACCCTCAGTCACGTCGCGTGACCTGCCCTGTGAAGAGGCCAGTAAAGCCTTGTGACCAGCCAATCTCGCCCGTTTCCCCGTTTTGCTCTTTTTTCCGAAATTTCCCAGCTTTTGACTCAGAAATGAATTTGGTATTTCTTCTGTGTGGAATTATATTGCGGTATCATGCATGGCATGCTTTTGAATGCTTCGATGTGCGTGATATCATGATTATTCAAATGAATTGTATTCTATACTCTGAAATATAATTTTGAATGTCGCATAACCTGCTAGAGTCAAGTAAGTGGATAGTTAGGCATGCCTAATAGAGTCTGTTGCTGCAGCCCATAGTCCTGTTTGGACCCCGATCAGGTCCCCGTTTGGTTCCTCGCGAACCCTTTTCTGTATTGGATCTTGTTTAAGGTCCCTTTTGAAAATATCTGTGAAAGTTAAAGTATAATGGTTTAATCGGTTCGTACCCGTAACGTACTGTCTGTAATCGGCTCGTACCCGGAAAGTACTGTCTGTACACTCGTTATCCACTATCTAGAGTCAGCAGGTGTTCTTTAAATGTTTATTTGAACTGCTTTGATCTATTTTGGCTATAAAAGGATTATTTGAATGAATATGATTATGAAATACTGATTGTATGGCTTTATTACATGAGCATGTTTGTATGGATTATGTTATAGCCTTTGTATTCTGCCATTGTGAATGTGTTTTGCCTTGACGACCATTGTGAATGGCCGTCCATTATTTATGTGTGTTTCCCCACTAAGCGTTTTTCGCTTAGCACGGTGTTTTTACCCGTGCAGGTGCGGAAGGAGTTTTGCTTTGAGGGAGTCGCCGTCATCAAGCCAACACAGAAGGGTTTTAGTGTAGGGCTCAGTTTTGTATTAGTGATGATTCTTTTTGTATAGGACTCTCTATATCAGTTTTGTTTCTGCTTCCGCAATTGTAATTATATTTTGGTTATGTAATATTATTTTGTTTCAGCTTTTTGATCAGATCATTATTGTAATAATTTATTATAGTAATGCATGATCAGCTTTTGCTTTCTGCATGTAAAGTTTTTAATTATTCTGTATTTCTGAATGTATGTTATGAATGGATGTATGTTTTGCTTTGCTATTTCGTGGTGATACCTTGACTCGTACGGCATCTCACTCCTTATTGGATGGGATCGTCTACGTATGGGAAGGGGGTGTTACAGTTTGTGGTATCAGAGCATAGGTTTAGGTGTTTCTGGGTGTTATTGTGATTGTTCTGAGTTTCTTAGATGTGTATGTGTCTAGTTCTGTGTTGGCTGATACGGTTGTTTCTTGTTTGTTTAGATGGCTTCTAATTCTATTCGTGGATCACTCGAGGAGTCCGCCGAGAGTGTGTGTAACACCCCGCCATCCCCGTTGGAAGGATACCGGAGTGCCACGCGGGCAAACACATATAATCAAATCCATATACACATGTATAAACAAAAACAAAATGAAATATAAAGAAACTTTTAATCATTTAATAGTAAAATCCTGTTTATATATAACATATATCAATATCATTTTACAAAAAGAGGCTCGTAAGCAAATACATATACAAAAATAATATTTGTTCCTTTACAAAAGATTTACTTTGCTATACACAAGCCATATACAAAAATTTACAGCGGAAGACTTCAAAAATAACTTCATCAAAAGACTGCTAGTGGCCGACCTGCAGATATCTTACTCCTAGCTAAACTCGCCACCTGCACGGGAAAAGAGCCCGTGCTAAGCGATAACGCTTAGTGGTGAGGAACAAAACAAAATAACAATATACATATACAATATAGTATCTCATCACCTTTATGATATTTACAATATAAGCAATTAAGAAATACAAACATACTTTTCTGATTACACCGATACAGGATATACAAGAATTCATGTGCAACATATACTTTTAATCATGTCAATAAACATCTCAACATATATATCACATATAAACATGTAGCCTGATTAGTCTGGTATAAACCTAAGAAGTGGATACGGTCATTTGGATACTGATAGAACACAATACCCCAAGCATATAGAGACATGAGTCTCGATCATATAATTTTCATATAGAGACCGAGGTCTCGCTTTATTTCCATATAGACCAAACATGGTCGAAACAAGGATCCAAACGGACCCGCATATATCATTTTATCATATAGCAGCTGCACACACACTCTGACCTAAGTAAGCGCTTACTTATTGCTGGAATATGGCATGAAATGAATATGATAATTATGCAGTGGAAAAACATGAAAAAGAATCATACATGCCAAGCAATTCCAAGACAAGAATCGAAACATGCACTTTTAGGGTTTTTAAAACTTACAACTTTAAATGCCAATTCCAAATTGAATTTGATGATGACCAGCAACTAAGATGAGTTTGTCCACCTTTGATCTTCACCACCAATGCCAAGGAACAGCCTTTACGCCAATCCTCTCTATGTTCACACACACAATTGTAAGCTAGGCTTAAAACCGAGATTGCTAGCTCTCAATAAATTAGTATTGTGTAAAGGGTAAGGATTGAAGCTACAAGCTTTTGTCTTGCACTTCTATTTGATGCTTTTAATGCCTAATCACACAAGAAAGCAAGAAAGAATTCTTCTCCTTGTTGAATTCGGCCAAGAGGAAAAACTACCCCTTGTGAAAATCGGCCAAAAGAAAAATTGAGAGTGAGAGAGAGAAGTCGTTTTCTCCACCACCTCTCCTAGCCTTATTTTCTTTTTTTTTTTCTCTATCCTTATCTTATGGCAAGTCTTTAATCTGAATTTTACTACCTTAAGATAGTTTATTCCATCTTAAACACTTCCTAGAGATAAGTAACAAATAATAGTTTAAACCCTTTTGAATTTAAAATTCAAATTAGGATTTAATACTCAATTAACTTAATCATATAATTAATTAATTGAAATTAAATCATGTGGGCCGAATTTCTCCTCTCTCATGGGCCAAGGTCCAATAGCAATTTTAATACCCATTACATACATTAATTTGACTTTAATTAAAAGCCCAAATTAATGCCCAATACATTATTTAAATATTTTAAGCCCAATACTTTGTGTGCGATCCTATAGGTCCATTTAATGTTGGCAATGAATTAATGAATTAATTCAAAGGCTATATATATATTCTCTAGCAAGATATTATAGCATTCCAAATTAAATGAAAATGCAAATGGCATTTAGTGACCTAATGCAATTTTGCATAGTCCCTTACCCATAAATATCATAATTAATATAAGGCATGGAACTAGTCATCCTTATATGTAAGTTAATTCCTTTCTTGATATTCCAGTGACACTGAACTCTCAGATAAATAATGGTTACTCATTATTTCATCTCGGTATGGCCATACACTTCTCAGTTCACTGATCAAGTGGCCGATGATATTTTCTCTCTTATAGAGAGGGGTAATCCCTTCACTTCTCTCATGCTCTCTGACATGAATCAATGTATACCCAAGCATACCCATACTTGTCACTCTATTACGAGCACGTTAGGTGTATGTCAAAGTACACAGTAATTCATAAAGAGTTTCATAGAGATTTCAGGTCTAAGAACTCCGATACAAAACTTGCATATGAGAAACACTTATGACTTCTACCATGTAGTGTTCTCATTAATGGATCGAATCCAGATACTATATTGTAAACATCTATCTATGATCTCTGATTGACACTCTTATCCTTATGATCCGTAAGACAGAACTCAATTTATCAGAGAGAGCATACTAGTCTTAATTCATTTGTTATTCCCATAACAATGACTGACTAGGGATATTTAGAATGAAGTCTCATTTGTTTCAAGGTCTTACAACCATGTGCCTCACACATGATAACTTAAACTGAAACAACATTCTTGGATAGTTCTATCAATTGACATGCACAGGAATACAATGGATAAAACAAATGCCTCATTTATTAGCTAAAGTGTTTTATTACAATGTATTGGGGCTAGGGCTAACACTAACAATCTCCCACTAGCACTAGTCCCAATTGGGCATAGCCCTAAGACCGAATGCTCTCAAATGAGCTTCGTGCAGATTTGGACGCAACTGTTTCGTCAAAGGATCTGCTACATTATTTTCACTTGCTATCTTGCTAACCTTGACGTCCCCACGATCAATGATCTCTCTGATCAGGTGGTACCTCCTGAGTATGTGTTTGGATTTCTGGTGTGACCGGGGCTCCTTGGCCTGTGCAATGGCCCCGTTGTTGTCACAAAAAATTTCTAATGGATCTAGGATTCTTGGGACCACTCCTAATCCAGAAATGAAATTTCTAATCCAAACAGCCTCTTTTGCAGCCTCACTCGCTGCAATATACTCAGATTCTGTAGTTGAGTCGGCGACGGTCTCTTGCTTTGAGCTTCTCCAGCTGACAGCACCACCGTTTAAAACAAAAACAAATCCAGATTGCGATCTTGAGTCCTGAGTGCTGGTTTGAAAAGCAGCATCGGCATAGCCTTGTATGACGAGCTCTTCCTGACCACCATACACCAAGAAGTGATCCTTAGTCCTTCGTAGGTACTTTAGAATCCCTTTTACAGCAGACCAGTGCTTTTCAACAGGGTCTTGCTGAAACCTACTGGTTATACTCAGTGCATGAGCAACATCCAACCTAGTACATAACATAGCGTACATGATGGATCCAATAGCAGATGCATATGGGATTCTACTCATGTCGTCCCTTTCCTTTTTGGTTTTAGGGCACTGTTCTTTAGTCAAAGGAACTCCCAAAGCCAACGGTATGTACCCTTTCTTTGAGTCTCCCATACTAAAACGTTTTAGTACTTTGTCTATGTACTTTTCTTGACTTAGTCCCAAAAGCCGATTCGATCTGTCTCTATAGATCCGAATACCAAGTATTGTCTCAGCTTCACCTAAGTCTTTCATCGAGAAACATTTCCCCAACCATTGCTTAACCATTTGCAATGTTGCAATGTCATTCCCAATGAGAAGGATGTCGTCCACATATAGGACCAAAAATACTATTATGCTCCCACTAACCTTCTTGTACACACAAGGCTCATCTTCGTTCTTGACGAAGTCAAAATCTTTGACTGCCTCATCAAAACAAAGATTCCAACTTCGGGATGCTTGCTTTAATCCATAAATGGATTTCTGAAGCTTGCAAACCTTCTTAGGATGCTTGGAATTGACAAAACCTTCAGGCTGTGTCATAAACACCTCCTCTAGTAAATTTCCATTAAGGAAAGCAGTTTTGACATCCATTTGCCATATCTCATAATCATGATATGCAGCTATGGCAAGCAAGATCCTAATGGATTTGAGCATGACTACAGGCGAAAAGGTTTCATCATAGTCTACACCATGAGTTTGTCGAAAACCTTTTGCTACTAGTCTACCTTTGTATGTCTGATCAGCTTTGAGTTTAAACAGCCACTTGCATTCAATTACCTTAGCACCTTCCGGTGGATCAACCAAGGTCCAAACCTGGTTATCGTACATTGATTGCATCTCGGATTTCATGGCTTCAAGCCAATTTTTCGAGTCTGGGCTTTCAATAGCTTCTCGGTAGGTAGTAGGATCCTCACGATCTACTAACTCAATAGTGTCACTGTCGGTGATTAGAAATCCATATCTCTGAATCTCCTGACGTACCCTACCGGACCTTCTAGGTACTTGTGTAATGGGTTCTTGTTCCACAAGTGGTTGTGAACTTGATCCCATTTCCAACTCATCCTCTATAGGAATTTGTGGCGCTTGAATTTCTCCAAGTTCTACTTTACTCCCACTATCTTTCTTGAGAAGGAACTCCTTTTCCAAGAAGACAGCCTTGCGAGCAACAAATACTTTGTTCTAGGCTTGTGAGTAAAAGTAGTATCCCTTTGTTTCTTTGGGATAACCCACAAATAAGCAGACAGTGGATTTGGACTCTAGTTTGTCAGATGTTAATTTCTTAACATGTGCTTCACAGCCCCAAATCCTAAGAAATGACATATTGGGTTCTTTCCCAGTCCATACCTCGTATGGTGTCTTCTCAACTGCTTTAGTTGGAGTACGGTTTAGTAGAAACGCAGCAGTTTCTAATGCATAGCCCCAAAAAGAGATAGGAAGATTTGCTTGACTCATATAGATCGAACCATGTCTAATAGAGTTCGATTTCTCCTTTCGGACACACCATTCCATTGTGGTGTTCCAGGAGGAGTGAGCTGTGAAATAATACCACACTCTTTTAGATGACCATCAAAATCTTGGCTTAAGTATTCGCCACCTCTATCAGATCGAATGGCTTTTATACTTTTGCCAAGTTGTTTTTCTACTTCGTTCTTAAACACTTTGAATTTCTCAAAAGTTTCAGATTTATACTTCATTAGATAGACATAGCCATATCTACTGAAGTCATCTGTGAACGTTACGAAGTAGCTAAAACCACCTCTAGCTTGTGTACTTAATGGTCCACATACATCGGTATGTATTAGTTCCAATAACCCATTAGTCCTCTCACTTTTCTTGTTAAAAGGACTTTTTGTCATTTTTCCATGCAAACATGGCTCGCATGTATCATAAGACTCTAAGTCGAATGACCCAAGTACTCCAGTTTTGTGGAGTCTTGAAATGCGTTTTTCGTTTGTATGTCCCAAACGACAATGCCAGAAGTAAGTAGGGTTCAATTCGTTTGATTTAACCCTCTTTGTATTAATGTTGTATATGGACTCTTTGTTTTGTAAATCAAGGATATAAAGGCCATTTTGCAACATGGCATTGCCATATGAAATGCCTTGGCGATGAATATGAGCATTGCCATTTTTAATAATAAAATCAAATTCATCCAAATCCAACAATGAAACTGAAATAATGTTTCTGCTCATAGCAGGTACATAATAACAATTTTTCAAAACTAAACAAAGTCCGGAAGGTAAAGTGAGTTGATAGTCGCCTATCTCTATGGCAGCAACTCGTGCTCCATTCCCCACACGGAGGTCCACTTCATTCTTCCCAAGTAACCGCCTATTTCTTAGCCCCTGCACATTTGAACAAATGTGAGAACCACAACCGGTATCTAGGACCCAAGTGGTAGAAATAGAAAGGTTAATTTCAACAACAAAAATACCTGAACTGGACGCATTTGCTCCATTCTTTTTTTGTTCTTCCTTGAAGAGAGCACAGTTCTTCTTCCAATGCCCTATTTTGTTGCAGTGGAAGCAAGTGCTCTCGCTATCCTTGGGCTTTTGCGCCTTGGGCTTGAATTGGGTCTGAGGTGCACTCCCTTTTGACTTGAACCGAGCCAGGTCATTCTTGGGTTTTGCCTTTCCCTTTCCCTTTCCTTTAGCTGGTCCCTTCTTAATGCCCCCTTGAACCATCAGTATGGGATTTGTCTTTCGAATGTTCTCTTCAGCATTCTTAAGCATCCCATGAAGCTCGGTGACTGACTTGTCCATTGCATGCATGTTATAATTCATTACAAATGGATCATAATCATCAGTCAATGATCCTAATATCAAGTCAGTGGCCAATTCCTTTGGCACTTGTACCTCAAGCTTTTCTAGAGTATCAAGATACCCTTTCATCTTGAGTACATGTGTACTAACAGGAGTACCTGCAGCCATCTTACAGGAAATTAAGGCCTTAGTTGTCACAAACCTCTCGTGACGAGCTTGCTCTTGGAACATCTCCTTTAAGTGCACCATGATCGCATAAGCCTCTTGGTCCATAAATTGCTTTTGCAAGTCAGGCACCATAGTGGCTAGCATCAAACAGGTCACATCATTGGAGTCGCTCTTCTTGGTCTCAAAAGTTTCCCTTTGAACCGCAGAGGCGTTCCTACCAGGTTCTTGAGGCAAGGGTGCATCCAAAACATACGACTTTTTCTCTTGCTTAAGAACTATCCTTAAGTTTCGAGACCAGTCTATGAAATTGGTGCCATTCAATTTGTCCTTTTCAAGGACCGATCGCAATGAGAAATTGTTGTTTGAAGATGCCATTTTTCAATCTACAATAAAATTTAGCAAGATTAAATGAGGTCTTATTAATAATCCCACAAACCGAATTAATATCCCTTTAAATAATTCGCGTTAGTGATATAATGTGGGCCAAGATCCACTTTTCACAACAACCTTATTAGTCAAGCTGAGCTTGTACACCTAACAAGTTAAGTTACTTAGGTAGGATAACTCCAATCATGACTCGTACATGACTCTTGGATCAAATGGGCTAACATCTTAAGATGTTATAGCACAAACCCATTTATTAGTTGCCTAGGTCCGGGCATCCCTTTCCATGTTAAGTCCAACCTACATTCACAACTCATGCCTCACAAAGATAATCGGGCACATCTAGGACTCCTAGTCTACGTTACCGATGATCGATGCCTTGACATGTTTCGAATTAGGAAGGCAACTTTGTGACTTACTATTTTAGGGATTCATTTTATTACGGCTTACATGGCATACGCTTTGTCATCCATTCATAGCATGCATATATAAATAATTGCATAAAGTAAAGCGTGACAAACATGGGCCCATAAAACCTACAACTAAGATTCTATACTATTACACAAGAATCTTCGAGTTGGGCTTCACCACTCCGGTGGGTTTCATCTTGATTTACAAAGTCTTCAAGTAAATTCTATTCTAAGAAATAAATGAAACTTTTACAATAATACATAATGGCTCGCAGGCCATAATTAATTAAAAACAGGGCCCATGAATGCACCATGCATATCCATTCATCACACTAAAATAGCAAATAAATATACATAATATTCATGGATCAAACAAAGTCCAATTTTAATTAATTTAGCCAAGTCTCTTAATGGAAATTGTGTACTTGAACCTTTAAGAGATGACCCCATGATGGGCCTAGGCCGAGGCCCAATGGACTAAATCCTCTTATTGAATAAGTTCTCTTAAAAGCCCAAAACACAAACTAGTTAGATTTGTGCTATAAATCAACTCTAGTATAATTTCCAATTTTGCCATTTTTATTTTTATGTCATACTGTCCATAAACATTAAAAATACATATAATATGTACCGACATGAATTAAAAATAAAAATCATGAAGAACATATATATGATACACGGCATACATATAAAAACAAACAAACAACAAAACTAGTTGTTTAATTCTTATGTGATGCCACAAAAATGCACAAATACTTAAATCAATTTTATGAGTCATTTAATAATTCAAATAAGGTCATAAAAATGATTTAATATATTGTACCAATCTGATCTAAATGTGTTTTTACCATTTTAATCAAATCAAAACAAACAATGTTGATTAAACATGTAACAAACACAAACTAGTCATTGTTTTAAGTGATATTAAAATTAATCAATTAAATTGTCATGGACCAGAATTAAAACCAAATTTTAAAAATGTCCAGACCTGATATTTAATCTTTAAAATCACTTACAAACATGCCAAAAACGTTTTTACATTTAATATTCAAAACTAGTTGTTAAACTAACAATTAACATGCCAAAAGCACCTAGTTTTAATATTAACATATACCATCAGGTATTATCAATTAAATATGACCAATAAAAGCTCCTAGAACATCTTAGGACATTATATTAACATGTCATATTAATTATAATACCTATCTAATCAATTAAAATCGTTTTTACACCAAAACAATGCAAAAAACTCAAAACAGAAAATTTCAGCATTGCATGTATTAAAAGTAACGATTTTTAATTAATTATTTCATGCATCTAAAGCACTAAAATAAGCATGTTTAGGCTCTGATACCACTGCTGGAATATGGCATGAAATTAATATGATAATTATGCAGCGGAAAAACATGAAAAAGAATCATACATGCCAAGCAATTCCAAGACAAGAATCGAAACATGCACTTTTAGGGTTTTTAAAACTTACAACTTTAAATGCCAATTCCAAATTGAATTTGATGATGACCAGCAACTAAGATGAGTTTGTCCACCTTTGATCTTCACCACCAATGCCAAGGAACAGCCTTTACGCCAATCCTCTCTATGTTCACACACACAATTGTAAGCTAGGCTTAAAACCGAGATTGCTAGCTCTTAATAAATTAGTATTGTGTAAAGGGTAAGGATTGAAGCTACAAGCTTTTGTCTTGCATTTCTATTTGATGCTTTTAATGCCTAATCACACAAGAAAGCAAGAAAGAATTCTTCTCCTTGTTGAATTCGGCCAAGAGGAAAAACTACCCCTTGTGAAAATCGGCCAAAAGAAAAATTGAGAGTGAGAGAGAGAAGTCGTTTTCTCCACCACCTCTCCTAGCCTTATTTTCTTTTTTTTTTTCTCTATCCTTATCTTATGGCAAGTCTTTAATCTGAATTTTACTACCTTAAGATAGTTTATTCCATCTTAAACACTTCCTAGAGATAAGTAACAAATAATAGTTTAAACCCTTTTGAATTTAAAATTCAAATTAGGATTTAATACTCAATTAACTTAATCATATAATTAATTAATTGAAATTAAATCATGTGGGCCGAATTTCTCCTCTCTCATGGGCCTAGGTCCAATAGCAATTTTAATACCCATTACATACATTAATTTGACTTTAATTAAAAGCCCAAATTAATGCCCAATACATTATTTAAATATTTTAAGCCCAATACTTTGTGTGCGATCCTATAGGTCCATTTAATGTTGGCAATGAATTAATGAATTAATTCAAAGGCTATATATATATTCTCTAGCAAGATATTATAGCATTCCAAATTAAATGAAAATGCAAATGGCATTTAGTGACCTAATGCAATTTTGCATAGTCCCTTACCCATAAATATCATAATTAATATAAGGCATGGAACTAGTCATCCTTATATGTAAGTTAATTCCTTTCTTGATATTCCAGTGACACTGAACTCTCAGATAAATAATGGTTACTCATTATTTCATCTCGGTATGGCCATACACTTCTCAGTTCACTGATCAAGTGGCCGATGATATTTTCTCTCTTATAGAGAGGGGTAATCCCTTCACTTCTCTCATGCTCTCTGACATGAATCAATGTATACCCAAGCATACCCATACTTGTCACTCTATTACGAGCACGTTAGGTGTATGTCAAAGTACACAGTAATTCATAAAGAGTTTCATAGAGATTTCAGGTCTAAGAACTCCGATACAAAACTTGCATATGAGAAACACTTATGACTTCTACCATGTAGTGTTCTCATTAATGGATCGAATCCAGATACCATATTGTAAACATCTATCTATGATCTCTGATTGACACTCTTGTCCTTATGATCCGTAAGACAGAACTCAATTTATCAGAGAGAGCATACTAGTCTTAATTCATTTGTTATTCCCATAACAATGACTGACTAGGGATATTTAGAATGAAGTCTCATTTGTTTCAAGGTCTTACAACCATGTGCCTCACACATGATAACTTAAACTGAAACAACATTCTTGGATAGTTCTATCAATTGACATGCACAGGAATACAATGGATAAAACAAATGCCTCATTTATTAGCTAAAGTGTTTTATTACAATGTATTGGGGCTAGGGCTAACACTAACACTTATCCACTACTATGACTTATTCAGGCTTAATTGATACAACTCAATAATTCATATATTATATCATGTGGATTGCATTTAATACTAGGTTATAATTCATGTACACATGTATATAGATCAAATTTCAGAACATTTAAACATATAAATATCAATACTGAAGGTAAAAAGAACATATAGCTCACATTGAATTAATCCATGTTAAATAAATTATAACATGTGTAAATCATGTACATTAATTATTAATCAAGAATTTAAAACCCAATATTATTCAATTACTAAATACAAATCAGATTTTTAAACTAATTAGTTGTCATGCAGTATAAAACCTTTGAAATCAGAAGTTTTAAACCTTGCTTTTAAGAAAACAGGCAGCTGAAGGAAGACTGGTCACGTCATGACCTCCAGTCACGTCTCGTGACGCAGCTTCACGCGAGTGTCAAGCAAAAGAGCAAGCAAGAACAGGCGGTCACGGCGTGACCATCAGTCATGTCTCGTGACGCCTGTGAGGAGAGGGAGAGAGGTCACGAGATGAGTTCTCGTGACACGCAGGGAGACAGGCGAGGTCGCGAGGTGTGATGCTACATCACGTCGCGACTTCCCAACGGGAGGAGGGTCACGGCGTGATGCTTCATCACGCCACGTGACTTCCCACAGAGGGAGGTCACGGCGTGATGTACCATCACGTCACGTGATCTTTCTCTCACAAAAGCTTCTCCTTCTCCAAACTCTTCCAATTTTTCCAGAAATCGTAAAAACCCAGAAAACGTAAAAACAGAGTACACCAAAACGCCAAATCCCAATTTGTCTAAATCCATTTTTCATGCAATAATTATGCAAACACGTACCTTTAGGTCTTCTGAGCACATTTACAACAATTACACTCATAATTTTTCACATTCTCATACAATCGTAAATAAACAGAGAGAGTCACAACCCAGAATTTCACATTCATATACATGTTTAACTAGCTCATTTGCATATACCTCATCGATTCTTTTCTACTAAAATCATGTATACAACATTACATATCTCATGCATTTCAATATACAAACACACATTAACACATTAGCAACAGAACTGCAAACCGTATCCAGAATGAGGAAAGACAGACACACTCCCAAACCTGTAATGAAGTCCAAAAAAATGTTCACTGCTCTTCTTCAATCCACAACCTTGCCTTTTCCCTTCTCTTTTCTTTTATCCTCAGAGGCTTGCAAACAAGTAAAATCACAATCAAAACCCAATAACAGATTCTTTATAAACCCAAAGACGAGAGAAATGGAAATTCAACCATAAAAATCCTATAGAACTCTTGCCACTTACCTCTGGAAATCCCTTTAAAGCTCACAACCTAAGCTCAAAACTGAAGGATACCCACATGCAAAAGAAAGAACAGCAGAATGTGGTTTTTACGTGAGAGAGAGAGAGCAAGAAGAGAGAAAACTTTTCAGTCCTTTGTTTCCAGCCAACTGAGTTTTTCTCATTCTTCCCTTTTCCCTCACCACGTGCACACACACATTCCACCTGGCACACATGCACGATTACACCATTCACTAAATCCTCTTTTAACAAAATAATCCATGTCAAATTACCTTTTACTCACTACCTAAAAGTCTGTAATCTAATTACTTAAATTAGATTCTTGCAATTTAATCCTCTTACCTCAAATAAAATACCTTATTGCCCTAATTTGACCAATTAAAATCACTGATTTCCGAATAGGCCACTTATGGGGTGTGACAACTCTCTCCTCCTTAAGAAAATTTCATCCTCGAAATTTCCTTGCTTATCAAACACATCTCAAATACCAAAACCAAACAAAACCAAAACTTAACTGAACATATAAACACTTACCCGAAGGACCCGCTGCAACAGTCGCATCTCTAGCAATCATAGCATAACCTCTATACTGATTATGATCCTCTGTAGCACCAGGTCGCTGCACTGTCTCTGATGGTGCTCTCGGAGCTCTACTTCCCTCGCGATTGCTTTGGATGACATTGGATCTTCTGCTCTCTTGCTGATTCTGGTCTTCTCTTCGATTAGGGCAAAAAGCAAACCGATGCTCCATACTCCCACACTTAAAACAGGCTCCGGTGATCTTGCGACATGTACCCCAATGGTACCTATGACAATGCTCACATTCTGGTGCTCGATTTCCTTTATTTCCTTATGGGGCTACACTCTCTACCTGTGATGGCACTTGTACACCCCCTCTAGATCCTTGCTCAAGTGGAGCACCCTTAGACTTCTTAGTACTCGCAACCCGCATCCGGTGCTCTTCTCTTGCTAACCACTCTTTGCTTGATCTCCTCAGATTCCTCTAATCTCATTGCTGCAGCCACAATCTGATAATACCCAACTGGCTGCAAGACAATCATCGCAGACAAAGGGCCTCTGAATACCTCACGCAATCCCTCTAAAAAGTGCCTACATCTGAACTCATCTGTCAACAACTGCTCAGGCACATACTTACTTAACCGATTGAACTCCTTATCATACTCACTGACAGTCATGCCCCGCTGCTTCAAACTAATGAACTCTCTCCATTTCGCTTCTTGGTATGCCTTCGTTATATACTTTTGCTCAAACTCTTGCTTGAAATAATCCCATGTCAGCTCAGCTGGTCGCTGAGGATTCCTCATCACAAGTTCCCACCAATCATATGCTGGTCCTTGGAGCAACGATATTGCACAAGAAGCTCTCTGATCTGCAGGACACCTAATCTCTTGCAAAATCCTACCTACTCTCTTGAGCCAAAACTCAGCCACATCGGATTCATCTAAGGCAGTCCCATGAAAGTCTTCTGCTCCTCTCTTTCTTAACAACTCAGTTGGAGCCTTAGGTGCAGTCAACCTATCAACCACTTGCAATAACCCCTGAACTAACACTGGATCAAAAGTAACACCTCTATTTGCACCCTCAGCTGGTGCAGGTTCCCGCTCATGTCTATCCTGTCTAACTGGATCATCTCTTCTAACTGGATTCCCTCCACGACTCACATTGGCACTACTCATGGTGTCGCCCATATACTCACTTGGATCCGACTCCATACAAACACTACACAAAACAAGACATCTGCATTAGGCCACTATACAAAACTTACTCTCATGCATAGACTCGACTCTATACTCAAACAATCACAACATAACCCAGAACCACCAAACCTGGGCTCTGATACCAAGCTGTAACACCTCGCGATCCCCGTTGGAAGGATACCGGAGTGCCACGCGGGCAAACACATATAATCAAATCCATATACACATGTATAAACAAAAACCAAATGAAATATAAAGAAACTTTTAATCATTTAATAGTAAAATCCTGTTTATATATAACATATATCAATATCATTTTACAAAAAGAGGCTCGTAAGCAAATACATATACAAAAATAATATTTGTTCCTTTACAAAAGATTTACTTTGCTATACACAAGCCATATACAAAAATTTACAGCGGAAGACTTCAAAAATAACTTCATCAAAAGACTCCTAGTGGCCGACCTGCAGATATCTTACTCCAAGCTAAACTCGCCACCTGCACGGGAAAAGAGCCCGTGCTAAGCGATAACGCTTAGTGGGGAGGAACAAAACAAAATAACAATATACATATACAATATAGTATCTCATCACCTTTATGATATTTACAATATAAGCAATTAACAAATACAAACATACTTTTCTGATTACACCGATACAGGATATACAAGAATTCATGTGCAACATAAACTTTTAATAATGTCAATAAACATCTCAACATATATATCACATATAAACATGTAGCCTGATTAGTCTGGTATAAACCTAAGAAGTGGATACGGTCATTTGGATACTGATAGAACACAATATCCCAAGCATATAGAGACATGAGTCTCGATCATATAATTTTCATATAGAGACCGAGGTCTCGCTTTATTTCCATATAGACCAAACATGGTCGAAACAAGGATCCAAACGGACCCGCATATATCATTTTATCATATAGCAGCTGCACACACACTCTGACCTAAGTAAGCGCTTACTTATCCACTACTATGACTTATTCAGGCTTAATTGATACAACTCAATAATTCATATATTATATCATGTGGATTGCATTTAATACTAGGTTATAATTCATGTACACATGTATATAGATCAAATTTCATAACATTTAAACATATAAATATCAATACTGAAGGTAAAAAGAACATATAGCTCACATTGAATTAATCCATGTTAAATAAATTATAACATGTGTAAATCATGTACTGTCACACCCCATTTGCCCCCTAGTAGAATGAGCCTGTCTGTCCGTCTGTCTGTCTGTCTATCTGTCTGTCAGTATGTGTCAGCATTCGCATGTGTTCTGCATTTCATAAGGGTATTTCAGTAAAATGCATGATTTTAGGGGTTTTATTATTGTGTGGGTACATACATGGCATTAGTGTGAGAATTAATTAGGAATTACTTGTGTACACTCGAGCATACCATATTAGGGTGTTTTTAGTTGGGAATCAATTGTGTGCATTTACATATACCATTGTAGGGTGTATTTAATTAGGATGCATTAGGTGTGTGTAATGTGTGGAGTTAGGGTATGAGTGAGCAAGTTTCACCACCCAAGGAATTGACATGTGTATTAGGTTTGGGAAAAAGAATAAAGAAGGAAAAGAAAGGTGAAACAAAAATCAGATTCACGTTTTCCTTTCAAACTTCACATTCTTCTTCTTCCTTTTCCCTTTCCTAATTACTACCCTCTGATAATCAAGTGTGGTTGTGGAAGTTGGTCACTCTTACTCCTAGCTTGGTAAGTGTATAATCTAGTCTTTGTCTTACTGTAAATTGCATCTTCATCTTCTTCCTTGAGTTTAGGTTTAACCTAGGGTTGAATTTACTGTGTTTGTGTTCTAGCTGAGGCTCCACGTGATCCAAAGGGGAAAGAGGTTGCTGGACCAAGTGGAGCTAAGTGATAGAAGTTAGAATCCAGGTTTGGGAATATTGATTTGTGCGATTTTGATGTTTTACTGTAATTCTAGGGTTCATGTTCTTCTAAATTTGAATGAGTGTGTTCTTGATTTGATTTGGTTAATTAGTTGATGGATTGAGTTGTATAATTATTGCATACATTGTTTGAGACAATTTCTGGAAGGTAAGAACAGGTTTGAATGGTTTTTAATCAAATTGGGAGTGAATTCGTGTTTCTGGAAATTCTGGAAATTCTGGAAATTGAGGTACTGTTCTTCGTTGCGTGACTCGCTTCAAAGGAAGGCAGGTCACGTCACGTGACCCTTGGTCACGGCGTGACATGCCTGCTGAGAAGCCAGTCGCGTGACTAGCAGCAGACCAAGCAAGTCACGCGACGTGATCCTCGGTCACGTCGTGTGACCTGCGAAGAGAAGAGGCAGATCACGCAACGTGATCTGCGAGGGAGAGCAGCGTCACGTCGCGTGACCCTCGGTCACGCCGTGACCTGCATGTGCATTGCGTGATCCGCGAGGATCACGCAACGTAATTGGCGAGGAACAAGCAGGTCACGAGACGTGACCCTCGGTCACGCCGTGACCTGCCTGTTGAGTCGCCATTTTCTCCGTTCAGCCCGTTTTTCCGAAATTTCCTGGTTTTTAACTCAGAACTGAATTTGTTATTTTCTTCAGAATGGACTTTACTGCTGTATGATGCATGTCTTACTGTTTAATACCTTGATATGCGTGATGGCATGATTTTCTGATGAATTATACGCTTTATCCTGAAATGTGATCAATGTGACGCATAACCTGCTAGAGTCAAGTAAGTGGATAGTTAGGCATGCCTAATAGAGTCTTTAGCTGCAGCCCTCAGTTCAGTTTGGACCCCGATCAGGTCCCCGTCTGGTTCCTCGCGAACCCTTCAGTATAGAATCTTGTTTAAGATTCCCTCAGTATATAAATAACATGTTTTGATAAATGATATAATATTTGACTTGTACCTGTGAGGTACCCTCAGTATTCGATTCGTACCCGTAAGGTACCCTCAGTACACTCGTTATCCACTGTCTAGAGTCAGCAGGTATTCTTTAAATGTTAATGGAAATGTTCTGATCTGATATGGCTTTGAATGGAATATCTGAATGAGTTTAATGATGAAATACATGATGGTTTATTCTGTAATGCATATGATGATGAGATTCTGAAAGTATGGTATTTAAATACGGGCATGTTTATATGAATTATTGCATTCTGTCATTGTGAATGTGTTATGCCTTGACGACCACTGTGAGTGGCCGTCCATAAATTATGTGTTTCCCCACTAAGCGTTTTTATCGCTTAGCACGGTGTGTTTACCCGTGCAGGTGCGGAAGACGTTTTGCTTTGAGAGAGTCGCCGTCATCAAGCCAACACAGAAGGGTTTTAGTGTAGGCTCAGTTTTGTATCAGTTATTGATTCTTTTTGTATAGAACTCTCTGTATCAGCTTCCGCTTATGTATCTATATTTTGTATATGTAATATTAATTATACCAGCTGGTTGATCTGATCATTATTGTAATAGTTTAATTATAGTAATGCATGATCAGCTTTTGCTTTCCGCATGTAAAGTTTTTAATTATTCTGTATTTTTGAATGTATGTTATGAATGGATGTATATTTTGCTTTGCTTTTGTTTGGTGATACCTTGTCTCATACGGCATCTCACTCCTTATCGGATGGGATCGCCTACGTATGGGAAGGGGGTGTTACATTTAGTGGTATCAGAGCATAGGTTTAGGCGTTTCTGGGTGTTGTTATGATTGTTCTGATTTTCTTAGATGCGTATGTGTCTAGATCTGTGTTGGCTGATACGGTTGTTTCTTGTTTGTTTAGATGGCTTCTAATTCTGCTCATGGTGCGCGTGAGGAATCCGCCGAGAGTGTGAATCCTCCCGCTGTTGATCAGTCTGTTTCTGTTAATGTGTCGGCTCAGCATGCTAGGGTTCAGCCCGAGGCCGCAGCCATGCCCTTGGAGGCTATGTTTAGACTGCATCAGGACATGGCTAGGGTGTTGGAGAGAGTGACTGCTCCTAGAGCACCTATGGAGAATCTGAGGAGAGCAGGAGTTGAGGATTTCTATGGTACTGGGTTGAATGAGTCTGAGACTGCAGAGAGATGGTTAGATAAAGTGAAGCGTGCTTTGAGAGAGATTCGGTGTCCTCCCGACCAGCAGGCAGAGTGTGCTTTAGCTCTTCTTCAGGGGTCTGCTTTTGAGTGGTGGGAGTTGGTTTGCAGGCATCCTCAGTTACCGGATCCGATTACCTGGGAGTTCTTTGAGGGTGAGTTCATAAAGAAGTACATTACTCAGACCTATAGAGATTCCAGATGGGCGCAGTTTTTGGGTTTGAGACAGAGAGCTTTGTCAGTAGCTGATTATGAGAAAGAGTTCAACAGGTTATCGCGCTATGCCCCACGAGGAGTTATGACTGATGACTTTAGATGCAAGCATTTCGAGGCAGGGTTAAATGAGTCATTGAAGATTGCTTTGATTTCACTGATGTGTATACCTGGGGTTCACTATTATCAGATTGTGGAGGCTGCAGTGAGAGCAGAGTTGTCTGAGACAGTGATGAGAGAGAGAGCTCAGAGGAGGAGTTCTTCCCGTGGAGGATCTTCTTCGAGTAAGAGATCGAGGGACCCACAGGATGAGTCAGCATCTGGTCCGGCTTCTAGAGGTAGACGTCAGGGTTCTACAGCTCAGTCAGGTTCTGGTAGGGGTGGTAGAGCTGAGACTACACCAGTTTGTCCTCATTGTAGTAAGTCGCATCGTGGTGAGTGTAGGTGGCTCACTGGTGCATGCTTCAGGTGTGGGAGTTCTGAGCATCGGTTGGCCGGTTGTCCGAGAGTACAGGAGGATTCAGGTTCCCAGAGAGAGGGCAGTAGGGTCGGTTCGAATGCTTCTCAGGCTACCCGTGGCAGAGGCCGAGGTAGAGGTAGAGGTGGTCGGCATAGAGATGGTGCTGCTTCTGAGACTGTTGAGCATCCTCATCAGAGTGGTGTTAGAGCTTATGCTATGAGAGCCAGAGATGAGCAGGACGCACCTGATGTTATAGCTGGTAAGTTCCTACTCCATGACACTGAGTTGTATGCTCTAATTGATCCTGGTTCCACACACTCATATTTGTGCACAGATAGAGTTATTGATAAATTGCATTCAGTTGATCAGTTAGATTATGAGATTTGTGTGACCAGTCCATTAGGGCATAGTGTCAGTGTGAGTAGAGTTTTTAGGAGTTGTCCTCTGATTGTTGAGGGAGTTGTGCTTCCAGCGGATCTGATTGAGTTACCCTTCAGAGAGTTTGACTTGATTCTGGGTATGGACTGGTTGGGTAAGTATCGGGCTGTAGTGGATTGCCATAGGAAGACAGTGGTACTTCGGGATAGAAGTCAGTCTCTTGTGTTTCTGAAAGGTTTGGGTGCTAGTTCAGTGAATAATGTTATTTCTGTGTTGCAAGCCAAGAGATTCATCAGGAAAGGTTGTGAGGCTTTTCTAGCTGTTGTGTTAGATTCCAGGAGGGATCAGGTTCAGATTGAGGATATTCCTGTTGTGCGGGAGTTTGGGGATGTGTTCCCGAGCGAGTTGCCTGGTTTGCCTCCTGAGAGAGAGGTTGAGTTGTCCATTGAGATCATGCCGGGTACTGCACCTATTTCGAGAGCACCTTATCAGATGGCTCCTGTAGAGTTGAGGGAACTTAAATCTCAGCTACAAGAGTTATTGGATAAGGGGTTTATTAGACCGAGCATATCTCCATGGGGAGCTCCAGTGTTGTTTGTTAAGAAGAAGGATGGATCCCTACGGATGTGCATTGATTACCGTCAGATTAATAAAGTTACTGTGAAGAACAGGTATCCTTTGCCTAGGATTGAGGATTTATTTGATCAGCTTCGAGGTGCGGGTGTCTTTTCCAAGATAGATCTTCGATCAGGGTACTACCAGCTTCGTGTTCAGGATGCAGATGTGGTTAAGACTGCATTTCGGACTAGGTATGGCCACTATGAGTTTCTTGTGATGCCGTTTGGTTTGACAAATGCTCCAGCGGCTTTTATGGATCTGATGAATCGTGTATTTAGGCCATATTTAGATCGATTTGTAGTAGTGTTCATTGATGACATCTTGGTGTATTCCAAGAATGAGAGTGAGCATGAGGAGCATCTCAGATTGGTTTTGCAGATGTTGAGAGAGCATCATTTGTTTGCTAAGCTTAGCAAGTGTGATTTCTGGCTTCGAGAAGTGTCATTCTTGGGTCATATTATTTCAGCCAGTGGTATCCAGGTAGATCCAGCTAAGATTGAGGCGATTGTTGATTGGAAAGCGCCTCGAAATGTTCAGGAAGTGAGGAGTTTCCTTGGCTTAGCAGGTTACTACCGTCGGTTCGTTAAGGGATTTTCTGTGATTGCTGCTCCTATGACTAGATTGTTGAGGAAAGGAGTTAGATTTGAGTGGTCAGACAGGTGTCAGTCTTGTTTTGATCGGTTAAAGCAGTTACTTGTTGAGGCTCCTATCCTTACTCAACCCATCTCGGGTAAGGAGTTTGTTATTTACAGTGATGCTTCTGGAGTTGGTCTTGGATGTGTGCTGATGCAGGAGGGTAAGGTAGTGGCTTATGCTTCTCGTCAGTTGAAGCCACATGAGAAGAACTATCCGACGCATGATTTAGAGTTGGCGGCTGTAATCTTTGCTTTGAAGATTTGGCATCACTACTTGTATGGGGAAAAGTGTAGGATCTTCTCGGACCACAAGAGTTTGAAGTACTTCCTTTCACAGAAGGAGTTGAACATGAGACAGCGCAGATGGCTTGAGTTATTTAAGGACTACGACTGCATTGTGGATTACCATCCTGGTAAGGCCAATGTAGTTGCAGATGCTTTGAGTCGTAAGTCAGTTTCAGCCTTGTTCTTGAGGCATTTCAGATGGCGTTTTGGTTCAGATGGGGCTTTGCTTGCCCAGTTGCGTGTGAAGCCTACTTTGAGACAGTTGATTGTGGATGCTCAGAGAGATGATGTGAGACTTCAGCGGATTGTGCATGAGGTTAGATCGGGTAAGCCATCAGAGTTCTCAGTTCAGGATGAGGTACTTATGTTCAGAGATCGTCTGTGTGTGCCAGAGTCTGAGGATTTGAGGAGACAGCTCTTGAGTGAGGCGCATAGTTCAGTCTTTACTATGCATCCTGGCAGTACGAAGATGTATCAAGACATGAAGCAATTCTATTGGTGGTCCGGTATGAAGCGTGATATAGTGGATTTTGTTTCCAAGTGCTTGACTTGTCAGCAGGTGAAGGCAGAGCATCAGGTTCCTTCAGGTTTGCTTATGCCTTTATCCATTCCTGAGTGGAAATGGAGTGATATCACCATGGACTTTGTTTCTGGCTTGCCTTTGACTCAGAGGAAGCATGATTCAGTTTGGGTTATTGTCGATCGACTTACCAAGTCAGCTCACTTCTTGCCAGTTAGAGTGGACTACTCCATGGACAGATTAGCCAGTATCTATGTAGATGAGATAGTTCGACTGCATGGTGTGCCTTTGTCCATAGTGTCAGATCGGGATCCGAGGTTTACTTCCAAGTTTTGGAAGGAGTTACAGAGAGCTTTGGGCACTAGGTTGAACTTCAGTACAGCGTTTCATCCTCAGACCGATGGTCAGTCAGAGCGAGTTATTCAGATTTTGGAGGATATGATGAGGGCTTGTACTTTGGACTTTCCGGGCAGTTGGGACAGATATGTATCATTGATGGAGTTTGCCTACAACAATAGTTTCCAGTCGAGTATTGGTATGGCACCATATGAGGCTTTATATGGTCGTCAGTGTAGGACTCCGATTTGTTGGACCGAGCTATCCGAGAGATCTATGATTGGACCTGACTTGGTTAGGGATACTGAAGAGAAGATCAGAGTAGTGCAGCGGAATTTGAAGGCAGCCAAGGATCGACAGAAGTCTTATGCCAATTTGAAAAGAAAAGATGTGCATTTTGAGATCGGGGACAAGGTTTTCCTTAAAGTTTCTCCTTGGAGGAGAGTGCTTCGATTTGGAAAGAAAGGCAAGCTTAGTCCTCGTTTCATTGGACCTTATGAGATTTTGGCTAAGGTGGGACCTGTAGCCTACAGATTAGCGTTACCGATGGAGTTAGCAAAGTTGCATGATGTGTTTCACGTTTCGATGCTTCGTCGGTACAGATCAGATCCTTCGCATGTTCTGTCAGTTCAGGATATCCAGGTTCAGCCAGACTTCTCTTATGATGAGGAACCGCGAGCTATTCTAGCCCGAGAGGTTAGGCAGTTGAGAAATAAGCAGATTCCTTTGGTTAAAGTATTGTGGATCCATCATGGAGTCGAGGAAGCGACTTGGGAGCCAGAGGAGTCGATGAGAGCTCAGTATCCACAGTTATTCAGTTCAGGTGAGAATTTCGAGGACGAAATTCTTATTAGTAGGGGAGAGTTGTCACACCCCATTTGCCCCCTAGTAGAATGAGCCTGTCTGTCCGTCTGTCTGTCTGTCTATCTGTCTGTCAGTATGTGTCAGCATTCGCATGTGTTCAGCATTTCATAAGGGTATTTCAGTAAAATGCATGATTTTGGGGGTTTTATTATTGTGTGGGTACATACATGGCATTAGTGTGAGAATTAATTAGGAATTACTTGTGTACACTCGAGCATACCATATTAGGGTGTTTTTAGTTGGGAATCAATTGTGTGCATTTACATATACCATTGTAGGGTGTATTTAATTAGGATGCATTAGGTGTGTGTAATGTGTGGAGTTAGGGTATGAGTGAGCAAGTTTCACCACCCAAGGAATTGACATGTGTATTAGGTTTGGGAAAAAGAATAAAGAAGGAAAAGAAAGGTGAAACAAAAATCAGATTCACGTTTTCCTTTCAAACTTCACATTCTTCTTCTTCCTTTTCCCTTTCCTAATTACTACCCTCTGATAATCAAGTGTGGTTGTGGAAGTTGGTCACTCTTACTCCTAGCTTGGTAAGTGTATAATCTAGTCTTTGTCTTACTGTAAATTGCATCTTCATCTTCTTCCTTGAGTTTAGGTTTAACCTAGGGTTGAATTTACTGTGTTTGTGTTCTAGCTGAGGTTCCACGTGATCCAAAGGGGAAAGAGGTTGCTGGACCAAGTGGAGCTAAGTGATAGAAGTTAGAATCCAGGTTTGGGAATATTGATTTGTGCGATTTTGATGTTTTACTGTAATTCTAGGGTTCATGTTCTTCTAAATTTGAATGAGTGTGTTCTTGATTTGATTTGGTTAATTAGTTGATGGATTGAGTTGTATAATTATTGCATACATTGTTTGAGACAATTTCTGGAAGGTAAGAACAGGTTTGAATGGTTTTTAATCAAATTGGGAGTGAATTCGTGTTTCTGGAAATTCTGGAAATTCTGGAAATTGAGGTACTGTTCTTCGTTGCGTGACTCGCTTCAAAGGAAGGCAGGTCACGTCACGTGACCCTTGGTCACGGCATGACATGCCTGCTGAGAAGCCAGTCGCGTGACTAGCAGCAGACCAAGCAAGTCACGCGACGTGATCCTCGGTCACGTCGTGTGACCTGCGAAGAGAAGAGGCAGATCACGCAACGTGATCTGCGAGGGAGAGCAGCGTCACGTCGCGTGACCCTCGGTCACGCCGTGACCTGCATGTGCATTGCGTGATCCGCGAGGATCACGCAACGCAATTGGCGAGGAACAAGCAGGTCACGAGACGTGACCCTCGGTCACGCCGTGACCTGCCTGTTGAGTCGTCATTTTCTCCGTTCAGCCCGTTTTTCCGAAATTTCCTGGTTTTTAACTCAGAACTGAATTTGTTATTTTCTTCAGAATGGACTTTACTGCTGTATGATGCATGTCTTACTGTTTAATACCTTGATATGCATGATGGCATGATTTTCTGATGAATTATACGGTTTATCCTGAAATGTGATCAGTGTGACGCATAACCTGCTAGAGTCAAGTAAGTGGATAGTTAGGCATGCCTAATAGAGTCTTTAGCTGCAGCCCTCAGTTCAGTTTGGACCCCGATCAGGTCCCCGTCTGGTTCCTCGCGAACCCTTCAGTATAGAATCTTGTTTAAGATTCCCTCAGTATATAAATAACATGTTTTGATAAATGATATAATATTTGACTTGTACCTGTGAGGTACCCTCAGTATTCGATTCGTACCCGTAAGGTACCCTCAGTACACTCGTTATCCACTGTCTAGAGTCAGCAGGTATTCTTTAAATGTTAATGGAAATGTTCTGATCTGATATGGCTTTGAATGGAATATCTGAATGAGTTTAATGATGAAATACATGATGGTTTATTCTGTAATGCATATGATGATGAGATTCTGAAAGTATGGTATTTAAATACGGGCATGTTTATATGAATTATTGCATTCTGTCATTGTGAATGTGTTATGCCTTGACGACCACTGTGAGTGGCCGTCCATAAATTATGTGTTTCCCCACTAAGCGTTTTATCGCTTAGCACGGTGTGTTTACCCGTGCAGGTGCGGAAGACGTTTTGCTTTGAGAGAGTCGCCGTCATCAAGCCAACACAGAAGGGTTTTAGTGTAGGCTCAGTTTTGTATCAGTTATTGATTCTTTTTGTATAGAACTCTCTGTATCAGCTTCCGCTTATGTATCTATATTTTGTATATGTAATATTAATTATACCAGCTGGTTGATCTGATCATTATTGTAATAGTTTAATTATAGTAATGCATGATCAGCTTTTGCTTTCCGCATGTAAAGTTTTTAATTATTCTGTATTTTTGAATGTATGTTATGAATGGATGTATATTTTGCTTTGCTTTTGTTTGGTGATACCTTGTCTCATACGGCATCTCACTCCTTATCGGATGGGATCGCCTACGTATGGGAAGGGGGTGTTACATGTACATTAATTATTAATCAAGAATTTAAAACCCAATATTATTCAATTACTAAATACAAATCAGATTTTTAAACTAATTAGTTGTCATGCAGTATAAAACCTTTGAAATCAGAAGTTTTAAACCTTGCTTTTAAGAAAACAGGCAGCTGAAGGAAGACTGGTCACGTCATGACCTCCAGTCACGTCTCGTGACGCAGCTTCACGCGAGTGTCAAGCAAAAGAGCAAGCAAGAACAGGCGGTCACGGCGTGACCATCAGTCACGTCTCGTGACGCCTGTGAGGAGAGGGAGAGAGGTCACGAGATGAGTTCTCGTGACATGCAGGGAGACAGGCGAGGTCGCGAGGCGTGATGCTACATCACGTCGCGACTTCCCAAGGGGAGGAGGGACACGGCGTGATGCTTCATCACGCCACGTGACTTCCCACAGAGGGAGGTCACGGCGTGATGTACCATCACGTCACGTGATCTTTCTCTCACAAAAGCTTCTCCTTCTCCAAACTCTTCCAATTTTTCTAGAAATCGTAAAAACCCAGAAAACGTAAAAACATAGTACACCAAAACTCCAAATCCCAATTTGTCTAAATCCATTTTTCATGCAATAATTATGCAAACACGTACCTTTAGGTCTTCTGAGCACATTTACAACAATTACACTCATATTTTTCACATTCTCATACAATCGTAAATAAACAGAGAGAGTCACAACCCAGAATTTCACATTCATATACATGTTTAACTAGCTCATTTGCATATACCTCATCGATTCTTTTCTACTAAAATCATGTATACAACATTACATATCTCATGCATTTCAATATACAAACACACATTAACACATTAGCAACATAACTGCAAACCGAATCCAGAATGAGGAAAGACAGACACACTCCCAAACCTGTAATGAAGTCCAAAAAAATGTTCACTGCTCTTCTTCAATCCACAACCTTGCCTTTTCCCTTCTCTTTTCTTTTATCCTCAGAGGCTTGCAAACAAATAAAATCACAATCAAAACCCAATAACAGATTCTTTATAAACCCAAAGATGAGAGAAATGGAAATTCAACCATAAAAATCCTATAGAACTCTTGCCACTTACCTCTGGAAATCCCTTTAAAGCTCACAACCTAAGCTCAAAACTGAAGGATACCCACATGCAAAAGAAAGAACAGCAGAATGTGGTTTTTACGTGAGAGAGAGAGCAAGAAGAGAGAAAACTTTTCAGTCCTTTGTTTCCAGCCAACTGAGTTTTTCTCATTCTTCCCTTTTCCCTCACCACGTGCACACACACATTCCACCTGGCACACATGCACGATTACACCATTCACTAAATCCTCTTTTAACAAAATAATCCATGTCAAATTACCTTTTACTCACTACCTAAAAGTCTGTAATCTAATTACTTAAATTAGATTCTTGCAATTTAATCCTCTTACCTCAAATAAAATACCTTATTGCCCTAATTTGACCAATTAAAATCACTGATTTCCAAATAGGCCACTTATGGGGTGTGACAGTGTGAATCCTCCAGTTGTGGATCCGTCTGTTTCATTTACTGTGTCGGCTCAGCATGCTAGGGTCCAGCCCGAGGCCGCAGCCATGCCCTTAGAGGCTATGTTCAGGTTGCATCAGGACATGGCTAGGGTTTTGGAGAGAGTGACTGCTCCTAGAGCACCCATGGAGAATTTAAGAAGGGCAGGAGTTGAGGATTTCTATGGTACTGGTTTAAATGAATCTGAGATGGCAGAGAGATGGTTAGATAAAGTAAAGCGTGCTTTGAGAGAGATTCGGTGCCCTCCTGACCAGCAGGCAGAGTGTGGATTAGTTCTTCTGCAGGGGTCTGCTTTTGATTGGTGGGAATTAGTTTCCAGGCATCCTCAGCTACCGAATCCGATTACCTGGGAGTTCTTTGAGGGTGAGTTCACAAAGAAGTACATTACTCAGACTTATAGAGATTCGAGATGGGCGCAGTTTTTGAGTTTAAAGCAGAGGGCCATGTCAGTAGCAGAGTATGAGAAAGAGTTCAACAGGTTATCTCGCTATGCCCCACGTGGAGTTATGACTGATGACTTTAGATGCAAGCATTTCGAGGCTGGGTTAAATGAGTCTTTGAAGATTGCTTTGATTTCTTTGATATGCATACCTGGGGTCAGTTATTATCAGATTGTAGAGGCTACTGTGAGAGCTGAGTTATCAGAGACTGTCTTGAGAGAGAGAGCTCAGAGGAGGAACTCTTCTCGTGGAGGATCTGCCTCGGGTAAGAGATCTAGGAACCCACAGGACGAAATATCTTCTGGTCCGGCTTCTAGAGGCAGAAGACAGGGTTCTGCAGCTGTGTCAGGTTCTGGTAGGGGAGGTAAATCTGATGCCATACCTATTTGTGAGAATTGCAGCAAGGCTCACCGGGGTGAGTGTAGGTGGCTCACTGGGGGATGTTTTAGATGTGGGAGCACTGAGCACCGTGTGGCTAGTTGTCCCCAGTCGATTGAGGATTCAGGACCTCAGGGAGGAGCTAGTAGGGTTGGTTCGAATGCTTCTCAGGCTACCTGTGGTAGAGGCCGAGGTAGAGGTAGAGGTGGTCGACATAGAGAGGGAGCTGCTTCTGAGACTGTTGAGCGTCCTCCTCAGGGTGCCGTTAGAGCCTATGCCATGAGAGCCAGAGATGAGCAGGATGCGCCTGATGTTATTGCTGGTAAGTTCCTACTCCATGACACTGAGTTATATGCTCTAATTGATCCTGGTTCCACACACTCATATTTGTGCACGGATAAAATTATTGATAAATTGCATTCTGTTGATCAGTTAGATTATGAGATTTGTGTGACCAGTCCATTAGGGCATAGTGTCAATGTGAGTAGAGTCTTTAGGAGTTGTCCTCTGATTGTTGAGGGAGCTGTACTTCCAGCAGATTTGATTGAGTTACCCTTCAGAGAGTTTGATTTGATTCTGGGTATGGACTGGTTGGATAAGCATCGGGCTGTAGTTGATTGCCATAGGAAGACAGTGGTACTTCGGGATAGAAGTCAGTCTCTTGTGTTTTTGAAAGGTTTGGGTGCTAGTTCGTTGAATAATGTGATTTTTGCAATGCAAGTTAAGAGATTTATCAGGAAAGGTTGTGAGGATTTTCTAGCAGTTGTGTTAGATTCCAGGAGGGATCAGGTTCAGATTGAGGACATTCCTGTAGTGCGGGAGTTTAGTGATGTATTTTCGAGTGAGTTGCCTGGTTTGCCTCCTGAGAGAGAGGTTGAGTTGTCCATTGAGATTATGCCGGTACTACACCTATTTCGAGAGCACCTTATCGGATGGCTCCTGTAGAGTTGAGGGAACTTAAATCTCAGCTACAAGAGTTATTGGATAAGGGATTTATTCAACCTAGCATATCTCCTTGGGGAGCTCCAGTTCTGTTTGTCAAGAAGAAAGATGGATCTCTGCGGATGTGTATTGACTACCGCCAGATTAATAAAGTTACAGTGAAGAACAAGTATCCGCTGCCTAGGATTGAGGATTTATTTGATCAGCTTCGAAGTGCAGGTGTCTTTTCCAAGATAGATCTTCGATCAGGGTACTACCAGCTTCGAGTTCAGGATGCAGATGTGGTTAAGACTGCATTTCGGACTAGGTATGGCCACTATGAGTTTCTTGTGATGCCGTTTGGTTTGACAAATGCTCCAGCGGCTTTTATGGATCTGATGAACCGTGTGTTTAGGCCATACTTAGATCGATTTGTAGTAGTGTTCATTGATGATATCTTGGTGTATTCCAAGGATGAGAGTGAGCATGAGGAGCATCTCCGATTAGTTCTTCAGATGTTGAGGGAACATCAGTTGTTTGCTAAGCTTAGCAAATGTGATTTCTGGCTTCGAGAAGTTTCATTCTTGGGTCACATTGTTTCAGCTAGAGGTATTCAGGTAGATCCAGCCAAGATTGAGGCGATAGTTGATTGGAAAGCGCCTAGAAATGTTCAGGAAGTGAGGAGTTTCCTCGGTTTAGCAGGTTACTATCGTCGGTTCGTTAAAGGATTCTCTGTGATTGCTGTACCGATGACTAGATTGTTGAGGAAAGGAGTCAGATTTGAGTGGTCAGACAGGTGTCAGTTTTGTTTTGATCGGTTAAAGCAGTTGCTTGTTGAGGCTCCTATCCTTACTCAACCCATCTCGGGAAAGGAGTTTGTCATTTACAGTGATGCTTCTGGAGTTGGTCTTGGATGTGTGCTGATGTAGGAAGGAAAAGTAGTAGCCTACGCTTCTCGTCAGTTGAAGCCACATGAGAGGAACTATCCGACGCATGATCTTGAGTTGGCAGCTGTGATATTTGCTTTGAAGATTTGGTGTCACTACTTGTATGGGGAAAAGTGTAGGATCTTCTCGGACCACAAGAGCTTAAAATATTTCCTTTCACAGAAAGAGTTAAACATGAGACAGCGCCGATGGTTGGAGTTGTTCAAGGACTATGACTGCATTGTGGATTACCATCCTGGTAAGGCTAATGTAGTCGCTGATGCTTTGAGTTGGAAATCGGTTTCAGCCTTGTTCTTGAGGCGATTCAGATGGAGATTTGGTTCTGATGGGGCTTTGCTTGCCCAGTTACATGTGAAGCCTACTTTGAGACAGAGGATTGTGGATGCTCAGAGAGAGGATCTGAGGCTTCAGCAGTTTGTGCATGAGGTTAGATCGGGTAAGCAGTCAGAGTTCTCAGTTCAGGATGGGGTGCTTATGTTTAGAGATCGCCTGTGTGTGCCAGAATCTGAGGATTTGAGGAGACAGCTCATGAGTGAGGCGCATAGTTCAGTCTTTACTATGCATCCGGGCAGTGAAAAGATGTATAAAGACATGAAGCAATTCTATTGGTGGTCCGGTATGAAGCGTGATATAGTGGATTTTGTTTCCAAGTGCTTGACTTGTCAGCAGGTAAAGGACGAGCATCAGGTACCTTCGGGTTTGCTTATGCCTTTATCCATTCTTGAGTGGAAATGGGATGATATCGCCATAGACTTCGTTTCTGGTTTGCCTTTGACTCAGAGGAAGCATGACTCAGTTTGGGTTATTGTAGATCGGCTTACAAAATCAGCTCACTTTCTGCCGGTTAGAGTGGACTACTCCATGGACAGATTGGCCAGTATCTATGTGGATGAGATAGTTCGGTTGCATGGTGTACCTTTGTCCATAGTGTCAGATCGAGATCCGAGGTTTACTTCCAAGTTTTGGAAGGAGTTATAGAGAGCTTTGGGCACTAGGTTGAACTTCAATACAGCGTTTCATCCTCAGACCGATGGTCAGTCAGAGCGAGTTATTCAGATTCTGGAGGATATGATGAGAGCTTGTGCTTTGGATTTTCCGGGTAGTTGGGACAGATATGTATCGTTGATGGAGTTTGCCTACAACAACAGTTTCCAGTCGAGTATCGGTATGGCACCATATGAGGCTTTGTATGGTCGTCAGTGTAGGACTCCGATTTGTTGGACCGAGCTATCCGAGAGATCTATGATTGGACCAGACTTGGTTAGAGATACTGAAGAGAAAATCAGAGTGGTGCAGCGGAATTTGAAGGCAGCCAAGGATCGACAGAAGTCTTATGCCAATCTGAAAAGAAAACATGTGCATTTTGAGATCGGGGACAAGGTTTTCCTCAAGGTTTCACCTTGGAGGAAGGTGCTTCGGTTTGGCAAGAAAGGCAAGCTTAGTCCTCGATTCATTGGACCTTATGAGATTTTGGCTAAGGTAGGACCTGTAGCCTACAGATTGGCGCTACCGATGGAATTAGCAAAGTTGCACGATGTATTCCACGTTTTTATGCTCCGTCGGTATAGATCAGATCCTTCGCATGTTCTGTCAGTTCAGGATATCCAGGTTCAGCCAGACTTCTCTTATAATGAGGAACCGCGAGCTATTCTAGCCCGAGAGGTGAGCCAGTTGAGAAATAAGCAGATTCCGTTGGTTAAAGTGTTATGGATTCATCATGGAGTCGAAGAAGCGACTTGGGAACCAGAGGAGTCGATGAGAGCTCAGTACCCTCAGTTTTTCAGTTCAGGTGAGAATTTCGAGGACGAAATTCTTATTAGTAGGGGAGAGTTGTCACACCCCGTTTGCCCCCTAGTAGAATGAGCCTGTCTGTCTGTTTGTATGTGTAAGCATTCGCATGTGTTCGGCATTTCATAAGGGTATTTTAGTAAAATGTATGTTTTTGGGTTTATTATTATGTGGGTGCATACATGGCATTAGTGTGTGTATTAAGTGAGAAATACTTGGGTGTGTGTGTTTATGCCATTGTAGTGTACTTTAGTTACAAGTGCATTAGGTATGTGTGATGTGTGTGGAATTTTAATGTGAGTGGTTAGCTTCACCAATAGGTAATGGACACTTACTTAGGGTAAAGAAAAGAAAAAGAAAAAGGAAAGAAAGAAAAGGAATTGGCAGATTCACGTTCTTTCTTCACTTGTCTTCTTCTTTTTCCTTTCCTTTTTCCCTAAGGGCTCTTGTGTGTGGATTCAAGATTTTATTGGTGAAGTTAATCTCTC
The DNA here is from genome assembly GCA_947683425.1 of Excoecaria cochinchinensis. NCBI lineage: Eukaryota > Viridiplantae > Streptophyta > Magnoliopsida > Malpighiales > Euphorbiaceae > Excoecaria > Excoecaria cochinchinensis. The sequence continues at coordinate 527,133 of CANTUQ010000192.1, forward strand.
TCTGGCATTCCCTAGCTTGCTGAAGCTCCTCGTGATCCAAAGGGTAAAGAGGTTGCTGGTCCTAGTGGAGCTAAGTGATAGAGGCTTAGATTTCAGGTTTGGGAATTTTTGATTGTGTTTTGTGTGATTTTAAGTTTACTGTAAAAATTTAGGGTTCATATGTTCTTGAGGAATTTGAATGTAAATACTCTTGATTAGATTGACTAAATACTGGTTTGAGTTGTTTATATGTTGTTTGAATTGTTTGGGATCTTTCTTGAAAGGTATGAATTGATTTGTATGGTTTTAAATCAAATTTGGATTGATTTTATTGTTCTGGAAATTCTGGAAATCGAGTTCTGTCAAAAATCCCGTTTTTCCTGATGCTGTTGCGCGACTCGCAAAGAAGAGAGGCAAGTCACGAGATGTGACCTCAGGTCACGTCGCGTGACCTGCCAGCTTGAGGCTGGTCGCGGGTTGTGGCTGCCTGTCACAACTCGTGACCAGTTGAAACAAAGCCAGTCACGAGACGTGACTCCCCGTCACGCCACGTGACTGGCTGAGGGAAGGCAAGTCGCGTAACAGCTGAAGAGAAGCAAGTCACGAGACATGACGTCCAGTCACATCGCGTGACCTGCGAGAGTGGTGAAGCAAGTCACGAGACATGACGTCCAGTCACGTCGCGTGACCTGCGAGAGCGCTGCGTGATCTGCGAGATCACGTCGCGTGATCTGCGAGGGATGAGCCGTGATTAGCGAGAGATGTCGTCTGATCCGCGAGGGGCAGAGCAAGTCACGAGACGTGACCCTCAGTCACGTCGCGTGACCTGCCCTGTGAAGAGGCCAGTCACGCCTTGTGACCAGCCAATCTCGCCCGTTTCCCCGTTTTGCTCTTTTTTCCGAAATTTCCCAGCTTTTGACTCAGAAATGAATTTGGTATTTCTTCTGTGTGGAATTATATTGCGGTATCATGCATGGCATGCTTTTGAATGCTTCGATGTGCGTGATATCATGATTATTCAAATGAATTGTATTCTATACTCTGAAATATAATTTTGAATGTCGCATAACCTGCTAGAGTCAAGTAAGTGGATAGTTAGGCATGCCTAATAGAGTCTGTTGCTGCAGCCCATAGTCCTGTTTGGACCCCGATCAGGTCCCCGTTTGGTTCCTCGCGAACCCTTTTCTGTATTGGATCTTGTTTAAGGTCCCTTTTGAAAATATCTGTGAAAGTTAAAGTATAATGGTTTAATCGGTTCGTACCCGTAACGTACTATCTGTAATCGGCTCGTACCCGGAAAGTACTGTCTGTACACTCGTTATCCACTATCTAGAGTCAGCAGGTGTTCTTTAAATGTTTATTTGAACTGCTTTGATCTGTTTTGGCTATAAAAGGATTATTTGAATGAATATGATTATGAAATACTGATTGTATGGCTTTATTACATGAGCATGTTTGTATGGATTATGTTATAGCCTTTGTATTCTGCCATTGTGAATGTGTTTTGCCTTGACGACCATTGTGAATGGTCGTCCATTATTTATGTGTGTTTCCCCACTAAGCGTTTTTCGCTTAGCACGGTGTTTTTACCCGTGCAGGTGCGGAAGGAGTTTTGCTTTGAGGGAGTCGCCGTCATCAAGCCAACACAGAAGGGTTTTAGTGTAGGGCTCAGTTTTGTATTAGTGATGATTCTTTTTGTATAGGACTCTCTGTATCAGTTTTGTTTCTGCTTCCGCAATTGTAATTATATTTTTGTTATGTAATATTATTTTGTTTCAGCTTGTTGATCAGATCATTATTGTAATAATTTATTATAGTAATGCATGATCAGCTTTTGCTTTCTGCATGTAAAGTTTTTAATTATTCTGTATTTCTGAATGTATGTTATGAATGGATGTATGTTTTGCTTTGCTATTTCGTGGTGATACCTTGACTCATACGGCATCTCACTCCTTATTGGATGGGATCGTCTACGTATGGGAAGGGGGTGTTACAAGGTGTGACAGCATGAATAGGCTTGTTTCTTCTAGGCGTTCCCCCTCTATACAGACGCACCTGATTTTATACAGAACATAGTGTCCGATGATGCTGAGCTAAACTCATCTCTTGGATCATCTTTGCACATGAGGTTTATTCGAACCTTTTCCCCCTGAGTCATGTACACAGCAACGTATACAAAAATATTGTGTGTGCGTATGGAATCAATGTGTGTGAAATATACATACAAAACTATATACAGGAAACATATGCAAAGGATTAATGTACAAAAATTATGTGTGCGCAACTACACGTGTAAAAGGATTGAATGCATGTGATATGCTTATGACATGCACGTGATTATGTACACGGAATGTGCATGAAGAATTGCATATGCAAAATATATACAAAGTTCAAGCATGTGTGAATGCATGTTGGGCATCATGAAAGGCTATGCACGTGTAAAGTTATGCAAGGAGATATGCGAAAGATTATACATGCGAGATGCATGTGAGATGCAAAAATGGATAGACCACATCCTACATGGTTAAGAGATTCGTTGAGGCTACTGCTCGGCTGCTCACATTGTCTAATGCCCCCAAGGATCAAGAAAAGCATCGTCTTGGATTTAGGGACTCTGACCCATAATCTTTTCAAAGAGAATTGACACGTGTGCATCTTTGCCCCCCGGTCAATGATCATGCGCCTTTTATTATGAGTTGTACAACATCTTGCCCCCCAGGACTCTTAATCAAGTTCTGCAGTATGCACTACCTGCCCAAAGGGAAGTTATTCGGAGTAATGCTGCCTTATCACTCCAGGCTTCAAAAGTCATTGTTTTAAATGTAGTGCGCCCCTTGTGGATTTTTACACTAGCTTTTCTTAGCAGGGAATGCGTCCCTTTGGGGTTTTTCACATAACCCTGTGCCTAATTTTTTCCTGGAATGGACCCGACCCAATCCAGCGGCTTTTATTCATTTTTTTGTAGGACATACTGACTATTTCTAGGTTTTCACCCTGCCCTTTGGCCTAACTTTTTCTCAGAGCCCCCTTCTAGAGTAATTGGCAGCTGTTCATTGAGGCATTTTCTCCCTAGGCATCGGTTGCATTCCTTTGTCTCTCTCAATGAATGTGTTGCTAGATTGGGTGAGGTGGCGGATGAGGATCAGGTTCTTTAGGGCTTCATGAGGCTACCCTTTTACATTACCACCCATTGTGCTCAATAGTTCAAAGCGATTAATGATGTAGTGAGGCATCCCCTATCTTTTATAGGTGGACTTTTATCTTTGGCTTTTACCTCCAGGCACCATAGTCTCTGGGCAAGCTACCGGTGAAGACTATTATACCATCTTTCGGGGATCATTCCTTTACTCCCACTAATGCATTCAAGAGGTAGGTGCTTAGTCCCGCAGTTGATAATAGGACCTCATCGACTTAGACATCTGGATGGTGAGAGCAAAAGAAGAGTGTACTCATTTAGATTTCATGCATTCAAGAATGAACAATGTTTCTCTTTTTATAAACGAACTAGAAAATAATGAACACATGTATTTACAAAGATTGTGTACATTTCGGTATGATTTCTCTATACATGATCATTATCTATCACCGATTCAAAATGCAAAACTACATCTAATCTCAGAGTAAATCTTGTAAGCATCAAACTCCTATCTCCAATTAGCCCTCTCGAGTTTTCTTGATTGAACATTTTCTCTCGAGCCTCTAATTTTTGCCCAGGGTGCCTTTTTTCGGTTTTCACCTTGACGAGGCGCCCATTTGTAGCAAGGCCGCCTTTTTTCGGTTGTCGACCCGCGGTATTTTTATTCTCTTCTTTTGATTTTTAGTCTTTAGCCATGGACCTTCTTGGGTTTGTCGATGTTGACTGGTTCTTCATTTTTGCTTCCATCGCTATCTGTCGAAAATGCTGCTCCGTTGGACAATAACTTCTCAAGAACAAATGGGCCTTCCTACACTGGTCTAAATTTACCTAATTTATCTGTAACATTATGACTCATTTGCTTAAAGATTAAATGTCCCTCTTTTAATAGGTGCTTTCTGAATTCCTTCCCGAATGATCGAGTAGAGTGTTTTTTGATAGATCTGATTTTGGCGATAATCCCATGACATGTCCTCGTTTGACGTGTTTAACTGCTGCTGTCGTTGCTGCACCCTGTCAGCTTCTAGAATTTGGGATTCCATGACTGTCCTTAAAGATTTGAGCTCTATTTCGACCGGCCATACTGCTTCTGCCCCCATGTATTGAGGAATAAAAGGTGACTCTTGTAGAGGTTTTGATGGTGGTTATCTAGCCTCGAAGTGCAAAAGGGTCATTTCTCTGCCCAATCCTTGTAGTTTCGAACAGTCTTGACCAAGATCTTTTTGTTAGCAGCATCTCCTACCCCATTGGTTTGAGGGCAATACAGAGAGGACTTGTGGTCTTTAATGCCATACCTCTGGAGCAACTCCCTAGCCTTAGCCATAAATTGTCCTACCGTCCTTGAACCCTGCGTGGTGTGGGAGACCATATTGACATATCGAATTCCTTTCGATGACCCTGTCTATTGGAGGCCGTAAGGCATACCTCCCCTATGATGTCTATTCCCAAGCTCGAGCAACCTGTATTCGTTGTAAGTCACTAGAACCCTTTTGGTCCTTTTCGGAAGTCAAGAAAAATGGCAAAGTACGGGCATGTGTAGATCAACGGGATTTGAACAAAGCTTGCCCCCACGATGACTTTCCAATCTGCATATTGATTCTTTTCCTTCCTTTTTTTTTCTTTTTTTTTCATGCTCCCATTTTTTCTTTTTTTTTTCTTTTCTATTCCTTTTTTTTATGTCCTTCTTCTTCTTTTTTTTTGTGGATAAGCTTTGTTCAAATCCTGATAGCTTGTACTTTTTCGCTCTTCTTAACTATTGGGATGACACTGACTAACCAAGCTGGGTATTGTAAAAAAAATTTTGGCTTCATATCTGCCTGTGGATCCCCCATTTTTTTTTAACCTTCTCTGCCCATTTTGGCCTGGATCTTCTGAGCTTCTGCTTGACTGGTCCATGATCGGGGTATGTCGGAATGGTGTGGTCGGTGATTCCGCGATCAACTCTTAACATGTCTTCATAGGTTCAGGCAAAGACTTTTTTATATTTTCTTGAATTTCTCTCAAGTTTTGATCTCTCTTCAGGAGTTACATTACATACTATCAAGATTTTCTTTGGGTTTTCCAAACTTCTGAGATTAAATGGAATGGCATCAATTGAATCAATGTCAAATATGAATGAGTCATGATCGTGATTATGAATAGTAAAATTATAACAAATATTGCACAAGTAAGCAAAAGTGTTCATCTTATTAATGAAACCAGAATGTCATTATTAAATAGTTCAAAAATAAAAAGGACATTCTAAATAGGTAATCATTTTCCATTCTGTCCTTGGTTTCTAGTAGGCCTAGCCGGCAATAGTTGTAGCATCCCCTCCTTGATTAGCCTCTTAAGGACCCAAGACAAGGATCTGCCTAAATTCGAATAATGCCTTTGATTTTTTTTAGCGTTTGGTGTTTTTCCTGTCCTTCGGGCACCACTGCTATTATCATAACAACCCACTCCTAGACTTGCGGGGCTAGTAATAGTTTTATTGAGAAGTACTTGAGTAGTTGCAAGCTTGGACTTCATAAATTCTTTTTAAAGATCAATTAACCCTTTTTTCGTGCTTGAGGACCTAAGGATGCCTATTGACTGTGAAGGCTCTGTTCCTTCTACCTTTCTTACTTGTTCTTGTAACTGCATCAAAGATCCCTCCGATGTTTCACCTAAGTACGGACTTGAGCCAGACCTTAAATTATATTCTGCCCTTGACGATTTACTAGTCAGAGCTCGCATCACTGCTGAAATGTCTTCCTTTTTAGGAATATAGTCATACTCTAGAGCAAGCTTCTTGTCTCTTCCTTGCTCGACTGGCAAAATAAAGGGCACCTTAACTCTGGGTTCGAAAGCAAAAGGAGACATTACGGTCGTCGTGGTATAGGCCTTCTTGACAATGGCCGGCTTAACTTAGTTAAGAGCTGTCACCATAAGCTGAGCTTGAAGAACTAGCGCCATGGCATCCATTCTTTCTTTAATCATGGCCAACAGCCTTTTTTCAAGCTCTTTGAACCTTCTATCCATCTCCTGAGCAATAAGGGCATGAATCTCTTCAGTCTGTTATGAAGGGCCAGCCATTTATAATACGTTCAGACGCTCTGGTAAGGATGTTAAATCTTTGTCAGCCAACTCAAACTTTGATCGCTCTTTAGAAAACTATCGGGATCCCTAAACCACCCAAGCAAATGGTTTATAGTGGCTGAAAAGCGAGTTAGAATGATGTATGAATGACATGTTATGCATGGTCATGCTGTGCAACAAATGGTATACAATGGCTAAAAAAAATCAAAGAGGTTAGAATGATGTATGCAATGCATGGAATAGATTTATGCACAGGGTGACATGTACATGTAAAGATTATATGCATATAATAGAATGTACACACGCGAAATGAAATGTATATGTTTTTTCTTATGCATGAATGACAAGCAATGCGTGATCGTGCTATGAAAATGGTCATTGATGACTGAAAGATCTAGGGATTGTAATGACACATGTGATGGATGAAAAAAAATAAAAATTATACACAGGATGATATGTACATGTGAAAAATAATATGCAAACAAAAGGCTATACACACACATGAAGGAAATGTATATGTTTTTTTTTTATTATTCTTTTTTTAACATGCATGAATGGCACGCGATACATGAGCATGCTGTGCAACATCCACAACCACATGCAAGCAAGTAGATTCTTCCAACCTTATCTCTCTCACACACGAGGTCATGCGGTCTCTTTCCTAGGTGGGCTTGATCCATGGGTTAACAGAGAACCCGATGGACGCGCATGGTGCACGGTGGAAAACCGACAGCATAACCTCTCTTAGCTAATGTGCATGCGCATGGGTTTTTGACCATTGTGTATTTAGGCAGTTCGAATAAATTGACATGGGCCTATCGGGGCATGTAAGCCTTTGATTAGGTGACGAATCAGATTATTTGGGTTTGTCCAATACAAAATGATCCATACAGCAAGCATAGTATTATGGTTCATACCACCTAGGGGAAGTATCTATTGCCATTACATGAGCTTTGGCCAGAGTGATGATACTTTAGGTCTACCCAAGCATGGTCCTTGCTAATGGGTCTAGTTCATCACGAGCGTAACAACCGGTCGGGTCTCCATTTAATATACCATGATGGTACGAGGCTTGAGCTGGTGATTATCCTTAACACTTCTCTACATTGAGTGAACGTAGGGTCGTGCTTCGGGAATGCAACGAGGTTAATAAAGGGACCAAACTAGCATATATCTAAGGCTTTAATGATATGCAATGTGTAGACACCGGGTCCTAAGGCAGCTCAGACCGAAGTTACCCAGTGATGAAAATGATGCTTGTTCACGGGGAAAAGACAGATCGAAGTGATGGTTTCCTCAAAAAATATGTTTTTTCATTTTTAATTAAAAAAAAAAAGAAGAGTTTTTAATGGGCCGTTTCCTAGGGGCCGGTGTGGTGAGGCCCATCTCTTGGGTGAGAGGCAGCCTCATGCGCCCCACTGTCCCCTAACGTCTCTTTTCCCTGTTTTCAGGGGATTTGGTTTTGAAAGTATGTGTTTATGGTTGATTAGGTGAGAAACCACCTAATCTCCTCTGAGATATAAAAGGAAAAGTAAAGAAACTAAAAGGAGGGGATGGTTTTTGAAAGCACCAAAAACCCAGAAAGAAAACACAGAGAAGAGCTTTGAGAGCAAGAAAGTGATTCTTATTCTTGAAGCATTCTGAGATTGCTCTTGAATCCAGGAAATTAATTCTTGAGGTTTAAGACTCAATCTTCTTTCATCTTTCATTTTTCTTAAACGAAAATTACATTTTAAAGTTTTATTAATTTATATTTTTATCCTTTTCAAGAAAAGCAAAGAGGAAACCAGAACTTCATCATCTGTAGATCAAATATCATTCTGAGGGTAAATACAGAATAGCCATCTCTCTATTCCTTTTCTTTCTTCCTTCTTCTTTTTCTTTTTATTTATTTTCTTCGTTTTGCTGTGCTAGTTAACTGTATTCATTGTATATATTGTATATATTTTTTTTAGTTGTTGTTTGATTTTATTACCTTATTCATCATGTTTGTTGTCGTTATGATTCATTAAGCATGTTCATTGCTTTATTATGCATGTTTTGATCGCCTGATATTGCGTTTGTTGGTCTGTCATCATTTCCTCTGTTCTTCCCTATTTTTACTGGTTGATTGAGTCGTGATTTGTTTTTGCTTGTATTGTGGTTGCCAATCGGATTTTGCCTTCTTTCTTGCTTGAGTTTTGCTTCTCCGGTTGGTTTTATCTTTTTCCCGATCGGATAGTGTCGTTATTTTTGTTTTTCCCGTTCGGTCATCCTAAAAGGTCTTGCGTTTCCCCGGTCGGACTGCACGACTCGCGCAATGCATTGCACGACTCATGCAAGGCATTCACGAGTCGTGAATGCATTGGACGACTCATGCAATACATGCATGAGTCGTGCATGCCCGATCTCTTCCCCCTTTTAGGTCTTCGTCTCTCCTGTTTTACCCGAGCGTACACAGAATAGGGTTTTACCCGAGCGGGGCAGCCGTGCTACCTCTTCGTAGTGCCTTATGTGTACTTTTTTTCCAAGTGCCCGAATGTAGGAAGTCGCCAAAAATGCATGTGATGCAATATAATTTGCTCTATTTTTCATTGTTAATTTTTGTCTTAATTCATTTTATTAATTTTTAGTTTCTTATTCAATTTATCTCTATTAATAATTGTTAATGTTATTGTTGGTTGTTGATTCATTTGTATATTTGTTTACTATTTTTTTTTCTTTGTCTAGTGCAATTAGCATGAATTTAATTTAATATGTTTTATCTTTATTTATTTTCATTTACTTAATTGTTTATATTTGTTTAGTTTAATTGATTATTATTTGATTAATCTATTAATTGTTTTAATTATATTATTCAATTAATTAATTTGTTCATATTACATTAATTATTAAATTTACTTTACTAACATTCATTTTATTTTTATTTTGTTGTCTCGAAAATTGTTTATTTTCGCGAATTACACTCATGCTTGGGTCGGAGGATCGGAGATGAAGGACTTTTGACTTAGGGTTTGCATTTAAATTTCGTATTTTCTTTTATTCTATTATTTTTATGTGTTATATGTAAAATATATTTTCTATTATCCGTATTATAGAAAATTACATTTTTAATGACTAATAACTTGGGAATTTCTACTAATAAATTGGACCAATGTCCTATTTTAGCCAATAAAATCTCACTTTCAAATGGAGAACTAAATTTTCATAAAATAGGGATCACTCATCCGGGTTTTTCGTAATCAATGCCAAAAAAATAGTTCTCTAATTTTTAAGTTAATAAAAAGGAACCAATGTTCCTAAGAATAATAAATAACCCGATTTATGTATGATCCATTTTAATTATTTATTTTGAATGTGTTTATTTATTCTCTTCTTGGGCCCTTGTATTTAATTTTTGGGGCAATTTTTATTATGCTCTCTTATTTTATTTTGGGGGATTGTTCTGTCCCATTTCTTTAATTTATTCTTGGGGGATTGTTCTGTCCCAATTTTCATTCGGAGTTTATTTATTTATTTATCACTTTATTTTATCGCTTTCAATATGCTTACAAATGCGCTTTAAATTCGATGCACAATCGCGTGAGATGAGAGATGGAATTTTGATTTCTTAAATACTCATTTATAGACTTAAGTCATTAATAAAAGTAAAGTTCCGAACACCTTCTCTGGTTTATACCAATAGAGGTTAGAGACCTTTCCCAATTTCTTGTAAATTGGGTGGCGACTCAAAAATACATCAAAGGTGCCTAAAGGCGTTGTGAGTCTAGATGATCCTTTCCAATGTTCTATTGGGAAGGAGGCATCCAAAATGACTCATGATGCCCAAAATCAAAAAGATGCGAACCAATCCCTCGAGACCCAGAAGGCGAAGTCAGGGAGGGCCTTTGCTAGGTTCGGTGCGCGTCACACAATGCAATTTCGAAAAGGGATGAAAATTTTAAATTAAAACTCAATTGTATGTTTTAATCAAGGTACTTTCGAAGTGAAGTCTCATTTAAGTCCCTAGTGGAGTCGCCACTGTGACACGCGCCGAACCGCGGGGCGCCTTGAACCGCCCGCTTTTAGGGCGATCGAGAGAGGTTCATAAAAACTTGTAAGAAATTACAAGTGCATCTATGTTGGGCAACAAGGAGGTTTCTTGAAGTCGCTACCCAATAGAACATTGGAAAAGGTCGTCTAGCCTCAGTGAGCCTAAGACAGCGCATATGCATCTATTTTGGGCAAGACAGAGATATTTTGGAGGCTGCACCCTAATAGAACATTGGGATGGTCCTCTAACCTCGTGGAGCCTAGGACTATGAAAATTGGGCCTTTTTGGGCAACAAGAGATATTTTGGAGACCCCACCCCAATGAAACATTAAGATAGTCCTCTAACCTCGTTGAGCCTAAGACAAGAGAAGGTTCGAGACTTCCCATTTATTTATACCTTAATCAAAGTTATAATTGAGTTTTGAATTTATTGTTTCATCCCATTTCTCATTCTATTTAATGTAGTTAATTAAAGCGCACGTTGGTCATATAAGGTGTAACGCCCATTCCCGACCACATAATTAGCTCAGCTAAAGAAGTTGGGAACAGTCATCACGCAACAACACATGCACATAACATTACCATACACACGTGCTAAATCCTGAATAAATAAATTTCATCATTCACACATTCACAAGCAGCAGATATCATTTGCACATGTTACACATTCCCACACTTACATACACCATACGCATATATTATAGGCCTTCATTACAACACTTAGTTATTAAATTCATACATATTGTTGGGTTGCAAAAAGTTTAAACTGATTATACAAAATTCATTGCCAAACATGTACACCCTTAAAACCTACATGACAGACGCTCCTAGTGTTGCCCGTCAGCAATACAGGTTCATCCTTCGACTCACTTCGCGTCCAAACCTACACGGATTAGAAAATAAACCCGTGCTAAGCGATAATGCTTAGTAAGGAAACAACATGTAACATATATGTATAAACATGATAGTAAATATCAGGGAACAACATGCAAGAGTTCATGCTTAAGTTATTAACTTGTAAGCATGCATATAATTCATACACATAACATAATTGCTTGAACACAATTTAATTCAACATTCATACTTATATGTTTATCACTGTGCACAATAGATCATACACAACAATTAAGTGTTTAGATTTATCTTATACTGCTTATTTAACTTTGCCTGCAATTCAAAGAAGCGGATAACGGGTATCGCATTGGTACCCTAAGGTACAATAAATTCAGTGTATCTATAGATACTCACATTCGCATTGGTACCCTAAGGTACAAGATGTCAACATATTCAATATTTCACATTGACGAATTCAGCAAGGATTCGAAATGCATTGTGATTCCATAGGAATCGGAAGCATTGGGCTGCAGCACGTTGACCCTATAGGCATGCCTATCTATCCACTACTTAACTCGCAGGCTATAATTATTAAATCCAGTTACTAATTTATTTGATAACATGATCCAACAGTCACATTTAGTCAACAGAGCAAATATTAATACTTTTCCTCCATTACGCACATTTGTAAGCCAATTACAATTCCTCATTCTTGGCCACCATCATGCCACTCTTTTAACTCATCACATAGCTCGTGAAATAACATTACGTAGATTATAGCATAACGAACCATATAACTCATTAATCACATACGATCATCCCATTTGACATTAGCCTTATGCAATTATTAAATGTTATAGTACTTAATTAATTATTGCTTTACAATTTGGACATCAACCATAGATGATTAAGAAATTTGCACAAAAACAAGGTACCTCACGGTCACAACCATTTCGGTTGTCACCGTGACATACCACAGGTTCCAGAACAGAATGTAATCTAGGGTATCTCACGGTCACAACCATTTTGGTTGTCACCGTGACATATGGCAATCACCCGAACAGAATGCAACTCTTGACTAACTCACGGTCACAACCATTTTGGTTGTGACATACTCCCTTAGTGCAAGGTAGAATGTAAATCATGGTACCTCACGGTCACAACCAGTTTGGTTGTCACCATGACATACCAAGTTTACTTCGGGATGAATAGAATTCATGATACCTCGCAGTCACAACCATTTGGTTGTCACCGTGACATACCAATCACAACTAGGCAGAATGCAAACCTTGCATAGCTCACGGTTGTCACGGTGACCTAAGCAAGAGTTGTAAATTATAATTGTGCATCAATCTCATTGCTCATATCATTCACAAGACTTACCATTCCACTATTTAATTCTCATACCATTAAGCAAATCAACCTCATAATCATTATATTACACAATCCCCATTCAAATTATCTCATTTCAAGATGCATTGAATTATGCACATAATATTTATTCCACAACCCTAATTATAGTTCATTGCATTTGAGGTATCTCATATTTTCAGGTCACAAGAGCTTTTCAAACAATCACCATTCGACCAATATTTTCATACCATTCACACAGCAAATACCCTAATTCCATCATTTAACATTCAATATAACGCGGTCAACTAACACATAGCAAAACAAGGCAAGTTTCCCAAACCTCTTCTCCTATGCTCCTAAAGATCTCCTTTTGAGCTAGGTTCTCCAATCTTAGCTTTCCCTTTGTCTTGCTTTGATTTCTCAGCTACACACATAGTCCAATTTCCAGAATTGGAACACAACATCAAATTCCATATCAACTCAAAACTAAAGGGAAAAAAGAGAAGATGAAGAGTAATCCAACTAAACTACTTACCTATCAATTTCCACTTCTTAATACTTGCTCAACATAGCAAATTCATTGGATCAAATTGAAGAATTCTAAGGGCAACACACAGAAAGGAAGGGTAGAAGAAACAGAATTTGGGAGAGATAGGAATGGCTGAAAAACACATGCAGCTCATGGACTTTCTCTCTCTACAACCTCTTATATTGCATGGAGAGAACTTGGGTGGCAGCTCCACACTCCCACATGTGGAATCCACCAAGACTCCCTTAATCCCACTTAAACCAATTCTGTTTTTAATTAAACTAATTAATCCATCTTAGTGTTAATCATGCACAATTGCCAATAAGCCACTTAACTTACTTTATTTCTTCAATTGGGTCCTTAATTACCTACACTTAAGTCCTTATTCATTTACAATTAATCCAGATTTACAACACACTCCAGTTTAGCATGCTCACTAATCACTTTACCACTGGGGTACATTTATGGCCGTTATAACTCTCCCCTCCTAAAAAGAATTTCGTTCACGAAATTCATACCTGAACCTAATAGGTGGGGGTGCTGTTACCGCATAGCCGCTTCAGGCTCCCATGTCGCCTCTTCCACTCCATGGTGTTGCCAAAGCACCTTTACAAGTGCAATCTGTTTATTTCGAAGCTGCCTTACTTCTCTTGCTAGAATTGCTTTCGGTTTTTCATCGTAAGAGAAATCCGGTTGAATCTCAACTTCTTGCACAGGTAACACATGAGACTCATCGGATCGGTACTTCCTCAACACAGACACATGAAAGACATCGTGGAGTTTGGCTAAAGCCGGAGGCAAAGCTAACCGGTAAGCCACTGAACCCACTTTGTCCAACACTTTATCTGGTCCAATAAACCTTGGACTCAGTTTCCCTTTCTTCCTGAATCTCAACACCTTCCTCCATGGAGGCACTTTTAAGAACACTTTGTCACCCACATTAAATTCAATGTCCTTTCTTTTTAAATCCGCATACGACTTCTGTCTGTTACTAGCTGTTTTTAACCACTTTTAAATAATCCTTGCCTTTTCTTCGGTGTCACTTACCAAGTCCGGTTCAACAAGTTTATTCTCACTCAATTATGCCCAGCAGATCGGTGTTCGACACTTTCTACCATATAACACTTCATATGGTGCCATGCCAATACTTGACTGAAAACTGTTATTATAAGAAAATTCCTTTAGTGGAATGTACTTATCCTAACTCTTACAAAAATTCAGAACACAAGCTCTCATCAAATCCTCTAGTACCTGAATAATTCTTTCCGACTCTCCGTCAGTCTGAGGATGGAATGCTATACTGAAATTTAACTTGGTTCCCAATGCCGCTTATAGACTCTTTCAGAACTTAGAAGTGAACCTCGAATCCCTATTAGATACAATAGATAATCGCACTCCATGAAGTTTGATGATTTCCTTTACATAAAAATCAGCCAATCGGTCCATAGAATAATCCATTCGAACTGGTATAAAGTGAGTTGATTTTGAAAATCTATCCACAATTACCCACACAGCATCTTGTTACTTCAAAGTCACAGGCAGTCCAAAAACAAAATCCATGGTAATGTTGTCCCATTTCCATTGTGGAATAGAAAGAGGATTCAACAAACCATGTGGAACCTGATGTTTCGCTTTCACCTGCTGACAGATCAAACACTTGGACACATACTCTGCCACATCATTCTTCATACCAGACCACCAATATAATTGTTTTAAATCCTGATACATCTTATTTCCACCTGGGTTCATTGTAAAAACAGTATTGTGTGCCTCATACATCAATCTTATTCTCAATCCACTATTATTAGCAACACATAATCGATTCCTGAAAAGAAATACACCTTCCTCATTTAGTGAATAGTCAGTCTTGTCACCACTCATCACTGACTATAAAATCTGTTGCAGTTTACCATCATTTTTCTATGCAACCACTAATTCATCTGTTAATATCAGTCTCGCTTTCAATTGAGCTAACAGTACCCCATCTGCAGTAAATCTCCATCTCATGTATCTTATCATCATAGCCGAAATAGATTTTTTACTCAAAGCATCCGCCACTACATTTGCTTTACCTGGATGATAATCCACTATACAGTCATAATCCTTAAATAACTCAAGCCACCTACGCTGCCTCAAATTCAACTCTTTCTGAGTTAACAGATATTTCAAGCTTTTGTGATCAGTGAAGATCTTGCACTTCTCCCCATACAGGTAGTGTTGCCAAATCTTTAAAACAAACACTACAGCTGCCAATTCTAGATCATGAGTGGGATAGTTCTGTTCATGCTACTTTAATTGCCTTGAGGCATAAGCCACCACCTTCCCGTCTTACATCAATACACAACCCAAACCTATACCAGAAGCATCACTGTACAATACATATTCTTTGCCAGTAATAGGCTGAGTTAAGATTAGTGCCTCCACCAACATTCTCTTCAATTGTTCAAAACTCGATTGACATCTATCTGACCACTCAAACTTAACTCCCTTTCGAAGCATTCTGGTCAATGGTGAAGCTATTAGTGAAAACCCTTTTACAAATCTTCTATAATAGCTAGCCAACCCTAAGAAACTGTGAACTTTAAGCACATTCCTAGGTGGCTTCCAGTGTGACGCCCAATCCCTAACGTCAGACTAGCTCAGCTAATCTTAGTTAGAGAAGGCCGCACGCACACAACAGAACACACGATAAATTCAGAACAATAAAATTTCATCATCTACAAGCATAACTCATGCATCACATGCTAACTACTTATAGTGCATATTCCATAGCCACACATTCATGATTATCAGATTATTACATGCCTTCATATACCTGATACACATTTCGATTATACAAAAAGCTTATACAAAAAAAAAAGATCCCAAAATATCAACCCAAAACCTACACTTTCTACTTCCTACTGTTGACCGTACAAAATGCAGGGACGTCCTCCAGTCACCTCTCGTCCGTACCTGCACGGATTAGAGTAAATCCATGCTAAGCGATAACGCTTAGTGGGGAACACATAACAAATAATTATCACACAACTAGGGTTATCATACATTGCATGCCAACAATCAAGCTCAGTTAAAGATCATCTCATTAAATACCACTCCATACATATCGTGGTTCAACACTATATTCAATCATAAAGCATCAATCGCGAATTCACATATTCACATTGCTTACCATATTATTTCAAAATCATTTCCACTTATTAATTAGTTGAATAGCCTGCAATTCTATGACGCAGATAACGGGTATCGCATTGGTACCATTCAGGTACTAGAATCTCATTGAGATTACTTTTACGTATTGGTACCCTCAGGTACTTAAAATCATTCCACATATAATAAAATCCAGCAAGGATTATTCGCATTGTTTCGCATTATGATTCCCTTGGAATCAGACACATTTAACGAATGGGGCTGCAGCACTTGACCCTATAGGCATGCCTAACTATCCACTACTTGACTTGCAGGCTTAAATTGTTAACATTTATTCATTTCACATTAAACACATTTCGCATCACATATGTTGTTGTCCAACATCACATTCGCTTCATACATTTGCAATAGCACATAGCTATTTACTTCACTTATATACTCATAGTATTTCCAATCCCTTTCTTTCATAGTTAATAATCACATATATGATTGCATTCAAAAGTCATCACGTTTATACAAATATACATTACTTTATACTCACATAACACATACTCATAATGTCCTTCATTACAGCTTAAAGCCTTGCCATTTAGAAGTCCAAACACATTAGGATTATATTGCCAAAACAGGGTAGGTCACGGTCACAATGAATTTCATTGTCACTGTGACATATTGAAGTTCAAAACAGAATGCAAACTGGGGACAGGTCACGGTCACAGTCACAGTCAATTTCATTGTCACCGTGACATGTTCCCAACTCTCGGCAGAATGCAACTTGAGGGTATGTCACGGTCACAATGAATTTCATTGTCACCGTTACATATCCACACTTTGCAAAACAGAATGCTCTCCTGGGTACCTCACGGTCACACTGAATTTCATTATCACCGTGACATACCAAAATTCATCAGGCAGAATTGAACTCATGCACACCTCAAGGTCACAATCAATTTGATTATCACCGTGACCTATGCAAAAACACCATAACACAACTGTGTTTTATCACTAGCACAGCTGTGCTTTCCAATCCAATTCTTCCTTCTCATTAAGACTTCAGAACTCATTCTCACGTTTGGCAATCAACCCAAAAACATCAACCACTTACTCATTTAGCACATACCTGATTTTCCCTTCTTGTTTTGGCATTCAATAATAGCACAAATCATAATTATTTTCAGTTAACTTTATCATAAAGCATGTTACTACAACAATCATATAACCTAGCATCACATAATTCATGCTTAACCCTCAATTGCACATACACATATAGTTCATTCCAAATCATACAATTATGCAATTAGGGTTTGTTCCCAAACCTTATCGCCTTAGCTCCTAATCTCGACGGACGCTCGGCTCTCCGATTACAACTTTTCCCTTATCTCTCTTCACTTCTTCGGCTATCAATACAACACAAATGCTCAAGCTCAAACTCAATCCAATAATATCCCATCCAAACCAACTCAACCAAGAAGAAAGAGTAGAAGATGAGAATATGCATGCATAACCACTTACGTTTGGGTTTGCCCTTAATTCTTACTTCAATTCTACAAGCACACACACTCACTCACCAACTCTCCTCTTCACTCACGGAAAGAAGAAGAAGAACATAATCAAAGTACAGAAAAGAGAGAGAGAGGAACCGAACCACACTCACCTCTCAACTCCCTAAACATTTGCATGCATAAGTGGAGGTGGCATCCTCACAATGAGCCACACGGAACCCACTTCAGAAAACCTGCCTCCACCAACTATTTCTTACTTTATTTTATTCTTAATTAACCCTCCATTAAACTAATTAATCAGCCTTTAACTCATGCTTATTACAATCATATATAATTACCATTTAATCCCTTAACTATTCTTCTTTCTTTCAATTAAGTCCTGCCTTCATTTCAATCTAGTCCAAAACTCACATTCAATTCACACACACATGCCAATTTAAGTTAGTTCTTTTAGGGTATAAGTCCAGCCATGACATCAAGTTTACAATCACTTCAAATTTAGACGGATCTACTTTAATCCCTTTAAAAGATATCACACTCGCACTTGCTCAAGCCAAAACTCGCACTTGCTCAACTTAGCTTACAACTGATGCGTCCTCAAAACCTGAAGCACTGTCCTTAAATGCTACTCATGGTCTTCTTCATTCCTTGAATAAACCAAGATATCATCAATAAATTCTACAACAAACTGATCTAAATACTGTCTGAACACCCTATGCATCAAGTCCATAAATGCAGCAGGTGCATTAGTTAACCCGAATGGCATTACTAGGAATTCATAATGTCTACACTGAGTTCTAAATGCAGTCTTAGGTATATCTTCCTTTTTCACTGGCAACTGGTAGTATCCAGACCTTAAGTCTATTTTGGAAAATACACCTGCTCCTCTTAATTGATCAAACAAGTCCTCAATTCTTGGTAGAGGATACCGATTCTTCACTGTTACCTTGTTCAATTGTCTATAATCTATACATATTCTCATGGTCCCATCCTTCTTCTTAACAAATAGGATTGGTGCTCCCCAATGAGATACAATAGGCCTTATAAAGCCTCTGTCTAACAACTCGTGCAATTGCATCTTTAATTCCTTCAGCTCAATAGGAGCCATTTGATAAGGCGCCTTGGACACTAGTACTGTTCTAAACACAACATCAATCGACAACTCTACTTCCCTTGTTGGCTGTACCCTAAATAGTTCTTCTGGGAACACATCAGAAAACTCCCTCAAAATGGGTATATCCTGAATTCTCACTTGCTCTCTTTTAGAATCCAAAACAAGAGCCAAGTAAGCCTCACATCCCTTTCTCAACCATCGATACGCTTGTATTGCCGATAACATATTGATAAGAGGATTAATACAAATACCCCTCATAATCACTTTATTTCCTTTACTATTACGGAGTACCACTATCTGCCTCATACAGTCAACCACAACACTATGTTTGCTTAACCAATCCATACCCAATATTAGGTCAAACTCATCAAAGGGTAATTCAATCAAGTCAGCCGAGTAGACACAACCCTGCACTATTAATGGAAACTTCCTATGCACCTTATTTACATTCACATGATTTCCCAATGGACTCGTTACACATATATCATTTTTCAAAGATTCCACATTAAACACTTTATCACATATTTTCTTAGTGCACACATACGAATGAGTTAATCCACGGTCAATCAATGCAAACATCTCCACATCATAAAGTAGAAAGGTACCTGTTATAACCTCAAGTGCATCCTGTTCCTCTCGAGCCTTCATTGTATAAGCCCGAGTTGGTGCCATAGTAGGCCTGTTCACTGTTTCTGATTTAGCTCCACCTCTGGACTGGCCACCTCTGCATCTTCCTCTTCCTCTATTAGCCAATGGCAAGTTAGAAACACCCCTGCTCTGCTCTTGTTGATTTCTAGCTGCCTCATATGCGTTCGAACAATTTGCTAAGAAATGCTCAGTGCTTTCGCATCTAAAGCATGCACCCGATATTCTCCAACATTCCCCTCTATGCCTTTTTCCATAGTGGGGACAGTCGTGCACTTCACTCCTGGTACCAAATGTACCTCTACTAGTCCCAGACACATGAGAAGGCCCTTGCTTCTTACTTCTAGCTATCGAACTAAATACAGATTCAGCTGGTGGTGCCATTTGAGAATCCCTTGGTCTCTTACTTGAATGAGACCCACCTCAGTTAGTTTCTCTTCTGCATTCTTTCTTTCTGTATCCCCAATGACCTTTCAGCTCGCATTGCATCTTGGACTATCCGATAGTAACTCACATTCTGCTCAGTTGTCATCGAGATCAATAGTGCCTTAATTTGTTCAATCAACCCATCTTCAAATTATTGACATCTAAACTCCTCTGTTAGAACACCAAGCGATGCATACTTACTCAAGCGACAGAACTCCTTTTCATATTCTGCCACTGACATTGCTCTTTGTCTCAGGTTCAAAAATCGCTTCCAATTTACCTCCCTATATGCCTTGGTTACATATTTATTCCGGAATTCCTTTTCGAAAAATTCCCAAGTGATCGGATTCGGAAGCATTGGATGCTGCAGAACTAGTTTCCACTAATCATAAGCAGCACCCTGAAGCAGCGATACAACAAATTATTTTCGCTATTCCGGAGGGCACCTAATTTCTCCAAGAACCCTCTGCACTTTCTCAACCCAATATTCAGCTTGCTTTGATTCATCTAATCTTGTACCATGGAACTCCTCTGCTCCATGCTTCCTCAATAATTCTAATGGAGCTTTTGGTGTTGTAATTCGATCGAGCACCCTTGTCATGTCCTAAGACATCTTTAATAAGGCCTCCATCGGAACCATTGGAACCTCATACCCAAACTAGCTAGTCTAGACTATCCAGACCCAGAAACTTCCACTTCTCGGGGATTAACGCTTTCTACCGTCTCTTCTCTCGAATTATGAGAATGTTCCATCGATCTACACATTAAACAAGGACTTTCGTATTATGTCAACACAACTATACATACTCTAAACTACAGTGTTTCCCAGAAAAGAGTAAACTTGGGCTCTGATACCACAACTTGTAATGCCCTTTCCCGACCACATGATTAGTTCAGCTAAATCAGTCGAGAACGGTCGTCATGCAATAACACATGCACATAACATTACCATACACACATGCTAAATCCTGTACAAATAAATTTCATCATTCACACATTCACAAGCAGCGGATATCTTTGCACATGTTACACATTCCCACAGTTATATAAACCATACGCATATATTATAGGCCTTCATTACAAACACTTAGTTATTACATTCATACATATTGCTGGGTTGCAAAAAGTTTAAAATGATTATATAAAATTCATTGCCAAACATGTACACCCCCAAAACCTACATGACAGACACTCCTAGTGTTGACTGTCGGCAATACGGGTTCGTCCTTCGACTCACTTCACGTCCAAACCTACACTGATTAGAAAATAAACCTGTGCTAAGTGATAACGCTTAGTGGGGAAATAACATGTAGCATATATGTATAAACATGATAGTAAATATCAAGGAACAACACGCAAGAGTTCATACTTAAGTTATTAACTTGCAAGCATGCATATAATTCAGACACATAACGTAATTGCTTGAACACAATTTAATTCAACATTCATATTTATATGTTTATCACTGTGCACAATAGATCATACACAATAATTAAGTGTTTAGATTTATCTTATACTGCTTATTTAACTTTGCCTGCAATTCAAAGATGCTGATAACGAGTATCGCATTGGTACCATGAGGTACAATAAATTCAGTGTATCCATAGATACTCACATTCGCATTGGTACCCTAAGGTACAAGATATCAACAAAGTCAATGTTTCGCATTGAGGAATACAGCAAGGATTCAAAACGCATTGTGATTCCATAAGAATCAGACACATTGGGCTGCAGCACTTTGACCCTATAGGCATGCCTATCTATCCACTACTTGACTTGCAGGCTATAATTATTAAATCCAGTTATAAATTTATTTGATCACATGATCCAACAGTCACATTTAGTCAACAGAGCAAATATTAATACTATTCCTCCATTACGCATATTTGTAAGCCAATTACAATTCCTCATTCTTAGCCACCATCATGCCACTCTTTTAACTCATCACATAGCTCATGAAACAACATGGCATAGATTATCACATAACGAAGCATATAACTCATTAATCACACACGATCATCCCATTTCACATCAGCCTTACGCAATTATTAAGTATTATAATACTTAATTAATTATTGCTTTATAATTTTGACATCAACCATAGATGATTAAGAAATTTGTACAAAAACAGGGTACCTCACGGTCACAACCATTTATGTTATCACCGTGACATACCACAGGATCCAGAATAGAATGTAATATAGGGTATCTCATGGTCACAACCATTTTAGTTGTCACCGTGACATACGCCAATCACCTGAACAGAATGTAACTCTTGAATATCTCACGATTATAACCATTTTGGTTGTCACTGTGACATACTCCCTTGGTGCAAGGCAGAATGTAACTCATAGTACCTCACGGTCACAACCAGTTTGGTTGTCTCCATGACATACCAAGTTTACTTCGGGGAGAATAGAATTCATGTTACCTCACGGTCACAACCATTTGGTTATCACCGTGACATACCAATCACAACTAGGCGAAATGCAAACCTTGCATACCTCACAGTGGCAATCCCTTGGTTGTCACCATGACCTAAGGAAGAGTTGCAAATCATATTTGTTCATCAATCTCATTACTCATATCATTCACAAGACTTACCATTCCACTTCATTCTCAAACCATTAAGCACATCAACCTCATAATCAACATATTACACAATCCCCATTCAAATTATCTCATTTTAAGATGCATTGAATTAAGCACATAATGTTTATTCCACAACCCTAATTATAGTTCATTGCATTTGAGGTATCTCATATTTTCAGGTTACAAGAGCTTCTCAAATAATCACCATTCGACCAATATTTTCATACTATTCACACAGCAAATACCCTAATTCCATCATTTAACATTTAATATAATGCAGTAAACTAACACATAGCAAAACAAGGCAAGTTTCCCAAACCTCTTCTCCTATACTCCTAAAGATCTCCTTTTTAGCTAGGTTCTCTAATCTTATCTTTCCCTTTATCTTGCTTTGATTTCTCAGCTACACACATAGTCCAATTTCCAGAATTAGAACACAACATCAAATTTCATATCAACTCAAAACCAAAGACAAAAAAGAGAAGATGAAGAGGAATCCATGCTAAACCACTTACCTATCAATTTCCACTTCTTAATACTTGCTCAACATAGCAAATTCATTGGATCAAATTGAAGAATTCTAAGGGAAACACACAGAAAGGAAGGGTAGAAGAAATAGAATTTGGGAGAGATAGGAATGGCTGAAAAACACATGCAACTCATGGACTTTCTCTCTCTACAACCTCTTATATTGCATAGAGAGAACTTGGGTGGCAGTACCACACTCCCACACATGGAATCCACCAAGGCTCCCTTAATCCCACTTAAACAAATTATGTTTTTAATTAAACTAATTAATCCATCTTAGTGTTCATCATGCATAATTGCCAATAAGACACTTAACTTACTTTATTTCTTAATTAATCCAGATTTACAACACACTCCAGTTTAGCATGCTCACTAATCACTTTACTACTAGGGTATATTTACGGCCATTACATAAAGAAAGTGGTAATTAGAGTAAGATTAAAATAAAGTAAATAAGAGTACAATAAATCACAATAAAACTAGAAGTGGAATACAGCCTCCATTGTAAATAAGATGCAAATAATACATAAAACGGGCTATTTATTAAGGTTTAGGACATTGGTCCTCGCATGCATAGTTAAAGAAAATAATTTTAATGTGACAATTTATCTTTGATGGAAAAACTAGGACATTGGTCCCATTTTTATTAGAAAAAGTTTCAAGTTTAATTAATAGAAATATTTTTGTGATTTTCTTTTTAAACGTGCATAAATAAACATTTTTATTAAGAATTACATTGCAAAATAAATGAAAAAACCAAATAAATAAAATATTACAAATAATGCAAATAAATAGTCAACCCAAACGAGCCTCCTGGATCTCCCCGTTTGCTCGCCAGAATGTCTAAGCAAAGAAAACAAGTATTGGAATAAAAAAAACACAAATAAAATTATGTTAGTGATTAAATCAATTAAATCAATTAAATATATAATAAATAATAAAATAAAATAAAATAAAATAAGATGACGTCAAAATGACAAATGAATTAAAATGTTAATAAATTAAAATAAATGAAAAAATGCATTATGAATGATAAAGGAATTAAATGATATGATGGAAATAAATAAAATAACATGTTAATGAAATAATAATAATAATAATAATAATAATAATAATAATAATAATAATAATAATAATAATAATAATAATAATAATAATAATATATAAACATATTAAAGAAGACAAATATACAAACAATAGAATAAATAAATAAATGAAAACAATAAAAATTTACATGTTAATAAATTAAATATGAACAAAAATAAATAAAAGAACATAAAAAAAAAGAGATCAAGCATAGAATGTTTACCCTTAGAATTCGAATTCGATGAAGGGAAAAAAGTTGATTGATTTCCTTTCTTTATTTTGCAAAATTAGAATTAAAGATGATAAAAATTGAAATTTTATTCCAAAAAAAGTAAATTGCAAAAAAAAATGAAATAAACTAAAAAAAATTCTTAAGAGCAAAGAATGAATTTCTTTGTCTAATGAATGATATTTATTGATTAAAGAAATAAAAATGATCCAAGAAAAAGTTATTTATGAAAAAACTTGTTTTTTTAGAAAATCAAATGAAAAAAATAGATTTTAAGAACAAACAATTGTTTTGTCTCAACATGTTTACCCGAGTTACCATGTTTTTAGTCTTCATATAAACAAGCATTTCATAACTCACTTCATTATTCAAACCCTAATGTTAAAAATACACATATGTACTCATTATTTCATTATAACTATGTTAAGCTTTAACTTGTTATTTATATTATGCACAAATATAATTCATTCATCACTTATACATATTCATACCCACTTACACATCTATAACTTTCATAACCCATCCAAACATTATTTACTACCCTTATGTACTTCTAATCATATTTATAACCTTAATCTCAAGTATTCCTAAGTGATAGTCATTCCGTTACACTTTACTAGACTCTAAGCAATTATCGAATAAATCCCGGAAAGTTTCAATGGAATGCAGGTGTGTTTCAAGGAGAAACTCACTAAAATATACATAATAGGAGAGGGTAAAGGTGGGAATTGATTTATGTAAACCATGGGCTCCAAAAGAAGAAGAAAAACCCTCATTAAGCTGGTTCTGTCATGCTCATGACCCCTATCGCGCTCGCGACAGTAGGCTTCAATAGGTGCCCTACGAGACTGCTTTCTACCTCAAAGTTGAACCGCTTAAACCAACACCTAAACTTTGTTTTTAGGAAAAATTAATTCTTAACAATTGTTCCCTAGGATGTTAAGATTCTAATGGGATAAATTTCAGGTCATTTGAACATCTAAAATGTCAGATATGAGCTTAACAACCTATACTATTTTGATGAACCCGCCATAATAAGAACACCTATGTTTTGGCCACTTTTTGGGAAACTTAGAGCTAGAATTAGCTAATGATATTCTTAGAAATTTTTAGGTGTGGATCTTAGGTTTCAGATACATTTTGAAGCCACCAATTTGGATTATCAAAACTCGATCTATGGTCAAAATAGTAACTAAAGGTCAAGAGAACCCCAGATACAGTTTTACACTACTTACATTTCAAGCATACAAACGACCAATTTGACAAAACTAACTCATCATAACCACTCTAACCTTCTATACACATACATGAGCCTCTCAACTTCACATTATAAACTCAAACATGCATAATTCATGGTAACTTCACACACTTTCCTCAAGATTATGTTTTCCATGCATAAACACATCAATCACTAACACAACCATGACACAATTTCATTTCCACTCAATACACATCACTAGGACATACCTCAACTATAACATTTAGCCATCCTCACATAATCAAGCAAAACTTCTAAACTAAATAATAATATATCTATAGAAATTTAGATCCCAAACCAATCAACATAAATATATAACAAGGAATTAACAAAGAAATCCCAAACCTATAAATTCATTAGCTCCAATGCTCACTTGGTATCTTGGTCATCTATCCTCTTCTTTCCTTTTTCCTTTTATCACATCCAACAACACATGCACAATCCAAATTCTATAATTTAAAATAATAAATCAATACCACTTTAATCTTAATTTCAAAAATAAGGAGTAGAAGAGGATGAATAACCACAACTAAACACTTACCTTGCTTAAAAGCACAATCCAAAAATTCTTTAACTCAACTCAATCAATTAGCCAACCACATACTTAAAGGATTAAGTCTATAAATGAGGAAGAAAAACAAAGGAATTGATGAAGAAAAAGCCGAAGAACCCACATGCAAAAATGCTATCTTTTCTCACTCATTCCAAGCCTTTTATTGCATGATTTAAGTGGGTTAGTAAGATCTCTGCTAGACACCTGGATTTCCACCATCCAACCTTAAACAAGATCAATTCAATTAATCCTCCACTTACTCTTAATTAATCATTCTTTAGTTTTGTCACACCCCATTTGCCCCATAGAAGTTTGAGCCATGTTTGTGCATGTGCATTGTGTGTGTTTTGGCATGTGATCAGGGCTTTGTGGGAAAAATGCATGTTTTGGGGTTATTTTATGTGTGGGTGCACCTATGGTATTAGGGTGTATGTAAGTTGGGTAGTTATAGTGTGTGTTTGCTCATATCATAGTAGGGTGAGTTTTAGTGAGGGAGGTTTAGTGTGTGTGGTAGAGCATGTGGTTGGGTGTGAGTGATCAAATCCCACTAATGAGGAAATGACATGTGTCTAGGGTTAGGAAAAGAAAAAGAGGAAGAAATGGAAAAAGGGAAAAAGCAGAATCATTTCTTCATTCCCGTTTCTCTCTTCTCCCTCCTCTTCTTCTTCCTTCTCTCTTCTCAAAAGAGCCCTAGCTTGGATCCAAGTTGGTGTGGAGGGAATTGATCATCTCTTAGTCTTCTTTTGGGTAAGTTTTCTGCATTTTCATCATCTCCTTCATCTTGTTCTTCGTCTCCTTCTTCACATTTCTGGTTTGGGTTTTGATCAAGCGCTTGTTGTTTATGTGATTTGTGGGTTTGTTTGGTTAGTTGAGCCTCCTCGCAATCCCAAAGGGGAAGGAGAAGGCGTCGGGAAGTGGTGCTCATTATATTGGAGCATAGGAATTAACAGGTTTGGGAACTTTCTTTGAATTGATGTTCGTATGTGGGTTTGAGTTATGCATGCAATTCTAGAATAATGTGATGTTTATTAGACTTATGCTGGTATATATGGTATGGGTTTTGGATTATGATAAGTTATGATGCATAATTATTGAGCTATTTGAATCAAATGTGAAGTTAATTGAATTTTGCCGTAATTTTTTGGTTTTCTAATTATTGAGATATTGATTTGTGAATTGATGATTTATTTGGAATTAATTGTGGAAATATGTTGCTTTATGTTGGTTATGGTGTTTGGAAAGCTTAATTTGAGGTAAGGTTGAGTTTGGAGTGATTTGGGTCAAAATGGTTTTGAGTTTTGAAAATTCCTAGGTTTCCTGCATTTTTGTTGAGAACTGGAAATCTCGATGCTGTCACGAGCGCAACAGAATGGAATTTCTAGCTCTCGCGTAAGTTTGCTCCGAGAAGGCTAGCCGTCCTACTCATGCTGGAGAATCATGACTCGTGCTGCCTTTCGCGTGTGCGACTCGTGCATCTCAGCGGGATTTCGGCATCAGGTGAGGATCAGCACGACCCGTGCTGATGCAACACGACTCGTGCTTGCTTAGCACGACTCGTGCTGTTGTGATTTCCTCAGTGCTTTCGAGCACGACTGGGAAGAAGGACATCCGACACGAGTTGTGTCCTTCAGTATGACTCATGTCCGATGTCTTACTGTCGTGAGCGCGACAGAGACCCCAGTCCGCCCTTTTTTCTGGCGTGCCCAGTTTTCCAAAAATGAACTTTAAATGTCTTTTCCTTGCCTTTTCCCTACTGTATGTTATATGAAGTTGTTTATATGGCTATTATTATATGAATTTTGCATGATAAATTATATGTTGTGAATTGAAACATGATTTGGATTATACATGGCCTGCAAGAGTCAGTCTAGTGGATAGTTAGGTATGCCTAATAGAGTCTCTTAGTTGCAGCCCTCTGTTCCGTTTGGACCCCGATCAGGTCCCTGTTTGGATCCTCGCGATCCCTGAAAAGTTTTGGATCTTGTTTAAGGTCCCCTCTATAAAATGTTTTGAATGTGATAAAATAAAATGGTTTTCGATTCGTACCCGTAAGGTACCGTCACTGTTCGATTCATACCCGTGAGGTACCGTCACTATATACTCGTTATCCACTATTGTGAGTCAGCAGGTGCTTTGTTTGTTTTGTTCTACTTTGAAATGATTACAAGATTATGATATTCGAATGCGCATAATGATAAGTATGCGAAATCAATTAATATGTATTTGAATATGGATATGAGCTCCTGAATGTATGTCTTTATTATGCAAGCATGATTATATATCCGACATGATTATTTGCATATGTCATATCGTATGTGTTATGCTTTGACAACCATTGTGAATGACCATCCACTCTTGTGTTGTGTGTTTCCCCACTAAGCGTTATCGCTTAGCACGGTGTTTTATCCGTGCAGGCACTGAAGGCATTTTGGCTTTGGGAGAGTCGCCGCCAGTCAAGCCAACACAGAGGATTAGTGTTAGGGCTTTAGATTTTTGTAGTAAGAAGATTCTTTTGTAATTGAACTCTCATTGTATCAGCAATTTGTAAAGCTTCCGCTCTATATATTTTGGATATGTAATCTTTTCGTATTAGCGATTGATCAAAAAATTATTGTAATGAATGTTATTATATTAATGCATGATCATGATGATGTTTCTCAAAAGTTTTAATTTCTGCTATATTGCATACGTTTGTGATGTATGAATGTATGCTTTGGATCGATCTGTTTGGTGTGACACCCCTGCTCCTATGGCATCTCACTCCGATCCGAATGGGTTTGCCTACGTATGGGTAGGGGGTGTTACAAGTTTAACTATGCACAAATACTTTACAGCCACTTAACTTATTTATTATTTGCAATTAAGTCCTCAATTTCAAATTACACTCAGGTCCAAAGTTAGAAATCCCACTCAACCTTATCCAATTACCCTAGTTACACTAACATACTACTAGGGTAGATTTCGGGCCATTACAACTCTCCTCTCCTTAAAAGAATTTTGTCCGCGAAATTCAAACCCAATCCAATGATAGAGACTTCTTAACTTTCATATATTGAGATACTTCCAGAAAACTTTATCACTATTCAGAAACCCAAACACATATGCTTCATACATAGACACTTCTACCTTATTCTCTTATTGTGCAATTCCTAGATGCATGAAATTTATGGGATACGCTTGTTGCTTCCTTCTCTCATGTTATTCATTCTTCATCCATCATCTTATTCGCATTCTCTTATATTAACTTATTAAATAACTTCCTCTTCTTATCTTGGATTACTCATGCTTTACACTTTTATTAATAAGCACTTAACTCCTTCTCCATAATCTTGTTTCTAACACCATACATGAAATGTACATCCTGTCAGCTTACTCTTTGAGTGAGACACATACATAAATGTTTTGCACTTATGATCATGGGATGCAAATGAATATATGATAATGTATGTATGCAGAATGATGCAAAGATGCAGTTTATGCGATAGTAATGCACTTTTCCCATCCCCATGTTTCGTTATGCTCATGTTCAAATGATTTTAATGAGATAACTGATAGGCATACAAAGTGTTACCACTTGATCATACTTTACACATCTCTCCAGTTTCCAAAATTATCTATACACAAAATTAATTGAAATTCATGGGATAACACTTCGATCAGATTAACAGATAATTCTTTACTTTGAATCACTCAGAAATAGTTCTCATACACATTTACATTATGTCCCGAAGAACCAATCACATACGCATCATAATCAAAATAATCAGTAAACACTTTAAAACATAAATCTTTAGGAAGCAGAAAAGTACCAGGTATATCTTCTGGTCTATCCTGGTCCTCACTCTCCTCCTTAGCAAGATCCTATACTGGAACCATTGTAGGACTGTCAACTGATCTTGGTACTATTCCACTTCTAAATGGATTACCTCTGGCTCGACTACTTCTTCTACCACGAACAATTGGAGATGCACTATATCCATTCCTACTTACTCCTTGCAGACCTCCACACATTTCATAGGCCTTAGGGCAATTGGCTAAAACGTGCGCAGTGCTTCAACAATGAAAGCACCCACCAGTTAGCCATCTGCATTTGCTTCTATGATGCTTACCACAATGAACACACTTTTATGCAATACCCTTCTTCTTATAAATTGAACCTCTACCAGATCCAGATGCAAAAAAAGGTCCTTGCTGTCTACTTCTAATAATAGGTTCCCAACCAGACCTGAATTGAGAAGTCTCTTGTAAATCTCCAGACCTTTTTCTAGGAGGAAGATCACTCCTCGATTCTATTGGAGCTCTAGATGCAATCATTTGATCCAAAGCTCTTACTATTTCTTGTGATGTTTTAAGCATGGTCTCTAAAAGTGCAACTGGAACATCATTGACATCGCTCACTGGCTCGGATGGACAAAGAACTGGCGATTTTGAGTCCTTAAGATTACCACTTCTAGAAATCCCTTTCATCGCTTCCGAAGAAGAATCCATCGACATTCTAAGAAAACAAAAACATCTGCATCAGGCCAACACAACTATACACATTCCTATTCTACACTAACCCAGAAATGACTAAACCTATGCTCTGATACCACTAACTATAACACCCCTTAATCACCCGTAGAGCTTTACTACAGTGACTATGAAGTGTCACAACACAAACACATGCACCTAAAATAATATTCCACATAAAGTTTAGGATTAACAAATTTCTTTAATAAAGCATGTTATCATTATATCACGTTCTGAAATCCATGCATTTCATTATATAACACTTATAGTATTACAAAAGTTTTTGCTTTACAAAATATAACTTTTCTATTACAAAACTTACTTTCATTACACATGCCAACTAAAATACACATCTTATATGTATTACAAAATAACCTACAATTATAGCAGCTCCTATGTGTTGGCCGTTGGCAATGCAGACAGACTTCCAAAATGCTCCCTTCAAGTACCTGCATGGATAAAACATCCATGCTAAGCGATAACGCTTAGTGGGGAACAAAAATATGGATGAACACATGCGGTGTTCATCAATACTAATCACATGCTCAATCCATAACATATATAAATGTATTCAATTAGTAACCATATTAATGCAATCATCAATCAATTACCCATAAGCAACTATTAATTATGAAATCATTTTATAGATCATCATTTCGAATCCTAAATTCTCATACTAATTTGCTCATTCTGTTATCTCTTATTTATTTGTTTGTAGCTCAATAGATAATGCCATTTATAGACATTGCATAATACATATATAATCACACATGTCAAAATAATTATCAGTACTTGCATAAATATATACACCATCACCATTTTATTTGCACACATTTATTCAAGGAATACTTTTATTGAATCCCTAACAAAATCACATATTCATCAACATTAATTCACATTATTTACGCCATAACCTATCACCTATTATACACTCACAAGTTCACCAAATACTGGAGGTTGACAATCAATCATCTGTTTATTATTTATATCCTAATTTGCCTGCACCTCTATAGTAGTGGATAACGGGTTATCACTCTGATATCCGTAGATACCTTTAAATTAGTATCCGCAGATACTAAACAATCAAATCACATTTGTACCCATAGGTACAGAAATAATCAATCGCATTTGTACCCGTAGGTACAAAAATAATCAATACAGAAATAATCAATCGCATTTGCACCCGTAGGTATAGAAATAATCAATCGTATTTGTACCCATAGGTACAGAAATAATCAGTAGAGAAATAATCAATCGCATTTGTACCCATAGGTACAGAAATAATAAATCACATTTGGTATCTGTAGATCCCATTTTATAAATATACACAATCACTCGATTTTGGGGAACCTATTCCAAGATTACCCCTGACCCAAATGGGGTCGATCAATAAAACAAATCAGTCGCTTTTGGCTGTAGCACTTAAGACCCTATAGGCATGCCTATCTATCCACGACTCTACTTGTAGGCTAGATAACTATCACCATTACTTTAATCAAATTCACATGATGAAGCCTTCACAAAACTGTGTCACACAAATATTAGATAGTTCTTAACACTATGCACTTTCATACGCATATAACTTCTTCCGACCCCACATTCCATCACTCAATTCATACATACAATATACACATATATACATATATACAAATAGATGTTTACGTGAGTTAACATGTTTTTAGTCTTCATATGAACAAGCATTTCATAACTCACTTCATTATTTAAACCCTTATGTTAATAATACATATATGTACTCATTATTTCTTTATAACTATGTTAAGCTTTAACTTTTTATTTATATTATGCACAAATATAATTCATTCATCACTTATACATATGCATACCCACTTACACATCTAGAACTTTCATAACCCATCCTAACATTATTTACTACCCTTATGTACTTCTAATAATATTTATAACCTTAGTCTCAAGTATTCCTAAGTGATAGTCATTCTGTTACACTTTACCAGACTCTAAACAATTGTCGAATAAGTCCCAAAAAGTTTTGATGGAATGCGGGTGTGTTTCGGGGAGAAAAACTCACTAAAATATACATAATAGGAGAGGGTAAAGGTGGGAATTGATTCATGTCAACCATGGGCTCCAAAAGAAGAAGAAAAACCCTCATTAAGCTAGTGTTGTCGCGCTCCTGATAGTAGGCTCCAACAGGTGCCCTACGAGACTGCTTTCCAACTCACACTTGAACCGCCAAAACCAACATCTAAACTTCATTTTTAGGTAAAACGGCCTTCTTAACAATTGTTACCTAGGATGTTAAGTTTCTAATGGGAGAATTTTTAGGTCATTTGGAAATCTAAAAGATCAGATATGACATAAAAAACTATACTATTCTAATGAACCCGCTAGGATAGGAACACAAATGTTTTGGCCACTGTTTGGGACACTTAGATCTAGAATTAGCTCAACCATATTCTTAGACTATTTTAGGTGTGGATCTTAGATTTCAGCTACATTTTGAAGCAACCAATTTGGAGTATTAAAACTCAATCTATGGTCAAAATAGTAACTAAAGGTCAAGAGAACCCCAGATACAGTTTTACACTACTTACATTTCAAGCATGCAAACGACCAATTTGACAAAACTAACTCATCATACTCACTTTAACCTTCTATAAACATAAATGAGCCTCTCAGCTTCACCTTAGAAACTCAAACATGCATAATTCGCGGTAACTTCACACACTTTCCTCAAGATTATATTTTCCATGCATAAACACATCAATCACTAACACAACCATCACACCATTTAATTTCCACTCAATACACATCACCAGCACATACCTCAACTGTAACATTTAGCCATCATCACATAATCAAGCAAAACTTCTAAACTAAATAATAATATATCTACGAAAATTTAGATCCCAAACCAATCAACATAAATCTAGAACAAGGAATTAACAAAGAAATCCCAAACATATTAATTCCTTAGCTCCAATGCTCACTTGGTATCATGATCATCTATCCTCTTCTTTCCTTTTTCCTTTTCCCACATCTAACAACACATGCACAGTCAAAATTCAAGAATTTAGAATAATAAATCAATGCCATTTTTATCTTAATTTCAGAAATAAGGAGTAGAAGAGGACGAAGAACCACGACTAAACACTTACCTTGCTTAAAAGCACAATCCAGAAATTCTTTAAGTCAACTCAGTCAAATAGCCAACCACATACTTAAAGGATTAAGTCTATAAATGAGGAAAAAAAACAAAGGAATTGATGAAGAAAAAGCCGAAGAACCCACATGCAAAAATGCTGCCTTTTCTCTCTCATTCTAAGCCTTTTATTGCATGATTTAAGTGGGTTAGTAAGATCTCTGCTTGACACCTGGATTTCCACCATCCAAACTTAATCAAGATCAATTCAATTAATCCTCCACTTACTCTTAATTAATCCTTCTTTAGTTTAATAATGCGCAAATACTTTATAGCCACTTAACTTATTTATTATTTGCAATTAAGTCCTCAATTTCAAATTACACTCAGGTCCAAAGTTAGAAATCCTACTCAACCTCATCCAATTACCCTAGTTGCACCAACATACTACTAGGGTAGATTTCAGGCCATTACATATAGCTTATCTTTCAATCTTAATCTCTATGCTTAATTTAAATTAGCTATAAGCGTAACAATGCCATGCTGGCATTATCGACAAATCAAGAATGAAAGAAGGATCCACTTTGGTGTAAAATATCTCTTTCAATCTTCTCCCAGTCAAGCCAGTCTTTCATTCCAGGTACGAAATCTGTTTGCTAGTAACAGTTTATAGATAAGCTATCTTAGAATGTAGAACTCAGATAGGTCTTCCAATCCAATGGATCTTAGCTGCCCGGGATATGAGTTATGCTTTCCCCGTTTTTGTTGGAAAGTACCTTTCAATGGCATGCAGGATTTATTTTTATTTAAGACAGATTTTTGTTGGCCCACAACCCTTTTTTATAGCAATGGGTTTCCCTTTAATTGTTTCTGTTAAACCAACATATTTCCCTGGAACCAAAGTAGCTTGCTACATAGGTCCCCAATCTGTTGAGTCAGAAAAAAGGAACCTCGGCCCCCTTATGTGGTGAACCAAACTGGATCTCATCCAGGTGCATAAAAGCATCAGTATTCACCATGTCATTCCCCAGAGATGTGTTCCCACTCGAGGTGACAGTTTCCATTTTAGCTATATAGGATTCTACCCTATCAGGTGACTGAGTTGGCTCTGGGGGCTCATGTCCATCCGGCTGTTTGACATAATCTTTTTGTTCTCCTATTCATTCACCTCTTGGTGGTGAGGAAGGTAGGTCAAAGTAGAATTGACATGGGAAGGATGGATAGGTGGGAGAAAGAGTTGACTTCTTCAATTTGTGCATAGGTCGAGGTTTGACATGTGACGAAGGGACCGCTCCGTCGCCAATAGAAAGATATGATCCTCTTTAGAAAGAGAGACTAGAATCATATAGTAATTTATCTTCCCATCCCCCATTCCATCTTTTGATACTCAAAAATAGGTAGGAGATCCTTGAATTAGCTATGGAATTTGAATCGACGGACTGACCATATAACCCTGACTGTTCTATTTTGATGATTGGTGCTAGCATAAATGGCAGTAATAAGAAAGTAAGTGCCCTGAGAGCTTTGACTTCCCAGCAGACAGACCTAATGGGCTAACATATCAACTCCACTCAGGAAAAGATGATATGAAGATGGTTAGCTGCAAGGTAACTGATAGAAAGGAAGTTTGTCCTCAGTTGAGGAACATATAATAGATCATGAAGAATAAGAGAAAAAAAGACCTAAAGTGTGAAAGAGGTAAGAGAGTGCCATCTACAATGTTAACAGAATCTTTTATAGGTAAAGGAGAAAGCACTGGTATGAAGGGAATTCGCAGTTGATCCTACTAGTTAGGAAGGTCTTATGTTCATTGGTAGCCTAACTAAAGTCTCAGTCCTTCTCTACACAATAAAAGTCCTTAGGCCTTAGGCTTCTCTAAAGTGAAAGAGATTGGACCTCTCCTATCCATATGGTTCAAAGCTTCCCAAACTTCTGGCTTAGATAAATGCTCTTAAAAGGGAAAGGAAGACAAGGACAATGACCACAAACTTTTCTTTCTTTCCTTTTGTTTATTTCACTGAAAATATCATTCTCTCACGGTTAGGTTAAGGCTCATTCTTGTCGTGAATGTACCCAATGCCGATAGTAGAGCCCTACATACTTTTGTCCTTTTTTGGGATTAGCTATTTGAGGGGAGGTGTCACACCCCAAAATGGCCCTGGTCGGATTATGCATGCTAAGTCGGGATCGAAAAAGGGTATTTCAGTAATTTGTGTTTGAGAATTTGGAGTGTTAAGGACCTAATTGAAAAGATAATTAAGTTTGTAAGAAAGAAATGTGTAAGTGAGTGAAGTGTTATTTGTCTAAGGACTTAAGAGCATTAATGGATTTGGAATAGTCTTAGTGGAGTTTGAGGTCCAATTGGATGTTGCCAAGTGGACTGTTAGGTAGGCATTGAAAGAAGAAAAGAAGAAAAGAAAGAGAGAGAGAGGGGGAATACAGATTGCTTTCCCGTCCCCTCCTCTCACGTTCCTTCTTCTTCTTCTCCTCTTCTTTCTCTGCTTTTCCTTTCTTTCTCTTTGGCTTTGGCTTGGAGTTATGGAGTTGTGCTTTGCTTGAAGAGGTAAGTTGGGTTAAGGTTTCTACGTACTGTTCTTCTTCATCTTTTCCTGGTTTTGGTTGAGTTAGGGTTTTGAAGAGTAATTGTGGGTTTTGTTTGTGCAAGTGTTTGATGATAAGGAGAAGCAAAGTAAAGGCAAGGAAAGGATTGAGCAGTGATCTTGAAGCGTAATTTTGGATCGTCATTTCCAGGTTTGGGAGTGTTTGAATGCATGCAACGTTTTGAACTTCTCTGTTCTTCAATCTCAGTTGAATGTCTCTGCTCTATTTCTCACTAGACTTATGATGTGTTTGCACGGTCTAATTTCTGGAATTTGGTGTGTTTTAGAATGTGTACATGCATGATTAAGTGAGTAGATGTGTTAGTAATGCATGACAAGTATTGATTTGGAAGTTCTGAGTTTGTGTTTTGAACCTACTGTAACTTTTAGGGTTTATATTCTTGAATGGAATTATGCATGATTTGA
Organism: Excoecaria cochinchinensis; assembly: GCA_947683425.1. Classification (NCBI taxonomy): domain Eukaryota; kingdom Viridiplantae; phylum Streptophyta; class Magnoliopsida; order Malpighiales; family Euphorbiaceae; genus Excoecaria; species Excoecaria cochinchinensis. Next base: position 563,772 of record CANTUQ010000192.1, read on the forward strand.
TTGTTTGATTGTGGAATTAATTGCAATTATCTTGTTTATGATGTTTAGAAGATCGACTGTAAGGTAAGATGAGTTTGGATGTGTTTTGAATCAGATTAAAAATGATTTTATCGAGTTCTTTGAATTCTGGGTAAGCTGGAAATGGGAACTCGCGTTTCTGTATAATTTTCCATTTCCAGTGTGTCGTGTTTTCCCTGAGAGAGACAAGTCACGAGGCGTGACTCTCAGTCACGCCACGTGACTCTGCCTCCCAGTCACTACGCGTGACTTCTCAGCAGACAGGACGAAGTCGTGAGGCGTGACCCTTAGTCGAGAAGCGTGACTGTCTCTCTCTGTGAGAGGAAAGTCACGTCTCGTGACTTAGAGTCACGACGTGACTCTGGTAAAGGGGCAAGGCGTGACTCCCGTCGCGAAGCGTGACTGCCTCTCTCTGTGAGAGGAAAGTCACGTCTCGTGACTTAGAGTCACGGCGTGACTCTTGTGAGGCCAGGCATGACATAGAGTCACGTCCCGTGACACTCTAGCAGGTCACGAGACATGACACTAGGTCACGTCTCGTGACCCCTTTGAGGACAGTCACGAGTCGTGACACGACTCGTGACCGACCCCTCTTCAGCTCCTTTTTCCGATTTCGCCCAGTTTTAACCAAAATGAATTTCCTATTTCTTCTGTATGGGTCTTCACTGCTGTATAAATTATGTCATACTGTTATATGCTCCTGTCTGGCTTTTCTGTTTTGATCTGTTTCCCCGTGACTGGTTTATTACAAAATGACTTTCAAAGGCTGTTATGGCTTTTTCCTCTACTGTATGCTATCTTATCTTACTTATCTGAATGGTTAGCCTATTTTAGTTGTGTTCAGCATTATGTTATGCCTGTCTTTGATCGGATTCTTACCTAGAATAACATGCCATGTTTGAGAATATTGTATCATTCCATGATTCAGATTATACGTTACTGATCAGTGGCATAATATAAGTCCACATGTGTTCCTGACATGCTTTAGAATGATGAGTAGTGCTAAGATGTTATCAATTGAGTTATTGCATGCTCGAGTATATGACTTGTATGAAGTATGATTGGCATCCTGCTATGCCAAACTTATTTGAATAATATGGTTGATGTCGGAATACATTGTCATGCTTTAGCCTTTGAACTCAATGTGTTATAATTAAATGTAATTTGGATTATGCATGATTATACTTAGTTATCCTCATTAATGCATGATTAAGATTTTGTATTGATAATCATTGGCATGCTTTAGAACATTGTTTAAATGTTAAAGTATATTGACTGTATTATGTTTTGCAATCGGAATTGTATGAGATATGACCAACTTTATGAGCATATTTATATGTCTATCATTCTCTAGTTTATGCATGATGTATATATATTTCTGCGTTATGCGATTCGAAGCGTGAATTATTTTATGCATGACCTGCGAAAGTCAGTCCAGTGGATAGTTAGGCATGCCTAATAGAGTCTGTAGCTGCAGCCCATTGTTCTGTTTGGACCCCGATCAGGTCCCCGTTTGGTTCCTCGCGAACCCTTTTCTGTATTGGATCTTGTGAAAATATCTGTGAAAGTTAAAGTATAATGATTTAATCGATTCGTACCCGTAACGTACTGTCTGTAATCGGCTCGTACCCGGAAAGTACTGTCTGTACACTCGTTATCCACTACCTAGAGTCAGCAGGTGTTCTTTGAATGTTTATTTGAACTGCTCTGATCTGATTTGGCTATAAATGGATTATCTGAATGAGTATATCGATGTAATGTATATCGGATTATTTCTGAATGAATATGATTATGAAATACGGATTGTATGGCTTTATTATATGAGCATGTTTATATGAATTATGTTTTAACCTTTGAATGAGATATCCGTTTGAGCTTGATAAGGATTTCAGGAATCAATTTATATGTATATGGATGTGACTATGAGCTTCAGAATGTATGTTTGTATTAAGTAAGCATGATTTTATATCTAACATGATTATCCGAACTTGTCATGTGATTTGTTATAAGTTTCTGAATGCTTGAAATGATTCGATTGATGTAGTTAAGTATATGATTTAAGCATAGTTTTGTTATATATATATTAGCATGTGAACCGAAGCAGTTGTGATGGTAAGTATGTGATGATTACTGTACTTTCTGCATGTTGATGATATGATTGTACTGTTATGTGATTATGCATTCAGTCTCCGCCATTGGAGTGTTTTCGCTTGATACTTTATATATGAGAGTTGCGCTGTCACACCCCAAAACAGCCCTGGTCGGATTATGCATGCTAAGTCAGGATCGGAAGGGTATTTCGGTAATTTGTGTTTGAGAATTTGGAGTGTTAAGGACCTAATTGAAAAGATAATTAAGTTTGTAAGGAAAGAAATGTGTAGATGATAAAGTGTAATTTGTCTAAGGGCTAAAGAGCAATTTTTGATTTGGAAAAGTTGAGTGGGTTTTGAGGTCCTATAAGGATCTGCCAAGTGGATTGTTAGGTGGGCATTGAAAGAAGAAAAGAAAGAGGAAGAGAGGGAGAACACAGTCCCGATCGTTCTCTCCTCTCACGCCCTCCCTTCTTCTTCTCTTCTCCTTTCTCTGCTTCTCCTTTCTTTCACGTTTGGTTTGGAGTTGAGTTTGGCTTGGATTGTGCTTTGCTTGAAGAGGTGAGTTGGTTTAAGATTTGTTACGTGCTGTGTTTCTTTTCCTGGTTTTATTTTCAAGTAGGGTTTGAACTAAGGAATTGTGGGTTTTGTTGTGCAAGCTTTGGATTGTAAGAAGAGGCAAAGCAAAGGCAAGGAAAGGATTGAGGACTGATCTTGAAGCTGATTTTGGATCTTCGATTCCAGGTTTGGGAGTGTTTTGGATTGCATGCAGTATTTGAACTTCTCTGTTCTTCTATCTCAGTTGATTGTTGATTGTCTCTGCCCTTCTTCTCACTAGGCTTATAAATGAGTTTGTTCTGCTTAATTTCTGGAAATGGGTGTGTTTGGTATGTGTATATGCATGATTATGTGAATAAATGTGTTAGTAATGCATGATAGGAATTGAATTAAAGTTCTGAATTTAGGTTTTGAACTTACTGTTATTTGTTAGGGTTTATGTTCTTAAAGGGATTAAATATGTCTATACATGATTTTGGTTGATTTGATTGTTGAATTAAGTTGCAATTATCTTGTTTATGATGTTTGGAAGATCGACAGTAAGGTAAGATGAGTTTGGATGTGTTTTGGATCGGATTGAAAATGATTTTTATGGGGTTCTTTGAATTCTGGGTTGCTGGGAACAGGAAATCGCGATTCTGTGGAATTCCTGTTTCCAGTGTGTCATGACTTCCTGTGAGAGACAAGTCACGAGACGTGACTTCCAGTCACGCCATGTGACTCTGTCTCCCAGTCACAATGCGTGACTTCTCGGCGGGCTGGACGTGATCGCGCGGCGTGACTCCCAGTTGCGAAGTGTGACTGTTTCTCTCTGTGAGAGGAAAGTCACGTCTCGTGACTTAGAGTCACGACGTGACTCTGGTAAAGGCAAGGCGTGACTCCAAGACACGAAGCGTGACTCCTCTCTCTGTGAGAGGGAAGTCACGTCTCGTGACTTAGAGTCACGGCGTGACTCCTGTGAGGCCAGGCGTGACATAGAGTCACGTCCCGTGATTCTCTAGGAGAGTCACGAGACGTGACACTAGGTCACGCCGTGACCCTCCTTTGAGGTCAGTCACGAGTCGTGACACGACTCGTGACCGACCCCTCTTCATCTCCTCTTTCCGATTTTGCCCAGTTTTAACCAAAATGAATTTCCTATTTCTTCTGTATGGGTCTTCACTGCTGTATAAATTATGTCATATTGTTATATGCTCCTGTATAGCTTTTCTGTTTTGATTTGTTCCCCCGTGACTAGTTTATTATAAAATGACTTTCAAATGCTTTTATGGCTTTTTCCTCTATTGTGTGCTATCTTATCTTGCTCATCTGATTGGTTAGCCTATTTCAGTTATGATTAGCAATATGTTATGCATGTCTTTGATTGAATTCCTCTCTAAGATTAATCTGCCATGCTTAGAAATATATAGTATCATTCCATGATTCAGATTATACGTTATTGATCATTAACATAATATGACTCCACATGTGTTCCTGACATGCTTTGATTTGATGAGTAGTGCTAAAATGTGATTAAGAGAATTATTGCATACCTCTGAATATGACTGGTATGAGCTTGGATTGATAGCATACTTAGTTATCCTCCCTAACGCATGATTAGGATTTTGTATTGATAATTATTGGCATGGTATTGCTTCTTTACCTGATTCTTGGCATGCTTTAGAATATTGTTTAATGTTAAAGTGTATGGACTATAATATGTTTTGCAATGCAAATCGCATGATATATGACCGACTTTATGAGCATATTTATATGTCTATTGTACTCTGGTTTATGCATGATGTATATATAATTATGCGTTTTGCGATTCGAAGCGTGAATTGTTTTATGCATGACCTATGAGAGTCAGTCTAGTGGATAGTTAGGCATGCCTAATAGAGCCTTCAGTAGCTGCAGCGCCCTTTGAACGTTTGGACCCTGATCAGGTCCCCCGTATGGTTCCTCGCGAACCCCCCCCCCCCTCAGTACGGATCCTCGTGATCCTTTTTAATGTATTTTGATCGGGTTAAGATCCCCTATCAGTAAAATGCTTTTGTGACAAAATAAAGTGGTTTTCGATTTGTACCCGTAAGGTACTAATCAGTTCAGTACACTCGTTATCCACTATTGTGAGTCAGCAGGTGCTTTATTGGTTGGTATTACTTTGAAATAACTATCTGAATGTGATATCCGTTTGAGCATGATAATGATTTCAGAAATCAGTTTATATGTATATGAATGTGACTATGGGCTTCAGAATGTACGTCTGTTTTAAGTAAGCGTGACTTTATATTTAATATGATTATCCGTACCTGTCATGTGATTTGTTATAAGTTTCTGAATGCTTTGAATATGATTCGACTAGAGTATTTATGTATGTGACTTAAACAGGTTTTGTTATTTATAAGCATGTGAACCGGAGCAGTTGTGATAGTAAATATGTGATGTTTAACTGTACTTTCTGCATGATGATGATGAATGTAATACTTAGTGGTTATGCCTTCAGTCTCCGCTATCTGAGTGTTTTTGTATGATGCTTAATATATTTTAGAGTTGCGCAGCGGTATTGTGATGCTCTAAATGTTATCCTTTGGATATTTGACTAGTGTGTGTGTTTAACATGTTTAAGTATGTTGGTTAACTAGCATCCTTAACATGATGGTTTGATTGTCAGTTCATGCATGGGTACTTAGTTATGTCTATTGCATGTGTATAGCTCTTGTGACTCCACATGGTAAGATGCTATTATTTGATACCCGTGTAGGTTTATGCATGTGTTATAGTATGTAGTTCAGCATGATGATGCTTGTAACGTGTATTGTATTATGTCTGTTTTGGTCTATCCTGGACATGAGTTTATAGTTTGATTGTGAGTTATCGAATGAATGCCTTTGCTATGCAAGTATGATCATATATGTATTATGAATATCCGCATTTGTCATTTGAATGTGTTTTGCCTTGGCGACCATTGTGAATGGCCGTCCATACTCTTGTGTTTTCTCCCCACTAAGCGTTTATCGCTTAGCACGGATTTCTTTTTCGTGCAGGTGGCAGGTTTTGGTTCTGTTCGAGTCGCGCTTCTGCAAGGTCGGCCACGTAGGAGTTAGAAGTTCTGTATTTTTGTTCAGCTTCTGTATTTCAGCTTTTGTAATTCTGTAGTATTGTATATGTAATTAATTATGTTTCGTTCATGAGTTTTCTTTTGGGAATGTAATAGTTAGTATGCTTTATGTTTAGTTATTCCTTTGTTTTATTATTTCGATTATGCTTCCGTTGAATGGTTATATGTATGCTTCGGTGTATGCTTCGGTGTATGCCTGTGTGTGCGTGAGTTATTGCATGTTCAGTCTGTACCGTAAGGTAAGTCAAGGTAAGTTTTTAATTAACCCGTATTTCCGTATGTATGTTATGTGTGAATGTATGCTTCCGCATTGTGCATGTGTATATCTGTATATGTGAGCGTCGTGTAGCGCGTCCGTCGGCGTACTTCCAACGGGGACGGCGATGGGGGTGTTACAGTTAGTGGTATCAGAGCCCAGGTTTGATGGTTCTGGGTGTGTTGTTTGTTATGTGTTGAGTCTTTGCATGAGAGTCAGTTTTGTGTCGTGGCCTAATGCAGATGCGTCTTGTTTTGTGTCATGTCTAGATGGAGTCTGATCCTAGTGAGAATGTGGGCGAGACAACAGAAAGTGTGAACCGAGTTAGTGCTGATCAGGATGTTTCCGAACATCTTCCAGTTGAAGATTCTGGTCGGGTTTTGGAAGATAGGGCTCTAGTGCAATGATTGATTCGGATTTTGGATAGATTGACTACTCCCAGTACTTCTCAAGAAGTTGTGCGGCATGTTCCTCAGAAGAGAAAAGGATCGGTTAGTGAAGTGCCAGCAGGGAAGAGGGTTCGAGAACCTTCGATGTGTCAACAATTTCAGAAGCAACATGGGATCAAGTGTAGGAAATGGGTATCGCTTTTATGTCAGCACTGCCAGAAGCGACATCGTGGTCCATGTCGGAAGCTTTCAGGCGCTTGTTTCAGATGTGGCAGTATGGAACATCGGATTGCCGATTGTCCTAAGAAGATGAGTGAGAGTCTAGCTGGGCAAGCTAGAAAGGATGTGGAGGATTTGCTCAGATCTTCTCGAGTGTCTTCAGAGTTTGTAGCATCTAGCAAGGATTCGAAGGAGACCGCAGGTTCTTCTGGTAAGTTACATTGCAAGCTTTTGTTTCAGTAAGTTTTATTTGTTTGGGTTATTTGGATGTAAGTGTTTCGTTGTGAATTTCGAGGACGAAATTCTTTTAGGAGGGAAGAGTTGTCACACCCCAAAACAGCCCTGGTCGGATTATGCAAGCTAAGTCGGGATCAGAAGGGTATTTCGGTAATTTGTGTTTGAGAATTTGGAGTGTTAAGGACCTAATTGAAAAGATAATTAAGTTTGTAAGGAAAGAAATGTGTAGATGATAAAGTGTAATTTGTCTAAGGGCGAAAGAGCAATTTTTGATTTGGAAAAGTTGAGTGGGTTTTGAGGTCCTATTAGGATCTGCCAAGTGGATTGTTAGGTGGGCATTGAAAGAAGAAAAGAAAGAGGAAGAGAGGGAGAACACAGTCCCGATCGTTCTCTCCTCTCACGCCCTCCCTTCTTCTTCTCTTCTCCTTTCTCTGCTTCTCCTTTCTTTCACGTTTGGTTTGGAGTTGAGTTTGGCTTGGATTGTGCTTTGCTTGAAGAGGTGAGTTGGTTTAAGATTTGTTACGTGCTGTGTTTCTTTTCCTGGTTTTATTTTCAAGTAGGGTTTGAACTAAGGAATTGTGGGTTTTGTTGTGCAAGCTTTGGATTGTAAGAAGAGGCAAAGTAAAGGCAAGGAAAGGATTGAGGACTGATCTTGAAGCTGATTTTGGATCTTCGATTCCAGGTTTGGGAGTGTTTTGGATTGCATGCAGTATTTGAACTTCTCTGTTCTTCTATCTCAGTTGATTGTTGATTGTCTCTGCCCTTCTTCTCACTAGGCTTATAAATGAGTTTGTTCTGCTTAATTTCTGGAAATGGGTGTATTTGGTATGTGTATATGCATGATTATGTGAATAAATGTGTTAGTAATGCATGATAGGAATTGAATTAAAGTTCTGAATTTAGGTTTTGAACTTACTGTTATTTGTTAGGGTTTATGTTCTTAAAGGGATTAAATATGTCTATACATGATTTTGGTTGATTTGATTGTTGAATTAAGTTGCAATTATCTTGTTTATGATGTTTGGAAGATCGACAGTAAGGTAAGATGAGTTTGGATGTGTTTTGGATCGGATTGAAAATGATTTTTATGGGGTTCTTTGAATTCTGGGTTGCTGGGAACAGGAAATCGCGATTCTGTGGAATTCCTGTTTCCAGTGTGTCATGACTTCCTGTGAGAGACAAGTCACGAGACGTGACTTCCAGTCACGCCATGTGACTCTGTCTCCCAGTCACAATGCGTGACTTCTCGGCGGGCTGGACGTGATCGCGCGGCGTGACTCCCAGTTGCGAAGCGTGACTGTTTCTCTCTGTGAGAGGAAAGTCACGTCTCGTGACTTAGAGTCACGACGTGACTCTGGTAAAGGCAAGGCGTGACTCCAAGACACGAAGCGTGACTCCTCTCTCTGTGAGAGGGAAGTCACGTCTCGTGACTTAGAGTCACGGCGTGACTCCTGTGAGGCCAGGCGTGACATAGAGTCACGTCCCGTGATTCTCTAGGAGAGTCACGAGACGTGACACTAGGTCACGCCGTGACCCTCCTTTGAGGTCAGTCACGAGTCGTGACACGACTCGTGACCGACCCCTCTTCAGCTCCTCTTTCCGATTTTTCCCAGTTTTAACCAAAATGAATTTCCTATTTCTTCTGTATGGGTCTTCACTGCTGTATAAATTATGTCATACTGTTATATGCTCCTGTATAGCTTTTCTGTTTTGATTTGTTCCCCCGTGACTAGTTTATTATAAAATGACTTTCAAATGCTTTTATGGCTTTTTCCTCTATTGTGTGCTATCTTATCTTGCTCATCTGATTGGTTAGCCTATTTCAGTTATGATTAGCAATATGTTATGCATGTCTTTGATTGAATTCCTCTCTAAGAATAATCTGCCATGCTTAGAAATATATAGTATCATTCCATGATTCAGATTATACGTTATTGATCATTAACATAATATGACTCCACATGTGTTCCTGACATGCTTTGATTTGATGAGTAGTGCTAAAATGTGATTAAGAGAATTATTGCATACCTCTGAATATGACTGGTATGAGCTTGGATTGATAGCATACTTAGTTATCCTCCCTAACGCATGATTAGGATTTTGTATTGATAATTATTGGCATGGTAGTGCTTCTTTACCTGATTCTTGGCATGCTTTAGAATATTGTTTAATGTTAAAGTGTATGGACTGTAATATGTTTTGCAATGCAAATCGCATGATATATGACCGACTTTATGAGCATATTTATATGTCTATTGTACTCTGGTTTATGCATGATGTATATATAATTATGCGTTTTGCGATTCGAAGCGTGAATTGTTTTATGCATGACCTGTGAGAGTCAGTCTAGTGGATAGTTAGGCATGCCTAATAGAGCCTTCAGTAGCTGCAGCGCCCTTTGAACGTTTGGACCCTGATCAGGTCCCCCGTATGGTTCCTCGCGAACCCCCCCCTCAGTACGGATCCTCGTGATCCTTTTTAATGTATTTGGATCGGGTTAAGATCCCCTATCAGTAAAATGCTTTTGTGACAAAATAAAGTGGTTTTCGATTTGTACCCGTAAGGTACTAATCAGTTCAGTACACTCGTTATCCACTATTGTGAGTCAGCAGGTGCTTTATTGGTTGGTATTACTTTGAAATAACTATCTGAATGTGATATCCGTTTGAGCATGATAATGATTTCAGAAATCAGTTTATATGTATATGAATGTGACTATGGGCTTCAGAATGTACGTCTGTTTTAAGTAAGCGTGACTTTATATTTAATATGATTATCCGTACCTGTCATGTGATTTGTTATAAGTTTCTGAATGCTTTGAATATGATTCGACTAGAGTATTTATATATGTGACTTAAACAGGTTTTGTTATTTATAAGCATGTGAACCGGAGCAGTTGTGATAGTAAGTATGTGATGTTTAACTGTACTTTCTGCATGATGATGATGAATGTAATACTTAGTGGTTATGCCTTCAGTCTCCGCTATCTGAGTGTTTTTGTATGATGCTTAATATATTTTAGAGTTGCGCAGCGGTATTGTGATGCTCTAAATGTTATCCTTTGGATATTTGACTAGTGTGTGTGTTTAACATGTTTAAGTATGTTGGTTAACTAGCATCCTTAACATGATGGTTTGATTGTCAGTTCATGCATGGGTACTTAGTTATGTCCATTGCATGTGTATAGCTCTTGTGACTCCACATGGTAAGATGCTATTATTTGATACCCATGTAGGTTTATGCATGTGTTATAGTATGTAGTTCAGCATGATGATGCTTGTAACGTGTATTGTATTATGTCTATTTTGGTCTATCCTGGACATGAGTTTATAGTTTGATTGTGAGTTATCGAATGAATGCCTTTGCTATGCAAGTATGATCATATATGTATTATGAATATCCGCATTTGTCATTTGAATGTGTTTTGCCTTGGCGACCATTGTGAATGGCCGTCCATACTCTTGTGTTTTCTCCCCACTAAGCGTTTATCGCTTAGCACGGATTTCTTTTCCGTGCAGGTGGCAGGTTTTGGTTCTGTTCGAGTCGCGCTTCTGCAAGGTCGGCCACGTAGGAGTTAGAAGTTCTGTATTTTTGTTCAGCTTCTGTATTTCAGCTTTTGTAATTCTGTAGTATTGTATATGTAATTAATTATGTTTCGTTCATGAGTTTTCTTTTGGGAATGTAATAGTTAGTATGCTTTATGTTTAGTTATTCCTTTGTTTTATTATTTCGATTATGCTTCCGTTGAATGGTTATATGTATGCTTCGGTGTATGCTTCGGTGTATGCCTGTGTGTGCGTGAGTTATTGCATGTTCAGTCTGTACCGTAAGGTAAGTCAAGGTAAGTTTTTAATTAACCCGTATTTCCGTATGTATGTTATGTGTGAATGTATGTTTCCGCATTGTGCATGTGTATATCTGTATATGTGAGCGTCGTGTAGCGCGTCCGTCGGCGTACTTCCAACGGGGACGGCGATGGGGGTGTTACATGCGCAGCGGTAATATGATGCTTTGGATTTTGTACCTTGGATTTTGACTTGTGTGTGTGTTTTTGAATGTCTAAGTTTGTTGGTTAGCTAACATTCTTAACATGATGATTGGGTTGTCGGTTCAGGCATGGGTACTTAGTTATGTCAATTGCATGTGTAAAGCTTATGTGACTCCGCACGGTAAGATGCTGATATTTGTTACCATTATAGGTTTATGAATGTAATATAGTATGTAGTTCTGCATGAAGATACTTGTATCGTGTATTGTTTTATGCCTGTTTTGACTTATTCTGGACATGAGTATATGTTACGGTTGTAAGTTATCGAATGATTACCTTTACTATGCCAGCATGATCATATTTGTTATGATTATCCGCATTGCCATTTGAATGTGTTATGCCTTGGCGATCATTGTGAATGGCCGTCCATACTTTTGTGTGTTCTCCCCACTAAGCGTTTATCGCTTAGCACGGATTTTCTTTCCGTGCAGGTGGCAGGTTTGGTTCTGTACGAGTCGCGCTTCTGCAGGGTCGGCCACGTAGGAGTCAGAAGTTCTGTATTTTGTTCAGCTTCTGTATTTCAGATTTTGTAATTCTGTAATATTGTATATGTAATTAATTATGTTTTGATCTTGAGTTTTCTTTTGGGAATGTATTAGTTAGTATGCTTTTTATGTTTAGTTATTCCTTTGATGTTTTATTTCGATTATGCTTCCATTGAATGGTTATATGTATGCTTCTGTGTATGCTTCTGCTTAGCGCCTGCGTGTGCGTGAGTTATTGCATGTTCAGTCTGTGCCTCAGGTAAGGTAAGTTTTTAATTTACCCGTATTTCAGTATGTATGTTATGTATGAATGTATGCTTCCGCATTGTGCATGTGTATATCTGTATATGTGAGCGTCGCGTAGCGCGTCCGTCGGCGTCCTTCCAACGGGGACGGCGATGGGGGTGTTACAGTTAGTGGTATCAGAGCCCAGGTTTGATGGTTCTGGGTGTGTTGTTTGTTATGTGTTGAGTCTTTGTATGAGAGACGGTTTTGTGTCGTGGCCTAATGCAGATGCGTCTTGTTTTGTGTCATGTCTAGATGGAGTCTGATCCTAGTGAGAATGTGGGCGAGACAACAGAAAGTGTGAACCGAGTTAGTGCTGATCAGGATGTTTCTGAGCGTCTTCCAGTTGAAGATTCTGGTCAGGTTTCTGAGGATAGGGCTCTCGTACAAGGGTTGATTCGGATTTTGGATAGACTGACTGCCCCTCGTGCTTCTCAAGAAGTTGTGCGGCATGTTCCTCAGAAGAGAAAAGGATCGGTTAGTGAAGTGTCAGCAGGGAAAAGGGTTCGAGAACCTTTGATGTCTCAACAATTTCGGAAGCAACATGGGAACAAGTGTAAGAAGTGGGTACCGTCAGTGTGTCAGCACTGTCAGAAGCGACATCGAGGCCCATGTCGGAAGCTTTCGGGTGCTTGTTTTAGATGTGGCAGTATGGAACACCAGATTGCAGTTTGTCCTAAAAAGATGAGTGAGTGTCTAGCTGGGCAAGCTAGAAAGGATGTGGAGGATTTGCTCAGATCTTCTCGAGTGTCTTCAGAGTTTGTAGCATCTAGCAAGGATTCGAAGGAGACCGCAGGTTCTTCTGGTAAGTTGCGTTGCAAGCTTTTGTTTAAGCAAGTTTTGTTTGATTGGGTTATTTGGATGTAAGTGTTTCACTGTGAATTTCGAGGACGAAATTCTTTTAGGAGGGAAGAGTTGTCACACCCCAAAATGGCCCTGGTCGGATTATGCATGCTAAGTCGGGATCGGAAAAGGGTATTTCAGTAATTTGTGTTTGAGAATTTGGAGTGTTAAGGACCTAATTGAAAAGATAATTAAGTTTGTAAGAAAGAAATGTGTAAGTGAGTGAAGTGTTATTTGTCTAAGGACTTAAGAGCATTAATGGATTTGGAATAGTCTTAGTGGAGTTTGAGGTCCAATTGGATGTTGCCAAGTGGACTGTTAGGTAGGCATTGAAAGAAGAAAAGAAGAAAAGAAAGAGAGAGAGAGGGGGAATACAGATTGCTTTCCCGTCCCCTCCTCTCACGTTCCTTCTTCTTCTTCTCCTCTTCTTTCTCTGCTTTTCCTTTCTTTCTCTTTGGCTTTGGCTTGGAGTTGTGGAGTTGTGCTTTGCTTGAAGAGGTAAGTTGGGTTAAGGTTTCTACGTACTGTTCTTCGTCATCTTTTCCTGGTTTTGGTTGAGTTAGGGTTTTGAAGAGTAATTGTGGGTTTTGTTTGTGCAAGTGTTTGATGATAAGGAGAAGCAAAGTAAAGGCAAGGAAAGGATTGAGCAGTGATCTTGAAGCGTAATTTTGGATCTTCATTTCAAGGTTTGGGAGTGTTTGAATGCATGCAACGTTTTGAACTTCTCTGTTCTTCAATCTCAGTTGAATGTCTCTGCTCTATTTCTCACTAGACTTATGATGTGTTTGCACGGTCTAATTTCTGGAATTTGGTGTGTTTTAGAATGTGTACATGCATGATTAAGTGAGTAGATGTGTTAGTAATGCATGACAAGTATTGATTTGGAAGTTCTGAGTTTGTGTTTTGAACCTACTGTAACTTTTAGGGTTTATATTTTTGAATGGAATTATGCATGATTTGATTGTTTGATTGTGGAATTAATTGCAATTATCTTGTTTATGATGTTTAGAAGATCAACTGTAAGGTAAGATGAGTTTTGATGTGTTTTGAATCAGATTAAAAATGATTTTATCGAGTTCTTTGAATTCTGGGTAAGCTGGAAATGGGAAATCGCGTTTCTGTATAATTTTCCATTTCCAGTGTGTCGTGTTTTCCTTGAGAGAGACAAGTCACGAGGCGTGACTCTCAGTCACGCCACGTGACTCTGCCTCCCAGTCGCTACGCGTGACTTCTCAACAGACAGGACGAAGTCGTGAGGCGTGACCCTTAGTCGCGAAGCGTGACTGTCTCTCTCTGTGAGAGGAAAGTCACGTCTCGTGACTTAGAGTCACGACTTGACTCTGGTAAAGGGGCAAGGCGTGACTCCCGTCGCGAAGCGTGACTGCCTCTCTCTGTGAGAGGAAAGTCACATCTCGTGACTTAGAGTCACGGCGTGACTCTTGTGAGGCCAGGCGTGACATAGAGTCACGTCCCGTGACACTCTAGCAGGTCACGAGACGTGACACTAGGTCACGTCTCATGACCCCTTTGAGGTCAGTCACGAGTCGTGACACGACTTGTGACCGACCCCTCTTCAGCTCCTTTTTCCGATTTCGCCCAGTTTTAACCAAAATGAATTTCCTATTTCTTCTGTATGGGTCTTCACTGCTGTATAAATTATGTCATACTGTTATATGCTCCTGTATGGCTTTTCTGTTTTGATCTGTTTCCCCGTGACTGGTTTATTACAAAATGACTTTCAAAGGCTGTTATGGCTTTTTCCTCTACTGTATGCTATCTTATCTTACTTATCTGAATGGTTAGCCTATTTTAGTTGTGTTCAGCATTATGTTATGCCTGTCTTTGATCGGATTCTTACCTAGAATAACATGCCATGTTTGAGAATATTGTATCATTCCATGATTCAGATTATACATTACTGATCAGTGGCATAATATAAGTCCACATGTGTTCCTGACATGCTTTAGAATGATGAGTAGTGCTAAGATGTTATCAATTGAGTTATTGCATGCTCCAGTATATGACTTGTATGAAGTATGATTGGCATCCTGCTATGCCAAACTTATTTGAATAATATGGTTGATGTCGGAATACATTGTCATGCTTTAGCCTTTGAACTCAATGTGTTATAATTAAATGTAATTTGGATTATGCATGATTATACTTAGTTATCCTCATTAATGCATGATTAAGATTTTCTATTGATAATCATTGGCATGCTTTAGAACATTGTTTAAATGTTAAAGTATATTGACTGTATTATGTTTTGCAATGGGAATTGTATGAGATATGACCAACTTTATGAGCATATTTATATGTCTATCATTCTCTAGTTTATGCATGATGTATATATATTTCTGCGTTATGCGATTCGAAGCGTGAATTGTTTTATGCATGACCTGCGAAAGTCAGTCTAGTGGATAGTTAGGCATGCCTAATAGAGTCTGTAGCTGCAGCCCATTGTTCTGTTTGGACCCCGATCAGGTCCCGGTTTGGCTCCTCGCGAACCCTTTTCTGTATTGGATCTTGTTTAAGGTCCCTTGTGAAAATATCTGTGAAATTAAAGTATAATGATTTAATCGATTCGTACCCGTAACGTACTGTCTGTAATCGGCTCGTACCCGGAAAGTACTGTCTGTACACTCGTTATCCACTACCTAGAGTTAGCAGGTGTTCTTTGAATGTTTATTTGAACTGCTCTGATCTGATTTGGCTATAAATGGATTATCTGAATGAGTATATCGATGTAATGTATATCGGATTATTTCTGAATGAATATGATTATGAAATACGGATTGTATGGCTTTATTATATGAGCATGTTTATATGAATTATGTTTTAACCTTTGAATAAGATATCCGTTTGAGCTTGATAAGGATTTCAGGAATCAATTTATATGTATATGGATGTGACTATGAGCTTCAGAATGTATGTCTGTATTAAGTAAGCATGATTTTATATCTAACATGATTATTCGAACTTGTCATGTGATTTGTTATAAGTTTCTGAATGCTTGAAATGATTCGATTGATGTACTTAAGTATATGATTTAAGCATAGTTTTGTTATATATATATTAGCATGTGAACCGAAGCAGTTGTGATGGTAAGTATGTGATGATTACTGTACTTTCTGCATGTTGATGATATGATTGTACTGTTATGTGATTATGCATTCAGTCTCCGCCATTGGAGTGTTTTCGCTTGATACTTTATATATGAGAGTTGCGCAGCGGTAATATGATGCTTTGGATTTTGTACCTTGAATTTTGACTTGTGTGTGTGTTTTTGAATGTCTAAGTTTGTTGGTTAGCTAACATTCTTAACATGATGATTGGGTTGTCGGTTCAGGCATGGGTACTTAGTTATGTCAATTGCATGTGTAAAGCTTATGTGACTCCGCACGGTAAGATGCTGATATTTGTTACCATTATAGGTTTATGAATGTAATATAGTATGTAGTTCTGCATGAAGATACTTGTATCGTGTATTGTTTTATGCCTGTTTTGACTTATTCTGGACATGAGTATATGTTACGGTTGTAAGTTATCGAATGATTACCTTTACTATGCCAGCATGATCATATTTGTTATGATTATCCGCATTGCCATTTGAATGTGTTATGCCTTGGCGACCATTGTGAATGGCCGTCCATACTTTTGTGTGTTCTCCCCACTAAGCGTTTATCGCTTAGCACGGATTTCCTTTCCGTGCAGGTGGCAGGTTTGGTTCTGTACGAGTCACGCTTCTGCAGGGTCGGCCACGTAGGAGTCAGAAGTTCTGTATTTTGTTCAGCTTCTGTATTTCAGCTTTTGTAATTCTGTAATATTGTATATGTAATTAATTATGTTTTGATCTTGAGTTTTCTTTTGGGAATGTATTAGTTAGTATGCTTTTTATGTTTAGTTATTCCTTTGATGTTTTATTTCGATTATGCTTCCATTGAATGGTTATATGTATGCTTCTGTGTATGCTTCTGCTTAGCGCCTGCGTGTGCGTGAGTTATTGCATGTTCAGTCTGTGCCTCAGGTAAGGTAAGTTTTTAATTTACCCGTATTTCAATATGTATGTTATGTATGAATGTATGCTTCCGCATTGTGCATGTGTATATCTGTATATGTGAGCGTCGCGTAGCGCGTCCGTCGGCGTCCTTCCAACGGGGACGGCGATGGGGGTGTTACAGGAGGCTTATGCATTTGCTTGGCCTTTTCCTGTATTAAGAACGGCCTACGATCGACCAAGAATGTAGAAAGTAGAGTGTTCAAGAAAGCAAAGAACATGAATTTGATAAAACATTTGGTGCAAAAAGCCGCTAATCGCTAATAGTAATAGGTTGGGCCTTTGATTCCCTCGTAGCAAGCTTTAGAGATATAATGATACACTTCACTTAGTCGTAGCTTGTCCCTCCCATCGTTCAATATGTTATAGGTCACTCTTTCTCTTTCCTTTTCTCTATTTAAAATAAATGCAAGACCCTATGTTATTGACTGGATTCGACCGCCCCCACTTATCGATATAAAGTGTTTGTACGTGGCTCCTATATGTACGCTTAAAAGAAACCTTTCTTAGGTGCTCTAACCGATCTCTTAGAAGGGCATGCGGTGAAGAGTGCTTCCATTACACCACCTTCAGGGAAAGAAAGTCAGTCACGAGCTAAGCAACCAAGACTGGGCTAACATCCTAATTATTCTTCGAGCATGAGACACGTGTTGTACTCCCCAGCCATTACTTCTCCCCTAATGGTTGTTTCAAAAACTAAGGATCAACCTAACCCTTATTTCTATCAAAGTTCAATGGGATAAGGTTCCAATTGTAGCTTTAGCTAGGACTGGGATAGGAATTAAAAAACTAAACAAAAAAGAAAATAAGAGAAGTCAGAAGGCTAGAAAAATGGTCTGCTCTTTGCTCTACAAGTAGATTTCTATCTTGAAGGAAAATCTATCTTAAGTGAGATTACCATTATCCTATTGACTTAAAAGCTACAATATCTATCTTTGATCTTCTTCTCTAATCATCTGGTTATGGTGGCGCAAAGTTCTCTATCGCTTACTTTTATTTTGTTAGAGTCTAGTATAATGCTACTTAACTGGATTGCTGATATGATACAACTTATGCTACCTTCTCAGTATCTGATACCGCTCCTACCACAAAATTCAATGTTATAGAGGAATGTTTTGCTCCCCAGTTGACCGAAAATGCCTGCTTGTCCTCATCGAATTAGAGAACTTTTTGGTATGCCCCTTCCTCTCTTCTTTTCTAAAAGGCAGACTCTGCTCAGGGAGTAATCTTAGATCAGGTCATGCCCCCCTTCCATCACCCTCGGGGGAGGAATCATTCCATTCAGTAGTCTTACGTGGGTCAGTGAATGTCTTTGATGAAAGGATTAGACGGTGACAACTAATGCTGTTCACAATGTGTATGTGATTTGCATTGATGACCACTGGGAGTGGTTGTTCACTACACATTTTTTTTCTCCACTAAGCCATTGGGCTTAGCACAGGTGTTTCATCCATGCAGGTATAGAGGTAGGAGATTCTGAAAGGACAAATTTGCAGCCTTAAGAGTCAACACAATATGGCGAGCTTTTGTATGGGTTCTGAAGTTTTGGGAGTTGTAATTTTTGTTGTAATATTTTGAAGTGCATTAAGAGACGTATTATGTAACACTTTGACATATATATATGCAAAGACTTGAATTATTGTACAGTAAAGTGATGTATATATTTTTGTATATGGTTGAATGGATGATGCAACAACTATTTTGGAAAGAAATTTTATAACTCTGATTTTATTATAAGTCTGTGATCGAGTTATCACTTATATGATATGCATGTTTTGTGTTCATGTAGCAACCCTTACCTATTGTGGTAACTCACCTCTTTAGGATGTGGTTCACTACATATGGGTGAAGGGTATTACACACCAGGTCGCAGTCAAAGAAATCCAGGCCGTGGTGGTTCTTCAGCTACTTCAATGGGTAGTACACCAAGGGGTAAAGGTGGGAGTGCTGCTTAGACTTGTGATCATTGTGGCAGATCCAATCCAGGAGAGTGCAGGTTTTTATCCGAGGATTGTTTTAGATATGGATCTATGGAGCATCGAGTGAAAGATTGCCCAAAAACTCAGACTGTTATAGTTTTATCTCCTGCACCAGATGCTATACCTACTACATCCAGAGGCAAAGGCAGGGGCGCAGCCCATCAGACAACAGGATCTAGGCCACCTGCTCTAGCCCCAAAGGGGTAGGGGTGAGCTATAGGGAATACATATGCAGTTAGAGCTAAAGAACAAGAGGATGCACCCGATGTGATAGTCGGTAAATTTACACTTATGTCTGATTCTGTTTATGCACTGGTCGATCCTGGCTCCACACATTCATACATAAATACTGATGTTGTCTACGAAAAAGGGTTGAATGATGCATTTTTAGATCAATATATCTTAGTGAGTAATCCTTTGGGGCATAGTGTAGTGGTGAACAACGTTTATAGAGACTGTCCAATCAGCACACAGGGTTACATTTTTCTAGGTAATTTAATTGAACTCCCTTTTTATGAGTTTGATGTCATTCTATGGATGGACTGGTTATCTGCCCACCAAGTGACTATCAACTGTAAATAAAAGAGACTGACATTTAAAGCTTCAAATGATCAGGAGATTATAGTTGTTGTGAAAAGAATGAATTTTCTTTTCAATGTGATATCTGCTACAGCTGCAAAACGACTTTTAAGAAAGGGATGTGTTGCTTACTTGTGTCATGCAATGGAAGCAAAAAGGAAAGGCCCAAAAGTAATAATGTGCCTATAGTGTGTGAGTGTCCCAATGTTTTCCCTGAAGAATTACCGGGTTTACCACCTGATAGGGAGGTTGAATTTACTATTGATATTGCACCAGGTACAACACCTATTTCCATTTCACCTTACAGAATGGCCCCAACAGAGCTTAAAGAACTGAAGATTCAGTTGTAGGAAATACTTAACGAGGGATTTATCAGATCGAGTGTGTCACCTTGGGGAGCACTTGTACTATTTGTAAAGAAGAAAGATGGATCACTTCAATTGTGCATTGATTACAGATAGCTGAATAAAGTGACGATCAAGAATAAGTCTCCACTTCCACGGATTAAAGACTTGTTTGATCAACTAAAGGTGCTGGTGTGTTCTCAAAAATTGATTCAAGGTCGGGCTATCACCAACTTAAGTTAAAGAAAGTGGATGTGCCTAAGACTGCGTACTAGATATGGCCATTTTGAGTTCCTAGTCATGCCTTGTAATGACCCGATTTGCACCCTAGTAGAATTGGTAGTGCAAATTTCTTTATTTGTGCAAGTTTAAGTGTTAGTGAGGACTTAATTGAATGGATTGTTAGTTGAGTGAAGGAAGAAGTGGATTAAAGGGAAATAGAGAGAACTTTGCCATGGACTAAAGTGGAAGTTTGCATGTTAATGGGACAAGTGGCTGGGTTGGCCAAGTGGCAGGGTATGGGAATGCCACCTAAGATGAGACATGCATTATAAGGAGTTAGTGGAATTTTGTGTCCCTTTGGGTTTTGCATGAAGTTTCCTTCTCTCTCTTGTTCCTCTTCCTCACATTTTCTGCCCTTGATCTCTTCTTTCTTTGAGTTTTGTTTTATTTTTGGGTTGATTTCTGCTACTTAATTGGATTAATTGAAGAGTTTAATCAAGAATTAAAATTGAGAGGTAACTGTGTTTTGTTTTTAATTTGTACTTCTACCCTTTTCTTATGGTTTGTTTTTTGAGACTTGGATTAAGAGTTTGCTCTTGAATTGGATATTGCAAGAAGCTGAGGCTAGAAGAAGGGAAAAGGGCAAGGAAGTCTAATTTTGGAAGTGTTCAGCTGCTCTAAGAGGTTGGGATCATTTGCCTTATAGTTGTGCATGTGTAATTGATTGTGTATAATTGATACATGTTGTAATATGAGTTAGAATTGTGTATATGCATGTGTTATGGTTGGAATATTGATAATATTACACGTGTTTAGAGTATGATTTTTTGAGCATGATTAGTTGTGCTTTTAAGAGGCATGTGTTCATGATTGGTTATTCGTGTTCTTGTTTGAATTGGTATATGATTATATGTTAAATATTAATTTAGAGCCTTGAAATGTTATTGACATATAGTTTGGCAAGTCTTTGATATATGCATGTGCATGGTTTAGAAGTATGTTGGTCAATTATGGCTTTTTAGTTGCGTTGTGGAATAGTTGATGCAATTATGTTTTTGGGCATTCTTTCATCGGTCACGGTGACAAGCAAAGTTGTTGTGACCGTGAGGTATGCAAGAAATGCTTCTATCCGAGGAGTGTGTGGTATGTCACAGTGACAACCAAAGTGGTTGTGACCGTGAGGTACCCTAAGTTAACATTCTGTTTTGCATCTTTGGTATGTCACGGTGACAACCAAAGTGATTGTGATCATGATATACCCTTGATTGCTTACTGCCCAGATATTGTGTGGTATGTCACGGTGATAATCGAAGTGGGTGTGACCGTGAGGTACCCTATATTTGCTTTCTGTTTTGCATCTTTGGTATGTCATGGTGACAACCAAACTGGTTGTGACCGTGAGGTACCCTGTTCTTACTCTTTGATTTATTATTCATTTATAAATGTTATGCATGAGTATGAGCATGAATTTTAAGCTATGTTTAATATGATGGATTACTTGACTTATACATAAATTGATTGAAGTTGATCATGCTAGAGTACATGAGTAGAAGTTTGGTTACTTAAGTTGTTTGTCAGCCTGATTGGTCAAGGTAGTGGATAGATAAGCATGCTTATTAAGGGCTAGAGTTTTGCAGCTGTTCCTGTCGACCCGCATGGGTTAAAGTTTTAGACTTGGATCTTCTGAAAATTAGACTTTGGTCTTCTATATTTAAGCTTTTAGACTTCGGTCTTCTGATACTGCTCGCCAGTATTCTATTACCCGTATCCACCATCATTGTAACTCAGGCTAATTGTTCATTTCAATGTGAAGTTATATGTAAAGTTGGGTTTTGTTATATGTTCTGTATACTCCTGAATATTAGCAATTATTATTGCTTTTGAATCTACTTTGACTTTGAGTATTGTACTTTCCTGCTTGCTTCGTACATGATGAGCATCTGGATCTTGATTCGAGTATCTTTTACTGCTATGCATGTGTTATGTTTTGCTATGACTTCTTCGAAAGTCCTTTGCTTCTGTTCATCCCCACTAAGCATTATCGCTTAGCACGGATGTTTTTTTCCGTGTAGGTTTGCCGGTTCTATTCTGAGCGAGAGTCCCCATTTGCTGGCCACTAGGAGTTGTCCTTGAAGTGATTCTTTTGTATTAGTATTCTTTTTGTATAGGACTCTTGTATAGCATTTTGTAAACGTTTTGTAAGGCATGTAATTCTGATATATGGTATGTAATAATTTTGTAGCTGTATACATTTAACTTCTATAATGCATGAATATATTGTTCCTGAATGCTTCCGCTTATAGTGTGTTTTTGCATGTTTTTGTTGCTTTCACTTCAGTCTCTGCATGAGTGTGTGTGTTTGCTTGTGTGACATCCTGATATTCCTTTCGAGGGGTATTAGGGCATCATAGGTTGTGGTATCAGAGCTCTGGTTAGATGATTCTGGTCTATAAGATATTTAGATGTGTGTGAGTTTGTCTAAAGTCGTGGCCTAATGCAGATGTTGTGCTCTGTAGAGTTTAGATGGAGTCCGATCCCAGTGAAGAGATAGGTGAGACGGTGGGTAGTGTTAATCCTACGAGGGTTAATCAGCCACCACAAGAGAGACCTCGGGCTTAAGGTATTTGCCTAGCTTATGGTGATCCGGTATTTATGCAAGGTATGATGCAACTGATTGAGAGGTTAACTGCCCCTAAGGCCCCAACTGATCTTATTTGAAAAAAAGGGGCAGAGGAATTTAGTGGTATGACTTTGGATCAGTCAAATTTAACCGAGTATTAGTTAGAGAAGACGGGTAGAATTCTACAAGAGATAAATTGTCCAGTGGATCAGAGGGTTAATTGTGCAGTGTCCCTTTTGCAAGGTCCAACTTATAATTGGTGGAAGATGGTGTTGAGGAACCCCCAGCGACCTATAGAGATGACATGGGATTACATTATGCAAGAGTTTGAGAAGTGGTATGTGACTAAAGCTTACCGAGAGGCAAAGTGGAAGGAATTCATAAGTTTGAGGCAAAAAGGTTTGTCAGTAAGTGATTATAAGAAGGAATTCAGTAGGTTAAGTAACTATGTGCTAGATTTGTTGCTAACCGAGGAATTCAAGTGTCATCAGTTTGAAGATGGGTTAAGAGAGAGTATTAGAGGTCCTCTTTCAGCTATGGCCATCATGCATTCAGTAATGTACTACCAATTGGTTTCGACAGCGATGAAATTGGAAGAGTCGGAAGTGATTAAGCAGCATAAGGAACTTAAGAGAAAAGTAAATAATAGTGGTGTACTGAGTATTAGGAAGTTGGGAGAAGCTGCAAGTAGGCAAGTTACTCGAGGATCAAGTCGTGAGCCGGTATCAAAGGATAGTGTTTTGGTACCATCAAGTAAGGGAAGTACAGTGCCCAAGTGTGAGCACTGTGAGAGGTTTCATTGGGGGTACTTGTAGGAGACTTTCTGGAGCATGTTTCCGATGTGATAGCATGGAGCAGATGCTAGCCAATTGCCAGGTTTTGAGGGAAGGTTCAGTTCAGCCGGGAAGTAAAGGTAATATGGGAGTGACTGGATCTATAAGAGGAGGTAGACGAAGAGGTCAGACAGTGCAAACAGCATCGGAGACGGTTGAGAAACCGATACCTTTGGGTGGTTTAGCTCGGTGTTTCGCCATGGTTAGAGAAAGAGAAGATGATCAAGCGGGTCCTTCTGGTAAGTTTCTATTTGTTTAAGTTTGATTTGTATGAGTTCTGCTTTGCTGTTGTATTGTTATCCGTTTGATATCAGGTGAAATTTCAAGGATGAAATTTCTTAAGGAGGAGAGAGTTGTAACGACTCGATTTGCACCCTAGTAGAATTGGTAGTGCAAATTTCTGTATTTGTGCAAGTTTAAGTGTTAGTGAGGACTCAATTGAATGGATTGCTAGTTGAGTGAAGGAAGAAGTGGATTAGAGGGACTTAGAGAGAACTTTGCCATGGACTAAAGTGGAAGTTTGCATGTTAGTGGGGCAAGTGGCTGGGTTGGCCAAGTGGCAAGGTATGGGAATGCCACCTAAGATGAGACATGCATTATAAGGAGTTAGTGGAATTTTCTGTCCCTTTGGGTTTTGCATGCAGTTAGCTTCTCTCTCTTGTTCCTTTTCCTCGCATTTTCTGCCCTTCATCTCTTCTTTCTTTGAGTTTTCTTTGGTTTGTGGGTTGATTTCTGCTACTTAATTGGATTAATTGAAGAGTTTAATAAAGAATTAAAGTTGAGAGGTAAGTGTATTTGGTTTTGAATTTCTGCTTCTAACCTTTTCTTGTGGTTTGTTGTTTGAGACTTGGATTAAGAGTTTGCTCTTGAATTGGATATTATAAGAAGCTGAGGCTAGAAGAAGGGAAAAGGGCAAGGACAAAGTATGATTTTGGAAGTGTTCAGCTGCTCCAAGAGGTTGGGATCCTATGCCCTATAGTTGTGCATGTGTAATTGATTGTGTATAATTGATGCATGTTGTGATATGAGTTAGAATTGTGTATATGCATGTGTTATAGTTGGAATATTGATAATCTTAGACCTATTTAGAGTATGAATTTTTTAGCATGATTAGTTGTGCTTTTGAGAGGCATGTGTTCATGGTTGGTTATTCATGTTCTTGCTTGAATTGGTATACGATTATATGTTAAATATTGATTTAGAGCCTTAAAATGTTATTGGCATATTGTTTGGCAAGTCTTTGATATATGCATGTGCATGGTTTGGGCGTATGTTGGTCAATTATGGCTTTTGAGTTGAGTTGTGGAACAGTTGATGCAATTCTATTTTTGGGCATTCTTACATAGGTCACGGTGACAAGCAAAGTGGTTGTGACCGTGAGGTATACAAGAAATGCTTATATCATAGGAGTGTGTGATATGTCACGGTGATAAACAAAGTGGTTGTGACTGTGAGGTACACTAAGTTTACATTCTGTTTTGCATCTTTAGTATGTCACGATGACAACTAAAGTGGTTAGGACCGTGAGATACCCTTGATTGCTTACTGCCCAGATATTGTGTGGTATGTAACGGTGATAACCAAAGTGGTTGTGACCGTGAGGTATGTCACACTCAGTTTTCCCCCTAGTAGTTTGAGCCATGGGTATGTGTGTGGGTTGGCATATGTTAATTGTATTTTTGGGTTATATGCATGTTTTGTGGGTTTTTATAGAGTGTGCATGCTCATAGGGAAGTAGTGTATGTTTTAGTGAGGTTTAGTCTTGTGCGTAGTGTCATGCATGGGTGTAGGGTGTGAGTGGCCAAGTTCCACCAATTATAGGAGGGCATGTGGCAAGGATTTAGAGAAGGGTAAAAAGGGAAAAGAAAGAGAAAGGAAGAGCAGAAATTGCCCTAGCTCTCCCGCTCTCTCTTCCTCACGCCTCCTTCTCCTTCTCTTCTTCCTTCCTCTTTGCTCCATCTTGATCCCACTTCCTGTGGCTGAGTTTTGGTGGAAATTGATCAACTCAAGAGATTGTTTTGGGTAAGGTTTGTTGAGTTCTTTCTTTTCTTCATCTTCTGCATTTGTTGTTAGACATGTTCTTAATCTAGGGTTTTTGTGTTTGTGTGATTTCTTGGGTTTCCTGGTTTAGAAGTGCCTACTCGTGATCCCAAGGGGAAAGAGAAGGCAAGTGGGAGTGGAGCTTGCATGTAGGAGCTTAGGATTTATAGGTTTGGGATGTATGTGCATTTTATATTTTTTGTTCTTCCTTGAATTTCTGAAAATTTGATGATTATGAGGTTCATGTTAGTATAAATGTTATGAGTCTTAGTTTGATTTAAGTTGTGATACATGAATGATGAATTATGGGAGCCAATTTGAGTTGGATGGTTTTTACTGTAATTTTTCTAGGTTTACGATTGTTGGAGTTTTGATTATGTTAATTCATGGATTAATTGTGTTAATAGTTGTAAAAGTTATGTTTATTCTGTTTGTTGTGATGGGATATGCTTGATCCAAGGTAAGTTGAAGTTTGAATTGATTTTTGGAGTCTTGGGTGTGGTTTGGAGATAAAGGGAGTTCTGCAGAATTTCTACAGACTTGGAACGTGAATCTGTCACGAGCGTGTCGATTGTCTTGAGTGCGACAGGGATCGGTGATTCCAGATCCCGATCGAGCTGCCATCTTTCAATCGGAAGTGCCATGGGCGCACTGTCGTGAGCGCAACAGAGCGCTCGGTTGCCGATCGACAGTCGGCAGTTCTCGATCGGGAGTATCACGATTCGTGCTTGCTGGGGAGCCAAGTCACGAGTGGTGCACTAGAGCGCGACTCGTGACAAGGCAGAGGAGCTGGGGAGCCAAGTCACGAGTGGTGCACTAGAGCGCGACTCGTGACAAGGCAGAGGAGCATCAACACGAGTCATGTTGACCTACACGACTCGTGTCCCTCGCTTCTTCCCTCGCGATCGGCCTTCTGGCCATTGTTCCGACAGTGACCCCCTGCCTGCTCTATTTTTCTGATATTGCCCTTTTCTTCTAAAACGAATTTCATAACTTTTCTTTATGGGTTTTTACTACGGTATGAAATAAAAACATGCTTATATATATGTATTATATCATGGTTTCTTTATGATAAATTACATGTTATGTTTTGAATATGATTTGTATTATTCATGACCTGCAAGAGTAAATTTAGTGGATAGTTAGGCATGCCTAATAGAGTTCAGTAGCTGCAGCACCTTTGTTCTATTTGGACCCTGATCAGGTCCCCGTTCAGATCCTCCCGATCCCCCAATGTGTATGGATCTTGTTTAAGATCCCCAATGTGAAAATGTTTTGAATGAGAAAAATATGATGTTGCTTTTCCATTAGTACCCACGGGTACCCCAATGTGTTACTCGTTATCCACTATTGTGAGTCAGCAGGTGTTATGTTTTGTTGTGTTATAAGAATGTGAATTCTGAATAACTCTATTTATGAGCATATGAATCAGTTAATACGTGAATATGATTATGAGCCTTTGAATGATTATGAATGTGATTCAATTATGATTATGTTTTATATGATTATCAGCATATGCCATTATGAACATTTTTTGCCTCGACAACAATTGTGAATGGCCTTCCACTCTATTGTCTGTTTTCCCCACTAAGCGTTATCGCTTAGCACTCGTGCTTCATTCGTGCAGGTGTGGAAGGTGGTTTACTTTTGGGAGAGCCTCCGCAAGTCCAGCGAATACAGAGGGTTTGATGTTAGGACTTAGCTTTTTGTATTATGATTCTTTTTGTAATAGTGAACTCTCATTGTATTATTCTCTTGTTCAGCTTCCACCTTGTATTTTGGAAGAAGCAATTATTTTCTAATATTAGCTTATGTTCAGAGAGATATTGTAATGAATATTATTATTACTTCTATGAATGATCATTTTGTTAAAAGTTTTATTTTCGTTATATTTCCGTATATGTATAGTATGTGGATGTATGTTTATTATATCGTTTTGCTTGGTGACACCCTTGCTCATATGGGTTCTCACTCCATTGCGAATGGGTTCTCCTATGTATAGGTAGGGGATGTTATAAGGTACCCTATGTTTGCTTTCTGTTTTGCATCTTTGGTATGTCATGGTGACAACCAAAGTGGTTGTGATCGTGAGGTACCCTCTTCTTACACTTTGATTTATTATTCATTTATAGATGTTAGGCATGAGTATGAGCATGAATTTTATGCAAGGCTGCACCCTACGACACAAGACTAGACCTCACGCATACGGGATGTGCCCGTGCCTCGCGACTATGAGGCGCGGCCTCCCAGCGCGAGGCCACACCTGGCACCTGCGAGGTATGGCCTCCAGCACGAGGGCCGCACCTCGTACGTCTCTTACCTCACCTGGACTTCATTTTTTGCTGGATTTTTGTGGTTTCAAGTTAAAATTTGAATTAAACTAATTTTTTTTTTCGATGTTTAAAAGGATAAAACTTGAGTTTTAAACGATAATTAGGGTTTTTTAATGGGATTAAAAAGAAACTGTAACAACCCGAAAAGTACCCTAGAAGGATTTATGCTTATTGAGGATGAGTAGTGACCAAAGCTATGCAAGTTGAAGTGTTTGGTATGCCAAATCGACAAATTTAAGAATTAATGTAAAGGTTTCAGCAAGAGTGGCAAATGGTAAAATTGTGAAGTATGGAATTAGGACTTGATTGAAAGAATGGAAGTACTTAAGTGGACCAATGTGAAGGATTATTAAGTTATTAATATCAGTGTATAAGGATATGTTAATTGAGGGATTAAAAAGGGGATTTGACAAAAATATCAAGATTGGACCAATGGCAAAGTGACAAGTGGCAAGGAAATGGGAAGAGGTATAAAAGGAAGAGAGAGAAAAAGAGAGAGGGGAAAAATCTGCTCTCCTCCTCTCTTGTTCTCCCGTTCTTCCTCTCCTCCTCCTCTTCTTCTTCTTTTCCTTCTTGTTTCCATGCCATCCACTCTCTCTTAAGATCAAAGCCCAAGATTTGATGCTAGAGTTTGATAGATCAAGTGATTTAAGTGAAGAATTTGTTAAGGAAAGGTAAGTTTAAGTTTTGATTTCTCTTATTCCTTTGATTAGTTAAACCCAAGATTTATGTTTTGTATATTTGTGTGTTTTGATGAGGATTTTGGATGATAAAGATCTTGGATGAGTTTGGGAGCAAGAAATATCAGATAAAGTAGCTAAAAAGGAGCATAGGAGTTGAGGTATGGGAATTTAGGTTTTTGGTGTATTCTTTGATTGTGTTGATTTTAGTTGAGTTTTGGGTAATTATGAGGTTAAAGTTGTTTAAGTATGTTTGAATGTTATGGGTTATGGATAAATTGTGTTTAGATGTCTAGATTGTAAGTCTTTGAGCCAAGGTAGGGATTTGAATAAGTTTTGCCACAAAATTCTAGTTTGATAAGTTAGGAATTTTGATGATATTAATAGTATGATTTAATTGTGTTTAATGGTATAAAAGTTGGGTTTTGTGTTAATTATGAGGTTTGGAATTAATGATTTGTGTTGTGTTGAAGCTTGAATTGAATGGGAGTTTTGGGTATTTTTGTTTGGAAGAAAAGGGTTTCTACAATTTTTATTTGAGATCTAGAAAACGTGACTCTATCGCGAGCGCAACAGAGCTGGTGATCCCAGCAACCTGCTGTCGGCTGAGCTTTTAGAGAAGGAATGCACGAGTCGTGCACATGAGCAAGTGTCGTGACAGCCCTCCTCTCCTTCATTTGCCTGCCTTTGTTCTTTTGATATACGCTTGATGTGTTTTTCCCTCACAAGTCATGACATTGACCACGACTCATGATCACCCTCATGGGACTTCTCTGTCACGAGTGCGACAGACCTCTTTGCCTTAAAATGTTTTGTTAAACTCTTCTTTACATGGTTTCTCACTTGTGTTATATATACATGACTTAAAGTATGAGTTAGTCAAATGTTCCTTCAAGGTAATAATTAAAAGGTGCGTACTTGATCCATCCTTTATTTATGAATGTATATGTGTATAGAAATGTAAACGTATTCATTAAGTTTAAATGAGAACATGATACCTAATAACATGAATGTGTTTGATATGTTTATATGAAGTGTTTAACCATGGAAAATGCATTATTAGTTTTGAGTATGATAAGTATGTAATTAGTGCAAATGTTATGCAAGAATATGGATGCATATGCCTTCATGAAATAAAAGAATGTTTTAAGTATTGTAATGAAACACATGTGTTTTAGCCTGCGTGAGTCGATCGTGGATAGATAGGCATGCCTATCGAGTTCTGATGCCGCAGCCCATTTGTTCCATTTTGGACCCTGATCAGGTGCCCGTTTGGGTCCTCGTGATCCTCAATGTGTTATGTTCAGATCTTGTTTAAGATCCCCCAATGTGAAAACATTTTTTATGAGAAAATAAAGATGTTGCTTTTCGATTGTACCCTCGGGAACCCCCAATGTGTTTTGTTTACTCGCTTATCCACCCCTTTGACTTAGCAGGCAATTAAAAGAATAAAAGAATGTGAATGAATTGATAAGGTCTGTGATGATGTGCAAAAAGTTATGTGAATAAGCATTTGAAAGAGTTTGTTAATACATTGAGCTTATGCTAAGCGTTCTGGATCCTGTATTGGCTCATATGTGGAAATGTGTGGTGTCTTCGGGTACCTATGTATTTTGTCTAATAAGGCAATATCTGTTAAATAAAAAGAGATATGACAAGTAATGTTTGTTCTAATAGGCATTTATGCATAAATCCTGATTACATAAGAGTTCGTATGTGAATAATGCATGTTATTAATCTGTTCAAAAGTTATGAGTATAATTGTCCACATGAAGTTTTTGTAAAGAATTATTGAAATATTTGATATGCATGTTTGCTATAGTTGAGTACTGAGTAAATGTACTTTATAAATATATATTCTTTTATATGTTTAAAATGAGAATACAGGCATGTTATATTATTGCCTACTGGATCGTAGCTTGGATAACTACTGTAAGTATATTGGTAAGAAATTTATGTGCATGATTTGTTGTTTCCATGAGTACGGTAATGATGTGCACACATTAGTTAAAGGGAAATAAAGTAGTAAGCATGATATAGACAACTAGATTTATGAAAGAAGTTAGTATTAATTCTGAATCACATGTGTATAAGAATTTCTGTAGAACTACGTGGTTTTGATTCCCCAACTATAGGGATACGTAGGAGGCTTGGGATATTTATTTCAAGCCCGAACCAAATCTGAGAATTGAAGTGTTTCGATTTTGAACAATGTAATGGATAAAACAAATGAAATGTTTTGACTTCATTATCGATACTGTAATCTGCATGATTTTGGAAATATTAGTAATAATGGGAATGGGTAAGACTTAATATTTTCTGACTAGCAAATGTATTTTTGGAAACGTATGAGGTATAACTATTTATATGGTCAATTAATGAATGAGGTGAATGATGAGTATGTGTAATGTTCTTGTGATTAAAAAGTAATAATGTAAATTTCTGGTTATGGTATATAAATGAATGTGTATATGAAATTGCTTAGGTTTTTGTATGAGAATAATGATATGAATTTGTAATAGCCTTAACCGGTATTTCTTTATGCTTATGTATATATATATATATATATAGTTATGCATGTGTTTGTATTATCAACCACTGCAAGTGGCTGGTTACTATTGGTTTAGCCCCACTAAGCGTTATCGCTTAGCACAGGTGTTTCTCCGTGCAGGATAGGAGATTGAAGTCTGGTTCGAGCAGTCCACTGTGACTTTGGCCAACAAGTCGGTAGAAGTTTGTTAGGATTTGTTATTAATTTCCGGAATGTAATTAAGTTTATTTATTAGTATTAGCATTTGTAATGAGTTGTAATATTTCTCTAGTGCGAATAATGGTGTGTTGGTGATTTAGGTTTAGAATGTGTACGTCTTTAGGTTCTGATTCTAGAAATTTTATTATTCTGATTTCTGTTGTTGCTAAGAGTGTCTTTGTCTGCTAGCACCCTCCGCTCACCGTAGCTCTCTGTCCTTCAATATGCTATGTGTGGGAGTTGGGGGTGTTACAGAAACTCTTGAAACCTGATTTTTTGAAGATCATATAAAAAGGAAAAGTTAGAACACTATAGGGGAGTGCATTAGAACGGTGACAAAAAATTCTAAAAAGGAAGACTTTTGAGAGCTAAGAAGGTTTTTCAAAAATTTTAAAATTGTTCTTGAGCAAAAGAAATTAATTCTTTATGTTTAAGATTCAATTCTCATCATCTGATTTCTTTAGAAATAAGAGTTTTGAATTTCAGTTTTTAGTGAAAGAAAGCTTTGATCCAAGCTTTCTTTATTCCTTTTTTCAAGCAATCGACGAGGAAATTAATTCGTTCTTCTTTTGCAGACAAAATCAAACATCTGAGGGTAAATTTATGGGTTAGAGCCAATCCTTTCTCTTTCCTTACTTTGTGTCATTCATTTGTTTTCTCCATTGTAATTATTGTAAACTATTATTAGTTTATTTGTTGTCATTTGTTATAATCAACATGAACTTAGATTAATCTAATCAATTTACTGATATGATGCATGGAATGTAAGTTGAATCTATAAAACATCTAGCATTAATTTTGTTTTTCATTTGATTATACTTTTGGTCATTAATCCATTTTGTTAATTTCCAGAGTTTTTTTATCAAACATTATTTTTCTGTGGTAATCATAAATATTTTTCTCAATTAGAATTATTTATTATATTTGCTTCATTTAATTGCTTATTTCTATTATATCATATTCTGTACATTTGATTTAGTTTCCTAACATTGTTTTCTTATTCTAGTTTTTGTTGTCTACCAAACTTATTTATTTCACTTTGAGTAATGTTCCTGGGCAAGCTGGAGAATCAAGAGATTAAGAGCCTTCAAAGTTTGGTTTGCATTTTCATTTCTATATTTACCTTATTTTATTATTTTATATATTTTATGAAAAATAGTATTAAGATGCATCTATTTTATAGAAACTCATGTTTTTTCCAATAATAAAAATTGGGATTTTTATTAATAAAATAGGACGAATGTCCTGATTTTACCCAATAAACTTTCATTTTCAAAAGGGAGTTAATTCTCATAAAATGGGATCCAATTATCCCTATTTTTATTGCCCAAAAGAACTCTCAGATTTTTTAAGTTGACACAAGGGAACCAAGGTTCCTAAAATCTAATAAATGTCCCGATTTGTGTATCATGTATTTTATTTTATTCTTTTTTGTGTATTATTTATCTTGGGCGCTTGTAATTGATTTTAGGGCAATTTTATTCATTCATTTATTTATGCTTTTTTTTTTTTTTGGCGGGGGGGGGGGGGGGGGGGGGGGGGGGCTTGTTCTGTCCCATTTTTCACTTATAATTTATTTATCGCTTTCTTTATTTATTTCTTTATTGCTTTCCAAAAATGCTTGAAATGCGCTTGTGATACGCATCGAACCCCAAGGCACCCCGAACCCCCCGCTTTCCAGGCCTTCGGGATGAGGTTCGTTAAAACTTGTAAGAAATTACAAGTGCATCCATTTTTGGCAACAGGGAGTTTTCTTGGAGTCACCACCCAATAGAACATTAGGAAAGGTCGTCTAGCTTCAGTAAGCCTAAGACAGCACTGCTTTGTCCATTATAGATAAGCCGGAGGTATCTTGGAGGCTTTCGCCCTAATGATAGGATGGTCCTCTGGCCTCACACTTGGGCAAACCAGAGGTGTCTTGGAGGCATCCACCCTAATAGAACATTAGGATGGCCCTCTCGCCTCGTGGTGCCTAGGACTATGCAATTTTGAGCCTTTTTACGGGACACAAGAGGTGTCTTGGAGGCTTCCACCCCAACAGAATGTTGAGATAGCCCTCTTGCCTCGTTGAGCCCAAAGACCAGAGAAGGGTCGGGACTTCCCATTTATTCATACCTTGGTTAAGTTTATAATTGAGTTTTATATTTAGCGTCTCATCCCATTTCTCATTCAATTTAATGCAATTAATTAAAGCACATGTTAATCACATAATAGAAGCGATGAATAAAATAAGATTAAAATAAAGTACATGAAAATAAATACAACAAAACTAGGGGCGGAATACAACCCCCATTGTAAATAAAATACAAATCATACATAAATCGTTATATTGATTAAGAATGAGGACATTAGTCCGCGCATGCATACTTTTTAAAAAGGTGTTAAAGGTGATCGTTTATTTCGGTATTAAAAACTAGGACATTGGTCCCATTTTTATTTAGAAAAAATACCAAATTAATTAATAGAAACGTTTTTGTGATTTTCTTTTTAACGTGCATAAATAATCAATTTTATTAAAGATTACATGGCCAAATAAATGAAAAAGCCAAATAAATGAAATATTACAAATAAAGCAATTAAATATCTAACCCAAACGAGCCTTCTAGATCTCCTCGTGTGCTCACAAAAATGCCCAAGTAAAGAAATAAGTTTTGACAAAAAAAATAAAATACAAATGAAATAATGTTAGTAATTAAAATAATAAGATCAATTAAACATATAAAATAATGAATAACAAATTAAGATAATATAAGATGACATGAAAGATGATAAATGAATTAACATGTTAACAAATCAAAATAAATAAAAATATACATTAAATGATAAAAGAATTAAATCACTTGATTAAAATAAATAAAACAATGTTAATGAATTAATACATAAAAATATGAACATGATAATAATAATAATAAACAATGACAATAAACAAATAAAAGAATAAACAATAAATATATAACAATAGCAATAAAAAAAATGATAAAAAAATGAATAAAAGAATGATGAAAATAATTAAATAAATGACATGATTAATTAATGTTATCCCGATTAACATAAAATATTCACATGGCAAAAAAGATCAATCAAAATCAATTAATTAATTACATGTTAAAAATAATGAGAAATCAAAGCAAAAATAAATTATTTACATGTTAGCAATAATAAGAAATCAATATTTACATGTTAGAAATGATAAGAAATCAATATTTACATGAACAAAAATAATATATTAACATATTAAATGAGACAAATATAAAAGCAATAGAACAAATAAATAAATAAATGAAAATAATAAAAATAATATAATATACATGTTAATAAATTAAATATGAACAAAATAATAAAAAATAAAAGATTTAAACCCAAAATGTTTACCCTCGGAGTTTCGGATTCGATGAAGGTAAAAATGATGATTGATTTCCTTGTTCTTGATTTGCAAGATTAGAATTGAATAATAAAAATGTTGGAATTTTATTCTAAGGAAAAATAGTCTTAAAAAATGATCAAAATTTCTTTAAGAACAAAGAAATAATTTCTTTGCCTAAAGAATGATTTTTATTGATTAAATAAAAAGGGTTATCAAGAACAAACATTTATTTTGTTTGTCTCAAAAAATATATATTTATAAAAAAAAAACTTATTTTCAGAAAATCAAATGAAAAAATGGATTTCAATAACAAACAATTATTTTGTTTGTCCCAAAATCAATTTTTCATCAAAAAGTGATTCAATAAAAAATCTTGGAAAAAAGTTTAATTAAAAACAAATGAACAAGTTAGAAAACTAAATTTTGAGAGCAAATAATTATTTTATTCGTCTCAAAATTAAATTCATTAACAAAACTCCTTCTAAAAATATGTTTAGAAGAAATTCTATTGGAAAAATAAGAAGAATAATGAACTTTTCTTTTGATATTTGTTGGAGGAAATTTTCAGCAAAAAGTAGAGAATTTTGAGAGGAAGAAGAAGAGAAAAAGTTAAGAAAAAAACCTAAAAAATCTCCCCCCCCCCCCCCCCTCCCCAATTAGTTTCATCCTTTTCTTTTTATATGAAGAAAAAATAGAAAATAAAATTAATTAATTAATTAATAATATAATTTATTTAAGTTTAAAAATGGAAAAAAACCAGAAAATCTCTTAAAAAGGGGATCAAAAATCGAATTTTGAGGAAAAAATCAGTTTTTGGGCGAAATTGGGCAATTTGGGCGAAACAGGGGCGACCGACGCCCGTCGGCGCCCAACGCGCAGGGTGACGCGTAGCACGCTCCGCCCGCCCCCGCGCTCTTGCGCGCTGCTGCGCGTCGACATTCGCTGAATTTTTTTTTTTAATTTTTAAATTTAACTAAAAAATACTATAATTTCTAAACCCCCATTTTTCAAATCTAATTTCTAAAATATTTTTTATTTTTTTTATTTTTTTACTCTAAAATGCAAATTTGATCAGGAAATCATCACTTTCAACCTTTTTGCCTGTGAGTAGGTATCGTATCATTATTGGGTAACTCTGATCTGGGCTATCTCAGGACCTGGTGTCTACAGCGCTTTAATTTTATTGCTTGATCGCGTGAGATGACAAATGGAATTTTAATTGCAATAAAAAACTGATTTATAACTTAACTTAAGCCATTAATAAGAGTGAAGTTCTGAACACCTTCTCTGGTTTTAGACCCCCGAGCTTAGATGACCTTTCCCATATTTTTGTAAATTGGATGCCGACTCCAAAATACCTGAACGGTGCCTAAAGGTTTCATGGGATTAGATGAACTTTCCAATGTTCTATTGGGTAAGGAATTCTAAAATATCTCGTGTTACCCAAGATCAAAAAGATGCCGACCTTCCTAGGCCCTAAAAGCGGGCATTCGAGGACCCCGGCTTCCGACCGGGTGTGGGTCGTGTGCATCACACAAAGCCTAGTACCTTTTGTTATATCAAATGGAGGCCTATTGGCAGGGACCATGCTTGGGTAGCCCTAAAGTAACATCACCTTGACCAAAGCTCATGTAATGGCAATAGATACTTCCTCTAGGTAAAATGAACCATAATGCAATGCTTATTATATGGGCCGTCATGTATTAAACAAAATCAAATGAATTGAGTGATCTTCTATCAAAGGCTTTTATGCCCCTGTTGGTCCACCTTAATTTGGTTGAGATGTCCAAATACACGATGGTCGAAACTCATACGCATGCACATTCTGAGAGATGTTGTGCTATCGGTTTCCCGCCATGCACTATGCAGTTCCTTGGGTCCCCTATTGGCCCATGGATTAA